>CM022674.1:9799791-10312291 GCA_012295275.1 Chrysomallon squamiferum
GTATTAAAATACAGCGGCGAGATACAAGTTAATAACTTGAATACATTTTTAAGCTCCTTCCCCCCTCCCCCTGAAAGTCCGTGCCTTATTGTTGTTTTTCGTGCGTTTGTAACTGGCTAGGCATTGCGTGAATACAAAGAAATGTATGTACAAGTATTCACGCAATGCTATGCTAACATTAGTATAATTATCTCTGTTTTTCTTTTTTTTTTTTTTTAATTATTATTATTAATATTATTTCTTTTTATCGTTTTATTTTTATTTTATTATTTTATTTATTATTTTTATCTTCTTTATTTTTAATTTTTTAAATTTATTATTATTTTTTATTTTTTTCATAGTAGCAGTAATGTAGTTTTAGCACTTGGATTTGTACTTGTAGTGGATATGGTGGTGGTAGTAATAGTAATAGTAGTAGTAGTTATTGGTGTCATTTAGGAGAGAGATTAATTAGGATTTCGAAATTATATCATGTTTCAATGACTTTGCTAACTGAGCTATTTACTTACTGTTATTTAACACACTTCTGAATGGGAGACTTTGTTTCTCTGATTTTATCGGAAGTTTCCGCTCTGCCTACTGACTGTCTTTTTCTTTCCAGCCTACTTAGAGATCCCGGATTTCCACATCCGTTTTAATGAGATACCTGCAGCAGTATCACACAGACACACACGTAAGTGTTAACATGGTTAAACGTTCTGTATGCTTCATATAACTGAATAGTTTTAATATAGTTACAGCATTTTAATAGTACTTCATATCTTTTTAGTGTTTTAATAGTATTTAATATACTATTGAAACACTATAAATATATTTAATGTACTGTTTTAATATAGTTATAATGTTTTAATACAGATGCAGTGTTTTAATAAAAGTTAATAATATAACAGGGGTTTAACAATAGTTACAGTATTTTAATAATAGTTAATAATATAACAGGGGTTTAACAATAGTTACAGTATTTTAATAATAGTTAATAATATAACGGGTTTAACAATAGTTACAGTATTTTAATAATTGTTAACATAGTAGCAGTCTTTTAATCGTAGTTAATATAGTTACAGTGTTTTTGTAATAATTAATATAGTAACAGGCTTTGATAATATTATTTTAATAATGTTTAATATAGTATCAGTGTATTAATTAATAGTTGATATAGTTAGCTTTGCAACAGTTACATTATTTTTGTTTAAAGAAAACAATATCTGTCTGGTTATTTTGGTGACATGATATGTTTATGGTAAGTCACGAACATCTGATTTGTCACTGTGCAAGCTTATTACAGTTGTGAATAGTTATATAATTCAATGTGCATATACACAATTCTTTTTGTATATTATTATTCCAGAATGAAGGAAAACAGTTACTAAAAAGGTTATACCGAAAGGAAACAAGCGAATGTTGTTGTTGTTTTTGAATCTGTATAAAACAGAAGTAAAGTTGAAGTTATGTTAAAAGAGACGTCTACTGCAGAAAGTGTTATAGAAAGCCTTATTCTAATAATTATCTGGTTTTTGGCCTTCTTCGGAAATGTTTCACTATGGTTCATAATTCTGCGGACTCGCTCTTTGCGGGAACAGTCGTACCACATGCTTCTCATCCTGTCATTCGCAGACATCCTCGTGTCCGTCGTCAGTATTCCGTTCACGATTTTCACTGTTATAAAAGGTTACTGGGTGTTTTCCGGCGATATGTGCAAGGTGGTCGGGTTTCTTACCATGCTAACGTTGATTGCCAGTGTGATGTCGTTGGGAGTTATCAGTCTGAATCGTTATGTGAAAATCTGTAAGACTCGTTACTACCAACGAATATACACAGGAAGAAATGTCATCTTCATTGCAATAGGTAAGTTGGGGAAACCATTTACATTTTTTTTAAATTTTTATTCTAATATTATTATTACTGATCTTCTATGTATATATATATATATCTATATACTGGCCCATGTATGAATGGAAGATGTAGAAACCGATAATTATAACAGTAACAGTAAAAGTTACGGCAGTAATCATAGTAGTAGTTAGTACTAGCAGCAATAGTAGCAGCAACAGCAGCAGTAGAAGTAATAGTAGCAGCAGTTATTTTTAGTAGAACTGAAGCAGTGATAGTAATAGTAGTAGTAATAATAATACTAATAACAACAGTAATAGTATTCTTAGTAACAGTAGCAGGAGGAGGAGATAGTTACTAAGACTGGTATTAGGTTGTATTAGTTTAAAATTTATTTTTGTCTTGCAGGTGTTTGGTGTTTATCATTTTTGCTTTCCACACCTCCGCTGTTTGGCTGGGCTGGATACACTTACATCCATAAACAGTCATTCTGTTTCTGTGACTGGAAATCTTCTCCTTCGTACACAGTCTTCATGGTTTTCGTTTGTTTCGGAGGTCCGCTGTCAGTGATGACCTTCTGTTATGTTAAAATTCTCAAAGTGTTCAGGAAAAGTACAGAACGAGTGTTTGGGAAAACGATGTTCAAATCTACTCGTTCTGTGGGCAGAGTCAGCCCTGACCCGTACACCGTGTCGCATGGGAAAATCAGCATAAGTCTCAAGTCGATTGTGTCTGTGGAGTTCAGTAATAAAGAAACTGTCAATGAACACGAGCAGGAGAAGCCGATTGTCAGTGAACAGGAGCAGGAGAAGCCGACTGTCAGTGAACACGAGCAGGAGAAACCGACTGTCAGTGAACACGAGCAGGAGAAACCGACTGTCAGTGAACAGGAGCAGGAGAAGCCGACTGTCAGTGAACACGAGCAGGAGAAGCCGAATCTGGACTTACTCACTGTGGACAGGTATTCCAAACAGTCTGAGTCGTTTCTTCGGCAATCGGCTGAGCTGCAGCGAGCTTCCCGCAGAAAGCGAGATGAATACGTGTTAGCTCTTTCTCTAATGTTTGTCATCGTCGTGTTTGTCATTTGTTGGTTCCCTTTTTGTGTAACCATGTTTGTTACTGTATTTTCCTCCAGTGAAGTGCCGCATTGGGCAAATATGTTCACCTTATTATTGGGTTATGCGAACAGCTGCTGCAATCCATTTATATATGGGTTTATGAACAAACGTTTCAAAACGGGTTATCGTAGACTGTTTAGAAATGTTTTGTCTGCTTGTTTTGAAAAGTATAAGGTTCCACTGGAAGATTCGTCTGGTGATGATGCAACGACTTACAATCATGGTAGGTCGACAGTGAAATCGTAGTCAGCATCTACTCGTAACAGCTTTGACAAAATTATATTTATTAAAATACAGTTTTCAATCTTTGAAAAGCAAAAAATAAAGTCTAAATTTTGTTAAATAAGTTTTCAAGATTTAAGCCTTTTAGTTATTTATTTATTAATATTCTATTATTTTATTATTATTATTATTATTATTATTATTATTATTATTATTTATTATTATTATTTACTTGTTTATTTATTATTATTATTATTATTATTATTATTATTATTATTATTATTATTATTATTATTATTATATTGTTAATTTACGTTGACACTGAAATTGTAAGAATAAAAAATGTAGCCATGTTTCACAATATAAGTATAAAAAAGACATTCCTGATATTAAAAAAGTGTATTTAAAGTTTACGCTTGATAGCACATTTAACTTGTCTTATCACTGTGATATTTTTATCTGTATCCAATCATCAGCTTGTAAAGTTTAACTATTTCTCGTCCCAGCCAGTTCTCCGCAATAATAAGAGCCATGGCATGTACTGTCCTGGCTGTGGAACGAGGCATGTAAAATATTGCATAGTGTACATCGGAAAAATTAGCCTATATATTATCTATATCGGGATTTTGTTCTCTCTTTATTTGAATTGTCGTTACAGCCGACGCCAAATATTCGTAACATAAGTGAAATTAAATATTTTACTTTCTTTCAAACTTTGCTAACAGTGAAAGAACCTCACGAGATGATACACGTTTTCTTTCTTTCTTACTTGATTTCTTACTTGATATTAGTGAGTTGGTATCTCCTGATTCTGTCAGGGGCGTTAGCACATTTCTGTAACTTAATGAGGGAGAATTACTTCAGTGTAATTTATTTATCAAAACATAAAGAAAGAACAGGCACAGCGAAGGAGATAAATGTTGTGTGTAAATGTTATTTACTCTGAAGCAAACTGAAACTAGTTTAGTAAACACTACAGATGTATATGTATATAAAATATTTAATGATATTTCTTTTAGTAAAATATGAAGTTATTTCTGTTTATTAAAGTTAAACAATTTATAAATATTTCTTTCTGTTATTAATACTATAATTTTAACATTTAATTTGTTTTACAAAGTACACGTGATAAAGCACAAAAATTGTAAAATAATTATTGTAATGTATGTGTGTGTGTGTATAAGTGTATACTGTGTGTGTGTGTGTGTGTGTGTGTGTGTGTTGTTTTTAGTCAGTGATTTTCATGAATTACATTATGTACATATTGAAAATGTCAAAGTCGTGCAAAACTTTTATTGTGTTACATAAAAATTACGAATGTGAATTTTATTATTATTTTGTAACTATATTAACTTCAGTTTCTAAGAGTAATTAATGTAAGTTTCCTAAATAAACGGCAAGAAGATAAACAGGATCAGATTTGTTTGTTCCAGTTCGAGCAGTGACAGTTGCTTCATGATTTCTTGTTTATGGAAATCTGTCTGCACCTCATTCAATAGGTCTTTCTGTCCGATGCCATGTAACTGTTAGTATTAAAATTTACTGTCGTAAACCATCTGGTTTATACGAGCACGTTTAACATACATCACTCTAGTTTATACAGACACATTTTACATACAGAACACTAGTTTATACAGACACATTAAACATACATCACTCTAGTTTATACAGACACATTTAACATACCGTAAACTAGTTTATACAGACACATTTAACATAGAGAACACTAGTTTATACAGACACATTTAACATACATCACTCTAGTTTATACAGACACATTAAACATACGTACACTAGTTTATACACATTAAACATACAGTACACTATTTCATCCAGACACATTAAACATACGTACACAAGTTTATACAGACACATTAAACATACGTACACTAGTTTATTATACAGACATTAAACATACGTACACTAGTTTATACAGACACATTTAACATACGTACACTAGTTTATACAGACACATTAAACATACGTACACTAGTTTATACAGACACATTTAACATACGTACACTATTTTATACAGACACATTAAACATACGTACACTAGTTTATACAGACACATTAAACATACGTACACTAGTTTATACAGACACATTAAACATACGTACACTAGTTTATACAGACACATTAAACATACGTACACTAGTTTATACAGACACATTTAACATACGTACACTATTTTATACAGACACATTAAACATACGTACACTAGTTTATACAGACACATTAAACATACGTACACTATTTTATACAGACACATTAAACATACGTACACTAGTTTATACAGACACATTAAACATACGTACACTAGTTTATACAGACACATTAAACGTATAGTACATTGGTTTATACAGACACCTTTAAGATACAATAAATTAGTTTGTACAGATATAATAACATACGGTAGACTGGTTTGATAATGTTTGTAATACTTGGCGTTCTGCCTGGCTAATTCAGATATTACTTGATCTTTGTTAAACAAATCGTTTCGTCTGACATTTGACTCGGCGTTCAGATCAAAAACTAATCAGTAGACAGAATAAGTTAGCTACCAACAAAGACATATCAGATACCAAACCCTGTGAAGTCTGTTATTTAAACATTACAGTTTCGTGTAGAACAGATAACTGAAACCTGCTATTTCAAAATGTGTATTGATCGGTAACTGCTGTTATGTTCTTGTATAAATTCTCTCTCTCTCTCTCTCTCTCTCTCTCTCTCTCTCTCTCTCTCTCTCTCTCTCTCTCTCTCTCTCTCTCTCTCTCTCTCTCTCTCTGAAACACACTCACTCTCTGAAAACGAATAATAGTTTAGTTTTTATTTGCTAATGATACTCACATAACTTAATGACCCAATATATCCAGGCTTAATTTATGGACGGACCAATATTTTACAAGGGGTACAACTCTTGATAGGTTGATTAATTACAGGCAGTTATTTTCTCCTTTTTGTAAATCAATGTAAAGAGACGCATCCTGTAAATAAGTAATGTATGCATGTGTGTTTGTGTTCATGTGTTTCTGTGTATGTGCCTGTAATCGTGTAGTCGTGACGGGATGCGTGTTGATGTATAAATGGTTGGAGGACAGGTGTGACAGTCCTGTGATTGTGTAACTGTGCCCTGAACAGCGTCACTGAACCTTTAGCGGATGTAAACACCTTTCACAATTTATTAAATTGATTGATCGCCTAACCTTTGACCTTTAGTGATGCGAAGAAACAGGCTGAGTGCGAATTACATTTTATATGTGTGTGTGTGTGTGTGTGTGTGTGTGTGTTTTATTTCATTAAATAATGGTCTAAATGTAGTGGACACTCTTAGACAGAAATAAAAAAAAAAAATTCTCAAATAAGTCCGTTAAGTAATTGCATTTAAACAGGAAGTAAACAAGAGAAGAAAATTGTTAGTTGTGTGCAGTCCTCTGTCGATGATGAAATGAAATTGCCAAGTGCGTCATTACATTTCAGATTTAATAAATCAGAACCAGTCAGCACGTTGGTAGTTCGAGACATCAGTGGTCTACACGTGTGAGCCGTGTCATGTAACTAAATGCTTATCAGTTCGAATGTGACTGGCTGCATACCCAGTGGCGTGCACAGGGAGGGTGGCGAAGGGGCGGTGGCCCTGGGCATCTAAATGGGGGGCATCCAATCAGAGAAAAGAACTTAATAAATGTGGTTGATTTATATTTAAAACGAATAAAGTGTTTATTTTATGTTCATCTGTATTCATATATTCAAAATATCTTCCTTTCTCATATTTATACTAGGCCTTACACTTGAGTCTTTGGGGCATTCAGTCAAGGAGTTAACCCCGGGAATCACCAGAACTCTGCACGTGGTTAAGCCATAATTGGTCTCATTTCCAGTTTGTCGCAACAACTCGTCTACCAAATTCCTGATTACATCTGTATTTAAAGAACCTGGCCTCTTCATGGTCACACAAATTTTGATTATAGATGGACAATGGTTTATTTATCAATATGTTCTCCATGGCCTCCAGAGTATACAAGAAAATGTTTTTAAATCAAAAATCAAAAAAGAAAATCACACTCATCATTCCGAGAATGGCTGGTTTATAGAACGTAGAATTTGTGCAGTCAAATCGTGGAAAACAACGAGTTTTGTTAGATGATTATACGTAAAGTTGAAATCGCGTTAATGAATAAATCACATGCTGGAGATGCACCAAACGACCCTGTGTCGACAAGATCACCACAGTTGCTGGTTTTGTTACAAACAGCTTTGGCCATGACCATCCTCCGAATATTGAAACTACGGTCAAGTTTGTTAGTAGAGAAAGACAGCGCCACCCAGCAGTACCCAGAGCTGTGAATTCAACGATTACCTGGTGACGACATGGGTGGACGATGATGCAAAATTTCCTCTTCGCATGTGGAATCATTTCACCAATGCTGGCTCAAGAACGAACAAAAATCTGGAAGGTTTCCATTCGCGAGTCAACAGGCTGCTTCGTCATCGACATCCAAACCTGTACAGATGTGTGGACTTGATCAAGGGGATAGAGAAATGCGAAAGAGCAAAGTTGGATGCTGCAGCTCCACCACCTCCACCGGGGAAGAGAGTCTACCAGGATCTCGACAGTAGAGTCAGTCGCCTCAAGCAGCAGCTCACTGACAGAACCAAAACTCTCTTGCAGTACCTGGACGCCATTGGTCACCTCAGTAATTACTTTCTGCAAAATAATTTGTTTAGTTATTTATAGACATTCACTACATTTAGTACATGGATTATTTCGACATTTGTCATATTTGATTACTTTATGCCATAAATGACATCCACACCATTTTACAATAATAATTGGAACAGATCATTGTAATAATTGAGGTAACGACATGCGTGTCAGTCAGACCACTGTTGTTGTTTTAACAGTTCGACCAACTGGGAACTCGACAAAACGGGAAAAGCGTTAACTCAATTCTGCCACGTGTTATCATAATTTACCTTAAACTAAAATCAGACTCTGTTTATTTGATAACGTAAACGATTATCACGTACCGAAATATCAAATACACATATACCCCTATACCCAACCACACCCATCCCGACACCCATACATAAAAATAGTGAATGACTTAAAACTTCATAAAAAAAATATTTAAAAATAAAATAAAAAAAACAAGTATGTGTGTCTGTGTGTGTGTGCGCTTAAAAAAATAAAAATGACAAAGAAGGTAAAAATCTCTATTTTTTTTTGTTCTTCTTCTTCTTATTATTATTATTATAATTACGTAACCTATAAGAAAACATGGAAACTAGTCCAAATTAGCACTGACAGTTATTATCAAGAGACATTAATCTGCCAATAAGCTGTCCACAGTTATGACATATTTTATGAAAACTGACACGGAAAGCCTCAGGTAAATAAAAGTGAATAAAACAGGTAAAGCATAGTTCATATTAAAGGTAAAGATATATTTTAAAAACTCAGTTTGTTGTTTTATCCATAACACGCTCCCAGTCTTTGTTAATAACACTTTTTTTCAATCGTTTTGTTTTAAAACAACCGTTAACACTGGTTTATAAATACACTGTTAACATACAGTACACAACTTTATACAGACACGTTTAATATTCTATACACTATTTTATACACATACATTTAATATTCAGTACACTAGTTTATTCAGATATATTTAATATACACCACCAGATTTTACAGACCCATTAAACATACAGTACAGACATATTAATCATACAATACACTACTTTAAACATACTTATTAAACTTACAGTACACTAGTTTATACAATCTCGTTAATCATACAGTACACTAGTTTATACAGACACATTTAACATAGACTACAATAGTTTATACAGACACATTTAACATAGAGTACAATAGTTTATACAGACACATTTAACATAGAGTACAATAGTTTATACAGACACATTTAACAGAGTACAATAGTTTATACAGACACATTTAACATAGAGTACAATAGTTTATACAGACACATTTAACATAGAGTACACTAGTTTATACAGACACATTTAACATAGAGTACAATAGTTTATACAGACACATTTAACATAGAGTACACTAGTTTATACAGACACATTTAACATAGAGTACAATAGTTTATACAGACACATTTAACATAGAGTACAATAGTTTATACAGACACATTTAACATAGAGTACACTAGTTTATAGAGACACATTAAACTTACAGTACACTAGTTTATACAATATCGTTAATCATACAGTACACTAGTTTATACAGACACATTTAACATAGAGTACAATAGTTTATACAGACACATTTAACATAGAGTACACTAGTTTATACAGACACATTTAACATAAAGTACACTATTTTATACAGACACATTTAACACAGAGTACACTAGTTTATACAGACACATTAAACATACAATAGACTAGTTTATACAGATACATTTAACACAGAGTACAATACTTTATACAGACACATTAAACATACAATAGACTAGTTTATACAGATACATTTAACACAGAGTACAATACTTTATACAGACACATTTAACATAAAGTACAGTAGTTTATACAAACACATTTAACATACAGTATGCTGGTTTAAAGAGACACAACTAACACACAATAGAATACATAACATTAAACGTAGAGTACACTGGTTTATACAGACATATGTAACGACTGTAAAAGAAATAATAATAATTTTATTCATTAATAATCGATGGTCGGTGTTTGCTCTGCCTCTCTTTGTGTGAGTCTCTTTCCCTGTTTGTCTGTCTGACAGTCTGTTTAGTTTTCTGTCTCGCTCTTTTTTTTTCTCGGCGTGGTCTCTGTATAACTGCTGATCTTTTGTCTGTGTATTTGTGTCCGCTTTCTATGTGTAGATGCATGAAAGTAAACCACATATGTATTGAGCACAACTATTCCATCCCTGATAAAGTGTTTTAATTTCTCTGTATGTGTATGTAGTGTGTGAATGTGTTTGTATGTACATGACTGTGTGTGTATTTGTATGTGTGCATAAAAATTGAGAAATTAATAATCATAACGATAATAACAACATTAATAGAAAAACAAACAATAACATATTAATAATAACAATAACAATAATAATAATAATAATAACAATAATAATAATAATAATAACAACAAATAGTAATAACAAATAATATAATAAAATAATAATAATAATAATAACAACAATACATGTGTATAGCTAAACTACGTGAGCTTACGTCAAACCTAAATACAAAAGAATGTTTGAAGTTTGACTCAGCATTAATAAGCCGTGTTTCGAGAAAAGAAAACGCTTTAAAAGCTTCAGTGGCCGTTATAATAACATGATACATTGCTACTAATTACCTGGTTTGTGATAACAGACCAGCAGCTGACCCTAGGGCATTCCTTGGATACCGGACTGACCTAGTGAGCCTTAATCATAAGTGAAATACCAATTAGTGTTCATCTGTAGTTCAGTGTAATTACTCGTTTCTTACCAGCACACAGCTCCACTCACTCGTCCTTCATTCGTCTGTACTCTCATCTTTTTCACTCGTTTATTTATTTATTTATTTATTTATTTAATGAGAAAATGAAGACTGCTGGCGATAACAACACGTGAAAAGACTTGGTGTTTTACAATGGATATACGGTTAGGATGGCTTTTTAACACGGTAAGTTTGCTTCACCTATTTAGAGAGGTGTAATTTTAAAGTGACTATAAAAGTAATTTTTATACTGTACACCACTTTCTCGTAATGGCTGAAGGAGGGGCCTCGGTATCACACATTAAAAGTTTTTCTTTACTTTATAATACTGTATCGTGTATATATGAATGTTATGTAATATATATATGTGTGTGTGTGTGTGTGTGTGTGTGTTTGTGTGTGTGATTAACAACAAGGAGAAAATGATAATAACAGTCCCGATAACAACTACAGGGGTACAACAACAACAACAACAATAATAATAATCATGCTGGTTTGTGTAAAAAGACATAAAGATAACAATTAGTCGTAAGAATAATTACTGCAGCTTTACACACATACACCATTAACATCTCGTTTTACAGGAAAACGTAAATAAAAATAACTTTTATAACAACTAATGTTATCTCCGAATTTATCTTTTTCACAGTCAAACTAATTATTTCTGAAATATTTACTTCAAAATGTTTTTATTTGGCGGCAAGCGAAATTGATGACATCTTGTTTACGAATTCCACTACTTCACATTTTCATATACAAGCAATAAATATTAGTTTTATTAATGACTCACTTGTGTATTTTGATCTCTCTTCCGTGTTGTGTACAAAATATATTTAACAATAACATCATTTCTAAGACCATGTCCATAAATTACGTTGTTTTTCCACCGGTTATTTACTCTCTCTCTCTCTCTCTCTCTCTCTCTCTCTCTCTCTCTCTCTCTCTCTCTCTCTCTCTCTCTCTCTCTCTCTCTCTCTCTCTCTCTCTCTTTCTCTCTCATATATTCTAAAGACACATACAAACAAATAAATGAATACAATTTAGAAAAAACTAACAACAAACAAATAAAAGTATATCTTCAAAATAAATAAATAAATAAATAAAGAAGACTAAGAACATAAGATAAACAAATGCTCTAATTTAGAAAGCAAACATTTAAAAAGTTCTACATTTTTTCGCGAGGTTTGCTAAGCGTTGTTCTGTATACATATTTAGCGTCTCTCTGTTTTCTAACACGTACATGTTCATCGAGCCTCGCTGTTCTGCAAGTAAAAGTAGATTTTAATAGTCTGCACAAATCATCTGTCGTTGGATGTACAGCGGCGAGGCTGGGTTCCCTGTCGTCGTTGTCGTTGCTATTTGACATTTTTTCAAGACGTGAACGTTCACACGACATGGGAGTAATTGTGATTGCAATGAAAGGCACAGTTAAAGATATTTTAAAAACATAATGAGGAAGTCATTTCGTCAGGTATTTGTTGTTGTATTGGTATTTTTATAATACACCTCATCAATTTAATACGTAATATTAAAACTCTCGCTTAATGGCTGTTAACACCGGTTCTGTTTCTGTTACAACTACTATGTGAAACTGCTACTGTTACTACTATTGTTGCGGCTGTTGTTATTATTATTATTATTATTATTATTATTATTATTATTATTATTATTATTATTATTATTATTATTATTGTTATTGTTATTGTTATTATTATTATTATTATTATTATTATTATTATTATTATTATTATTATTATTGTTATTGTTATTAATTATTATTATTATTATTATTATTATTATTATTATTATTATTATTATTACAAATTCTTTATCATTATTACTCCTATCACTAGTACTATCGTAATATTACCGCCTAAAATATTATTTTTATTCTGAGATTTACTACTACAGTAACTCCACCACCACCACTCCTACTACTACGATCAAAACTACAAACACTACTATTATGACCAGAAATACTGCATTATTAGTATTTCTGCTATTACTATTACTACTGCTACTACTGCTATTATTACCACTACTACTACTGCTGCTGCTGCTGCTACTGCTACTATTACTACTGCTATCAGCACTTCTGTTACCTTAGTTATTAGTTATACTAGCAATACTGTTACAACTGCTGCTATTATTATAATAACTACTACTGTTACTGTTACTACGACAGCTTCTGTTAAAATACTCATCAGACATTAGATTTATCTACTTATAAAATTTATACACAAATTACATATGATATATTTGTGTGCAGTTTGCATCTCTAGATTTTTGCAAATTATTTTTAATTTCTTTTAATGATTTTTTCATTTTCTTCAAATTTGTAATTTTTTTTTATTTTTTTTTCAGTGCTATAACATATGAACTGGATGTTTGATATTTATTCAACATCTAACACCAGTAAAAATGTATCAGCGAGACGAAAATGTCGATGATCCTTTAGTGACTTCATTGCTTAGAATATTACATCATCTGGAGGAAGGCGAGCGGAAGGAGGAATTTAATGACAACTACAAAATATATCTGGACTCGTTCGATTGTGAAACGGTGAGAATGTTATACTGCTGTAATGTTGCTACTTTTATTCCAACTGTATATTATTACTACTTATGCAATTTCATACGCTAGTTTAAATGTTACAATACTACTACTACTATTACTACTACTGATACAGTTACATTGTGTGATTGTGTGTGTGTTTGTATATAATAATAACAACAATAATGGTCATAATTGGAAATCATAAAAGCAGTAGCAGTACTGTAATGGTGCAGTATCACTGTTTCATTCACATGAAGACATTGTGTTCTTGTAAAGTAATTTAGATATAATAACAGACACCTGAACTAAAATTCAGCTTTATAATATAAATGTGAATTCTGTTTCATGGGTCGTGAAAACGCGTGCTACACAGTAAAAGATACTTTATTAAAAGTGTGATACACATGACACGAGGAAGCACGTGCTGACACGTACTCCCTGACTTCATTTTAAACAAAGTCATGTATGACAGTATAACAATCATTTTTGAAACGTGTTGAGGTTTTATTGTAAATAAGCGGTTAGAAAGGTTATTTTATCTGTGATTTTATCCCAGTGTGACTCAGTACTAAAATGTTTGAAATCTGCGTGTACAGCAGAGATCTCTCGTAACTAGCGGTGTTAGACAATTGTTCAACTTTTAGTGTTTTTGTCAAATGTATTTTTGTATTTTCTCTATGTCTGTGTGTGAGTGTATATATGTTTGTTTGAGTTACACGCATATCAGAGAATATGTATATTTTTGGCAAGTTTTTGTGTGTATGTGAATAAGTGAGAGAGAGAGAGAGTGTGTGTGTGTATTTGTGCTGAGTGTGTATGTATGTATGTATGTATGTATGTGTGTGTGTGTGTGTGTGTGTGAGAGAGAGAGAGAGTATATGTTTGTGCTGAGTGTGTCTGTATGTTTGTGAGTATGTGTGTGGATGTGCGTGTAGGGTATGATTGTGCAAGTGTGTTTTGGAGTGATAGCATATGTTTGTGCATGTATGTGTGAGTGTGTGTATGTGGGTATGTGTATGAGTATGCATTCATGAATACAAATATGTATATGTGTACATATGTTTCGACTTCTTTTACTTTGAATTTCTGTTTGTGTCTGATTTAAATACCTTCTTTTTTCACGTAATTTCTTTCTTTCATTTTATTAAATTCTGCTGAACACTTTTCAGAATTAAAATTTCACTGACACAAGATAAATGGCCGTAGTTTTTTTCTTTAGAGAACTCTCTCTCTCTCTCTCTCTCTCTCTCTCTCTCTCTCTCTCTCTCTCTCTCTCTCTCTCTCTCTCTCTCATATCTTACATTAAAAAATAAGTAGATAATAATATTAAATCCTTAAATCGCAATAACTCATTAAAGACTGATTATTTATAAATTAATGAATGATATAACGAATGACTAAGTATTATGCAATTTTTTTTTTTTTTTTTTTTTTTTTCTTTTAGCACTTTTTTTTTTTCTTTTTTTTTTTTTTTTTTTTTTTTTTTTTTTTTTTTTTTTTTTACTGGCTATTGTTAACATTTATCAAGGAAGTTGTCGCTGGGCCTTATAGAATACATTTAATTAAAAGATCAATATTTGTTAATTACTTAAATCCTAGCAAAACATTTCGTTTTTATTTATTTATTTATTTATTTATTTAGTTAGTTAGTTAGTTAGTTAGTTATCCTATGAAAATCAAAACAAAGAAAAAAGTATTTTGCTGATGTTAAAAATAAACGTCCTATTTCTTAATATATTTTCTAGTATTATTCCTTGTCATAAACTATTTGTTTGTTGTTGGGTTTTTGCTGGATGTATTTCTTTCTTTCTTTCTTTCTTTTAATGACTTACAAATTTATTTATTTAAAGATTACTAAACAAATTTTTTTTTTTTTTTTTAAATGTATTTTTAAAACAAAATCATTAACTAGTTCTTGTATGTTTATATTTGAAAACTGAGCCTCTAGCTTAACAGAATAATACAAAGTAAGTTATCAGTGAATATGATATAGCGGTAATTGTGTTAAATGTACAATGAAGTCTTGTTTGTACTAAATGTTTAAGAAGCAGTTCGAGTAAGCCTCTCCACGCTGCTATAAAGTTGAATGGAGACGACACGGTTCAGGTTTCGTGTGTGGATTATCGAGGTAAAACCAACTGATAAATCAATCTACACACCGGCTGAACCTCTGCACTCCAAGTGTCGTCTCAGACGTGACCGTGCACGTTTCTCATTACACACATTCTCTGTGACCACTTCACGTAGCTGTTGTGTATACTTGGTCATAAAGACGACAGAGTGTGTGTATGTGTGTGTATTGACTTAGCAACTTGTTTAATCTGAATGTGTGCGAGTATGTTAGTGTTTGTATGTCTGTCTGTATACCTGTCTCTCTGTGTGAATATTGTGCGTTTGCGAGTGTTAGTAGTGTTTGTATGTGTGTGTGTGTCTCTGTCTATCTATCTATTTATCAATCTATCTATCTGTCTATTGATATGTAAACCAACGTAATTGTTGATATATGTATACTCTCTATTTACACATACATACATACATACATACTCATAACAGAAGGAAACATACGCACATTTATATGAGATTATATATAATTTAACGTTTCTTATAATTATTATAAACTTTGTAAACAGTTTAACGTTTCTAATATTCAAACTATGTACGCTTATCAACCTTTCCCATTAAGATTCTCTAGTTAGCCGTCACTTAACCGCCCATAAACGATCGATATTAAATAATGGAAGGTGTTGAAAAGAATTTAACAACACAGAATTATTTTCATTCACTGATGATGTATTTTCACCACGTAGACTGTTGACTGCGGCTCACTTCTGAAATGACAAGACTTTACAATGTCAACAGTAGATCGAACCTTGTTGACAGTTTTCTATTGCAGACCTTCTTGGAAGAGTCTATTATATGACAAAGGGGTTGCGAAGATATAAGCACAACAAATTTGTGTCAACATTATAATTAACATTTATTAAAAATTACTTGAATAACACGTAGAGACACTTAAATACTTTATTGACGAAATCTTTTAATTTAATTTGATAATTCGACATATTTTAGACTGAATATAGATAACATACATTCCCTAATTTTAAATTATTTTTTCTTTTCTCGTTATGGGTCTCAGACGTCATATTTATCCAGTCTTCGTTTGGCATACTTGGCTAAGTTTCACAGACATTTAAATTTTGAAGTCCTGTATTTCCATTACTCTAAACAACCTTGTGGACAGCAGTGTAGTGAATTATGACGAAGAATGTCAGTTAATTAGTTCAAGCTATCCATGTTAGTTTTGTAATGGAATCTGCAAAGGTAAGTAACTTTTAAGTTATTAATTAGATAACTGTATATTATAATGACAGACAAAAGATAATAGGTTACTGGATAGATAGATAGACAGATAGACAAATATATCATTATTTTTTAAGAACTATTTTGTTTTGATGTAAAGTTTTTGTAGGCCACAACCAAAACGAAGCATGAACTAAACTCTGAGAGCCGATGCGATGAGAAATAAAAGAATTAATTTTCATTTATTTTTTTTATTTTTTTATTTTTTGATGACTGCAGGATAAAAGCATACGCGCCATTCCAACCTTCTCTAGATATGTTAACAATGATATCTTACTCCCTGTAAACACAATAGCATAATACAAGTAATAATAATAATAATAATAGAGATATCTTTATAAACAGATAGACATATGGATAGGTAGGTGGATGGGGAGGTAAGTAGGTAGGTAGGTAGGTAGGTAGGTAGGTAGGTAGGTAATAGATACAGAGGTAGATAGATAGATAGATAGATAAATAGATACAAAGACAGAAAAACTGAATGACTGAGTGAGTGAATGAGTGATAGCCACACATACATACTGACAGTCGGACAGATAATGCAGTTTGAAGAGAATTAGTAATAGACTCATAAATGTGTTTATTTATTTATTTATAATATCGGTTTTCAGAAGAAATCTGAGATACATTCCGCTAAGAGACTGGAAATTTAAATATTACTCTTTAAACAAAAACCTTTTTATGAAACAAAAGGTTTTTTTTCATAAAATGTAATTTAAATTTCAGTGGTATTAATTTCAATGATTGACCCATTAATTTGATTTATTTCGTAAATATACTGTTTATCGCTTCTGTTTTATCGAAAAGTGTTGAAAACAATTAGGATCCGATGTTTCCCATAAACCACGGTTTTTGTTTTTCAGAGAATAAGGAATAATAATTATTTAACAATGTACTATCTAATCAATTACATGAATAGTTTAAGACACAATGATACCCTGTACAAATAATACTCCGTCTTTTGTGAGTCATATAGACATTTTGTATATATATATATATATGGGGGTGGATGGTACAGTATTGTTTTAAACTGAATCAAAATTACTTAAAAGAATAAATAAATAGTTAAATAATTAAATTTAATAGTTAAGTCAAGTAATGATGATAACGATATAGGTAACTGATATGATATGGCGAAGATGTATCAAGTAATATAGTAATTAAATGACTGAGTATAAATAAACATGAGATTCGCTATAAGAACTACGATAAGACACATCTAATATTATATTAGTTCTCATTATTATAAACACTACAACATAATGAACCGAGTCGGTGTAATTAACAGTACGTACTTATATATATATAGTCGTTTATGTTTCTATATCAGTGTGTGTGTGCATATAAGAATGTAAGTATATATGTATGTTATTGGGTTTTATATATATATAAATTGTGTGTATGTGTGTGTGTATGTGTGTGTATGTGTGTATGTGTGTGTGTATGTGTGTGTGTGTGTGTGTGTGTGTGTGTGTGTGTGTGTGTGTGTGTGTGTGTGTGTGTGTGTGTGTGTGTGTGTGTGTGTGTGTGTGTGTGTGTGTGTGTGTGTGTGTGTGTGTGTGTGTATGTGTGTGTGTGTGTGTGTGTGTATGTGTGTGTGTGTGTGTGTGTGTGTGTGTATGTGTGTGTGTGTGTGTGTGTGTGTGTGTGTGTGTGTGTGTGTGTGTGTATGTGTGTGTGTATGTATGTTTGTGTGTGTGTTTGCGCTGTATTACGTACGTGGTGGATTCTGTCGAGAGTACACAGAGTTTTTAAAACGTTGTTAACTTGTCAGAACACAAAAGATTTAGGGTGCGTTGAGTCTTATCTAAATCAACTGATACTCGAACGTCTGTTGTCTAGTAATCAGCCTGGCCAGAGTTATTTAACTAATAAAATATCTGCTTGTGTGAAATAACACACTTCGCTGTAAGCAGCATTTACTAGTTCTAAAATACACACACACACACACACACACACATACATACACATACATACACACACACACATGCATACACACATGCAGAAACACACACACACACATACACATAGGTCATTATGTGTCAGTGCCTGGTTGTATGTGTGGTACGTGTGCGTGTATTTAGGAAGTAAAGTTGTGTGTATTATTTTTTCATCAGAAGTGTTGGTCAGTATCAAAAATGAATGTTTCGTGATTTCAGTTTAGTTAATCACACGATTCTGTTCATTTGGACTATTTCCCGTTCTAAACAATGCCCGATGAATGGATTCTATGTATTTTACTGTATATGAAAGGTTTGTTGATAAACTTTAAAGTAGCGGAAGCAAGTTTTATATTACTAATGAGGGAAACTGGGGATCTTTGAGCCACCTGACTGCGGAATGGCAGTGACATGTATCCACCATCAGTGCACTATACATATGTCCTTCACCTCATTGCTTAGAGAACTTCAGAGAAGTTCATCAACACACCAGTTAAGTAATTGAGTAATGTTTTTGTGTTTTGGTTACAATTTAATATTGAGGTGATATTTCATAGATCCTGAAAAGGTTTGTGGTTTTTTTGTTAGTAATTTCTTTTGACTTCTAAATACAGTTATAGTTAATCAGCCATGTGGATTTCTGGGTACCAATGATATATTTTCTGTGGGGTCCGATCAGCCACACCTGTGAGATATACATCGCAACTGAGAAGAACAGGCTGCCAGCAAATCGGCGTTTGCTAGACGCACACCAGGCTAATGTAAACCCACTGCTGAACATTCTGATGAGAGCAGCTCTCAGGAGGAAACAGGAGAAAGAACCGGAGCATATTTAGGACTCTTGAAACCACAATGAAACCATGGAGACTGAGTCGATAGCACAATAGGCTCTAGACTGAAAATGTAGTTCACCCATTAGTTTATTACAGTATGTGCATCTCAGATGAAACTTATGACAGGATTAAAAAAAAAAAAAAAAAGTTTTATATGTGTATTGTTTCTAGCTCGTTTCACTGTTTAAGATCATGGCCCATAGAACCCAAATGGGTGGCTCACTGGTCCTTACCCTGGGCTCGATGAGCCACCACGACCCTGTTACATTAGTGTCTCCCAAAACGATGTAATCGAGAGCAATAATGTCTCTATAAACATCGACATTTTTTTCTATCAACAGATATGAAGGTTTGGGTGAAACGGTCAAACATCTTAAAAATGGGTAATCTGTTCCCAGTTTCACCTACTCTTGTAAGACAACCACTGTGTAAGACACGTTCAGATGTATTGTTAACATTCGTTCAGTAATTTTATAACGTGAAATCTTCTTACATATATTTCTCGAACGCAGTAACTTCCCTTTCACAGAACCTACTTTATCATTTATTATTAACGTTTTTCTATCGCCTGTGTTCATTTGAATGAAAACTGAATTAAAGAAGCAAAGAATTAACTGAGACAGATTACCTATACACGAACGATCATACAATATCAGCCGTAAACAGATTCTTCATGTGAAGTAAGTGTTTAGTAGTTGGTCTTGTGTTGAAAATTTCTTTAAATATGTCTTTGAAAATAAAATCTAAAAAGCTGTAAATTATTTTTTGTTCTTCTCATGTAAAAACAGGTCAGTATTTGATCTTGTAATTCAGGCTTTTACGAAGAATACAAATAATGAAACGGAAATGTATTGATTATTGCTATCAGTCTTTGTTTCCTAATTACAATTATATCGAAGTATTGAAAGATAATAAATACTTTGCAATGAAGAAAATAAACATAATCATCATAACAGTATTTTATTTATTTCAAATTTGATGTTTTAAAATTTGCTTATGTATAGAAAGATTAAAACCTTTTCTTGCACTTTGTTTCTGTCTGAATATTAAGAAATAAAACAATCTTACATGCTGTAATATTAGGCTACTATATAGAAATAATTTCAAGTTGGAAATTTTGTCTTAGGTATGTATATCATTGCCGATGCATGCACGCACTGAGAAGAGTAACAACATTATTGTTATTACTTATCAAGTCTTACAGATCAGTTAATTTAAGTCAAGTAAACAAACACCTGTAATTCATTCTGTAAACATGGTGGGTCGAGTTTAGGTGTTGATACAAAACATAGTAAACTTGTCATTATAAATGTAGACTAGATTAGAGACCATAATTTAGAAAACAGGATTGTGTGTCTTTGTATGTGTGGACTGTGATTTGGACTACATCCACGTAATCGCTTACAGTAGATAAAACAGAAGGCAGGAAAGGTATGTTTGTTATACTGAAAATAAATAACTGGAAAATAATATTCCTGTATTTAAAGTAATTTGAAAAGTGCTATGTGCAGTTTGTTTTACAACTAATTATAAACAAACAAAGAAAAAAACTTCGTTGTAAATAATACATCTTTGATTATTATTAATCAAAACTGTGTTCACGCGTGTGTTTTGAAATTTAATTCTAGTCACTTTGGCTGAATAACATATTATTTCTGTCTGCAATCAGCCTACGTAAGTTTTTGTTATATCAGTTGTAAATACGACATGATGCTCTGTTTGGATATTGTCAGATGGTAAAAGTTTTCTTGAACCAAACTTACAGCTAAATCATATGTTATTAATGTTAATGTCGAGTTTCCTACATGTTTAGTTTTATAGAAAAGAAAGACGTCATCGTATTTGTTTTGTTAACTTCATCTTCAACACCTCCAGACGGCACGCGCCCATCAAACTGCTTTCTTAACAACCCAGTGTCAACAGTCGTACACAAACGTTAGCTGTAAATGTATTAAAATGGGCAACTTCCTAATAAGACGACCATGTCTTTGCTTGCAGTCGTCAGGATTATGTTAGCTCGCTGGAAGACAAATATCGCCCAAAGGAACGTGCTTAAATAATGCTGTTCTCGTCTGAATAAATGTTTGTCAATAAACAAATAACAACAAGCCCCGAGGACGCACAGACTTACCAACAGTTTATCAGTAAAAACTGACAAACAAAGTTCAGTGTTAGCAGTGTAACCGCAGTGAAGATGAATTGTTTGTTTTTATAGATTATTAATATTTATTATTATTATTAAAGTTCACAGTGATTATAAATAATAGGTGGATTACTCAATGAATAATAATAAAAAGGTACTAATAAATTTGATTAAGCTTGTGAGAAAAATAGGAATCACCTTACTCTTTAGCATAACGAGTGATAACAACTTTTGCTGTATTAAATTACGTCGAAACAAATAATAAGAATGTTTGAACATGAATCTCGTTTTTGTTTCTTTCTTCATTATTTTTTATAACCCAATTTTTTCAGAAATCAGTTCGCATGGAAGAAAAAGAAGTTAATAATAATGAGATTTAATAAGATGAGTTTGATAGAATAAATTATGGAAATATTAAAATACTCGATACTAATTCAGTGTTCATAATCTGAATGAAACTAAAAGCTGAATAAGATAAACATTACCAAAGAAATTTAGTTGAGCTATGCATCAATGGACAAACAATATAATAAATATTTTATGTTGTTCTTTATTAACGAGAACAGAAACAACTTAGTAACGCAGAATGATCATGTCAGGACATGAAAGTCACGTGGTGAATTAAATTCATGTAAGAATAATAAAAGGACGTCTGAGCAGATAAATTATGTTGTACATTACTCATTATTCCCCACCGTGTCATGAAATAATTTTTACAGCGTAAGAGATGTCGAAATTGCAAGTTATTTGTGATTTCACAGGTTACATTCACCTTCCTTAGCTGTTTCTTTATTTACTAGAAGTCATGTACAGAATTACAGTGATTTAAAAATAACAATAATCTGGTAACATCAGACAGGTTCTGTGCTTTTTGTGTGTCTGTTCAGCGTCATAATCTCTGAGTTGTTACCTAATCAACTGTTACTGTGAATCGTAAACCGATTTCCTTGTGTGAGGCCGCCGACTCGTTAGCTGGAAGCTTTCACCTCTACAGCTTGCGTCTCAAATCTGAAACTTCATATTTACCAGTCTGTACAGGTGTGTTATTTAATTATTATTTTCTTCACTTCAGTTATATCTTCAGTTACATATTTATTGTAATATGAGCAGCGGTAATTGTAACAGTACTAGTAGGTAGTAGTAGTAGTAGTAGTAGTAATACTAGCAACACAGTAGTGGTGGTTGTAGTTGGCAGTACAAAAGCCTACTGGTTCTAATTTTGGTAGTAATTTGATGCAGCACTTTTATGAGTATAATTGTAGTAGCTGCGGTAATTTTTGATAATATTGTTATTGTAGTAGTAGTAGTAGTAGCACTATTAGTAGCAGTAGTAGCAGCATTAATAACATTAATATTGATAACAATGTATGTGCATGAATATGTCGTTCTTGAACTAGAGTAAGAATTTTCTGCGTGTATGTTTGTGTGTGTGTGTGTATGTGTGTATGTGTGTATATGTTTGTGTGTGTGTGTGTGTATGTCAGTGACAGAGAGAACAAGACAAACACAGTGACTGAAACAGAGAGATGGAGAGAAAAAGGTAGATAAAGATATGAGTAGAGAAAGACAAACAGGTAAAACAGAGAGCATAATAATGCTGCACTTAATTAAATTAGAATTGCCTGCATAATATTAATTCTGAAAATGAGCTAGACTGTAAATAGACAATAAATCTTATAATTGTAAAATATGAAAATACATCAAGATGTTGACAGAAATAGCTAGAAACGGGACCCTGCAGGGATATTAGAATTATATGTGCAGTTAATTGAGGAAAGTCTATTATTTTAGACTTGCATCTCGCAGGCTTGCTGGGTTGCAGTGTTAAGAGACGTTATGCTTGTTGTTACCCCACTGTCACAACCTGTTTTCTGTGCTGTTACCCACTGTCACAACCTGTTTTCTGTGCTGTTACCCCACTGTCACAACCTGTTTTCTGTGCTGTTACCCCACTGTCACAACCTGTTTTCTGTGCTGAAAAGTTTGGGTTTGTTTCCTTTATTTATGAGAAAAATCTAAGATTTTGTTTTCAGAAATGTTTTGTTGACATTTTCGAATAATCTTAATTAATATGTTCTGTAATTTGATTGCAGTCGACATAATGTATCACGTTGTACAGGTATTTCATCACTTAATACAAATTTGTGCCTCGCGTTATGACTTTTATTTTTTTTAACAGATTTTCCTTAATCTGACCTTAATGGCGTTCACAGTAATCTTTACCTTTTAAAAGTAAAACGGTGTACTTGACAATTTTTTATGTATTACTACTTGATAAAGAAAGGAAACAAAAAATGTTTTCAATTATTCGATGTATTTAATGTATTATTGTGTATGCTGTATATATGCAATATGTATATGTTTAGAAATATAACATAGGCTACCACTTATATACAAATTTAATGTGACGTATTATGTAATTGCAGGAATCAGTTTTAGAAGAAAGAGTTCGTGACGTCAGAAGTCGACAAATCACGCCGAGAACGTGGAATCTGCTTCATGGACGTAGAGGAAAGTTATCTTTCCGAAACCAAGGTGACCAGCGTGACAGAGATTTTGCCGTGGTCACAAGAAAGTCAGATGACTTATTATTTCAGAGGTCATACAGATATGAAAGAGGTTCTGTAGACTGTGGTGTAGGCTGTGCAGCTGATCTAAATGAGGTTAGTGGTATCCGTGATGGACGTTGTAGGCTGATAACATCTGACAGAAGGATTTTTCAGACAGACAACACTAAAAGATCACCAGAATGTGTTGAACAAATCGCCACGTTACAAAACAGTCATCAGACACACCTCACCGGTGAATATATCAGCAGATTAATTTGTTCTCCATCTAGTATCAAATCTTCTAAACGTCTAGTCACATCATCGAATTCTGTGTGCAGACTCAACGATCTTAATGCTGATCAAGCCCGTCGTCAACGTAGATGGAGTAATAGTTTGTTTTCATCGTTCGACGAAGATTCCACAGAATCGGCAAACGAAGGACTGACTGACAGCTCGGTAGTTGACGACAGACCGGTGGTTAGACCGCGTTCAGCCTACATGGTTAGTTCGTCTTGCAGAACGTCTGAGTCAGATTTATCGTCACGATCATCGTCTCCAGTGCCAGTCGACTCAGACTGTTCATCTCACTTTGTTACTGAGGCTAGGAAAAAGACGGATATAATGATAAAACAGAGAGAGACGATTCCCAAATCGAAACGTGCACCTGACCCACCAGATTCTATACAGTGTGAAACTGTAGGTAAGAACAATATGTCGGTTTCAGACATTTCAAATATTGACCACGAGGGCTGGGTTATGGATCAGTTACACGGTAAACGAGTTTGGTGCATTCTTGCTGACATGCTTTTTTGTACATTTGATTCGAAAGAAGCCACGGAATCAAAGGAGATTATCATGCTCCCTGGTTGTAAAGTTCGTTCCCTTGTTTTCAAAAGTGCCAATAGAGAAGGTTTATTAGAAAATGTGAATAATGTAAGCGACAACAGGAAGAAGACGATATCTGGTGTTGACAGATTTCAGTTTCTTGTAGACAACGTAACCTCGAAAAGAAAATATCTGTTTGGAGTCGAGACTAAATCAGAACTTGACATATGGGTTCAGCTCCTCACGCATGCTTGTTCAGTTGATGCTGAAAATTTAGAAAACCTAGAATCGACTTGTGATTCTGTTGGAGATCACATCAACGCAAACTCAGTGTATCAACCTACAAACCACAGATGTCGAAGACTGGACATAATATCAATGTCACTGGAAGACAGCAAACTGAACGTGGCTGATACTCATGAAACTATTGTACACTTCAAAAGAAGGCTGAGACAAGATTCTGACTCTGAAGTTAAATTGTCTCCAATGAAAGCAAAGCATACGTCAAACGGTAAGAAAGAAGTAACAATTAAACCAAAGTCAAAATCGTTTCTAAAGTTAAAGACATTTGGAAGTTTGGACAGTTTACTTAGACGAGACAAAAGGTCGAGGAAATGCGAGGCTATGGATAAGGAGAGTGATGACGACGAATGGAACACGAGTTCAGTAACGCGAAATGAATCAGAACATGAAATTAGTCAACACGTCCTGAATCTAAGTTCCAGTCAGAGTGCCTCCGATTTGAAAGACAAAATGTTTAGTGCAAAATACTCACCACGAAATATTGGTTTAAAGCTTGAAGATCTAACAGATATAAGAATGTGTGGTTATCTACTATATTTGAACGTGAAGAGATGGATTGACGTGTGGTGTGTTGTCAGCAGAGGCTGTCTCTACGGTTTTAAATCACAGGAATCGTGTGAACATCCAGTCGTTGCCGTTGTTCTCACTCGTTGTTCGGTTACTTACGTTACTGATCGTGGACAGCGAAATGACAAGCTGTATGTATTCACGCTGAGTCAGCCTCACTGTAAAACGATTTACCTGTGTGCTCAGGAGGAAAGTGAGCTTTCGAAATGGCTGCAGGTTCTACAGATGGAAGCTAGTCATGTTCTAGCAGAAGACAGTATAGAAACGTCTGACCTCAGTTACAGCGTGGACAGCACGTTCAGTACGATGTCGCTGTCGTCCAGTCAGTCTGACGTCACAGACAGAGGTGAAGGTGAAATTAATCAACCAGATAAACAACGACTGGACAATGGAGATGTTAGTTCATCAGGAACAGATAACTCTAATGACTGTATGCCAGTAGACTGGGACTATGATAACAGTGGTTTGGTCATATCTGATAACACACTGAGACACGATCCCAGTGTGACTCGGGTCTGGCAGAAAGACAAAGGATACCTCTTCCAGGTTATCCGCGCTAAACTACGCAAGAAACGAAGTTTGTCAACATTTGGTAAATCCTCGATTTCTCAGGAACTGCCTGGTCCACAATCTGGAGGGTTGTTAATACTTCATGACGACGAGAAGGAGGAAGATGATCACAATGACAGTGATGACGTCGTCCATGGAAATGTTAATGAAGTAAGTGTGTGTTATTTTAGACGACTTACCTATACTGTTTTTAAACTCTGATCTTTGTTGTTATTATTATTATTATTATTATTATTATTATTATTATTATTATTATTATATTATTAACTCTTGGATTTAACTAATGTTATCTGTAATGTTTGGAATAAAAAGTAACTACAGGCACAATCTTTGATGCTAATAAAGTATGACAAAGTTATGTAACAATCAGTGAAGATGTTTGGTCACTGGCGCCATCCTTCAGTTTTTATTATCTTGAACTGATTATTATTAAGGTAGGAAGGGATTTTTGAAATTTAATAAATTTTATCTACTGATCTGACGTTCATCGAATTGGTTTATTGTGGAATAGGAAGTAAAGAAAACTAATAAATTATCAGTTATAAACATCCTTTAAAGATTCTGAAGATTAATTAATATATTATTATGTATTTATTTCTTATAAATACAAAACAACTGACTATATAAATAAATAATAAATAAATAAATAATACAGATGCCAAGATACGTAACTGTAATGTATTTATTATAAAATAAACTGTGCTTAAGGTTTAGAAAATGTCATTTTACGTTTCATTGACGTGCATGATTTGTAAATGACTGAGAACCATTCGTGTAATGGCTTAGTTGTCACTTTCTTTATTGAATTATTATTTCTGCACCGTTGCATTAAGTACTGTTATCGAATTTTATATATCGTGTGGGTGCTTGTAACTAGTACTACTGTTGCTAATATTATTATTAGCACGATTTATAAAGTCAGTCGTATGTTTAAAGGGCGATAACTCTTATAATCATGTAATCGCTTTGTGGCAGAAGATTCAATTCCTGCCTGTTCACCTCGGAATATTTCTCCTTCCTGCTAAAACAAAGAATGATAGTAGTTTTCTAGATTTCTTGAGGGTGCTTATGAAATAAATATTATAGCAAGCTGTAAATTATACAGACCTTTCAGCTGGAATCACTAAAATATTAGTCTGTACATATTTATTATATTATTGTAAAATATAATTATTTCGTCATATTACTTCGAATCTCCTAAATAAAATAAACCTGAACAAGGGACATTTTTATGGGTAAAACTGCATCGGCATACATATATTTTAAATCCTTGATATTTATATTTTCTTCTGCTTCTTCTCAAAAAGTTTTAATTTTTAATAAATTAATTAATTAATTTATTTATCATTAAATTATTATTATTATTATTTCTTTTTTATATATATTTATATACTATTATTCTTTTATTTGTTTTTTGTTTCATAATTAGCTAATTCAGGCAAAGTTTATTAATTATCAGTGACGTCGAAATAATACAAAATATATTTTTCTATAAAGAAAAATAATAATTATACATAATTTTGTCAGTCTGTGTAACAATGGTCGATTGTTTGTTGTATCAGTATTTCTACTCAACTAATCTTAATTAAAGTACATTCCAAATTCCGTGACGTCAGAGGAGGATTTCGAAGAATTCATTTTTGCTGTAAGCTAGTCAGATGTTACATACACTGCCATTAATAACATTTTTGGTTTCTCTAGGTCGCAGGTAAAACTATTTTCCTAACCTCAATTTCTAATTTACCTTGCTCAGGTCGGCAGGTTAGATAGGTGTCAGGTGCTTGTTAATTATCTTCATCCGTTTCTCACGATCCTCTTTAATACCTGCCTCGTTGTTCTTTCGCCTACAACAGATTAGATGTTAGAAACAGAATTCTATACACTTTAGTTGAAATATGATGTGGAAATTATTTTGTCTTTATTCCATTTACTTTTATTTACACATTATTAATATAATAGTGTTGTTCATACTGTTATTATCGGTATTACTGCTGCAGTTATTTTATTGTTATTATCTTAACCAAATTCTACTGTATTCAGTGTGTTTCCGTTAGAGATGGCGCATTTTCAGAATTATATACTTTAGTTTTAATTTTACATTGTACAGTGTATACAATTAATACTTCCACAATAATAATGCAGTGTATACTATCACCTAAACTGTTATAGGTCAATGAACTGAAGAATTAGTTAGATTTCTCTTATTAATAAATATAGTAATATAAATATATGTACGTGAATATATGTGAATATGTATATGTTTATATTAAATTATGATTATTGTTTATGTTATTCCAACAAGAAGTTACATTATTAATATTAAAATTTTATCCATGATGGTACGTATTGAAAAGATTCCATCTAAAGTCAAACAGTTGTCAGACACGTGATCAGTCAGTGCAAAACGTGACTCGAAGTTCGTCGTGAAAATAACACTTTTATATAACAAGTCACAATTTCTAGGCATTACAAATCACACTAAATCAGAATTTCAAACAGCAACAGTAATATGTGTCCTGAGAATTAATTCCCACTAATCTACATACGACTGATTCCATAATAATTTTATATTATTATTTTTTGTTTGTTTCATTCTGTAATCCCTATTCACTGCATGTAAAATATTGCCAAGTCTTCAGTAGTTTCGTTGGATAAGCCAGACTTAATGATTAGTGTGAATCAACTTGGAAAAATTCACAACAGTTACGTGTGAAATGTTGATTTTTGTGTTTCTGTATTTCATTGTCATTAATCTTTCTGTTCCGTGTTTTTTACAATTAAATTTGATAGTTTGTTATCAGCAGTAGTAGTTTTAGTAGTAGTAGCAGTTGTTGTTGTTGTTATTGTTGTTGCTATTATCAATGTTATTTTATTATTATTATTTTATTTAGTTATTTATTTGGGATATCTTTTTTCTCTGCCCTCTAATTCCTTTCAAACATTTTTAATTTTCTTATTTGTTGTTTCTTATTATTTTCGAAAATTTTCTACTTAATTTTTATTTTTATTTTTATTTTTTTCTTTGAAATAATATTACATTTATATTTTATATAACAATTATTTTATGATCGCCTGTAACTTTTACGTAACAACAGTTACCGGCGTTTAGAGCAGAAAACGAATTTATTTTAGAAAGGTAAAAATGTCTTTGATATGTCTCAATTACTTGGTGACGTGACAAACCAAACGTTACATACTTCCTCAACGTTGTTTTTTTATTGCTTTTACGTGGTTTTCTACTTTGATTACAACATCGTTGTTATTTTACAGCGAAAATGTTTGGTGACTGTAATTAGCTTCAAACAATCTTAGGAAGGGCAGCAAGCCATAATATGTATTGCACACTTAAAATACGTTTGTAGGTCATCTTCACTTTAATCATTAAAAGCTGTGAAATGCACGCTCGGGTTTGTAGTTCTGTCGTGGGAGAGAGTGTCACGGGTATTAAATAATAAAATTATAAAATGCCCGTGCTTTTCTGTGCAAACCTTTGAATATTCTTTTGTGTAAATAAATAAATAAATAAATAAAAATCAGCACTTGTGTAACAGAACTTGTTTGATGGTTGTCTGTACTTGTTAACTGGATAACTGGATCAGTTTTCAGTTTTAATTAGTAACGTTGCTCCATCAAGTGTATGTATAGTAAATTATTTATTTATTTATTTATTTATTTTATTATTATTATTATTATTATTATTATGTGGAAATCATTTTTTTTTTTTTAAATGTGAAGAAGACAGAAAATAACATCATTATATATATAAAATGATGTTATTTTATATCTTCTTTATATAAAAAAAATTTATTGTCTATTATCAGCAGTAGTAGTTGTAGTAGTTGTAGTAGATGCTGTTATTGTTGTTGCTATTATTAATATTATTTTATTTAGTTATTTATCACAGATATTTCTTTTTCTCCCGTCTAAATCCTCCACTGATTCAAATATTTTTTATTTTCTTGTTTTTGTTTCTTATTATTTTTCAAAACTTTTTTTTTTTAATATTATTGTTTTATTTATGTTATATAATGCTTATTATTGAATGTATCGCCTGTAACTTTTACATAATAACATGTATATATATATGTATATATATGTATGTATGTATGTTTGTATGTATGTATGTATGTATGTATGTTTGTATGTATGTATGTATGTATGTATGTATGTATGTATGTATGTATGTATGTATGTATGTATGTATGTATGTATGTATGTATGTATGTATGTATGTATGTATGTATGTATGTATGTATGTATGTATGTATGTATGTATGTATGTATGTATGTATGTATGTATGTATGTATGTATGTATGTATGTATGTATGTACTGTGGCGACGTACTGTAGCGAACCAGGTCTGATTTAGAGTGCTGGTTTAAATGTGTCATTGTGGTAGAATGCTGCTCTAAACGTCTGTGTGGAATCGGTTTAATAATAATAATAAAATAAATAAATAAATAAATAATAAAATATTTTTATCTTCGTAAAAAGAAGGTTTTTTTCTGATCAGTAGTTAAATTAAGTGTCATGACTGAAATTAATCCTGTGTTTTAAATCTCATTAAATATTTCGTCTTAATGTGATCTTTGTCTTCACGTATCGATTACGTTAAGGTATCAAAAATCAAGAGAAGGATGTAAATCAACAGAGATGTGATTGTTAGTGAAACATGAGTAAACACTTGATGTATGCTGCTGCTGAAAACAATACACAGGTGTACACTCGCGGCGTTCCTGATCTGAACTCGGTTAATTTAGAACGACGTACAGGTGTGCCGAACTCTCACCGTGAACACTTCCACAGACTATTGATCTTTCGTTGTTTTAACTTTTTGACAATCCGTTCTCTGAATTTTTAGTAAATACTTAATTTTCAACGTATAGATTAATTAAATAAGGTGTGACTAAAAGAGATATAAAAGTAAAACAGAACGGCTGGATAATTTTATTGTTTTTCGCCAGGAAGGGATAAAGTAACCTGAGTGAATTAGGTCGACGGTTCTTCCAGTTTCACAGTACTCATCACTTCATATGACGTTTAATTTTCTGTCACAGTAATGGCTAACGGAGAAAGTTTCAAATATTATAGCTGAATTTGGAATTTCGTCTTGTTTTATGATAGTTTCACTAGATTAGTTTTGAAAAAACAACAGACAGCAAAACACGTACGTTTTGATTTCAGACTTTTTAAAGAAAAAGTGCCAAAATATTCCGTTTAATAATTTAGGGATATATTTAATTTAAAACAAAGTGGTTTTGCTGAGTTCGACAGAGATATTCATTTTATCTTGAAATATTTGTGATATAGATTTAAAGGAGAATATAAATTTAAATCCAAACTGATCCATATAATAGCAAATAAATATCGTTATGGTCTTTGTTTCGACAAATCTTTTGTTTTTTCATTTATTATTATTATAATTATTATTATTATTATTATTATTATTATTATTATTATTATTATTTTTAATTTTGATTGTTCATTTTAGTCATTATTTAATTATTAATTTATTTATTTTGTTGTTGTTGTTATTATAATTATTACTAGTGGTTGTAGTAGTAGTAGTAGTAGTACTAATGTAGTTTTAATATGAAATTAGTAAGATATTTGTAGATGTAATAGTAGCTGTTGTTTTTAAAATAAGAAAAAAATGAAATAGTTAAAAAAATGAAAACAAAATTATTGTAACAAATAGCTGACTGATAATGTTTTGAAAACAACAGCAATCACTGATGACAAAACTATGTAATTCCTGACGGAACCCTGTTAAACTAATTACATCTGTTGTCAGGCTACAACGAGTGATCTATATTTAACACGTGTTGTTGTAGATATCAGCTTCCAGTCGACCAGATTCCGTACAGGCGACCCGAACACATGTGTTTTGGAATTCAGATGGACTCGAGGATCAGTCGATGACGTCACGGATCAAAGAAATGGCCCAGCTGAAGACAGTGTCTGAGAGAGCGGAGAGCAGCGAGGACGCGCTGTCGCTGATGAACGGATGTCTGGACAAACGTGGTTTTAACGGACAGTGGACGAGGCAAGTATATAAATATAGCAGTAATAGTAAGTGACCACTTGTTTTTCTCTCAATATTTTGATCAGCACGTCTGAAGCGCTCTCTCTCTCTCTCTCTCTCTCTCTCTCTCTCTCTCTCTCTCTCTCTCTCTCTCTCTCTCTCTCACACACACACACACACACACACAAACAAACACAAACACGTGCACACCGTTTTATTGTATCTATAACATGGTATAAGGATTCATATTACATAAACTAAAATAATAATTACATAATATTTTTATCTTTATTAATGAAAGCATTAAGATACAATATTTAAAAGAGATTTACGAACGAGGAGTTACCCATTCTTAAAAGCTACCATCTGCAGACACTAATCATTGTTGTTATTGTTGTTACCGTTGCTGTGGTTGTGGTCATAGATTTTATTGTAGTTGTCATTTTCAGCAACTATGAACCAGTGGCTTGTGTCACTTCTGATGTTTTTTTTTGTTTATCTATAATCCAGTCATTAGTTCACAAGGCTCAGTTTGCATACATTTCTGCAGTATTTAACTGAAGTACATTAAACTTGTTTACACTCAGAACTAACCTGAATTATGTACTTTGATCAGTACTGCATTACATCGTTTGGTGCTCTCAGCAAGTCATAAATACTGTTGTATACCAACTGATAAATTTATAAGCTGTCTGTGTGAATCAGTCTCTACGTGTGTAAAAACCAGCATCACTTGATGTTTAACCAGACTGAAGTTTCCACACACACACACACACACACACACACACACACACACACACACACACACACACACACACACACACACACACACACACACACACACACACACACACACACACACACACACACAATACATACACATAAATGACTTTAAGAACGTGCAGCCCATAAGCATGGATATGTGTGTGTACATTCGCTATATGTGTGTACGTTCTTATTTTATGTTACTGCACGATGTACATCCCACTGTTGGTTACTGTTGTTAATAGTTTATTACAAACCTGAGTGTTTTCTGCATTATCATTTCACTGATTTTATTTATTTATTAACATAAACAGACACTACCACGACATCTGAAGTAAAGCTCATTTGTAAGTAAGAATGACGCAATGCACCCTCACAGACTGTTACCACACTTCTTAGTGTAAGGCGCTTAAAATTCTCTTTTATCATCGCAGCTGATAAATATAATGTCCTAACCATTGCTGTTTTCCCCATAGACTGATTCCTGGCATTTTCGATATCACTTCATAACAATGAAAAAAAAAAAAAAAAAGAAGAAGCAAAGAAAGAAAATAGAATGTTAAAACCAGAAAAATGCGACAAAAACAAAGACACATAAAGTAGTCAGAGATAGAGAGAGAGAAACAGAGAGAGAGAGAGAGAGAGAGAGAGAGAGAGAGAGAGAGAGAGAGAGAGAGAGAGAGAGAGAGAGAGAGAGAAATATAGATATAGATACAGATATATATATATTAAATTAATTTGATGAACATTTAAAATGTAAAATTTTCCTTAATTCTATAAGTAACAACTGTGTTTTAATGTTGTATATATTAATTTGATTATAAATATAGTTTCTTTTAGCACCACACTCTTGCTCAGTCTTTAAGAATAAAGAATATTATTTGAGGTGTTGCCCACATTTTTCTGTTAACAAAGTGTTTTTAAAACTCGTGAGTCATGGGAAAAAAACATCTGACCGCTCTCTGTTCCCCAAGTTTCAAGTTTCAGAAGAAATTCATGAATCTGATACTGTTATAACACAACCAACCATCAGTACGTGAATTAAAATGTTTATTTTGTTTTTACTTTATCTCATTCACACATGAGTCTAGACGAAGGGTTGTGTACCCACTATGAGCGTTTTTATTTGTTTATTTATTTATTTTACAGGTTTTTTTCTGTTGTTGTTGATGTTGATATTATTATTAATGGTTTTATCACATTTTAATAGTATGTATTTTAAACACACACGTACACTCATTTATTTAAGCAGTTAGTATAAACTGCTAACTGCTAAGGTTTGACTGGTTTATAACTCGAGGTGCCAGACTGTACCCCGCCCCCACTCCTCCCGTCTGCTATGACATAGGAGAGTAAAAAATGCTTTTAAAAAGCTATCCGCAGTATACAGAAAGCTAGCCACGTTACCCCGGGTATACTTTGGGCAGGGACTATATTTTGAGCTGTTGAACCAATGCGCACGATCTTCGGCAATTTCCCGTTCCAATAACAAATAAATCAAATGAATGTGACATTAGCGGGTACTCTTTCACGCTATCATGTCATTATAATAATAATAATAATAATAATAATAATAATAATGTTTCAAACAGGTTCTGGTATGTTATCAAGGATGAATGTTTATACTGTTATTTGACACCTGACGACAACGTTCCTGTTGACATCACAGAGTTGAACGGCTACAGCGTCAGCACACTGGTCGACGAGTTCCGTGGGAAGAGATTTGTTGTCCATTTAAACCACGAGGTTTGTCATTTACACGTAAATTAAACTGACTGCTTTATAATATATCATTTAAAAACAGTAATCAGCCTGTGCGTGTGTGCGTGCTAAGTTAAACTATATTAAAATCAGTGAAAATACTAGTATTTTTTATTTTTAGTATTATTATTATTTTTATTTATTTATTTATTTATTTATTTATTATTATTATTATTATTATTATTATTATTCTTTTTTTTTTTCGTTTTCTCTAAAGTGTTATTTGTTTAGTATAGCCTGATTATTAACCTTTGTCAGCATGCTTTTTCTTTCAATGTTTCTTTCTTTTCTTTTCTTCTTTATTATTTTTCTTATTGTATTATATATCTGCAGTCGCTTAGTTTTTGTTTTCATTATCTACAAACCTTGCATGTGTCACCACACACTGCTTTCTCTGACCCGGTGTAAATACAAACTTTAAGGTTATCATAACATATTAACAAGAATATCAGTAATCGCTTATTTTCATATAATTAGATGCACTGCGTTACACCCATGTTTTTAAACCAGTTTTATTTATTTTTAATCTTATTTTAATTTTACTACATTTCATGTTTAAAATATGATGACGATTTAATCGTTTCTTAAATGTGAATGTTAATATGTGATCTATTAAATCAGTGAGTGATTACACTTTGATCTCTATTTGACTGTTTTCTTCTAGGATTACGTTGCACTCTACCTGTCTGCAGAGTCACGTGACGAAATGGAACAGTGGGTGCAGGCGTTAAATGAAGCCATAAAGCTATCCGAAACTAGCAGTGAGTTCATTGTTTGATGATATTTTTTATAACCATTTTTAAATTATAATTATTTAAGGCATAGGAAAATAATTTATTTCTTTAGAAAAATTAAAAGGGCTATTATGAAATGTTAAAAAAGAATACCATTAAATTACTGTTGCAATAAATTATTTTAAAACTGTAAATACTAAAGATAGTATTTTGTTTTAATTTTGTTAGTTTTGTCAGTTTGGTTTTTTATACAGATGACAAAGAATTATAGAGCTGGGTGTATTTATTATTGTGTTTTACAAGGTTAAAGATGTATTAATTTATTCAGGTAACTCGAACTGTCGACCACAGACTGTGAAAGAGAAACTGCTGGCCGAGGTTCTGCGACAGAAGCAAGAACTCGAGAAAAAACAAGCTGCTCGACAACACAGAGTAAATGTTTATGAAATACATACACACGTATATAAAATAATAATAATAATAATAATAAACTTCTTAACTAAAAAAACCTTTAAACAGATACGAATAAAATGTCTAATGATTCACTTTCTAAAATGATGATGATGATGATGATGATGATGATGATGATAATAATCAACATCATCATCCAGATCAGCTTGTTTTGTTTTATTAGTTCTAAGTAAAGATTACAGGATGAAAGTAATAAGTGATGTGGGTATTTCTAGGATAGCTCACAAGTCAGTGATCCTGTAGGAGAACACATTTCAGCAGTGACAAGATTAAAACAGAGACGCCTCTCAACACAAATAAAAGTGAGTTCTTTTTCTTTTTTCATCTCTTTTTGTAGTTATTTTTAACAAAATTGTATATTTTATTTTTTTATTTTTTTATTATTTTTTTTATTAATGTTTTTAAAATGGTTGGAGCTTCCATTACTTTAGTTACATCTGTCAGAGTTATCAAATTATAATGCAGTACTCAGCAAAACTGATATACAAAAATACAAACATATTAACAGATGTGAAAAACCTGGTAGTGCCAAGCATGGTTTAAAAACCACCAATAGCCAGCTGGTAGTTTTGTCAAACTAAACCAACATAATGTGTCCATTTGGAAAATTCAAAGCCTTAAGAAGAGAATGAATCTTACTGAGGAACACTAATTGTTGTTTAAAACCAAGGAATACCTGGCAATCACAACAATTTCAATTCCTGTTTTAATAACAGATTTATGTTTTTTTAAGATGTCCTCAATTCAGAAACAACTAGACAACAAGAACGGAATGAAGAAGACGTTGTTTAACTTTGGTAAGAAGAAATCAGACTGGGTAATAATCTACATTTGACAGAACAGCTGAAAGAACTGTCTGAGAAACTGCAGCAGATTGACACATCACTGTCAAGTCAGACAGCAGGCAACACAGTTAAAAGAAACGGAAGTTTAAATTGTGGAACATCTGACATTAATCTTAACAAAAGTATTGACTTCGAGGATTCAGTGTTTAAAGACTTCCATGTTCATCGAAGTAACAGTTTGAAATCCAGTGTTCAGCGCTTTGCTCACAGGACGTTTGCTAAAGCTGGCTGGAAAAAGAACAGGAAATCAAATGCGTTTAAAACAGATGAGGTGGATGGCACATCTGAAAGTTCACAGGACATGCAGGATTATATAGACTTGACGTCACACAGCCAGGATTACACAGATGTGACGTCACATGAGGATGACTGTTCTCTGGATCTGTCATCTGGGGGGGACAGTCAGCCACAAAGTCCTAACTCCCCCGGTGACAGTAACTTGCGAGTTTACTTGTCTGCCAGTCTACACTCACTCCCTGACAGCAGCGAGTCAAACCAAACCTCACCAAGACGAGAAGTCAACCCGTCAGTGATGGCGCAGATTAAGGTAAATAAAAGTACACAACACTTTTATAGTCCATTATTTTATTGAACAAATTCAAACAAAATATTCATATTAAAAATAGATACCTTTTCGTTTTGATCAGTTACATTCAGTACACAACAATTCAACAAAAATAACCCAAACAAATAAAACAAAAAGTTTTGAAATGCCCTTAACTAAAATAACTGTGGTTTAAAGACGTTTTTGTTTACTTCAAGATCATTTCATTATTTTCATTTGTTCTTCGTTGCAATGTTTGTGTAAAACAAATCACTTTCAGTAGAAAGTTTTTGAGGTGGATATTTCGCATATAAAAAAACATTTTATTTACAAAATCAATTTTATTTTTTATTTAAACAGGAGTTTGAAGATTTTTCCAGACAGATGATGGAGAAAACCAGTATTGCTTGATGTTAAACCAGACAGTATTTTAGTTTTGTACATAACCTAGATAAATAAATACAGTCAATGATTATCTTTAATAACCGATTGCACATGATTAGTCTGAGTATGCGAATGAATCAACGTGAAATAGCTGCTCTTTGAATTGAGTGGTTAATACCTTAAATACAGCAAGAAATGTCACTTAGTAGCAAAATATTTGTTTCTAACTAAACAAAAACCCACCCAGAAACCCCATGTAAACATATATTTGATTTCCTTGCTGAGTTATGGTATTTTGTTTTGTTGTTTTTTCTTCTTTTTTTTTTGTATAACATTTTTTTACCAGTAAAACGAAGAAGAAAAAAAATTTAAACTTTATGTACATTAACATTTTTCATGTCAGTTTTATAGCTTTGGTTCTAGAGTATGGATACTAAGTTATTCTAAAATGGAAATGATTTTCTCTATAGTTATAATTATTTATTATGTCATTCCATAAATACATAATAATGTGTACTTGTAGAAATTGTTTCTTAAAATAGTTTTGCAAAAATATTTGTTCATGACCAATATTTAACAAACGTGCAATAAATCATATTTTAACTATGCATAACAAATAAAATGAGAAAACAAAACCTGACACTTTTAACTATTTATTTTATTATATAATTTTAATAGAGCTTATCAAAATAGAAATTTTTTATTTAAATTTTATATTCCTTTTCACATTAACAAAAACACAAATGTAATATTTTTTAAATCACCACAACCCCCAAAAATATATTTTAAGCTGGAATGCTGATTTGAAAATATTTTTGTAACAGTTAATTACTGTCATTTGTGACTGAACTAAAACATTTCAGTCAATAAAAATTAGTTGGAACAGCACAATCCACAAAAATATGTTTATCCAAATTGTTTTTAAAGACAACAAAGAAAAAAAAATCTGATGAGTTGATATAATTCATGGACAGCTTTAAAGCTCAACAAAAATAACAATTGTTGTTCAAATACCTCAATACAGCCATAAATTAATCAATGAGATTACTGAATAAATACATATAATATCTATCTTGTTATTTCTCGTCATCTACATTTCCATGCATTCATGTTCAGCGAGTCGAGATGTTTCACTTGACTTGCCTTCCACCTGAACCACACAAGACCAATGATGACACAGAAAACAGCCTCGATGTAGTAACCATCTACAGAAGTCACACAGCGCCCACCTGACAAATGACAATTCTGAAAACACAATTTTAACTCATAATTTATTTACTCTGAAACTTGTCCAATAATGTTTGGAAACTTCTGTATTGAAACAAATGTACATGTATGTTACAGATGATGAGAGAAAAAATCTGCTGCTACATCTGTCTGTTCCTGTTTTAACTATTCTTAAATCTTCAGAAATGAATTATAAACATGGATTCAAGTTAATATGTTTATTCAGATCAAGTGAAAAGTGCTAAGGTTTTAGGATTTTACAAATGTTCACCTTTAACTCCTCTGCTGTATTACAACTTCTTTCAGTTCTCGTGCATGTCTTCCATGTGAGAAAGTCTACAAGTGACAGGGCAAGCGTACTTGGCCAGTTACCTCCTGTAAACATTAATACAAACAGTTAATTTATGAAATTATAAATATAAAGACCACCAATTTAAAATTTGAAATTAAATGTAAAGAGGAATATATTTTTTAAATCATTAAAAAGGAATAATATTGAAAATAATCTTTTTATCAGCAAAAAGTAAAAATATTTTGGAGTGAACGACAAACTGATCCATCCGGTAGTGAAAATGCCTGTTATTAATAACAATAATTAAAAAAAAAACCTGTGCAAACTGAAGAATTAATTTTACTGTGGTGTAGATTAGAAAGAAAAAAATAATAAAAAGAAATAATAATAATTTTAGTTTACCTAAGTTGGCAAGAGTATTTAACAAAGTCATGTAAGTTCCACCAATAGCTGGATCACTGATCTTTGCTGCAAACGCCATTGTAGCAACAAACATACTGTAAACAAATACCTTAAAAACAAACAAAACAACAAACATACTGTAAACAATTACCTTAACAACTATACTGTAAACAAATACCTTAAACAAACAAAACAACAAACATACTGTAAACAAATACCTTAAAAACAAAACAACTATAGTGTAAACAAATACCTTAAAAACAAACAAAACAACAAATATACTGTAAACAATTACCTTAAAAACAAAACAACTATAGTGTAAACAAATACCTTAAAAACAAACAAAACAACAAATATACTGTAAAAAATACCTTAAAAACAAAACAACTACAGTGTAAACAAATACCTTAAAAACAAACAAAACAATAAATATACTGTAAACAAATACCGTAAAAACAAACAAAAAAATAAATATACTGTGTAAACAAATACCTTAAGAATGAACAAAACAATAAATATACTGTGTAAACAAATAACTTAAGAACAAACAAAACAACTATAGTGTAAACAAATACCTTAAAAACAAACAAAACATAAATATACTGTAAACAAATAACTTAAGAACAAACAAAACAATAAATATACTGTAAACAAATACCGTAAAAACAAACAAAATAACAGATGACACTGAAAACATGTGACAACATTTAATGTACTAGCAATTAAAATATTAAAAAGTAATGAAAATTTGTAAAGTAACCTATTTCCATAATATCTCTAAATTGTTTGACAGAAATTTTTCAAAATGTTTTTTCTTTCAAATATTAAAAGTTACTTATTTATTCTATTTTGCTATAATTATTATTATATGTAATTTTTCTGTAAAAGAAAAAAGGTTTTTGTAAAGCTAAATCCACTAAATGTTCTGACTGAAAGTATTAAAAGAGCTTACCTGATGAACTGCATAAATGACAAGAATAACAGCGTAGAAATACCAAGGAAATTCTCCTGGTACAACCTGAACTTTGTTTGCCCAGTACACACACAATGCATACACTATACCTAGCAAAACTCTGCAAAATAAAAACAAAAAGAAAAATGAGATTATAAAGTGAATTATTTATTAAAAAATAATTTATTATAATAATATGAAATGTTAAAAAAAGAAACTGTGTAACAGACATAAATATTAAATTATAATTTATTAATAAATATGTAGATATGTATAATACTGAAAATCAACCATAGTGTTATTAAAATTTTAATACTTTTTAAATTTCAACGTTTGTTAAAAAACAAATAAAATAATGAGTGCAGAACAAAAGTTACTAAATGCTGGGTGAATCTTCTTATATCATTGATATGTAACTCAGGAATGTCTAATGATAAAAAATTAAAAAAATTAAGATAAACTGACACATTGTTGCCAGAAATTGAATACTAAGTGATCATTTTTTTTTTTCTCTTAAAGTTAAATATCCAAAGAATTAAAAGCAATATGTAATCTACAGTTGTGAAGAATCAGTGTAGTTTTAGCAAGTAAAGTTATCTGTCACCTGTATGGCATGGCTTTCAGGAACACATTGAGTGGTCGTGGACCTGCAGTATACTTGCTGATGATCAGTGCTAGAATTATCTGAAGAGGAACCATAGGAACAGCAAACAAAGCCAGAGTTTCCTTCCTTACTCCTGCCTCAATCAGCTTCAAACCAGTGAGAGCATCAGCAGCTGTAAATCCAATCTGTTCACAACATTAGAATAATTTTAAATACCTGGACCTTTTTAAAATAATCTAAAATTCAATATCTTCAGTTATAACATATATAAATTAAGGAAGAGAAAAAAGAAAAAAATCCATGAGAATTGAAAAACGTATCTATAAAATATTATTATAAAAACTATTTATACAGTCATCTGTCATACCCACAGACATCTTTTATACACTGAACATTCAAAAATAATACTATTTATTACACAATTTAAATATGTAAAAATGTGTTTTCTTATTTAAAATTGATGTTTACCACTGAATGCATGTTTTCAAAATAATATATAAATGATATATACTGGATTGGAACAAAAACAATAGCATTTTTTAAGAGAAATTCAAAGACACTATTTAGATATTTCTACATAATTTTATTCAACCACACGTGCCATTTTGTTCCACTACATTTCACCATCTTTGAGACATGTAAAAATGTACTTACTTTACAGGTGAGGAGTATAAAACAGTAAGACATGACTGAGGGAAGCCGCATAACTCTGTACAGCGTCTTGTACGTGTTTATTATTCCCTGATCTGGATCAACATCTGGATCATGGGTTTCACTTTTAAATATCCAAACCAGGGTTGTAGTTACAAAAAAAACAATTCCCCAGAAATAAAGGAAACCTAAAAATAAAAATGATATGTAATAAGTGTTAGTCGTAATTTCTGAATTGTAACTTGAATATTTATATTAGTGAATTTATTTATTTTTCTTCTGCAATTATCACTGATGTGTACACATACACACAGACAACTATGCATATCATATCAATATTAATTAAAATTATTAAAATAAATAACAAATCCTACATGCTCAGGTTCTGTACATCCTGACATAAATACAAATATAAATATTTTAGACTAATAAAGACTATGAGTATTAAACAGAGTACAAACCTGCCAAAGTGACAAGTCCTACATCCTCAGGTTGAGATCTCAGATATCTATTACAGAACTCTGCTGATTCCAGGGCCAAAAATACAACGTTGCCGAGAAAATAGCCAGCAGTTTGACCTGCAGAATTACATGTACTCGCCCATCCAACATTTTTCCTATAATTTAACATTAGCAGTAAAAGAAACAGCTTATCATGAAGTAAATCAGCCAAAAGTTATTATATTCGCAAAACACAATCATTCATATAATTTACTAGATAAGTGTAACTACTACAGAAAAGACGACATCACTGAAACTACTTGTACAGGCTGTACTTTCAGTAAATGAAAACTTTTTATGGGATTATTGTAATATTAACAAATAATTTATAAGATTGAAATAATAAAATTTAAAATTCTAATTAGTATGTTATTTTAAACATTTTATTTAAAAGATATCTTTGGTATCCTAACATTTAAATTTTTAGAAAAAAAACTTTGTTTTAATTTAAAATAATAATAATGTCAAATTAACTGAATTCATCTCTAAACGAATTAGGCAATCGTACACATTCTGTTAGGAATTTTTTATTTCTGGAATGGCATAAGCTTCCTGATTTTGATATTTTATTGTGTTTTGGGGTTTTTTTAATAAAAAGAATTTGAAAAATATACAAAATATATATTTTTTAACTAACTGTAAACTCACCTAGATAACATGGTCAGTGCCCAACCATCTACAGCTATATCTTGAGTAGCAGCAAGGAAATTCAACATAAAGAAAATTGATGTCAACAACAAAATATTAACTGATGCACTTTGGTCTGAATCTCCAAGCACATCAGTCACATGACCTGACAACACAAACATGAATATTCCAATGAGATACTGAGTGGGAACCAACCAAGTTTTTCTCCGTCCAAAGTACATGCTGTATATGGAATCAACAAGTGGTGCCCAAATCAGTTTCAGACTGAATGGCCAGTAAACGAAGCTGAACACTGCCTGCTCCTTATAGCTGACCTTTCTACTGGAAAGTAACATGGGAATACTCCCTGCCAGGCCAAGAGGAATTCCCTGTAGTACATACAAAAACATAAGTAAAGCAATACTTCCATAGTCACCTTTAAGTGAGCCATTATGACGATGGTGAATTTCATCATCATCACCATCGTGGACAACACTGGCTGACATTGGAATGTGTGGATACACAGCGTTTGTTTCTAGATCAGGCTCCTGCACATAGACAGCACTTCGTCTTCTCACAGAGTTTGAGTTAGTGTTTGACATTTTTTTTATTAAATGACTTAAAGTCTGTGCTAGCTTGATTAATTTCAGTTTGAATAATTTTAACATGAAATGTAAACAATCAGGCACCTTTTAACTGGCATCATGTTGTATCTGAAAGTAAATAATTAAATTATTAAAATAACTGTTTATTATTCATCCTGCAAAGATGTGAAAAATACAAATCACATAAACTGAAGATTATTATGCATGTCTGAAGATAAGTATCTGGGAAACAAACTCACTGCCAGCTCACTATTGATCTTTGAGCAGACTTTATTTATAATTTGTTCTGCTGTGAAACAACCAGTGACCTACTTTGTTCTAATCATAAAATAACACAAAACAAACATATCAGCAGCATCAAATAAAATACATATTTTTATCTGGCAGTGAATTACCAGAACTGATCAAATAATGTGTTTTCATTCATCATTTATTTCATACAATGATACTTTGTAGCTAATGAGTCACCTCTGAATATTAAAACACTTTTGAAGGATTATATTTTACTTTTTATGATAAAAACTATGAAGAATGAACTTTGAACATTGTGATATTCATGTCAGCATTCATAAAAATATATATTTTTTAAAATTACCATTCTTTATGACTGAACACATTTCTGTGATTAAATTATGAATTATATATAATCAATGGTTCCCACTACCTGATCACATTACATTTTAAATCAACCATTGTTCTGATGCTTGTTTGATCACGACTAATTGTTTAAGTATCATACAAAGAGAAAAAATATATATTCATATACGAATATTCACTTATACTGCAGTGTGCATAAGCCTGGAAAAAGTAATATATGTCTGCTATAACTTATAAGGAGAAAACTTTCATACCACTTGCCAGTAACATGATAATTTACTTTTGTTTTTGTTTCTAATTTTTTTAATTACCATCTGAAAAATTAAGGATGCTTATACTAATTTAATAACTGCTACTAGTAGTAACTCAACTACTTAACTCTTAACTCAGCAATAACTGCGTTTAGGAACGCTAAAACTAACTTGTAAAACAATGTCAAAGGAGAAAATATTTTTATAAACAAAGACATTTCTTCACCATGAATATTAAAAATGACCTCGTATTATTAACGAAAACATTCTGATTGCATATGCTTCACTTTTAAAGTATATTCAAATGTACGCTATCACAACAACCGCTTCTACCTATTTCAGCATCTGGTATAGACTGTAAACAAACGTGGCACACGATCCATGGCCGGTGAAGGGAATTTACTCTAGCACTGGAAGGGACATTACTCTAATTCGATAGTCTTCTTTAATCGACGAATCACGTTTCGATACTTTCATCAGCTTCTGTGGTTCTGATGACATTCTAAGTTTCATTGTCATCATGGATGTTGTTGCGAGGCAGACGCTAAATCGTACCTGTTTTGGATGTTTCTTGAAGATACATCCGTTATGTAATGTGAGGGTGCGACCACAGACAGTATGGGCAAAACGACTGCATTTAAACAAGGTCAGACAATAAAGAAAAATAATAAGTTTAATTTTTAAACATTTTAAAGATTTATGGGTAAAAGTTATGCATAATACTTATAAACTTATTAGATGTAAAGAGCATTAAGAAAGAAGTGTTGTATAATTATGAAGTGTCATAACAGATTCTTTTGGTTAAGAAAAATAATATTTTTTAGAACATAAATATTTTTGTAAAATGTTTTCATCGAAAATGATTTTAAAATAATTTGTGAAAATTGTCTTACTAGTCATATCTAGAGTTGTTGTTGTTGCATAATACACATTATTATAATGCTAACGAACATTAAATTTTTTTTAATCGAGTTGGTTAAACATAATAATTTCAACTAAATAACATTTGGTAACTAGTCATTATGTCAGTTTCTGATTTTATGATAATCCATATGATAAAAAAAAAAAAAAATACATTTTGGTAAATTTTGACATTAATAATGATAAATAAGAAAAATATATAAAGAAAAAAAGAAAAATAATAATAATAAATAATAAAAGATTTAAATCAACAGCCAGCTTTTAAAATAAGTAAAATTTTAGATAAGCTTGTAATTAGTCAAATATATTCACAAAAAAGAATAAAAAAATTTAATCCTAAAGTGGATAAGTAGTATTTTTTTTTATTTGATCTTATTTTAAATAGAATTATTCAAGATTGCATTTTTTATTTTTCAGATTAAAATGGTTATGAGATATGAATGAGGTTATTCAAGTATATATTTGTTAATGATTGATAAATATACTTTAGTTTACACTTCAGAAAATGAATGTGTATATTTGTCTTTCAATGACATGTAGTTGCTGACCTTGAACTTTATATAAATTCATATGACTTTTTGCCAGAAAAATAAACAAGAATTGAAAAACTTAACAATAATATATTATTATAAAAACTATTTATACACAGTCATCTGTCAAATTAAAAAAAATCTATATTACTCTTTATATTTTTAAAATTAACTTGTTACAGCTGATAAGTATATTAAAAATTACATTTAATATTTTGTTTTTTTCTTTTTCTTTTTAATGTTTTAGATAGAAAACCAGAAACCTCTGATGTCAAAGAATGGATCTCAAAATGGTGGAATTTTGAAATCTGTGCAAAGACGTTTCGCTTCTGAGAGTGCTCCACCAAAAAAAGACAAGAAAAAAACTCTAGTGGTATAATTAACTCAACAAAATAACCATCCAGCAGAAAAAGTTAACTTTAGTAAAATAATTTACAGTATTCTTTGCTTTTTCTTGAAAAACAATATTTATCTGTATGATAATTTATTACAAACTGAATATTTGTCAATTTTATGATTAAGAATGTAACTGTATTTAACATTTACTGCAGCTTTAGCAACATTTTGTGTTTTTCAGCCTCTCACGTGGAAGAGTGTCTTATTTTTTGGAATTGTTGGAGGAATTTCATATCTTGGTGTCCGATATGTGAGGAAAGAGAAAGAACTTCGTAAGAGTCAAATTTAATAAACAGTTGAAATAAAATTTTCTTTGTGATAAAGTTTAATGTTAAACAGTTGGATCTGTCTCTGTGATAAGTTTTGTGTCTTTGCTGTGATGATGCAATATTACAACTGTAACCTTTAAAGGGTGCCAGCAATGAGACAAACAAAGTGATAAACATCCTTTCATTGTATTAAAATTTTATAAATCTATATTTAATTCTTCTTTTTTAAATTATATAAGTACTTTTTAATTATTTAAAAATATATATATACTTATATATGTTATTAGGAGTCTTTATTATATGAAGTGCCAAACTCTGACCCGCATTACAAAATATTATTTTTGTTTGTAAATTGTTGTTATAACTCAGTTAATTTTATTCATTTCCACAACTTTTCAAATAAATAAAAATGATTGACTCTTATAATAGATTTTAAAAACATTTTAAATTAAACTTTGAAATCATCAGTACAGACATAAACTTTCCACAAAACAGTTTTTTAATATTTTCTTTTCAGAAATGGCACAGGAAAGAAGTAAATCTCTTGGTAAGGCAGCCATTGGGGGTCCCTGGGAGCTGACCGACCACGATGGTAAAAAGAGGACTAGTGCCGACTACCTCGGAAAGTGGGTTATCCTGTACTTTGGATTTACTCACTGCCCTGATGTGTGTCCAGAAGAACTGGAGAAACTAGTGGAAATAGTTAATACTGTTGGTATGTGTTAACTTAGTGTGCCAGATTTAAACACACAGACTTGAATGATGTTATATTTTTCTTACATGATGAAGAATCTTTTGTTATGCTGTGAATATATTTATTTTCAAAAGTAGTTATTGGTGACATAATAATGGTTAAAAAAATAATAATAATATTAATAATGAACAATCCACGAATCCACCAAAACAGATTAATTAATGTAAAATTTCTTAATTTATATACAAAGTGAATTAGTAATGGTCATGGAAACTGATTAAGATTCTAAGAATAACGTAATAATTTTTAAATATTTATGTCTGTAGATGGTATGGAAGCTCTCCCCAATGTTACACCTTTGTTCATCACAGTGGACCCAGACCGAGACACACCGAAGGTGATAAAAGAGTACTGTGCTGGTAAGGCAGACTGTTTTCACTGTTCACACTCTTTTATAATTTGAAAATACCACATTTATTGTTTTAATTATTTTAATCTGTTTAATATTTACCAATCTGAATTCAAGAAACTTTTTTTTATAAAAATGAAACAGTGACAGCCAAGTCATAGAGTTCTGATTTTGTGTGACTGTTTTTATATGTAGAATGTGGTGTTTCTGTGACTATGAGTGTATTATTCATCAATTAATTTTTGCTTCATGAAGATAAAAAATGTTGTTTTTTCTTGTAGAGTTTTCTCCAAAGCTGCTTGGATTGACTGGAACACAGGAGCAGATTGACAGTGTGACGAAAGCTTACAGAGTGTACTACAGCATCGGGCCAAAAGACGAGGATAATGACTACATTGTATGTACTCAGTTTTAAAACAGTTCTCATTATTTATATTTTTCTTTTGCTCTGTGTGTGTGTGTGTGTGTGTGTATGTGCTTAAGTATTGTTTATCTAATACTCATGGAACTAGAAGATTCTTGTATTTTTAGAATTGTTTGAATGGAAGAGAAACGATGTTTGTTTTGATTAAATTATCACAACTTCAGCTGCCATAAAAATGTATTTGTTCTGTTGTTTATCATGTTGAAAGTATTTATATTGTCAATTTCATAAATATTTTTTTTAACTAAGATAATATTAAGAATATTGTGTATTTTGAAAATGTATCTTAAACAAATAGGTTCATAAATTAATTAAAAACAAAGTTTGTTCTATCGACTGCATTTGATTAATATTGTTATCAATGTTTCAGGTGGATCATTCTATCATTCTGTACTTAGTGAATCCAAAAGGAGAGTTTGTTGATTATTATGGTCAGAACAAGAATGCTCAAGAGGTGACAAACAGCATCATCATGCAAATGCATAGATACGACCAGATCCATAAATAGATTTTTGAAACATTGACATTTATTATTATTTAGTGATATGACTTTTTGTTTTAAACATTTAAAACAAGACTGGATCTTGTAATCCTAGAATGTCTTTTTTTTTGGTTTAATAACAATAACAGTGTATATGATTTCATGTTGTCATTGCCAGACGACTCAGTTTTGTACCTAAGTGTATTCCACAATCACTAATTACTATTACCATGTCACTATAAAAAATATTTTAAAATAGATGAAGATAAAAATCAGATCTATTGTTTAATGTACATAACTATTTTTTCAAAATATTGATGACTATGATAATCTATTTGCAGAAGACAGATTATAATTATACAATTTATCATTTTACTTATAGAATACATGGTAAGTTAAAGAGGAAAAGAAATAATCATGTGATATATTGAATAGTGTACATTTTAAGTATTAAAAAAGATTTGTATCAGATTATAAATTTCATCATTATAGATATAAACATTGTAACAAATTTTTCAGTAATAGCCATACAGCATAGATTAACAAAATATAAATAACTACACAATAAATCTCTGCTTTTATTTAGGACTTTCTTGTACCAATGATCTATATATCTGTATACTAATTAAATCACATTTTGTGCATTTGTTTTAAGAAATATAAAACATTTTTTAACAAATTGTGTTTGTTTGCTTCTATACACATACAAATACATCAGTTTATTGCATATGAATTTATTTTTACAGCTAATCATAGTGTGTAAACATTCTAACATTAGTTTTAATTTTTGTGTGTAAATGTCAGTTACAACCCACCCAGCCAACCACTGAAGAAAACGTAACGGCAACCATTTTATGCTTTTATCCACAACAAAAATAATTTTTTGAGTAGTATTGATCAGAAATTAGTAGCCCAAGTTGTTTTTTGTTATAAATTCATATCTGACATCAAAGAAAATGTTACCAATCATGTATACAGAGAAAATTTTAATTACAAAAACAAATTCAGTGCAGCTGAATGTACTTTTTAGAATTCTGAATATAGTGGCATTTATTTTTGCTTCAACACAAGAGGATGCTGTTATTTAATGTGTGAAATTTCAGATACACTGAAAACTGGTTCAATGCAATGGCACAAAAGAAAAATAGAACATAATTTTGCACGAGTTAAATTAACTTTGATTAGTTAAAACAGAGAGTCTCCATATTACTCTTTGGCCTTTTTGCACATTTTGTTAGACATTTAAACAGCCCAGTCAGATTAAATTTTTATTATTTAACCTATTTAGTTAAAACTGAGAATATTGTGTTGAATTCTCAACATTATAAAAAGTACTCAGGCTGATTCAAGTTTAATTATTTTTCTATCCATGGGATAAAACAGAAAAAAAAACATGAAAAACAAATGAAGATAAAACTTTAACATAATCATTTACTACACAAAGTTTGGAACTAATTCAAATTTTTATATGAAGAGAACAGTGCACACGAGTTGTTTGTTTTAATCTTTTTTTCAGTGTGTTAATTGTATGTCATGTAACGTGGCGTGGCACTGAACTTTGCGTATGCTTTTATCACTTTGTTTACTGCTTCCAAAAAATCTTTTTCCGTAGCCATCTTTCTGCGAGCTCGTATTGCAAACATCCCAGCCTCTGTACAAACACTGCGAATTTCAGCACCTAAAAGACCATAAACAGACTTTAATTACAGACCCACTAAATATAAGAATAAATAAATTAATTAGATATCAAAAGTGCTAAAATGATTAACTGATGAAAAAATAGATAATTAAAGACAAAAGACAGTTAACATCTGGTAATGATCTGATCATATATTCTAATGAACAGAAAGATTATATTATTGTCTGAAAAATAAGACCAGAAACTCAATTTTTACATTCTGTTAATATAAAATTACATTCTAGCTATCACTGGAAACAGGGTACATATTATTCAGTCAAGGAAAAAGATAAATAATCATCTCTGGAGCATGTTTATAAAATAAAATACAAACCTGTGCTGTTAGGACAGAGTCGAGCTAGAAGTTCATATCTGATGTCTTTCTCTACACTCATTGATCTGGCATGTATTTTAAATATGTGTGATCGGCCCTGCAACAAAATTACATTATAGGTAATTCTAACTGATATTTACACCCCATTTCAGTGTCCATTAATTTCATATAATCGAAATGTATGACTGATCCAGATATCCATAAAAATAAATCCCTAAAAATCTAACAAAACGTAAATAATACTAATTATAAAAAGAAATATATACAGGGTGGCCCAGATGTAACCGAACCCGAAAGCTCAACTGATGATCACTGATTTCAAGTCTGCTTCACGAAATACCGAAGCGATCGATATCAGGGAGAATTGGTAAAGAGACTTCAAGTGCATGGCTGTGTTAACCGGTTTCGTCATCACCACTGAAAGTGTTGCAAAGCCTATTTAAGAGAGGATGGAAACCTTTGATAATCTTCGTTTTATCAATTTTGTTGCCCTCTTTCATTTAACAGACATGGCCAACACACGACGCTCTTTAAAACTGGAAGAACGTATTCATACTGTTAAAAGTTATTATTTGTCAGAGAGAAGTTATAAAAATGTTATTGATCATTGGAATGAATCCATCAAAATTGTCAATCTACAAATTGGTACAAAAATTCGAATGAACTGGCAACATCGCCGATGCGTATAAACCTGGTGCACCAAGAACAATTGCCAACCAGGAATTAGTAGCATCATCATATGTCAACAGCCCTCGCAAATCCCCGAGACGTGCTTCTGCAGAGCTGGGCATATCACGATCGTCTTTACAACGCATCATGTCGGATATTGGCTTGCACCCATATCATCCGCGGGAACTCCAGGCTCTTAACAGAAATGTGCAAAAAAGTAACTGAATCAACCATTGAACGATGTCATCACTGTATTACAAATAATGGTTTCCATTTTGATCATTTGCTGTAAGTATATGAAATAAAATTTGTTTCATTTAACTGTAACTTTTCATAACAATTCAGGTTCAGTTACATCTGGGCCACCCTGTATATTATACATACACATAATTTTTTTTTTTTTTTAATGAAGATCAATGAGTTGTAATACTGTATTTAATCGAAATAAAAAGTTTTATTTTGATTTATAACAAAATATGAAATGGGCTTTATCCTCTTGTAAGAACATACAGTGTTTCAAACATTAAATTTACAAGTGGAATTACTATCACTGACCTCCAAGTCTGGTAAACCAAACTCAATCTTTCTATCAAGTCTCCCTGGTCTCATCAGAGCAGGGTCAAGAGTATCTGGTCTGTTTGTTGCCATGAGAACCTTTATATTTCCACGTGGATCAAAGCCATCAAGCTGATTAATCAGTTCTAACATAGTTCTCTGAACCTCATTGTCACCACCTGCCCCATCATCAAACCTAGCACCTAGATAAACATATATTGTTATTTAAATAAATACTTGCAGTTTAGAAAGTAATCAAAATGTTGATAAAACTTTCTAGATTTAGAACAACCATCAATTTTACCCCTTTCTACTTATTTTTCTTGTTACCAAATTTATCTATAAAAATGGATGTGTCTAATGTATTAATACATTTTATTATCAAAAATCTGATATACAAAAATACAACTCACCTCCAATAGCATCAATTTCATCAAAGAAAACAATGCAAGCTTTCTTGGAACGAGCCATTTCAAAAAGTTCTCTCACCATTCTGGCTCCCTGTGAAGACAAATTATAATTTAGCCAAAAAATCAATTCATTTAATTAACTGTTATTGATAAAGCTTTTGTTTTGGTTTTTTTTTTAATACTAATTTATGCTAAATAGCATGGTTAAAATATTTAATTAAGAGTAGCACAAGTTTTAAATCTGTACATTTTCTGAAGTAGAAATGAAAGATGCAAACAGACCTACCTCCCCTACGTACTTCTGTACAAGTTCTGAGCCAATAACCCTGATGAAACAAGCGTCAGTTCTGTTAGCAACAGCTCTTGCACACAAAGTCTTCCCTGTCCCTGGCGGTCCAAACAGCAAAACACCTTTAGGTGGCTCTATCCCCAGATTAACAAACCTTTCTGGCTAAAAATTAAGTAATACATAACTTTATTATTAACCTTTTCAATTCATCTGTGATAAAGATTATCCATTGCATAAATTAACATTCTCAAGAAAATTTAATACCCCAAAAAATATTTAATACTTACATGTAAGAGTGGAGTTTCTACAACTTCGCGCAATTTGTCAATCTGCTCCTTGCATCCACCAACATCGCTGTATGTGACATCAGGTTTCTCTTCTACCTGCATCATTGTCACAGTAGGGTCAATCTTGGGTGGAAGTGGAATGTGAATTTGATACTTGTTACGATCAACCCTGTCAATAAACAAAAACAGGTCTGTGATTTATAAAAATACAAAACAATCTGAAAAAAAAGTCACCTAATCTTAATGAATGAAGTTAATGTTTGAAATATTGTGATAAAACAATAGTGAGTTTATGTGTCTTCTATCAATGATTTTACATAATTGTATTTTTACCCAACTCTCATTCCTTCTTCAATATCAGTAGGAGCCACCTGATCTCCAAGATCAACGACAAACTTGGCAAACTGTTTGACATTGATGATGTACTTAGGATCATCTGAATCAGCGTTAATTATCTTTGTACATCTTGCTACTTGGAGAGGCTGCTCACCTGAAATACAATCAGAAACATTTATGTTAAGATTTTAAATTTAATACCATCTATACAGCTTACATATAAATATATATATATATATATATATATAAATAACATCAGGCTTTCACTCAGTATTTTGGGTGATGAATTTACTAGTGACTGTAAACTGTTGTGAGAAAGTTCAAATATTTAATTGTTTCCTGAGGAAATCGTAACAATGATTAAGTTGAAAGGTGTGATAAAATCAAATTAACTAACAAGAAGAAATTTATTTTTTATTAATATAAAACAGGTTATGATTCTTACTCTGTAATGTTTGTTTATCAGCAGCCAAGTCCCAAAGCGCAGGGGGAGCTAAGCCTGTATCAGATTCTTTTATTCCTTAAAACAAAGAAAAACATGTTATTAGTGTTAACAACAATAAATTAAAGTGTCATCAATTATACAACAAACCAGAAACTGAATACTGAATTTACCTGCGAGTTCATTAACCTTTTTGAGAACATTTTGGATATCTTCTTCTACACTTTTGATAGCTTTGCTATACTGACCAACACCCTGGAAGTATAAATTTTTAATTAATTAAAAATGACATACTTCATTCAAGTAAATATGTGAAAATGTATGTTAATAATTTAAGTTAATTTCATATTAACATGTTATGGAAAATCTTTTTAACATTAAAAGAAATCCTTTCTTTTACTGATTTCAATGCATTTAAAATTTCACAATTGCTTTTTATTTTTTAAAATAAAACATTAGTTCTAGCATATAGCAAATAATGATATAGTGGTTATTTATCTAAATATTGTAACTCATATGTCATTAGCCTGTTTCAAAGCATTTATGTTGTATTTGTATTTATCTATATCCCTCTTTCTACATATATAAATGTGTGTGTGTGTCTGTGCATTTTAAATTTTATATATATATACACTTACATAAGTCTTCAGCATAGCTATATCAGCTTCATCCAATGCTGGAAAAAAAAAAAAAAAAAAAATGAAGAAATTAATATAAAGCCATACTTAGATACTAAGATACTTTACTGCATATTAATTTTTTATTATTGTTGTTGTTGTTGTTATTAACTGTTATATTAATACCACTAATAAAAGTAATATTCCGTACGATACAATTCAATGTAAACAAAATTATCACATTAAATATTTTCTAATAATTTATTATAATAATAATAATTAGTGTTATTTAAAATACTTTAAGTTTAACGTTTAAGATAATAATATCGTTCTAAGTCTTACATTAAAATGTTCTTCATCAACTGATCAAGACATTAAAAGGTATATTTATTATTAGAATTGTCACATAATGTTATATCATATATGGTTCTGTCATTCAACAAACTGAACAATAATCTTATAAAAGGAAAACTAAAAAGTGTGAAGTATAAAATAAAAATGCAATTGGGAATGACCAAGCAAATTTGATGGAAATTAAATTAACGAAGTTTGATATCTTTATTATACGTACATTGAATAGGCTTATCATCTTCAGATTTTTCATCTTTCACTTTTCTCTGGTCTGACCCAAGATGATCCGGCATAATGTACACTAGCGTTTACTAGTTTTAGCTTTCACGATAGCAAATACCAAACAAAATATATTTCGTTGTTGTTCTTGTCTGCAATTGTTGTACTGTCTCTGCAGCTCCGCCTGCAAGCAGGAATAACACTGTTTGGCTACTGTGGTTTTTCATAAAGGTATTTATTAATTTATTTTACTTTATTATATTTTTTTTGTAACTATTTTATTCTGTTCGTGAGACTAATGTTCTAGCTTTACATAAATTATGTACCATTGACGAAGAAAGTGCTTATTCAGCTGGACTAAAATTATTTAATTGTTAGAAAATTAAATACTACTACTATTAGAACTAGCACCTTTACTACTGCTATGTCTCTGTTAATTTTTCTCTTAAGCAAACGTTGTACCATTTGCTTTTATTAAAAATAGGCGCACCTCAGCAATTTATTTATGTATGTCAGTAGAAAAATACTTTCTAATTCATGGATTTTATTTCTTACGTTTTCCCCCCTCTCGTTATTAAATATTTGAATAATGTTATCCTCCGAGCAGGATATTTCTCAAACTGTCCATTAAAAAAAATAATCTGTTACTTTTTACCTAATTTCACTAACTTGTCAAGTGTTATTTTGTAATATATTTTTATTTGAATTGATGATCTGAGCCATGAATTAAAACGGTATCAGCTTTGATTAGAAAAAGTATATAGCTAACTGTTAATTTGGTTGAAGAAATAATAATAATAATAATAATGGTAATGGTAATAATAAAATCCTCTTTCTATCTATATCTTTCTCTGAGAGAGCTGGATTAGTTTGTTTTATCAGTACTGACAGGTAAATTAAGTATTATTAAGTGGAAATTGTCATTTTCCTCTAGCTTTGTTTCAAATGTTAGGAGAGTTAAAAATATCCATCAGATAACAAATACCCGAATGGACTTTAGTCTGGTAGTGTCACAGAAACTTATTTTTTTTTTTTTTTTTTGTCCTCCCCGATTTATCAGTTCTTTGGAAGTCCACGGCAACCAAACTATTACACCTATTACATCTATCGAACGCCCGTCTGTGTCAACATGAACAGACGTTCATCGTCAAAACAGGATTGGTTACTTTTATTTACAATTATGTAATTACTATTACTACCAATACTACCACTACAACTTTAAACTTTGTTGTTTATAATAATAATAATAAAATCAAAGAATCTTTTTTTTTTTTTAATTTCTACCCCAGTTCATAGATACTGAACTGAAAAACGTCATTAGATTAACAATAAACAAGTAATTACATCAAATATAAAAATATACAACAGCACTAAACTTCTCCACTAAATACAATATTTTATAATAAAATTAACTGCAAGTAATCGTACTAAATATTTTATACAATAAAAATGAGAAAACAATACAACTAATATACAATATGATACAATTTAATGCGAGCAAGTAGTTACTTAAACATTTTATAGTATGACTAAATATTTTATTATACATTATTAGCGATCAAGAAATCTTCTATATAAAATATTATACAATAAAATTGAGTAACTAATCATATTAAATACAACATTATACAAACAAAAGCGAGCAATAGTCCCACTAAATGAAATAATCCAACTAATCTCACTAAATTATAATACAAAAAAGCTAGCAAATAATTACCCCACTAAAATGAGCAAGTAATCACACAAAATATTAAACTAAAATACAGCGTGATAGAATTTGAAGTAAAATACAATATAGTACAATATGAAACTGTTAATTTCATTAAAATACAATTTATTACAATATGAAACTGTTAATTTCATTAAAAATATAGTATAACAGAATTCAAATTATATAATCTAAAATATAATTATTAAAATAAACACTATTTAAACAGTATTAATTGACATTGATAAGTTTCACAATTTTTTATTTTTGTAGTTTTATCATAATTATTATTACATCATCATCGTCGTCGTCGTTGTAGTAGTGGGCGTTATATTATTATTATTATTATTATTATTATTTGACATCGTATGGATTTATTTCAGTCAGAAATTTCATTCTTATTATATATTTTGTATTCATGATATAAAACGATATTCACCTAACCCCTCCTTACTTCGGCTGTTTGTTTTAAATTAGTCATTTGTTTGCCTGGCGACCACATATATTTAGCAAGGGTATATATTTTTACGTTGGCAGGGCTAAAGTCCATTTACTAATGTTTTGTTATCTTGGAATGTCAAAACGTCACCGCTGCCGATCGTTTTAAAAGCTGGAATGAAACCAGTTTTGACAAACAGGCTGTGACGCTGAACAGTTTACATGGCTGGCTTCAACACTTCTCAAGATACTTGTAAGTAACTATCCGTAACTATATTACACCTGTTAAAAATATATTACGTTACTGCTGATGTGTTACTTGTGGCAGCTGAAGTTATAGGAAATCGTAATATATATTTCTTCAGTTAATTCATTTCGTCTTACAAACACGATCAGCATAATTATAATCATCGACTTTATTATTATTATTATTATTATTATTATTATTATTATTACATATGTTGTTATATTATTATTGTTGTTTACAGTGTTCAGCTAAAGTCTGCATGGGAATAAAACATCTATGTGAAATAACTCAATTTATTTTCTACTAAAGAATAATAATTATTAGAAGATTTTAAAAGATTTCAGCAATGACAGGTGTGTCAGTTTCTGTCATCGTCTTGTCGCTCTGCGTAGTTGTGGTTACTGGTCAGGCAGACTTAAACCACAGTATGACAATGGACAAACTTCCTATACGAGACAAGGCAATATACTTGGCGGACTACCTTATGAAGCATCCCGTTTTGTTTGGCCAAATAGAAAAAATCTTCTACGCAAGTAAGCCAATCCAAGAACAAGGCAGCAAAGGTCCTGGAGGAAAACTCTTACTGAACGCTGCACTGGACTATATGCCGTTGCTTCTTCAGAGTCCTGACTTTCTGGCAGACCTGAGTATCCTGGAGGACGAGATTAACAGAGTGAACCTCACTGACGTCATGATGTATCAGCAGTCGCACAATCTCAACACTTCTGATCCTCAGATGAAGAAGATGTTTTCTCAAGCGATGTTGGCTAGAGTTAACAAGCTGAGGACGATCAGGAGGATACTTATGCGCAAAAGCTTCCAAGATAGACTCGTTCGCCATAAGAACGACTCTGTTTCTGATCAGTGTTACGCCGAGACGATGGACTTCATGGACGGTTTGGTGGGAATTCAGATTCCAGACAAGTCCAATCCGTTTAACTTTAAAACTCTGCCCTGGGCTATCAAAAGTAAGTCACACAAATTTTATCTTTACCTTATAAATTATTAAAACCTTTCATACCGTAGATGTGTTGTTGTCGTTACTGTTATTGTAATAGTATTTATTGTTATTGCATTATTTATTATTTTTATTATCATTGTATTATTATTTTTATTATTATTATTAATATTGTTGTTGTTGTTGTTTGTTGTTGTTGTTGTTGTACTTTTTTCTACTAGAAATATTTTTAATACAAACTCATAATTCAAAAATTAAATAACTGAAGAGATAAAACGCATTAATTAATGCTATATGTAATGATGACGAATTTATTATCAAAACATTGGTATGTATATATATATATATATAGATAGATATTATTATTATTATTATTATTAAACATAGATAATCAAAGCTGATATCTACTGAGATATATATATATATATATATACTGTATAACCAAGTGTTTCTTGACTTCGATAGATTGAAATACAATATAATATTGAAGGATTTAAGTATTATAATTAGTATCTGAGGATTTTGAAACTTCTCCTTAAGGCATTATTATATTAAAATTAAAATTATTGGCTGTTAAAATGCATCCAGATAATCTACACAACGTACTATCAAGTTATGCATGCAGGAACCAGTGTCTCATCTATATGCTCTCTGTATACTGTATAATGTGTATATGTATGTATGTGTGTGTGTTGTGTGTGTTTGTGTGTGTGTTTGTGTGTGTGTTTTGTGTGTGTGTGTGTATATATGTATATATAATGTGTGTTTGTGTATGTATATATATATATATATATATATACACACACACACACACAACATACACACATATTATACAGATATAAACAAAGCGGATAGATGTGACACTGGTTCCTTCATTTTCTATTCGAACATTATTAAAATAACAAACGTTACCCTTTTTATAATTTTATATCCTTATACTACTTTTATCTTTAAATCAAATATGAGGCATATATTTAATTATATATATATATATAGATCTGTATAATGTGTGTGTATGTGTATATGTGTGTATATGTGTTTGTGTGTATATATATATATATATATATATATATATATATATTCTATAATGTGTGTGTGTGTCTGAGTATATGTATGAGTAGGCATATAAATCACTTGATCTTCTTATGCATGTGTATGTGGTCCAAGTTTTGCCATTCTTTCTTTTCATCTTTCTGTCTCGCTCTCTTTCTTTTCATCTTTCTGTCTCGCTCTCTTTCTTTCTGTACATGTCGTGTGTACCTATGCGTGTATATTAGTGTTCGTTCGTTGTGTGTATGTGTGTGTGTGTGTGTGTGTGTGTGTCTAAAGACCGTGTTCAGATATGTTCAGGATAATCTATTAGCAGATGAGGACAAAGTTCTTCCGAGATGTCCCAGTTGTTTTTCTATGTTACCGTGTTAGTATAAAAATACAGAATATCGTATCTGTGAAAACAAAGCTTGTGGTTTGCTGGTAGATAGTCCGATATTGTTTACATTATTATGCAGTAACCTGCAACTGAGAAATACAATTTTTAATCAGAGAAAAATTGTGATAATTATCTTTATTTAACAAGAAGTGAAGCAAACACAGGACTCGAAGATCGTATAAAGTAAAAACATCTTGAAATTTCCAAAAATGAAAATGAATTATTTGTTTATAATGGTGTCTGTAGTTTCTGCCTGTTTCGTATTGATCGACGGACAGGCAGACTTGAGCAGCAACAAGACAATAACAATGGACAGGTTACCACTACGAGACAAAGCGATTTACCTCGCTGCTTACCTTGTTGACCACCCAGCTCTGTTCTCCCAGTTAGAAAACATCTACTCAGCCAGTCAGCCGCTGAGACAAGAAGCAAGTAAAAGTCCTGCAGGCAGTTTACTGAAGAATGCCATACTGGATTTGATTCCTGTTCTTCTTCAGAATAAGGAATTCCTCTCTGATTTGGCCGTCCTGGAAGACGAGATGAGTAAAGTGAATCTAACTGACGTGATAAGTTATAAGAAGATGCACCAACTTACAGACAACGATCCCAGGATGAAGAAACTGCTGGCGAAGGCTTTGTTTGGGAGAATGCACAAACTAAGAGCTCTTAGGAGAATGTTGATGCAAAAGAACGCCCGAGACAGACTGTACCGTCATTCCAACTACCCCGTTAACAGCCAGTGTTACAATGACACCATGGATTTTGTTAACAGTTTGATAGGAATAAAATTTCCGAATGCGTCGAATATGTATGACTATATTTCTCTTCCCTGGGCCGTTGACAGTAAGTTTATACATCCAAAAATATTTATATCCGAAAATTTTAAAATAATATTATAATTTTCAATGCTTTGTTAAATAAATAAAGTATTTGGAATGGAGTTTGAATAAGAAATAATGATGTTAATTAAAGAAACCTTCTACCTCTTATTTTAGATATGATTATTAATTATGATTAATACTGTCATTAATTTAATTTAATCGCACTTATTTACATAAGATATATGCTTAACTTTAAAAAAACAAAAACAATGTAGTTCTGAAAAAATGCATTGTCACAGAATTAATGAATAAAATCATGACTCCGTTAGCACCCGACATTAATTCCATAGCTGGTCATATTACGCAGTGTATTCGGGCAATGAGAAAAAAAAACGAAAACAAAAAAGTATCTAAAAAATTATTATAACATATATATATATAAAACGACGAAACAAATGTAGGTCAAGCTGCAAGGGGTTCAACTCCAACTGCGGATCCCGTGATCAATACCCGTGATTGGTTAAATATTGAATTTTGAAATAGACTGATAATCGTGGAATCTGTAAGACTTTGTACCCAACATAACATTGCTTTCACATTTTTCTTTAGCTGTTGATATAATTAAAATGATAAACTATCTGAACCTGTCAACACCCTCAACACATTTGACAGTATTATTTTAGTTTATTTTTAGTTAGAAACTACAAAACCAGATGTTATGCAGTTAATTACAAACAACCGGTAATTTGAAGGAGGGGTGATCATTAGTTTTATCAAAATCAGACTGAAGTAAACTTCTAATTATTTTAATTTATTTATAAAGCGATCCAAACGGTTTTATTAATATTACTGTGTAGGTACTGCGAAGGTAATTTACATACTACATGAGCTTAAAATATTATCTGTAATTTTATTCTTTAGTTATATTTCCTTTTACACCAAAGATCAAAAATGTAATTCAGTAGTAGTAGTAGTTATACAATAATGATAATAATAATAATAATAATAATAATAATAATAACGATGGTGACAAGGATAATAATGATAACAACAACAGAAATAATAAAAGAAAAATCTAAAACAAAATAACAATAATAAAAAAGAATGAGGAATATATTTTGTGTATGGCTTATAATATCATCACAAGTGGCCTTGGTATGCTGTTTCAGTGCTGTGCTCTAAATGGGTTATCTTGCAAGAATCTGGGCCAGAGAATTCAGGTTATGCCGTCTAGCGTAGCAACCTTGTTCTCGAAAGTAATTTTTACATTATCAAATGTGATCATACCAAATCGAATACTTAGCTATTTCAGTTGATCTTTTTTCATTAAAAAAGAAGAAAAGAAGAAGAATTTTTTTATCGTTATAGTTATTGTAGTTATTGTTTTGTTTATGTTGTTATTTTCTTTTTGTAGTTGTTGTTGTTTATTCTTTTTTATCTTCAGTTAGTTTCTTACCTGGAATAATGAAAATTGTTTTCAGAATTGTTTTCAAAAATAATTTTCTTTATGAGAAATGGATTTTAATGTAACTATTATCAGAATTAGGCTCTGAAGTACCTTTATAACTGTTTATTATAATCTACACGTACACGATTATAACGTTAGTACTGACAAAATGATCTATTGGCTAATAGTAGCGAATGGCGAAATGTAGACATGATACAGTATTTGTTTATTATTTATTGTTTTTGTTTGGAATTTATTAAAACATATAACTGTTCGGGGGTGTTTTTTATGTGCATTCTGTTGCATTTATTAGATGATAGTAATAAAGACTGGATAATCTACTTTGTTTTTATTTTCTAACCTTGTGACGAACTTAAATTATTTAACTACAGTTTATTGGATAAATATTCTTTTTTTTTAATCGTTTTCAGTGTTTGACGCCATGGGAAAGCCGAGAGGAGGGATAACCAAAGGAAATCTGTATTTCATCGGTCAGTACGACTTGTGTATGTCCACTCATGCCCATGTTCCAGCTAACATCATAATTGGAAACAGAATGCGGACCAAATCGAGAGACTTTGATACCAAATTCTGTCGAGTTTCGTTCAATCTACCAAATTCCCTAGTTAAAGCTGTGACGGGTGATATTGTAAGTTTTCGTTTGCTGCATTTCATTTTTTTATATACGCAAAACATTCTACATAAAATTCTTTTATTTAAAATATCGTTTCTAAGGCTAAAATAGGTATTTCTGACGTAATTAATGTTGTTTGCAATCATATGATAGGAACTTATCGATAAGTACTTTCTTCCTTTTATAATCAATAAACAGTTTTGTATTTTCCGACAATATTATCCCAGGTAAATATGTTAAACTTGCCTTGAAGTGGAGGAACTGATGAAAAACTTTGAAAAATAAAAATGTAAAGTTTACAATGAACGTTTCTTCCTTTCTTCATTAGAGATGTTAAGAAAGGAACACTGTGCCATAATTAACAAACAATTACATATTTTAGTTTTATTTTACATTAAGTTCCTCACCTTTTTTCTCTTTTTTTTCTTCTGTTTTTCTGATTTCTGTTTATTTTATTATATTATATTTTATTTTATTTTAACTGAATATATAAATATATATTTTCTGTTTTTAATTACAAACAGTATATTATATGTATATATTATTATTATCATCATTGTCGTCGTCATCGTCTTTATTTTCATTTTACTTTTCTTTATTTTTCTAGTTTGTTTCTTTTGTTGCAATAACTATTATTACTATTATTATTGTTTTTGTTGCTGTTATTTCCATTTTCATAATTTATTTATTTATTTATTTCTAATTTTTTGTTTTTGTTGTTGTTGTTATTGTTGTAGTTCTTCTTGATGTCTTTATAGTATTATCAGTGTTTTTAGTAGTATTTACTGTTAGTGACGTTGTTACTGTTGTCAGGATACGCGCGGAGTCACGTTAAGGATTAACTGGGGATTTTGTTTGCCGTCGTCATGCACGAAGGAAGACGTCCATGGGCTTGTAGCTCTCGGTAAAAAATAAAACAAATAAAATAAAGATCTCTCTATATAGATAGATAGATAGATAGATAGATAGATAGATAGATAGATAGATAGATAATAGTATTTATAATTTTTTTGTATCTCCCAAAATATTTATAAATAAGTTTCTTTCTCTTCCTCTAAACGCACAAAACACTTAGAACAGACAGATACTAGATCCATGTAAAGACAGTGGCAGATGGATGGGCCACTGTTGATAGAATACTGTCTTATAGAAAACTTTAAAATATTTAGTTAAGTTTGGTCATTTAAGCAAGATGGTAAAATAATTTTTTTTTTTTTTTAAAAAGTCAATAAATAAAACAATCTTGTTTCTGCCTCTGTGTAATAATTAATAATGAATTATTTTCAGGTCCTCTGGCTAGTGTAAATCTTGAATGAGAGTATTCACAGTGTGTACTGCGCTCAGAACATCCACTTGGTTGATGACGGATCTGCCCTTGCTACCTCGTAAAAACTATTAATTTATTATCATCATTATCATAATCATTTACATAATCATCATTATCATATTTATTTATTTATGTTTCGTCATCTTCATATGAATTATTATTAGTAGTAGTTGTCTGTGTTAGAAGTATTAATAGTAGCAGCGGTAGTAGTAGTAGTAGAGTCGTAAGCGAAAGACTAAAGTAAAATCAGTAATATTATTAATCGTATAAAATTAAACATAAGACTGTATACTGAAAGTTGTTTTTTATCGTGAGAACAGCTAATAACAATATAAATACAAATATTTATGTTTATCCACACAGAATTATTCTTGGAGCTTTCGTCTGTATTGTTTTATTTACAACTGTCGTCGAGGGGGTTTCTGTTTGGTTTCGTGCTAACTGTAGAACTGAGGACTGTGAAAGCGTCAACGTAACAGAACATATCGAACTGGAAGGTGTGTGCAATGCTGGCTTTGTGTCAGACGAAAACAACGGAAGTCTTCCCTCGGGTTACGTTAGACACAGAAATGACAAAGGTTTGCCGGAACACGAGTACAGTTCTCTGTCCAAACATGATACCAGCGAAACCAAGATTTCATTACCCGAACCAAAAATAATTGGTGATCCAGTGGTTAATGGAGGTCAGAGTTCAGTGCCTAAATTGGAAGCATCTCGGCGATCTCCAACACCATCAGGTTTTATTTAAAATTTGTATTTATTTATTTATTTATTTATTATTTTATTTATTTATTTAGTTAGTTACTTAGTTAGTTAGTTATTACATAAATAAAACAAATTTCAATCATTTGTGCTGATATATCCGTATGGCTCTACTTTATCAGTCTCAAAACCATAAACCTGAGTTAAAATAAGCAACACGAAAATGACTGAATTATCTGAAAACATGTTTTTGTTGTAACATGTGTAGTATTTCAATGTAATGAGTTTTGATGATAGAATTTTTCGTTTCAGTGGGTTTACTACTGATTAAAGCGTTCTCACTATACAACAACGTGCCCAAGTTACTAAACTGCAAGAAATCTCCATCAGCAATCCACTGTATCCACGGCATTCGCTTCTTCAGCATAATGTGGATCATTCTGGGCCACACATACAATTACGGTGTGATATCTGTATTAGACACACCTACAACAGGTATTTATCATCGCTTGTTCTGAAATCTCTCTCTCTCTCTCTCTCTCTCTCTCTCTCTCTCTCTCTCTCTCTCTCTCTCTCTCTCTCTCTCTCTCTCAAATGTATGGATATGTGCATGTGTGTTCCCTAACAATTTACATATATATATGTGTGTGTGTGTGTGTGTCTGTATGTACGTATCTACATATATTAGCATTTGAAATAAGGTTATTTTTGTTTTAGCCAATTTGGTGGATGTTGACGAACTAATGAAGAGGTTTAGTTTTCAAGTCGTCCAGGCCGGGGGTTACGCTGTCGACACTTTTTTCATGATCAGGTGAGGCTCGGAACCTTACAAGATATAATTACACAATTCTCTTATCTTTTCATTTTTCTTCTTTATAATCAAAGTTTCCAGTAAAAATGTTTTTAATCAGTATTTTTGTAATTTCTTTATGAATTCATTTGTGTGTTTTATTTTTTAGTGGCATGCTAGTAACATGGCTTCTTTTGAAGGATCTAGCTAAGAGGAAACTGTCTGCTGGTTTCATGGGACAGTTCTTTTTCCACAGATTCTGGAGGTAACTTGTGAGATAAAACATCGAAGAACCCTAAAACATTATTTTTAAAAATCACACACTTCATAATTATCAACTCACTCCTTGTTGAGCAATATTATTATTATCCTTCAAAAAAATGCTTGTATGTGAAATAAATTAATATAATGTTAGTTAAATGCCTAAATTGGCAGAAACAAATTTAAAATATAGCACATGCTTAAATAATAATAGAAATAGGCTATTAATGAATAAAAAAACAAAAACAAATAAAAAAGACATAAAATAATAGCCAGTGTGTTTTTTTTTTTAATATAAATATTGTCTAATAAATCTTTAACAAAAAATAAATTCTGTGATTTAGACTGACTCCAATCTACATGTTTGTGCTGGCTGGGTTTGGTTGTCTGTATGAGTACCTTGGATCAGGTCCTCTCTGGCCAGAAGCTATCAAAGCTGCTGACATCTGCAAGACAAACTGGTGGACTAACATGCTGTACATTAACAATATAGTTAGGGTCGATGATATGGTAGGTGAAGTGCATTCTGTCATGCTATTATATATGCACAAACACAGTCACACACACTTACACAAATACGTACATACATACAAAGGGGTTTTCAAAGGTTAATTTCTATTAAATCAGTAGTCTGGGACCATTAATGACTTTGAGTAAATAAAGATTTTCGACATATTGATGTTTGACTACTCAAAGGTTATTATTACTGGTTACTACTAATTTATATAGGAACTCAGCTAGGATCAGACTTTCAGCTCAGCAGAATGAGGTGCTCAAGAAATCAATGATCCAAGCTTTACTGTTTATATGTTGAAAATTAATATTTACTCTGATGTTCACAATGAATATTTTCCTCATTATCATAATTATATTAAAGATTGGGATTTTCTTTCTTTTTTTCACAGTGCATGGGTTGGTCCTGGTATTTATCTAATGATATGCAGTTTTACATCATATCTCCACTATTGGTTATACCTATGTATTTGTGAGTTCAACATTTTAATTAGCAAATCAAAACACACACACACATACACAGACACACAAACACACACACACGCAACAGACAAACATACACATATATTCTTATAAACAATGGAAAAAGCCTGATAAATAAGTTTCTGAAACAAAAAAGCAGACAAACAAGATACTTCACTGAATAGCTGCAATGTCATCACCTCTGTTAACCTGAAATTTTAATGTTTTTACATACAAAAAGCTTGTTATTGCTTTTTATACTGTTACACTTAATGATGTGAAAAGTTCAGAGATAAAATAAGCAAAGTGTATTTAGTGTTTATTTTTAACATCTGTGACACACTGATACATGTATGTTTAATTCTTCCAGAATATCAATAGATACAATTAAATAAATACATAATAGAGTTAAATTTATTGAATTTTACTGCATTTAATGAATTATGTATTTACCTTTATTTCTTTATTTATTGTTGTTATTATTGTTGCTATCATCATCATCATACTAATTATTATTATTATGTTTTTGTTGTTGTTCTAGGTATGCACCTCTGGGTATAAGTCTCACTTTTTTTCTGATGTTTTCTGGAATTGCATCAGCATTTTATAAAGAATACCTGTATGGAGGTGATCTTTTCCAGTAAGTATAGCAACCACTGACATTTTCATGTCAAATCAACATTTTGATGATAATAATAGTAATAATAATAATAATAATAATAATAACAACAACAATAATAAACTATCTAGATCATATTTTGAAAAGATTAAATTATAATAATGAATTGCTGGTTGGCATAATAAAAAAAATCTATCTTATGTTTAACATATGAAAATTTGAACTAGACTGTGTATATTATTTTAAATAATTATTACTTGTTTTTATTGAAGAAAAACATTAACAGCTGAATAAAAGTAAATATATATTTATATAAAAATCTAAGCTGTGTTTGCAGGAAGACGGACACCCACTACTGGAATGACGTGTACATTGCACCTTGGTGTCGTGTTTCCACCTGGTGTGTGGGGATGATTCTAGGATATATCATGCATAAGTACAAGAACACAAAACTCAAACAGGTCCATTTTTTAAGTAATTTGTTGTATATATGTACACATGTTTATCACTTTTCTTATAAGCGGTTATCCTATAGATATCATTTTTCTGAACTTGTTGATCTATCTATCAGCCTATCTATCTCTCTGTCTATCTGTCTATTTATCTATCTATCTATCAGACTATCAATCTATCTGTATATCTATATGTGCCACTTCTCTATAACTTGTTGTCCTATTAAATGTCCTTTTTTATAACTTGTTTTAGGCTAAAAATACATTACTGAAATTAATTAACACTATAATACATTAATTATACAGAAATGATAAATATTATTTGGCATTATATTTTTATATCATTCTGTTTAATAATTATTATAAATTTAGTAATACAAATATTCACGATTAAATGGGTTATTATAATAGTTTATGAAGTAATAGTAATATTAGTTAATAAACATATATATTGCCAAATTTAGTCATAATGAGTTTACTGAAATAAGACTTTTTTTTTTTTTTTTTTTACATTAATAACTAAGGATAATTTTAAACTGAATTATTATTTTGGTAAAATTGCTAGTGAATGTATTGAATGATCTGAATAATTAATCTAAAAATAGGATTCATGATTTACGTAGTAGCTGGTGATAATGTGCTTACTTAAAGAAAACTTTTATAACTGCAGACAAAGTTTGATATAAGAAGCTAGCTGTTTCATGTTTGAGAGAATCAAAGGGAAATTACTCTGTTATTTCAGACACATGCTCTGGTTGGATGGATTATTGCCATTGGTACTGGCCTCACCCTGACGTACATAACTTACGACTACAGAAAAGAGGGTGGCACACCATGGCCTAGGTGGGGCATGGCTGCTATGGAGTCATTTGGGCGACCACTCTGGGCTGCCTCAGTTGCTTGGGTTGTGTATGCATGTCACAAGGGAAGGGGAGGTAACCGATAACTAGAAATTTATAACTGATATCCACAACTCACTGAATGTTATAAAATTCAAAATACAATTTTTTATTTTTTATTTTATTAATTATTATTATTAATAGTTAATGAGAAAATGAATGTATTAGTCATATTAATACATTTTTAATGATTTTTTCCTTAGATAATGGCTTGTTCATATTCTGTAGATGGAACCCATAGTAGCATTTTAAATATAAGTACTTATTTAATTGTCACTTTTTAAAAAGAATTTGAATTACCATTATAGTTTGAATATTATATTTTACAAAATGTATACAAGTTACTATGAGTTAACTGAAATAAACAGTTATATTATATACTGATGGTGTTAATATGTATTTGTGACAATTAATGTACACATTTATTAGCTAAACTTATTGAGATTACTTTAATTTATTGTATAAGTTATACTTATCAAGTTTACTTTATAAATTTTCTACATTTATTTATTTTTACAGCTATCATCAATTCAATTCTTTCGTTTGGTGGTTTGATTCCTCTCTCTAGACTTACCTACGCTGCCTACCTCGTCCACCCTGTCATGATGATCATCTACGTGTTCAGCAAGAGAACACTGCTCTACATCAGTGACTACGACATCGTAAATATTTTGTTTTCTAAACTAAACCATTCTGATGTCAAACTATGATAACATTTAATCTGTTATAAAATGAATCTTTTAAACAGTGTGTGCTGTATGTATGTGTGTGTATGTATTATATAAATCTGTTTCATAATCACACACAGATATGCAGATGTATATATATATATATATATATATGTATATATATATATATATGTAAATATGCATAAAGTACACACACACACACACACACACACACACTCAAACACATAAATATCTGTGAAAAAACTCCAAAATGTAATTAATTTTCTGAATGTAATTAAATAAACTGAAAAGTAATTTTATACTGCCTGTAGTGAGTGGTTCATTGCTCTGGAGTAATAAACAAAACTAAAAACAAAAATAAAAAGTGATATAATAATTATTTTTCAGGCCTATCTGTTCATTGGACATGTGTGCACCACATTCATGGCAGCATTTGTTTTATCAATGGTCTTTGAGTCTCCATTCCTCACTTTGGAAAAAATATTGTTTAGAAGAGGTCACAGAGATTAGCTGGGGTCAAGGTCACTTTATGATTGCCAATAATAAGAAAAAGCATTGGACTTGCCAATCAAAACAAAATAATTCTTTATGTGATACGTACATATTTTACACTTTGACATATAAAACAATAACTAATATTGCTTCTGATGCTTTATACGTGGAAGCAGTTTCTGAAATAATACTGCTGAAAACCAGAATCATGTACAATTAGAGTCTTCTGTATCAAAAATATAATAATAAAAAAAAAAATAATAATAATAACTGTAAATAGTAACATGTACAAATATTAACAGTATTGGATATAGACGTAGAGAGGCACACACATACACACACACACACACACACACGTACACACACAGCGATTTTTAAAAACAGAAAAATGCACAAACATATGTTAAATATTTATTAACGTTTAAAACTCTGTTTTATCTGAAGTATATGTAAGCATGGTAATCACTTTTATTCTTGTTAATTAGTAATGTACTTTCAGTTCAATAATCTGATTTACATTTCTAGTGATCTTCTAAGAAAATACATCTTCTAACACATATACAGGCAAATCACACACCCAACGTACATAAAAACACGTTTATAAAAACATCACATATACAAAAACAGACAGACACACACACACAACATGGACAGACATGCACAATCATATACGTACAAACACACATATTTACTATGCCAGTTTTTCTTTATAAATATAATATAAATTATATAGTACAAATGATCTTTATGAATTTAGAATGTGTATAAAATAAAATCTGTAATTTTTCTATTTTTTGTTTTATTTTCTTGTTTGTTTTATTTTGTGGTTTGGGGTGTTATTGTTGTCCTTTGTTTTTTCTTTTTCCTTTTATTATTATTATTATTATTATGATCTTGTTTTTTCCCTTTTTTTCATGTAGCATATAACAGATATACTACAAAAATAATATTCTACACAAGAATTTTTTCAAATTGTAACGGAAACGTTCGTATTTTCAAACCGCAGATTAAATGTCTGTGAACTGAACCGAATGTAAATGTTTGTCACAAATTATCATGATTTTTTTTACTATTGCTTATAAATAAATATAATTAATACAAATAAAAATAATTAAAAGTAATAATAAACACTTTATCAACATAAGCTAGCATCGAAAAACGTGCGTAGATAATATATTTGTGCATAGTGTGTGTGTGTGTGTGTGTGTGACTGTGAGAGAGAGAGAGAGAGAGAGAGAGAGAGAGAGAGAGAGAGAGAGAGAGAGAGAGAGATTTTCCCTAAAAATATTTCGGATTTAATATTAAATATATAAAGATATATAAATTTGTAGTAATCCATTTGGATTTATTTAAGTCTAATTTTATATTGGTGTTTATCTTTATAAGCAAATAATCTGATTTTAATAAATAAATAAATAAATAATATTTTGTAAAGTCTTACATAAAGAGTACAACTCTGAAGTAAGTAACTAAACCGCAGTTTATTTATAGTCTGCAGTTTAAGTAAACAAAACAAAAATTGAAAGAGGAGACAACTTTGTTTGAACACGTTCATTTCTATTTACTTTTATGGCTCTCGAATTTCTACACGTTCACTTCAAGCAGTAATATATAAGATGTAATAAATCCAAAAGCGAATGATTAAATGAAAAGAAAGAAAAAGCAAGGCAGTTTGATATTCGTGTACATTTCAGCATCGAAATATGTCAGATATTATTAATAACAGTTTAATGTTGGGTTCGTAAGAACAGTTCTGTAGAGGTTTTTTTATTGTGCGTGTTTTAAGAAATGTTGTGTATAATTGTGTTATTTAAATGACTCAAATTGAAAAAAGAACAAGTATGATTCTTCGAGCCCCTCGAATATAATACATCCAGTCCGCGACACAGCAGTATTTTTTTTTTTTTTTTTTTGTTGACGTAAGATAAACACAGATAGAATATAGGTAAGTAACGTTATCTAATAGTAAACATTTATGCAGTCTAGCTGTGAATATTAGTGTTCTCTCTATCTTATATATATACATATAAAATGGGTTTTTTTATTATTAATTATTTTTATTAATAAAGTTTATTAGTTAATATTCTAATATTCTGAAACGCTGTAATGAAGGTTTTCTGAGGAATGGGGAATTAATAAAGTTATGTAATATCCTAATATCAAAGGACGGATACTTAAGTGTCAGTCTGTGTCTACTCTTATTTAATAGTTACAAGAATAATTTTAGAATCCACAGAAATTATCTCAACTACACTAAATGTTATGCACGGACTGGAACGCGACTCTGCTAATGTGGTGCTGAACAACATCGGATACTACGTCAAGTTCAGATTGTCATAGCCGTTCTCTGCTAATTTTTCTTCCAGTATTTACATTCAGATTCAAGGATATAGTTCAAGGAATGTTTGTTTGTTAACGAATGAACAGTTCAACATAATTGTCATGAAATTCCGATTGCCTAACTAAATTTGTTACTTCAATCAGATCCGCTCCTTTTATTTTTAACCGATGGAATTGAAATTGCGTAACTTTAATTGTTACTTCAAATCACATCCGCTGTTTTTATTTTTTCCACTATTTTTACAACTCCAAGCGTTGTTATTAAAACTCTGGCATTTGGTAAAAAAAAAATTAATTTAGTTTGAGTCATTCCCTGTCTATGACTAGTCTGTGTATACGGTTGTATACCGTCTTTGACTTGCCATGTTTTTATTTTGCAAAATTAAAATATTTTTCATATATCTTTAGCCAGGTGTGCCGCTATTTTTTCATGTGTTCCAAGATGTGCCGCTGGCAAAAAAAAAAGGTTGAGAACCACTGCCCTAGATTGAGCCTTAACAGAACATGCAAGCTGTTTAAACGTGTGAGCCCCGTGACAGTAGGTCAGAGGTCACAATATGTCTGCTGATAAAAATAGCTGACTGTTGGCTGCTTCTTTACTCGTTAAATGTGACTTTGTCTTTTGTTTTAGTTTATTTAAGCTGGTAACATAATCTTAAGAAACATGGAGGAGAATGATTTAAAAGGATCGAATCTTGAATCTAGTGAAATAATGATGTCAGAATCTCCGGATTCCGGCAATGACATATCGAATAACGATAAAGGTGAGTTTCAGTCACATGTGCAATAGAGGTTACCTGACACGATTTAATTTGCCAACTATGACGAAGTATAGATTTTCAAATTTTTATTTGACAGAAACAAAAACAAAAAAAAAAAAAGGAAAAATAAGAAAAAAAGGTAATAATCTTCAACGGACACACTAAATATAGGTATGTGACCAAAAAATAATTTAAAAAAAAAAATCAAAATCAAAAGGCAGTATTTGATCACATGATCTAATAAAGTTAATAACTGATGTACATTTCAATACATTTGACAGTGGTTCTGGAAATGAAAAGCTATCACGTGTAGTTTTGGTATGGATCACGTTTTGAAGTTATTTTTCGTCAGAAAGTTAAAAATACTTCAACAACACAGATGAACTCGTTCTGGAGATGCTGCACGTCGAGTGATTTCAAATTGTAAACATTAGCATAGACAATGTAAACTCTGGTACAACAAAAAATGCGATGTTGTCACCTGCGTAACCTATAGTTATTATTACCAAACAAATAAATAACGAAAATCGGCTATTTTTGACCATATTGTTATTATTATTTCTTATCGTTTCTGTTTTCAGTTCCATGCTTTTGTTCTCAAAGATGGATTCTTGCTTATCTGAACTCAATCGGATTAATTCTGTCATTTTCGATGAGGACGAACTTAAGCGTAGCTATCATCTGCATGGTAAAACCACAACATCAGAATATGACAACTGAAGTCCAGAATTCTAGTTTGGTAATTAACAATTTGTCACTCAACAGCAGTGACAACGTATCAGAGCAAACCGTGGGCGTGGGTAGTTTCAGTGAAGACAGTTGCACGGATGTTTTTGGTTCTGCGGATACGGATGTTGATCTACTAGTAAATTTTGTTTTTAATTTTATCTTTCTGTATTTCACTTTTAACATTTACAAAAGGAAAGAAACCAATAACACAGAATAAAAATTTAAATTAAAAAAACCAAATACACATATACCATCACACAGATAAAACGTGAAAACTGAACTCACTTCCACCAGTAATCAAATAGAAAAGTTATATAATAGAGAGAAAAATAAAGAAAGAAAAAGAATCATACAAATAAATAAATAATAATACTAATAATTTCATACAAAATTTGTTATTATTTTTTAAATGTCTTTTTATGTTTGTGTGTGTGTATGAAACACTCCCAAAATCAAAACCAATCAATGTTCTTATTATAAAGACAGGTTTGTATTATTACAGAGAGGAGAGTTTAATTGGGACAAAAAGACGTCATCAGTTTTGCTTGCGATGTATTTCTATGGTTATGTCATAGCCATGATTCCTGGTGGCATCCTTTGTAATCGTTTCGGAGGGAAAAAGTTACTTTTGGCAGGAACTGCTATCAGTGGTGTGTGTACACTGTTGACTCCAGTTTCTGCTAGAATACACGTTTATCTCTTTTATGTGATACGTCTAATTATTGGTATTGGCGCAGTAAGTTTTTATTTATCATGTTTTAATGGACACTTATTATTTAGTATAAGACATGTATATAAAGAAAATGATATATTGAAACTAACACATCTCTCTCTCTCTCTCTCTCTCTCTCTATATATATATATATATAGAGAGAGAGAGAGAGAGAGAGAGAGAGAGAGAGAGAGAGAGGGGGGCGAGTAGAGAGAGAGAGACACACACACTCACACCCAATACACACACACACACCACATGTATATACATGGTGAGCGAAAGAGAGACAGACAAATACATTTGAAATTTTACCAGGCACCATTATAGTAATAGCAGTAGTAGCAGCTGTTGTTGTTGCTGCTGCTGCTGTATAGTAGAAGCAGCAGCTGAATGAAAATCGTTGTTCATGTATAAAGGTGCATATAATACATGAATGAGATTTGTCAGTTCATTTCAGGGGCTGAGCCTGCCTGCAACACATGCTCTGTGGGGTAAATGGGCTCCACCCTTGGAACGTAGCAAACTCAGTACTACAGCGTGGAGTGGTATTATTATTATTATTATTATTATTATTATTATTATTATTATTATTATTATTATTATTATTCCAACAATTTGACTGGTATCGTTTTGTTTAATTTCAATAACAAAAGCAATCTCTACTTAATAAATTATTTAGTAATCTTTCATTAACTTTAATATTATTTCTACGGGAATAATGATATGACGTCACAGTTTCCAAGATCCGTTTAGGTAATCCAAACGTGCTTTTATTGTTAGTTAAAAATCGTTGGAAATGGTTTCCAGACTTTATTTTCTGCTATGGATAGCTATGGATTTCTTTTTTCTTATTCTTTCTTTTAATACTTATTAAATTTTGAAACTTTGAAGATTCTTTTGGAACTTTTCTATTCCAGGAACGACTATAGGCAACATCATTACTTTCAGTTTGTCTGGAATAATGTGTGTCTATGGATTTGACAATGGATGGGGTTCGATATTTTACCTAATAGGTACTGTATTTAAGGCATTGCTTAAACAAATAAATGAAACAAAATAATATTTTGATGTCAACTTTAAAATCATGACAGTACACGAGTTAGGATACATTAAGATTTGTCTTTTCGTAAGTAATTTTGTTGTTATCGCGGGGGGGGTCACATTATTTACATACAATTAATTATTAGACTCAGTGTGTGTGTGTGTATGTGTGTACATACACACACACATACATTTGAAATAAAAATCTAATTTTTAGGAGGAGGGTGTGTGCTGTGGTCCGTGGTGTGGATGTACGTCGCGGCAGAAACTCCTCAACAAAATAAACGCATCACAGCGATTGAACTGACGTACATAGAAAAAGCATTCGGCTACAAAACAAACGTAAAGGTAATCTGAGTGATAGAAAAAAGAGAAATCACTGCTTTTGAATAAATGTTGACGAGGCGTTAAGAATTTTGTTTTTACGTCTAATCTTTAACCTTCTATTTTACATATATATATATATATATATTTCTTAATTCATTATCTACTTCATACATTCAACTCTGTCAATTAAAATATTAATTTTGCGATTTTTGCATGTTACAGTAAAAGGCGTCCGTAGCCAATTAACTCCGTCCAGATTCAGTCTTTGTTACTTCAGCCACAGCTTTTTGATCAAGATCCAAAGTACAAGGCTGAATTTGAATTTTTTAATCTTATGATTTGTGCCCAATGTCTGGTCGCTGTTTACGCATAGTTGGAGGACAACCGCGTCAGTAGCTTCTCAGAGAAGAAGACCTTGACTAAGCATCAACAGGCCCAGGATAGTGCGGGACGATTGTAACTGTAACCTTTTTTTAACAGCGCATCAGAGTTTAAGACTTAAGCTGAGAAGCCAGTCGATTCTCACCTATACCCAAACTTTAACTGGAATATACAGCTCATTTCATCCTTCATACGGGATAATTAGCGTAAATTATAAGAGAAGAAAAAGACAAACTGACTCTATTGATATTTATTGACTTTTCTTTTCTAATATACATTTTTTTTAATTGGTATACGCTGTTGTCAGTGTTTTATTTGTAAATGAATTTGATATAAGGCGATATAAATGTTTATTATACTTTTTATTATTATTATTATATTCAGAATCCACCAACACCTTGGAGGGCAATGTTGACGTCAAAGGCGTTTTGCGCATGCGCTACAGCTCATGTATGTATTGCATGGACTGTCTACACGCTGGGAACAATGTTACCAATATTTATGCAAGAGGTTTTACACTTCGACATAAGGGAGGTAAGTACATGTAAATACATGAGTGAGGACTGAGCCAGTGAGGGCCGGTAAAAAGACAATATCAGATAAATGGCTGAATGAGTTAACATTTGTGCAAACTGAAAGTGTTTATCACTAACACTAGGTATAATTTTACTTACGTTTTTATATGAAAAATATGTTTCAACATTAAAAGAGTATGAAGAATAATTATTTGTTAACTGTTTAAACTTCTCAGTCGGCTGTTATAAATATTTATATAAATTATATTTCAGAATGGTTTGTTGTCATCTCTTCCATCTATTACTAACACACTTGGAGGTGTGATTTCCGGTCATGTCGCTGATTTCGTCATATCACGAAAACTTCTTAGCACAATTGCAGCGAGGAAGATATTTCAGACACTGTGTAAGTTTTCCAGTTGTGTGTACTTTCAGCTCTGCTCTGTACGAATTCTAACCCCAGCAATGCATTTACTGAGAAATTAGCGAATTGTTGTTACTAATAGCTAGTTTCTGCTGTCGAACACCACCCTACATCCCACTGCTGATACTTGATAAAAGATCCCTGTTAGTGCTGAGTGAAAGCAAAGCAGCCAGTATCGTTTTCTTCATTTGTGTCGTCATATAAAGCCATATTGATTGCTTTATCGCCACTGTGCATTGAAGTATATTATATGTATTATAATCTGCATTTGTTGTCTTAATGTATCAATAAATGATTAGAAATATTAAAACATATCATACATACAAATACATACATATTACGTACGTGTCAGTGTGTGCCATTATAATGTGTTTATTGTATTTGAATTTTAATGTATATATGTATATATATATATATATATACACACACACACACACACAACGGGCGCGCGCGCGCGCACACACACACATACACACAGTTTATATTTTGCAATCTTTCTGACTCAGGTTTTGTCGTCAATTCCTTGTGTCTCGTTGGTGTCGGGTTTTGTTCTTGTCATCAGAGGTCACTAGCTGTCGGGTTACTGGTCTTCGGAGCTTTGTTCCACGGTTTTGCCCGTTCTGGATTCCAAGTTAATTATCTGGATTTTGCACCGAGGTTTTATACTTATTTTAATCCATAGTAATTATATTTATTACAAAACCTTCTACATAATTCTTTCTGACTAACTTACTAACATTATCCTGTTCAAATTTATATTAGTCTTTTTTTCTTTCCATTTATTTAGTTATTATTTTTACTCTTTTGTTACATAAGATTTGCCGGTGTGACCTTTGCTGTCGGCAACACTCTGGCTGCCATTCCGGGAACATTTGCTCCTGTTGTAGCAGGCGTACTAACACCAAATGTAAGACTTTAATGATATTTTATTAACACCGCAAAATGATATATAATAATCATTTATTATTATTATTATTATTATTATTATTATTATTATTATTATTATTATTATTATTATTATTATTATTATTATTATTTATTTATTTATTTATTTATTTATTTATACAAAACTTATAATTACTAAGTAACAAAGAAATAATAAGCTCCCTTTTTTCTTGACATCACTTTGATACAAATCAATATATTACTACTTTTAAATGATTTACTCTGTCAGTTATGATTTTATCATCATTATAAACTATTATTATTATTATTATTATTACTTTTCACACTTATCTTAGTTTATTTTAATCAGAGGAAACATTAGTCACTGAATATGCTAAATTCACATCAATACGTATAGAAGACAAGGAGACCTTTGCCAGATACAGTTATAGTATATATTCACACGAATAGTGCACATGCACATATTCACATTAAAATATTTGATTATTTAGTATTGTTAATTAATTTGTTTATTTATTTTAAGAATACACAAGAAGAATGGCGTAATGTTTTTTACGTCTGCGCTGGAATTTCTCTGCTAGGAACAGTGGTGTTCGCTTTGTTCGCTAAAGGGACGGTCCAAGAATGGGCGAAAATCGCCGACATGGAGCTGATAAACAAAGTATGTGAAGACAAGAGACAAAATACTCCAGAACCAAACACTGAGAATATCCTGACATAAATAAACATGACTTCTTAGGAAATATATGTTTTATATTTTTATCTCTCTTATCGTATAAAAGAAATAAAGTTAACATTTTTTTAAATGACATGTATTTGTTTTATTCTAATTAATGATTATGAGCGATAACTCAGTTATAAGGAAAGAAAGAAATAATACTTTATGTATCTGCATGCAAAATACATAGATCACATTTTTATCTCTTTTCCGTGTTTTATACACGGTGACTCTGAAAACGATGATCATAACTATCTATATATAAACTGTTCTATTCGGATATTTAAATTTAATTACATTAAAAAAAAATTGTAATTTATAGATTTCTAATATGTTCAACAACAAAGAAAAGAGAGAATACAAAAGCACAGTAATAGAATGAAAATCTTTATTATTATACAAATAATAGTATGATTTAGGCCGGAAGTCTGTCAAGACCGGAAGTCTCTCATAACCGGAAATCCTTCATTAAACTGAATCCCATAGGAAGAAAATTTGTGCATTAAAAAAGTTTCATTCGTCATAATATATCAGATTTTCATATAATTATTTATTAAAAACTATAAAAATTACAAAGCAGATCTATTTTGTCTTCTATAAAAACTTATAAATACACATGCTGGGATTCCAATATTCTGGGAATTTTTAAAATGATCGAAAGTTCTTAAGGCTTCCGGCCTTGACCTTGATTGTCTCTTGATCCTATAGTTTGACTGTTAGCTCCTTGGTTACTGAGTCCTGGTTGGTCAGTGTTGACAACTGCTGGATCATAGTATGGATAATAGTATGACGGATCATACATCTGTTCATTCTGTATTTTGTTCCCTCCCTGCACAGCCGGCGCACCTTTCTTCAACATCTTGGCCTGTTGTTCTCTGAGAGCTTTCTGCTGCTGTAAGAGACGCTGTTGTTGTTCTGCCTCCATCTCTTGAATAACTGTCTCTAAATCACGATCTGGAATGTGAATTTTAGTGAAGATGAACATTTATAATAATTAAATACAAGAATGTTGTAAATAACTCGTAGCTGTAAATATGTCTAGATGTCTATCTGAGAAGACTGTTTTCGGAAAACAGACTGTTCTTTTAATTAGTTACTTACATCGTGTCATATCTGGAGCCAATGGATCACTGCGTATGTTACTCCAAAACACGCTGATGTTGTAAACAACGGTGGCACTGGATGAAAATAAAACAAGTTTTTAAACTGATTTGATTATGAATATCAATTAGGTTTCATTTCAAATCTTGCGTATACTGATAATGTTAGAAATGCCTTTAGAAGTAACAAATATATCGAATAACTGAAACTTTTGTCTGGAAATAAGAAAATGCGTCGTTTTGGTAATTCTTTATAACCAAAACAGAAAACGCTAAACATTTATTTCCTTCTTTTCAAAGACATGACAAACTGAAAATTTGAGGAATAATAAAATGGTACGAATCAATATTATCAGTAATAAGAGTATGTGATTATGCTTTCAGTTAACAATACACATACAAAATATTTTATAGTATTGTATGTAGAAAATAACTAATACAAACAATTAACTAAAATTACTATTAGTATACTTATATAAAAAAATATATAAAATGTAGTTAAAACAGCCGTTTAAACCATAAAAACTACTATACTTACACAAACTGAATATTTCCAACATGAGCGCGTTTTGGCGGCGTCCAGACTAAAGTAATTGATGTTTTGGAGCTGTTGTCAACGTGAGTCATGCCGCAGCTTGGTACAGCTTTCTCTCCAGTGGTAGTGTTGAGAACGCTGCCGTCAAACATTCCTGTTGTCGTATCAGCCGTTATAAAAAAACCTTTGAAGGGTACACCTCCGCCATGAAGAGTGACTATAACGTAAAACGAAATTTTTATTATAATATGCTGCATTCTGTGATACTGCTTTGTTTTATGATTTATAAATACAGAAGTTTTCCTTTGTTTGTTTTTGTTTTTGTTTTAATTTTACTTTTTGAAAACGAAATGAAGTGTGTAAGAAATCACACGTTCCTCACATATAAAATAAGAAAATATTTAATATAAAGAGAATTTAAAACGAATGTGTAGTGTGGCATAGTATAATAATTTGTGGGAATAAATTACAAAATAAATTAATTAGTTAATAAGATAGAAATATTATCAGACGAAAAAAATAATACAGTAACTAATGTAATAATACAGTAACACTATAAATAATTTATAATAAGGAGTTTTTACATTTTGTAAATCGTTATCTAAATGTATAGAGAAGAATGAAAATATGTTCATAATGTATACTTTAAGTCACTGTGGAAAACTACAGTGAAATGTGTAAATTTCTATTGAAACTGTAATTAACGGTAGTGTTTATAACTTCAGGAAAATTAATAGTCTTTTTTATATATTTCTGCAAAATTTTGACAAGTCTTTAAAATTGTAACAAGGAAAAAAATCCTGTTTAGTCCCTATGGTTTCAGGCAAATCTAAGAAAAAATAAACCGTTGTTTCGGCTGTTGTTTCGATTTTCTTTTATTCCTTTTATATTATTATTTATTTATTTATTTATTTATTTATTGTTATTACTTTAATTTTATAGAACAGTTTATTTATCTTGTTAACGACAGATTCAACACGAAAATCTTCTACATATTTATTCATAACTTCAAATTATCAGGCATGTAAATAGACATGGAAGTTAAATAATAAATAAATAAAACAACTTACTTGAAATTGGCTCTTCTGGTTGATACACGTCTGTGACATTCAGAACAAATTTGTATGGGGGTGGTTTGTTATTGGGCAGATAACCCTCATGCACCGGCCGATTAAACGTACCCGCACACAGAAAACTTGGTGCACCATTCCGATAGGCGGAAACTGATGCAAAAATAAAACTTGTCAAAAGTACGAAAACTAACATTTTTTCTTTTCCAAGTACAAAAGCTTTTTTTTTTCTTTTCTTTTTTTTTTTTTTTTTTTTTTTTTTTTTGTATTAATATTTTTTGAGTTATTATAAAAATAAATACAAAACGGCAGAGAACAACACGTTTGTCCAACGCTCAAAGAGAATGACTACCTAGTACTGTCTTAGTATATATTTATCTGGCGGCAAAGGAAGAGCTAAGTCGTCAGAATGATAAAGTGAATGTCATCAGTCAAATCATGTGACAGCGGCTGTGACGACTTGCATGGGATGTTGACCTGTGCATGCACGCACATCAACACAAACGACGAAGTAAACAATGAATGCAGTTTTAATAACATCATACTCTCTCTCTCTCTCTCTCTCTCTCTCTCTCTCTCTCTCTCTCTCTCTCTCTCTCTCTCTCTCTCTCTCTCTCTCTCTCTCTCTCTCTCTCTCTCTCTCTCTCTCTCTCTCTCTCTCTCTCGCTCTCTCTCTCTCTCTCTCTCTCTCTCTCTCTCTCTCTCTCTCTCTCTCTCTCTCTCAACGTTTTATTTATTCAAATGCCATGTTTATTACTTCTGTTCATTAAACAATATTAAATAACATTCATTACATAAGAAAACGAAGAATGAAAATGTATACTACGTATTAATATCTGTATTTATAACCTGGTCAGACTAGCTAGATGTTAAATAAGATTGGACAAATGTGTTACGTATTCATTATTATTCACAGCAGGGTTAGACGTGTATATTACATGACAAACAGATGACATGTCTGACAGATGCTTAACGCTAAACGCATCGCTTATATAATAATAATAATGACAATGTTGATGATTGTGACGATAACATAAAGGATAAGACTACATTAGTAGAAACAAAGCCTGAAGTAGCAATATACTGGTAATAGTTGTAACCTTTCTGGTAGATATATAAAGGGATTTATAGTTGTTGTTGTAACTGTAATATCAGTAATTCCAAACATAATACTAAGTTTATATGTTTATTGGAAATATTGTTCTAATTTGTTTTCTGGGAGGGGGTTTATGTTGATATTTTTGTGTGTGTGTGTGTGTGTGTGTGTATGTGCGCGCGCGCGCGCGCGTATAGAGACGATGAATTCAGTACACGTAATTCTGATATTGTAAAGAGCGGTGAGTTGAGAAATAAAACAGTTAATTTATGTAGTTTTTATGTTATTTAGGATTTCCGGGCAAGAGACATATACCAGCTTTATCCTGCTCACGATATATATATATGTATATTTCATTTGAAAAATAATTAAACTATCAGCCTGCCCAATGCCATCTCTCTCTCTCTCTCTCTCTCTCTCTCTCTCTCTCTCTCTCTCTCTCTCTCTCTCTCTCTCTCTCTCTCTCTCCTCTCTTTCTCTCTCTCTCTCTCTCTCTCTCTCTCTCTCTCTCTCTCTCTCTCTCTCTCTCTCTCTCTCTCTCTCTCTCTCTCTCTCTCTCTCTCTCTCTCTCTCTGGATCTTTAAGATATTAAAAGTGCGTCAAAAGTTACACAGTTCAAAAAACAAGCTATTCATAACAAACCGTGACAACATGACAGAAAAAAATAACTGGAAGCAGTAGTTAAATAAAACAAAGTCAAAGGCAAAATAAAAGCGAAGTCTGAACGTGAACAAAATAAAGGCCATTTATAAATTTACGTTGACGACCTCATCTATCAAACTTTCTAAAACTGGCGCTGAGTTCCCAGTCTTGGTTTTTCGACCACACGAACAATACATTGACGTCATTCAGATATGACGACAGATCATAGCCTCGAGAAACGCCCTGAAAATGCACAGTGCAATACGTTATAAAACACATTAATTATGCTATTAAAGGATTTCGGAAACTGACAGAGATATGCTATTGATAATACATTTAGCCTGGGGATAAATCTACTCCCTTCCTTGTTAAATAAAGAAAGCATTTAAAAAAAAAGAAACTTAAAAAAAAAAAAAACATTGAGTCACGATTGTTATATTTATTTCTTGTTAATATTATTCAGATCCACTGACACTAATTTCTTTCTCTTTCTTTTTTGTTCTTTTTTTCACATAGCATATATTCATGCTTTAACTCTGCGATAATTTGTTTTATATAACTGTCTTGAAGGTTAATAGGCCATTTTATATCCATTTTCTACACCTGGAATATCTTTTTAAAAGTATTCCGTGAAGACAGAAAATCTACATACAACACACTTTCATTATTGTCATTAGATAGAAGTAGTGCTGGATTAAGTTTATTTGTCCTTGACATTAGTAGACTTTAGTACATAATTCGTTTAACTTTATTAGTAATACTATAGCCATCTATATCTATTTCACTGTTCGGTAATAATTCAAAAATCATTTTTGCTATAATTACTGCCTCTTTTGTGTGTGTGTGTGTGTGTGTGTGTGTGTGTGTGTGTGTGGGTGTGTGGGTGTGTGTGTGGGTGTGTGGGTGTGTGTGTGAGATATTATCTCATTTATTAGAACATGTATTACTATTATCAGCATATATTTGTTGTTTTCTTTTCCCTTGCTCATATATTAAGATTTTATAATGGTTTTTGTAAAAACGCCACTAATACTGCGGCTGCTGCTGGTACTGCTACTATATTAATGCAACATTTATTGTTGTGATTGTTTCTTTAACATCATTATCATTTTTTCTTCTTCTTCTTCTTCTTGTTATTATTATTATTATTATTATTATTATTATTATTATTATTATTATTATTATTATTATTGTCGCTAACCTCTAGATCACAACAGAACAAAAGGAAGAGTAAACTATTGGTCAGTGACCGAATGATATGAAGTTTTCTTATCACATAATAAATAACAGACGAGTATTGTAGAAGGTTAGAAACTAAAAGAGTGTGTATTCACATAAATATTTATTACTACGTTGGTATATGTCACCATAGTTTATCTACAGTCTGTGTTACTGCATTTCAATAATAAAAAATAAGTATTGTCTAGGTATTATTTAGCTATGCTAACACTAAAAAATTAAAATTAAATAAGTTATATCAGAACATTGTAAATACCATTCAAACAATTGTTTATGACGATTAATAAATGTTTTCTATAGCAAAAATGTGTCATTCATTTTTCAGTTATACAAGAACAGTGCATGACTAATTGTAATTATTCATGTTAGATAAAGTAGAGGTAATATAAATTGATTAAAATTTCACAATTTAAACTACAAAATATATAACAATTACAGTTATGAATACTGTCGAATTAAAATAAAAGTTACATTCGTCTAGTGTTATCACTAAATTACTGTGATTAAAATTAAAATGTTCTTCCTTCTTTTCATTGTGATTATATAAGTTATGTTTGAAGGTAAAAGCTAAGAACTTAAGAAAATAAACATATCTATGATACATAACAATACAGAGAGACACATAAATAAATTAGTTACAGCAGACAAACTCAGACTGGCGGCTGACCGGGAAGTATCCAGGTTTGGATTGAAATCAAAGCAATTGCTGTTCTTAACTTTAAATAGTCGGTCCACGCAAAACCCGCGTCCATCCGAATACAAGTCACGAATTTTTGAGCCTTTCAAGATGGCGCTTTGACACGCAGAATACCAGGCATCACAGAATCTTTCGCAGACGACTAATCTCTCTCTGAAATAAAATATATTCTGGTTTGGCGCGCATATATAGCACATTAGATAGTTGGTGTAGCGCTGACACGTTTCCGAAGCTCCACGAAGCGGTTTCACGCGACCGAACGTTGCCGCAATTTCTTCCTGACGACAGCAACTATTGTCCTTGAACCACGTGCAGTTTTTCAGACCTGGCTGAATTTCAGGAGCTCTGTTGTTGAAGAACGTACAAAACTGAAGTTCCGTTTTCACAACATCGGCAGGCAGAACTCGATACGCTAAGAACGACAAGACGAAGATAGCGCATTTCAGCACAGAATCAAACGTTACCATTTTTGCTGAATTATTGATCGTTCCTTGGTTCATCTAAAAAGGAATGTTTCCCGATCTCTGTTAGTTCAGTCAAAAGACCATTTTGTCCTCCTATTAAATAACATTTGTGAAGATACGCTTTGTGTTGTATACACAAACACTCCATATCCATAAACCTCACAACAGATAGTTTTTAGATATAGCAGTTTCGCTCATCTTTTCTTCAGTACCATTATCGATTTATTGATTTTGGGAAATATTCGGGTCTTGTCGCCTTAGTTCGAGAAATTTCGTCTGTTCGCGTGATGTAGTTTCATCCAGCTTTCGTGACTGGAATGTCGATACTGCCGATAAAAAGGTACTATCAATTAACTTTTTTTGTTAATTTGTTTTATTTTATTTTATTTTATTATATATTATATATTATATATTATTTTATTTTATTGTATTTATTTGTTTTTATGTTTAGACGATTCCAAGTCGATAAACGAAGAGGCAGACCCACAGAGATTGAGTTTCACATCACTGAAAATATTAAATATTGATTATGCGTATGTATCTCTGTGTGTGTGAGAGAGAGAGGTTAGAAATATGTTTGTGTGAGTGTGTGTGAGAGAGAGAGAGAGAGAGAGAGAGAGAGAGAGAGAGAGAGAGAGAGAGAGAGAGAGAGAGAGAGAGAGAGTGTACATAAATTAAATACATCTACAATTCTCTCAAAATATTTTTGTCGTTCCAAAATATAAATACGTATCAGAAAAATTACACAAAATATAACAACATTAATAATAATAGTAAGCTAAATCTTGAAAAAAAACATAATGTATCTGTATAATTATAGGTATTGTTCAAACAAGGAATTAGTATGGACGTTAGTTTGGCTTCATATATGTAGACATTACTAATATGAAGACTTAATAGTCTTTTATATATTTATATATTTATTTATGTATTATTATTATTATTATTGTTGTTGTTGTTGTTGTTGTTGTCATTATCTCTTCTTTTTTTCTTTTCTTTCTTTTATTTTTTTTTATTTTTCATTTTTCATTTTTATTTTTATTTTTATTTTTTTGCCTCGGGGCTTTTACTTACGTATTTAAGTCGTAATTTAACTTGAATTTTATTTTTATCGGTTTATGAAATCAGACTAACGATAGGAAATTTCCGTCAGTAAATGTCATTAGTTTAGAAACCTGCGGTGATAGTGGAGTGGAGGGCTGACAAACGTAAATAGCAAATCAGAATTAGTAGGTACTAACAAAAACAATAATAAAAAAAACCGCGAAATACAGGACGTAACAAGTGAAATTTTAGAACTATAGCCTTGCCGAAAGAGAACTAGGTCTGGGTAACAATTATTATGTTCTGTAACTGGCCGATTCCATGATTGATCATCATACTTTTTATTTTTTTATTTTTTTTTAACTGTTTATCCACCCCTCAGATCTGGATTAAAACTTTGAACAGATGTGAATTAATGTAGCTTTTGGGAACTCGCCGGGATTAATTGCCATGAAGCTCGAGTTTCATTAATTTAATGATCCGCTCCTAATTTCTAGTAAATATAGACGATTTCGGTTGTACTGTTTATTTGATAATTTTCAACATGAATAGAAAAGAATGTATGTATATATATATGTGTATGTATGTATGTATGTATGTGTGTATGTCGGAGTACGTGCGCGTGTGTGTGAAACGACGGTAGTTCTTTATTTACAAGGGTTCCCACTAATGATTGTCACTTGATTATACTGTATGCGAGATCAGTTATATTCTATTACTATTGTTTTATTTTAAAATTATTTTAAAGTTTTCTAAACATTAAGGGAATGATGGATTAGGGAGAGATAAACACAATGAATGCTACCAACAAGATGCGATTTAATAGTCACACATCGTAGTTATAAAACTAGAATTTTATTCATTATGGTAAGATTCATAATGCGAAAGGCGACGTTAAGAAAGATCAGGTGAAATGGCCATGCACAGATGTATTTTCCACACGCGACATAATCCCTTGACGTGCTAGAAAAAATCAAACTTGTAATCTTAGAGTATCACACTGAGAAATTTTAATTTTAAAAATAACTATTTATCATAAATGTTGATTTCTAAAATATTTATAATATAATTTAAAATCATATTAAAACTCATACAATTTATTTTATTAGAATATCATATTATTCATAAAATCCATTTTAACAATGTTTAAAACCCTGCAAACTTACTTTTTAATCAGTTGAAAGAAATTCACAGATAAATCAGTGAACAGCATATGGACAATATTTCAGAAAAAGAGGTTTATAACTATTACATTATACTTTCATAATTACATGCTTGACACAAAATCCGTGGCAATAAAACATAATAATAGCTGTGTCAGTATTGAATCAGATATACAATGAATCTGTTTACAGTAAAAACAGAAAATAAAACTAATTTTCAATAATTTGTTTTATTCTTTGCTTATTTAGCACTATTATTAAAACAATTTGAACAAAAATGTTTTAAAATTATAGTTACAGCATAGTAATGTGAATTAATATTAAAAGTTCGAGAAAAAATAAAATAAAAAATATTAATGTTGATCAATTTTAAAGATAATTATTTCCATGATTTTTACTGAATTTATAAATCGGTCTAAAGTTCAAAAAAAGAAAATATAGTATACTATAAGCAACCATAAATCAAACACATTTAACAAAAAGAAAATGTAATTGAAGACAAACTTTTGCTAGTTGGTATTTCAAAACAGAATAACTGGCAGACAATGTATACATTCCTGGCATCCCAAAAGTAAATAATAAGCTGAGTTTATTAACATGTTGTATGAAAAGACAAAGTAACACTGTAGTTTTAAAAGTGACATACAACACACTCAGGGCAAAGCTTTAGCTTCTTTACTGTATGTCATCATCATCTTCTTAATCTCTCCAATAGCACGTCCTGGGTTCAATCCCTGAAATCAAAACAACTGATCAGACATGGTTTTTTCATTCACCTATATACATATACAGTGGTACCTTGACTTACAAGTGCCCCAACTTAAGAGTTGTTCAAGTTAAGAGCAGTCACCCATTCAATTTTTTGATATCCATTGAATCAAAGCTTGAATTAGTTGACTTGACTAGGCAGTACAAGCATGGTACTTCTACGATATGTGCCATACTGATGCTGAAGGAGTCAATAAAGTCTGTAACTCCAACCAAAGGCTTTAAAATAATTTGTCTGATCTCCAAGATAAATACACTTTACAAAGCCATGTTTTCTTTACATTCTCTTTTATTTTGTTTTTATACAATATTTGTTATTTATAAATATATTTTTCTTATTTACATTACTTAAAATAAAAACAATAAAATGGGGTGTTTTTTGTGGGGCTGGAATAGACTAATGGTATTTCAATTAATTTCAGTGGAAAATTGATTTTATATACAAGAAAACTGAGTTATGAGCTTGGTCACAGAACGAATTAAACTCATAAGGTACCACAGTATTTTTAAACAATGATAAAACAAACATTAAAAGTAATCTTAACATTATAAACCAAATGAATTTACAAATGAGAAAAAAGAAAAACAAAGAAAGAAAAACAAAAGAAAAAGAAAACAAGAATACTTCAGCAGAGTTTAAGAAAGAAAAATAAAGAAAAACAGCCTAATAAAATATGCTGTTTACAATACTTAATTTGTTTATAATTTTTCACCTTGTAATTATTATCAACAACTATGGATCAATATATAATGAACTGTTAGATTAAAACTGTTTCAGACAGGTCTGTATGATGTTATATATAAACATGGTATAATTTTATTTTCTATGTTAATTACACTAAGATACTAGATATACAATAGCATATGATAATAATAATAATAAAAAAAAAAATTATTGGAAAAAAGCAGATTACTGACCTTTGGACATGTCTTGGTGCAGTTCATGATAGTGTGACAGCGAAACACAGAAAAACTGTCTTCCAACTGAGCCAAACGTTCATCTCGGTAATCATCTCTTGAGTCAATCATCCATCTGAATTTTAAATAGAAAAATAAATTTCAGACTGTAACAGCTCTAAGACTTCAGCAAACTAATTTCATATAGTTATAAATAGAGTTATAGAAAAGAGTCTTCAGGAATCCAACATGTATTTCTTATTATTTTCTTCATTTTTCACAGTATTTAAACTGTTTCAGTGCAGTTATAAAACTAGGTTGCAGCTCAATAAAGGTCTAACTGCTGAGTTAATTATGTTGTTTGAAAACAATGTAGTCACAATCAGATATACAGAGAGGTTGGTAAGCTCAGTGAACAGAGTAAAGATGAAGAAATATCTAACCTGTAAGCTTGCATCAGGACAGCTGGGCCAAGATATTTGTCAGAATTCCACCAGTAGCTGGGACATGAAGTACTGCAGCATGCACACAGAATGCATTCATACAGGCCATCCTGTGAGAAGCACAAAACAGTATTTCTATCAACATTTCATTTATTAAACTCAAGATCTGACAGAAAATGGAAATGGAAATGAAAATTAGATAAATGAATCTTAGTAAGCACGTATATGCAAACAAACAAAAACACTCACAATCACTGGGTTATTGTTTAGTATACCAGTTATTATTTATATCACATTTAACAAATCAGTTAAGAGTAACATTTAAAACACCAAAAAGCTTATAAAATTGAAACAATTTTAGAATAATTATTTAAGAATGGTAACAGTTCAAGTGACACTAACCAGTTTAGCACGATCCTCAACACTCTGTAACTGTGAAACCTTTCCAATATCCGACTCTGACTGGCCTTTTTTCATCAGATACGGTTCAATGGAGCGATACTGAGCATAGAAATTAGTCATGTCCTGATCATAAAAAGAAAAATTAAATATTAAAAATAATTATATCAAGAATTTTAAAGAAACTAAATAACACTGAAAATATTTTGAAACATTATTATGTCAATAGTTTTGATCCATGAGACCAATAAAAAATAAATTGTTTGTTCATGGTATGTTTATTTTTAAACATTTATAGATACAGTATCCACTTAAAAGTGATACAAATTTTTAATTTTATTCACAATAAAATGATAATATTTATGATAAAATACTTTTTAGTATTTTTAATTTTTATTTTCATTGTTTTTAATATTACAAAGCTGACAGATGTCTTTTGTTTTGCTAAAACCAGTAAGTACTGGCACAGTTAGGAGATTTAAAAACTTATACTTACAGGAACAAGATCCTTCACAACATACATGTGAGGCAGTGGGTAAACTGTCAAAGTCTTGTTAGTGTTTGGATTTATTTTACTGAAAATAAAATATTTTAAATTTTAATAACAATTAATCAAGAACAATTTTAATTGAAGTCAGTATTGAGTATATACAAAAAACCATTATAAATACTTGCAAAAAAATAAAACTGAAATAAATTTAAAAATTTACTAATTTAAAGAAGAGAAAGATAAAAAGAAAAAACATTTCACTGAAAAATTATAGTATTACTGATACTACAAATCCATGATTTTAAAAAGGGAATTGAATAAATATTCTTTATAAAGAAAAGAAGTATATATATACAGATGCACATACACACACACATATTATATCACTACACTCAATCAAAAGCTACGTCTGTACAATAATAAAATTTAACAAATTGAAAATAACACTATGTTGTTTCAGTGAAATAAAAAGTGAAAGGTGTATTTGACAACCACTCACTAAATGCATGCTAGTGTATTTGTTCCTTCAATAGTCATAGCACATGACCCACAGATACCTTCACGACATGACCTTCTAAATGTCAAAGTTGGATCTACTTCATTTTTAATCTTTATCAGAGCATCCAAAACCATAGGTCCACATCTAAAAAAATTATTATTATCCAGAACAGTATCAATAAAATAATATTCAAACATCAAAAGTGTATCATTTTTTTAAAAACATTTAAAGGACATATAATGTTAAAACAAAACATTAAAATAAATCAGTCCTGTCATACATCTTAAAATATATACATGTATTTAGGTAAGCAAAATGACTAGAACATCATTCATGTGAATGAAATCACCACACAACACACACACAACCATGTTACTTCTCAGTATCACAGTTCAACATTCTCTTTACATTGATAATTGTGTAACAGTTTATTGTAGGTACAGAAATTTGTCACATTCATCTTGTACTCCACTGCTAGTACTAGTTAATACTGGGAACATGTACTGAAGTGTACTAAATATTTTAAACGTACTGGTTCAGATCAACTTCAAATGTCTGCATTTTTGGTTTGTCTCCTTTCTTGTCTGGATCCTAAAAATAGTTACAAAAATGGTTCACTTTCAAAACATTAAAACTTTTAGCACAGCATTTATTTAAATATGAACAGTTTGAATTAGTTATGTAAATTCAATAATTTTCCATTTATCTTTACTTAAAAAGATATGTTTTTAATTTACAATAAACTTTAAGAATAATTATTAATTATGATTAATTTTTGAAATACACATACCCATCTGTATACTGAAACTTTCTTTATTCTTGGTTGTGTTTGTGATGCTGCTGCAGTAGCTGTCTGAGCACATCGTTTCTGTTAATGAATAAAAATAATCAGGAAATAAAATTAAATATTAATTTTGGTTTATGATAATATAGATTTCTATGACAGTTTTATTTTTTATTTTTTGTTTTTGTATTTATTATTATTATTATTATTATTATTATTATTATTATTATTATTATTATTATTATTTATTTATTTATTTATTTATTTATTAAACTTTATAATATATAATCTGAGTAATAAACAGTTTATCTTCTTGAAGGTTACCACACAGAATACTGATAACAATTATATCTACAAGTAAAGTGTAATTATATTTATACATTATCATTGTGACTGTCAATCATGTGCCATTAAACTGAGTGAGACTGGATTTGTAACTTTGTTATTATTTTTATTCTGAAATAATTACAGATTCATGTGAGAATTAAAATAATAATTTAACTGATGAAACATAATATTTTTATTAATGCGATGCTATTTAAATGAAACAAAACAACTCATTGTAAGGTTAAGGTCATTTCGACATTTGCTTCAGTTCTATGAAGGTTACGCAAAGCAAACGATATTATTATTTGCATATACTTATTTGGCAAGCAAGGTATTTTGATAAGAAAATCACGAATCATCTGAAGCTATACACAAAATTAATAATTTTAAAAGTACCTGGAAAAGTTGTATAGCAGCTTTCTTGACCGAAAACCGGACAAGGTTGCTGGTGTTTGCCATCTTCACCAGCAAGGTAACAAGGTCACATAGGTATCAGCTTCCGGAAGACTGGTATTTGGCCCAACCACAACTGCACAAACACAACAACACAATCCACGCGCTCACTCACATTCTATTTAGCAGTTTATCAGTTTATCTCATAAATCCAAAAATCCTCAGAACATTTAGCAATTATTATTATTAGGATTACATCTATTTAAAGCATATATAATTATATTAAATAACAAAGGGTAAGCCCACCATCATTATAATATTAATTCCATAAACAAAGTAAAATAATAATATAACAACTTTATAAAAGGGATGCTAAGATAAACATATTTATTGTACTTAATTTGAGATTAAAAATAAAATAAATAAAATCTATCGAAAATAAAAGTGAAAACGGACTCTAATCGCTACATGAAGAAACATACCACATAATCCAAATAAATTAATAAATCTGTTATTATTATTATTATTATTATTATTATTATTATTATTATTATTTTAAGGGTTTAGTTTTACTGAATATAGTTATAAATAAATGTATTTAATTTGTTTTATACTCTTCTTTCTTTATTGCGACGTAGTACACTACTGAAGTCAGTTATGTTTGAGATAGAATCATGGCGGCCAAAACAAACCTTTTGTGTACAGTCTGATATATCTTTCTGCAGGCTGTATTATATTAATACATGGTATTATTAAATTCCAAAGTTTTTAAACAACAACAATAATAATAATAAGTATGTATTTTTAATTAGATATTTATCATAGCAATAAATTGAATAATATTAATAAAATTATAATTACTAAACAGGTTCAAACATGTAAATCATTGTAATAATTTAGTATTATTGTATGATAGTTGATACGTTCTCAGTGTTGCCATCGATATGTGAATGTTGATCAAAATGAGTAACATTTCACAGTCGATGCTAACTGCTATTACTGCTGTTGCTTTTAATGGTTTTTATTGTTGTTTTGTTTTAAAAAATTTGTTTTGTCCATTTTTCGTAAAATAACAAGTAGCTTAGTAGGCCATGTTGAGTTACATGTTTAGTGGGTAGTCATAATATTTCCTTCTGAGCACTTTGAACGAAATCTAATTTGAATTCATATTTATTTAGTGACATCTCAGCAAATTTTATGGTGAAGACTATTAATATTTTTTTCAGTCATATAGATAACTTGGAAACAAGAAGAACCAGCACTTACCATTAACTCCATTACTAATAATGATTAATTTCATATATAGGTATTAGAACTTAATGAAGCAATTGTTGGTTACGGTTTATGAAAAAGTAACCAACAATTGCTTCATCAAGTTCTAATTTAAATTAATGTTTTATTATTATTGTTATTATTATTAAGTTTTAATTATTTTTAATTTTTTTAATTTTTTTTTTTTTTATTATTATTTTTCTGTTGTTACAGCACTGGACTGTTGAAAATCACAATGCATTCTGCCTGTGCTGCCAGCAGAGAGCCTGTTTCTCACTGCATCCCACCTGCACTGCCATCTTCCCGTGAACATGGAATGGTTTCTGAGTATGCTTGTTTTAATCTTCCTCATAAGAAATATTCTGAATTTTATCCTGAAGAAACACTGGAAGATGAAGTTGTCCCCCTTTGTAAAGCCCCATCACCATGGAAGCCTCCTCTGCCACCAGGAACTCTTTCTGATCCAACCCTGTGTGTAAGTCCAGAAAAATCACGAGATTCAGTTTCCAAGAATACTTTACCAATCAGAAGTGCCCCTCAGAAAGCATCAAAACCTACATTACAAGGTGTGTATCACTCAGACCCATCATTAGCCCTGACCCCAGACCAGCCATGCAAATCAGCAGCAAGACAGAGAGAAAAAGAGAGAAAAAGTAAAGGTGTTTTTAAAAGTAATCTTGGTAAAACAAACTGTTCTGATAGTACAAAGTTAAAACAGAAAGTTAGGTTTGATATTGATTCTTCATATGACTCAGACTTGAATCAAGATAATCAGGACTCAGGTGTTTCTAAACAAAATACTTCTCCAAGCAAACAGTACAAGCCTTCATTGTATTCTGATGCAGGTGATGCTAATAACACGTTTGATTTCTTAGAGCAACCTAGAACAATAAAATATGTTATTTCTGAAACAAGTGAGACAGACTCAAAAAAGATTGATAGTAATGTTAAAGGAGACACCGTTGTTAACAGTTTTTATAATGGTGATTTTCAGATTAGTGATGTAACAGCTGAAGATATCACTAGTCCAGATGAAAATGTCAAATCAAAAACATATACATACAGAACAGTACCTAGATGTGAAACAAGCAAAAATAATGCACCAGCAGTTTCATTACCATCTTGTTTTGAAACTAAACCAAAACGAAAAGTTATTGTTACTAGAGAATTTGAAGAAAGACCAAAGATTGAGAATTACCACTTTCCATTCTCTGGCTCCATTGTCACTGTGGACAGTGAGTATGAACATGTGTTTGTGAGACCAGAATACAACAGTACACTGAAACAAGTGAATGAACTACAAGAAATGAGAGAATGTCATCCAGATGTCAGGTGTGTCTTACAGAAAACTCTAACTGAATCAGAACAGATTAAAACTGCAATTCAGGAAAAGGTATTTTTTTTTTTTTTTTATACTGTTTTTCTTTATTCAGTTACTTACATTTATGATTTTAATGCCTATATTATTGCAAGTCTATTAGCTATTTTTCTTTATAACACTTCCCTTATAACATAAATTCAGAGACAGTTTTCACTGAAATACCAATTTAATTTAATTGATGATTCCATGTTTTAAATTTCATAAACATTACAAAAATTCAAATTCTGTAGGTTAAGAGTGTAATATACAATTTAATATTATTTTTTACATTTATCTTTTTTATACTTTTATTATTTATTTATTTATTTTTGTCACTTTGTTTTTGGTCATGATTTTTGAATATTGAATTTTTTTTGGAAAGCTGAACTAAAGTCATATTATTAACTTAGGTTGAAGTTTTACAGTATCTCTTTTGCAGGCATCCTCTAAAGTGAATGTTCCCACTAATCAGTTGTCTGGACTGGTCAGCGTTCAGTCACAAGCTGATGAGATTAATCAACTGGAGAAAGAAATCACAGAGAAAGCAATGATTGTCAAACAGAAAGTAGCATCCAAACCAAAGGTGCAGTTTTTTTTAAATATATTTTTTATAATAACTGTTTTGTTTATTGGACACACGTTCTTAAAAGTTGAATATATTTCTTCATTAGACAGTTTAATAATTTCACATATATTATATATATGTATATATATTTTTAATATTATTATTATTTTTTTTTTTAAATGATCTCTTTAATTTTTATTTTATCTTATTTGTTTGTTTCGTTTTAGCCTAAAAAGAGTGAAAGAGAGCCAGATTTGCTTGAGTTCTTCACCCCTGATCTACAGAGAGAGCTTCCAGACTTCACTCTGACATCACTGACCACACCTTTCGCTCATCTGACAACAGCATCGCATGATTCAGCATTTGACCTGTATCGTCACAACCGCGTATGGGAGGGTATTGCTCAGAAGTGACGAATTTCATCACATATATTGAAATGTATGTTGGAATTTTCCAGACCAAAATAAACATTGGTACTAAAACTTACTTGGACTTTAGAAATGGCATAAATAAATTGTTACTACCAAGAGACTGTTTTAAGCATTAATGGTGATGAGCTTTTGCTAACAATAAAATATAATATTAAACTATCACACTTACATTGAATTATTTCCCTTTAACTTGATATAGTTAAATTTTTTATAATTATTTAAAAACAATCTTATTGATATTCACAAGCTTTTTTCTTCTTTTTTTTTAATAAATATTTATATTAAAAATGACAAAATGAAAAGAAAAGCATTTGTCTCAGAAATGTATATTATTATCATGCTTTATTAGTAATAGAAGTTTATCACCTGAAGTAAATGGAATAATAACCTGGTAGTATGCAGTGTATTTTGTCACTGATACACAGAAATGTACATTTCAATTATACTAAAAAACTACAACTGTTTAACAAATACATTTACTTAATTTCCTAATTGTTCTTATAATGAAATAACTATATAAAATAAAATATCTGGACTAAGAAAGTATTATTTAGTTTTATGAATAGTGTTGTAAGCAATTGCAGTTTACTTGTTATATCAATAACAGTGATTTTATTTAAATTAGGTATTAAATTTAAGTAACTAGAATTATAATTAGCTGTATATTTATTTTGTTAAAAGATTATTTTAAGTTTTATTATGAATGATCATTATCCTTAACTGTTGTCACTGATTTAGTTTTGTTTCTATAATTAGAACTAAATAATTTATTATCATGGTATTTTAAAACAAATTTATAATCGTATAAATATGTATTTTCTTTCAAAATTCATAATAATTTATATAATAAAAAATGTATTGCAGTTTTTTGTTGTGTCATAATTTTAAATTTAATATTTCTTTTATCATAGTTTAAAAAATAATGGATCAGACAAGCTGGTTTGAATTTTTATATACAAATATTTGTGACCTTAAAATAAATTTGGATTCAATATCCTGTTTAAAATTCTTTAACCAACAGCTGACACTGATAATGATTTATTAAAATAAAAAATTGTTTTTTTTAAGTAATTTTAAATGTTACAGTAATAACAGTATCAAAAATAAATATTAATGAGAATCATTATCATAATTATCATTTAAAAGCATATATTTTTAAAAGTATTATAGAATAAATACTTATAAACTCAATAAATATAATTTGAATAATACAAAGATACTAAATCCTTCTAAAGTATATTACAGGCCTAATTTTCTTCCTTTTTTTAAATTTATTACTTTATTATTATTAATATTATTATTATTATTATTATTATTATTATTATTTTTATTATTATTATTATTATTATTATTATTATTATTATTATTATTATTTACCAACATATGTGTCTAACAGCTTCAATAGATTACAAAGAAAAATAAGCATTAGTACTAATGCACTTTCAAAGATTCTCGCGTTTAAAATGTACTTGTTGACTTGAGTAAATGTTCTTAACAGACTACGTCGTAAGCAGAGCTTTATTATAAACGACCAATTAGCTGATTTTCGCTATTTTACCTGGCTTTCAAAAACTCGTGAGTGACTTTCATAGCCACATACTCCACATTAACTTAGCAGAGAGAACATAAACATGTTAATTAAGCCGACAGCGTAGTTAAAAATAGGTGAAACAATTCACAGGTGCACTGTATCAGAAATATTTTCACTGTTGATGATAATCACCTTTAATTGGAATAAATAAATATCAGGTTTTAGGAATACAGGTTAACAGATGTTGGATTTACTTTGCAGAATGGCTGCTTGGGGATATCTTGGCATGGCAGACATAATACTACACTGAATCATTTATGGAAACAAAATAGATTACACTTTTTTTTTTTTTTTTTTTTTTTTGTTGTTGTTGTTGTTGTTTTTTGTTATTTATTTGAAGTTAATAATAAAACTAAACCTGAAATTATAATTTCTGTAATTCATTGTTTAAACTGAAAAGTTAAAAATAAATTTAGCTGATAAAATTATTGCTATAAATAAATTTCATTTAAAATAACTTTTTAACATATTGTATTTTACTTTTTGTTTCTTTCTTTTACTTATTTTCTTTTCCATTTTTTTTTCTTTTGGATTATTATTATATATATATTTTTAAACTTCCTCGCACATTTTCATTTCTTTTATTTTGAATATAGAGAGAAATACAACCACTGAATCTTAGTCGGTTTTGATTTCATATTGCATCATGACGATAATGCTAGTTAGTATTTTGTTCTTCTATCAGTTATTATTTAGTCACACAGACACATATTAATGCACAACATACACACCCGCACACACACTCATACATACACAGAGACACAGACACACACAAGATGACTAAATACGGTTGTAAGAAAGCACCGAACTCCTGGATCAGCTAACGCTTATTGGCATAGTCCAGTATTTTCCTTCAAATCTTCAGAATTCAGTGTTATTTATTTATTTATTTATTTATTCATTCATTTACTTATTTATTTATATATTTATTGATATAAGCTAACAATGCAAGCGGAAACCACTAGCATCTTTTTAGAATCTTTTTTTTAATTAAAATTAAATATTTTTGTTCATAAAATACGTTTATTTTCATAGATTTAGTATTGATGTCTACTTAGAGTATTTCTTTTATGTATTTTAATTTATCTTTTTTTCTTCTTTTTCTATTTCTGTATTTCTGTATTTGTACTGTACTGTACTGTACTGTACTGCACTGCACTGCACTGCACTGCACTGTACCGTACTGTATTATTTTTTATTTATATTTTATACTGGATGAAATAAACATTTTTCGATTGGGTAATATTTTGTTCATCGTGATCACAAAAGGGCAAACGAAAGTTCCGCAACACCCTCTGCACTGGCCTTCAGTTAATGCCTTCTCATCGCATGTTTCCTGCTTTCTAATATACACGAATACTTCCAGCTCGATTGTCTGTTTCCACCGCGGACTGAACTCCTTTGTTCACTCAGCCATTACTGCAGTGACTAATGTGGAAAATGTTTGTTTTCTTCTTCTTCTGACACCTGACATCCATTGTGACAGAGAAAGTAGAAATCCGGCCACCTATATTACATTTCATGTACGTGCCACTCGGATGAGACGTTGTCGTTGTAGAGGTGATATCGGCTCGGGTCAGGCTGACGTGACCTAGACTGTTTTATTCCCGGATAACATGTCGCCAGACCAAATTAGAAGATTTTCCTTCTCTGCCCGGAAATTCGAAATTAAGTTTTATCCTGCTTGATACAGAGACCACAACACGTTTAGCGAGCCGCGAAGCAGTAACTGGCTTTGAAACTGGAGGGAAGAAAACAGTAGGAAAATGAGGAAAAAATGTAAAAGAAAACGAAGCAGTCTTTCCACTAACTCAAAGAAAACAATAGATAGAAAAATCTAAAATAAAATAAAATATAAATTAAGTAGTAGTAGTGGTATTATAGTGGTATTGGTGATGGTGAGAAGGACAGGAAAGAGATGAAGACGTACCAGGGGTGGGAATTCAGTGTTTCGGAAAAATTAAAATATAGTTTGAAACCATCTTTTGTAATGCGAGTTTTGTGCAATAAAATATATTATTATGTAGTTGTCTTTTTGATCCAATCATGATTTATTATGCAGTTTGAAAGCATCCTGCTAACATAGACAGGCCACTCTGTAAATTTATTAACAATGTTTATTAATAACGTCAGATCAAACCGCGATTCAAACTCGCTTCATTTCAGACTTGTATTCTAACCACAGCGCCACCTAGACTGGCTTCAGCGAGAGGAATCTCGTGTTACGTTCACTGCTAATGTAAAGTTAACGAAAACAGCGGACGACTTGGCGTTAAAACGAAAACTTTCGTCTGCTACAGAGAATAAAAATACGGTTTCATTTCCGTTTTCTATCTTGCTAAGCGAGGGTGAGCCTATCTTTATTGTTAAAAAAATTACACAGGAATTTATACAAAACGCTTCGTAAATCAAATACGCAGACGGAATGAAATTCATTATTTTTCGGATTATATGAGATTTTTGAGAGGGTAAGTTGATTTTTGTTTTATTTGTAAGGCACATAGTTATGAACTATATATCATTCTTAGATATCAGTATTATTGTACAGATTGTAATATTTCTCTTTCAGATTAAGTTAAATATATTTCAACAATCAGTATACTGATCAAGTCAAAATTTAAACATAACATCTCTTATCGTCTCTCTCCCTCACACATACAAACACATACTATTCAGAAACAGAAACAAAAACACATACACTAATCCAGGTCCTTAATTCAAATCTAAGTTGCCATGGTCAAAGTTAAAAAAAAAAGAAAAAAAAAAAAGAAAGAAAAGATGATATGTCATGAAACAAGCCCTTTGAAGAAATTACCAGCGGTTACAAAAGGCCCCCAGTAATAGCTCAAGCTTCAGTGCCCGATAAATTTAGGTCCACCTATAAAATATATACCATCATACAAGTACACACATGAATATGTACTTGCTATTTTGCTGGATGTGATCGGTTTCTTATCTAAATTTATAAACGTAGAGATTTTATTATATTATGATGTCAAACATACACACAGACAAACGCACACACATATTCACACATACAAATATACCCCCCCACACACACACACACACACAAATACACACACTCAAAATAAAATGAGTTTCTATTTGCCTCTTTGCTGGAATTATTCGTTTCAGATGTAATTTTCTAAACCACGAGATCTCACTTTATTCTATTATGAAACAATACATATACGTCTGCTTAGCAGCTGAGTCTGAACGATACTTACAAACTGAATGTCGTTAAGGAACATCAATTTTCAGTTTGATCATTTTAAAGTAATAATGTGAGTATCAATCAATACTGTTTTTCTGTTTAGATAGTTCCTTAGTCCTGTTTGGTTTGTGTGTGTGTGTGTGTGTATATAACGTATGTATGTTACGCCTGAATCAATATGTTTGTGTGTATGCATGTATAAATGTTTCTCTCTCTCTCTCTCTCTCTCTCTCTCTCTCTCTCTCTCTCTCTCTCTCTCTCTCTCTCTCTCTCTATATATATATATATATATATATATATATATATAAGATATGCAAACTATTCACATTAACGATATATAAGTATTGAATTGAACCCCTGCGGTAGGAAACCAGTTTTTGTACGTTAGGAGACCAGTTTATATATGTGTATTCAAACTGGTAAAAAGCAATGGCTGAATCTGCATGTAATGCACTCTTAGTGTGTTGCCATAAACTAACACTGGAAGCCAAAAAAAACCCCAGTAATGTCAGACAGAATATTCTTTGAAACTTTATTCACCTCGAAATATCTGGCAACGAGCGCCACTTCACTTTATAAATTATCTCTGATTAACATTTTTATCCGAAATTAAGTCAGTCGTGCTTTATTTTCATCATCACTTAAAGTCGAAATCTTTCAGTCTCACTAATAGAAAGTAACTATATGTAGTCCGCTAAATTTACTTTAATGACTCAATAAAAAACAATAATAATAAAAATAAAAAAGAATGGAAAAGGGAAAAATTTGAGAAAACAAAACGAGACCAAATTGAAATTTCCTGATTAGTGTTTCTGCAAAGACGGACGTCGGGTCACTTCAGTGCAGGCGCACGTCTGGAACACGTCCAGGTGGCGCGCTAAATAGACTGTAATTTGGTAGTGGATGGTTTAAACGTATACTGAACGACAACAGAAACTGGGAATCAGTATAAAAATGAATATCAACGATGATGATGATAATAAATTCACGTATTTAGCTTTTCAATACATCTTATTTTCATTTACGTCAGTATGCTCTGTTCAGGTTATTTCTGTAGTGATACAGAATAAATTATTCTCATTTATTTATTTATATATTTATTTATTTATTTATTATTATTATTATTATTATTATCATTATTATTATTATTATTATCATTATCATTATCATTATTATTATTATTATTATTATTATTATTATTATTATTGTTATTATTATTATTATTATTATTATTTTCCAGTTCTCCTGCAGAGTTTTATTTGCGCAGTTTCGTAGGGTTTTTTCAGCGATGTTTATAACTGTTTTCTATTAAAACAACTTATGAAAACCATCATGATAGAGATGGAACAGAAAGGGTTAATGGTCTGGGAAAAAATCAGTTTTAATCGCAACATGTTTATCTTACATTGTTATTTACGCAGCAGCCTACAACATCGTGCTTAATAACAAAAGCAACAACTACAACAACAACAATAATATCAGTAATAACTATAAGCGTACCACATTATTAAGTACAACCACCATGTTACATTATCTAGTTCAACCATAACGTCACGTTATCTGGTACACTATCACATTATCTTTTACAGCCACCCTATTACTTTATCTAGTATAACCAACGTATCATAATATCAAGACAGCCACCATATTACGTTATCTAGTAAATGATCATATTACATTATTTAGTACAACCGCCAGTTAACATTATCTAGTACAACCACCATATTACATTATCTAGTACAACCACCATATTACATTATCTAGTACAACCACCATATTACATTATCTAGTACAACCATCATATTACATTATCTAGTACAACCACCATATTACATTATCTAGTACAACCATCATATTACATTATCTAGTACAACCACCATATTACATTATCTAGTACAACCATCATATTATATTATTTAGTATAACCATCATATTACATTATCTAGTACAGCCATCATATTACATTATCCAGTACAACCATCATATTACATTATTTAGTATAACCATCATATTACATTATCTAGTACAACCATCATATTACATTTTCTAGTAAACCATCATATTACATTATCTAGTAAACAATCATATTACATTATCTAGAACACCACCGTACTGTATAAATCGTATCATATTATCTAGTATGACCAAGAGATTACATTATGTAGTACAGCTATCATATTTCATTATCAAGTACAATCATCATATTACATTATATAGTATAGTTATCAGTAACATCATATCAATATTACTAACATCATATAAGAATCACTAATATTGTATCACTAACATTAAATCGGTATTACTAAAATTATTTAAAATTAAAAAATCTTTATTATAGAATTGTACCATGCTGCAATACACTTTATTAACAATGATTTCACTGCAGCGGTTACATTAATTCTGTTATCAAGACACCGGGCGCAAGGCAACCCAGTAAAGAATTCAGGAAACTTTTAAAACAGTTTCTGGCAGAGAACACAGCAGTTGAAGTATGCAGGTATTTAATACAGTAATTTTAATCTGACCTGCATCAGCAGCTCACTGAGTTAGTTTCTGACTGAGATCAGCGAGTGATCTGTCAGTGGATGGTGATTCATAGGTATTATCGACTCTAGCTGTTTGATTCGTTACATCATCATTACATTACTATTAAATATAGACTTTCCTATTAAACAATCCATAATGTATATCTAGGAATTATCAACGTCAGATATCAGTTCATGTTTCTCAAACGAACTCACTCTCTCTGCATTATTTTATAAAATAATAATACTTATCTAATAAATGCATTTCCTTCTTCTTTAAAACGAATAATTTCAGTAGATTACGAAGTTAAAGAAAAATTGTTTTAAATACTGCGTTAGCTGTACATTAATTTAAAACCATGATAGTATATTATACACTATTGGGGGTTTTTATACATTCATTTAATAATAATTTATTGTCATGCATTTATTCATGATTATATATATTTATGTTGCTATCACTATTAATATGAATTTGTATATTTTCGACCAAAAGTGTAGTTTTAAGAACGGAACTATTTTAATTGAGCTATATTAATGGGGGTTTTTTATTGTTTTTTGTTGTTGTTGTGCTTCTTCTTCTTCTTTTTACATATTATATGTTGGTCAAAGTTAGTTCTTTGGTGTTTAATGTTTAAATTATTCTTATTTAACTTATTTTGTTTTGATGTACAGTTTTTGTAGGCGAAAACGAATTCAACATGCATATTTCTAACACTCTCGAGAGCGATGAGCTGATAAATAAAACAATTAATTTCAGTTACCTATTTTATGTTATTTAGGACTGCGGGATAAAAGAAATAACTGGTTACTGTTATAAGATGTCAGCTCTAACCTGCTCAAGTTGAATAGCATGTCCATAATTATTTACAACATAAATTTCTCTATTGTTTCATATCATATATTTCTCTATTGATTTAAAATATATATTTCTATACTGACTCCAACATACATCTCCATATCGACTTAGTACAGACACCTCAATACTGAATTAAAAATATACATCTACATATTGATTTGCAAAACAATATTTACACATTGTCTTAAAACATACATCTCTATATTGACTTAGTACAGACATCTCTATACTGACTTAAAAATATACATTTACATACTGATTTGAAAACAATATTTACACATTGACTTACAACGTACATCTCTTACTGACTTTACAACAAACATATTGTCTTAGAACATATATCTCCGACTGACTTACAACCCCATCTCTCTTATACTCAATTATACATCGCTATTTTGAATTCACTGCATTGTTCCTCTGTGTTCTCAAAACATTAATGACAGTCACAGGCAGCTCACATTAACTGAGTTGAAGTCTGAAAACATCAACCGTTTGGTTATATACATAATCTCCTCTCTCTCTCTCTCTCTCTCTCTCTCTCTCTCTCTCTCTCTCTCTCTCTCTCTCTCTCTCTCTCTCTCTCTCTCTCTCTCTCTCTGTCTGTAATGTATGTTTATATGTGTATATATTATATATACCTATGTTTGTATGTGTATTTGTTTGTAGCTGTCTGTCTGTCTGTGTGTGTGTGTGTGTGTGTGTGTGTGTGTGTGTGTGTGTGTGTGTTTAATATGCAATGCTACAAAACGTTATTGTTCTAATGAGATGATTTGATAGAACACGTACTGAATTCCTGAAAACAGGTTTCTGGCTGAAATTATCCCAGTGGCAACTGAATCAACCTCTTCACTAATTTGGCCTCAAAATATTAAGAGGAATAATGATAATATGTTTATTTGAAGATGATGATGATGATGATGACTACGATGAAACTATAAAAATTTATAATTTACAAAATTACAGGTTTGCGACATAACACCAAGGACACACGTCCTCATGTCAAAGGTCACGTTTAACCGTTACTCGCGAGCATGTGCCTGAGTGACGTCATAATGCTTCTGCTGTTGTTTATGATGTTGCTAGGAGACTTGGATAGCAGACGATGTAAAAAAAACAAAGGGAAAAAGTGTGAGCGTCGAAATACGGGAAAACCAAGTGAGTAAAGGAAATGTAAACCATTATTATTATTATTATTATTATTATTATTATTATTATTATTAATTGAATCTCTCATTCAAGCGCTAGAGCTATGGTGTAATTGCTAAGTACTTTGTAATTTGAATACTTACGACTATGACGTTATTGGTTGTTCGTCATTACTTGTTTTCTTTCAGGTGAACCAAAATGGCGGCGGAGAGGATCGAAAGATAGTCACATAATTAAACGAGAAAACTCTGAGGTGGTTTTCAAATGCGAAGTAATTGCAAATCCGAAACCCAGATACATATGGTACAAAAATGGAAAAGTATTGAAAATTAGAAAATCTAAAAGAGTAAGTTACGTTTGTCATCATAAGTTTTATTTTTTATTATTTCGTTTATTTTTATATTTGTTTTTATTTATTTATTTATCACTTGTTACTAATTTTACTAATTACTGGTATTATTTTTTCTTGTATGGAAGAAACACATAATAATCTATTAGAAAAAGAAAAAGAATAATATATATATATATATATTATTCTTTTTCTTTTTCTAATAGATTAAACACATTTCTGGACATATTCACGTTAGAAAACAACAGTCATCAGCGCTTGCTTACACGCACGTCTGTTTCGTCAAAGGTTGGAATAAATCAGTTTCCATTTTTACAGATATATATAATATTATACGTGGAAACTGATTTATTCCAACCGACATGGTTTAATATACACTGGGAAAATAGATGAAATAATTCATGTGTCAGTGCACATTTAATGATAAGTCAAGGGAGATAATTCTGTGCATATTTATTATCTTGAACAGTGGAGTTACTCTTAGTGGCTTGTAAACACTGACACACACAAATACAACACACGTGCATATATGTAGATAGATAAATAATGATTATAAGCGAGTATATACATACAGTCACTAAGTGTATTTCGCACCATGACTTTATTTATTTTTATTGCAGTACCGACGAAAGCGACATCGACTGATTATACGGGAGCTGATGATGTCTGATTCAGGCAACTACACATGTGACGTGCACAACAAACTCGGCGCTGTGAACCGAACATTTCAACTTACAGTCCTGGGTAACATTTTCTACTAACAAACACAAACTGATCGTTTCAGTTAAAAAACAACAAAAAACAACAACAGAAAAACAAACTAAAACAACAAAACAGTCTAACAAAATGAAAACAGCACAGACATCATTTATCAAGCAAGTTTTAATAGTTGCTGCGTTACGTAACAAAGAAAACCACTGCCACTATCATGACTATATTTATCAGTTAGCATCATGAGAATTAGCTACTTTGATAGCTGTGAAAACTGCTGGAATCATTCTGAGCGTTATATAACAGTACAGACCACTGCCACTGTTAGTTTCATGTACTAGTACAGACCACTGCCACTGTTAGTTTCATGTACTAGTACAGACCACTGCCACTGTTAGTTTCATGTACTAGTACAGACCACTGCCACTGTTAGTTTCATGTACTAGTACAGACCACTGCCACTGTTAGTTTCATGTACTAGTACAGGTCACTGCTACTATTAGTGTCACACATTAGTACAGATCACTGCCACTGTTAGTGTCTTATGCAATACAGATATCACTATTGTTAACGTAGTATACTAATAAATACATCTATATAGTTAGCTTAGCATACTAGTACATAGTCCTCTGTAGTTAGTGTAGTCTACTAGTACATACATCTATGTAGTTAGCGTAGCATACTAGTACATACATCTCTGTAGTTAGTGTAGTCTACTAGTACATACATCTATGTAGTTAGCGTAGCGTACTAGTACATACATCTCTGTAGTTAGTGCAGCATACTAGTACATAGTCCTCTGTAGTTAGTGTAGTCTACTAGTACATACATCTATGTAGTTAGCGTAGCATACTAGTACATACATCTCTGTAGTTAGTGTAGTCTACTAGTACATACATCTATGTAGTTAGCGTAGCGTACTAGTACATACATCTCTGTAGTTAGTATAGTATACTAGTACATACATCTCTGTAGTTGGTGTAGCATACTAGTATATATACCTCTGTAGTAAGTGTAGCATACTAGTACATAGTCCTTTGTAGTTAGTGTAGCATAGTAGTACATATTCCTTTGTAGTAAGTGTAGTATACTAGTACATACATCTCTGTAGTTAGTGTAGCATACTAGTACATAGTCCTCTGTAGTAGGTGTAGCATACTAGTGCATAGTCCTTTGTAGTAAGTGTAGCATACTAGTACATAGTCCTTTGTAGTTAGTGTAGTATACTAGTAGATACATCTCTGTAGTTAGTGTAGCATACTAGTACATAGTCCTTTGTAGTTAGTGTAGCATACTAGTATATAGACCTCTGTAGTAAGTGTAGCATACTAGTACATAGTCCTCTTTAGTTGGTGTAGCATACTAGTACATACATCTCTGTAGTAAGTGTAGTATACTAGTACATAGTCCTTTGTAGTTAGTGTAGCATACTAGTACATAGTCCTCTGTAGTAGGTGTAGCATACTAGTACATACATCTCTGCAGTAAGTGTAGTATACTAGTACATAGTCCTTTGTAGTTAGTGTAGCATACTAGTATATACATCTCTGTAGTAAGTGTAGCATACTAGTACATAGTCCTTTGTAGTTAGTGTAGCATACTAGTATATAGACCTCTGTAGTTGGTGTAGCATACTAGTACATACATCTCTGTAGTAAGTGTAGTATACTAGTACATAGTCCTTTGTAGTTAGTGTAGCATACTAGTATATAGACCTCTGTAGTTAGTGTAGCATACTAGTACATAGTCCTCTGTAGTTAGTGTAGCATACTAGTATATAGATCTCTGTAGTAAGTGTAGCATACTAGTACATACATCTCTGTACTTGGTGTAGCATACTAGTACATACATCTCTGTAGTAAGTGTAGCATACTAGTACATACATACATCTCTGTAGTTGGTGTAGTATTCTAGTATATACATCTCTGTAGTAAGAGTAGTATACTAATATATACATTTCTGTAAAATAATTTACAGAATATTGTTTTTATAAATAATCTATAAAAGATAAACTACATCATTACCTTTATCACTTTATTTACATGCCAAAATAATTTAGAAATTAACAAATAATTTGCAAATAAGTTACTACATATATTATTTTTTTTATGTTTATTTTACAGTTAGTTTTTCTACGGTTTTAACTGCACGGTTTCTTGTCAGACGTGTCAGAGTGTTTTTGTAATTTAAGTATTTGTGTCATAGAAAAAATGTCAAGCATATTGTTCTGACAAAAAATACTTCAGAATTCCGATATGCCTCAGAGATTTTTAAAAAAGGAACGTGTGTCAGTGAGAAAAAAAAGAATAAAAGCGACAGAACAGAAACCTTAGTCATTGCCTTGCTTTGTACAAAAATATAAATAAATAAATACAAAGAAAAAGAGCAGTAGATAATAAATAATTTTCAAATATTGCACAATTAGCTGATAAAATTGAAAAATGATTTGTTTTTGTTTTTCTTTTTAAAACTTGTTTTTTCTTTATGTTTTTGCTCGTTGTAATAATATATTTTACGTTCTTACGTTTTCTTTTTGCGCTCGATGGTGTAATACAGCACATACTCTATACATCGCTATGGTAACGGTTAGCCAAGCAAAGTCTAAGGAATATCTTTTTAGTTTTTATTGTACTAGAACACAATAATTAAAACATGCTTGACATATATATATATATATATATATGCTTCGTGATGAAACTGATATATCCAATGCCCTGTTCAGTTTCAGTTAATACCCTGCTAAACGGTGTTGTCGCTATGTTCCAGGAACGCTAAATGCAAAATAATATTCATTATGGACAAGTATACATATATATAAAACTATACCTGACTACAATATGTACACATCTTGTTAGACGCGTTGATATCCTGTATACAGTTCTTGTTTGTTCCTATTTCTTTATGTGGTTATTTTTTCATTATTATTAACATCAGTTTGTTTCTTATTTATTTATTATTTTTTATTAGTACAGTAATGTTCAGCCAGCATTCTGGTGGTGACATCATTTCAACAGAGAAATCTGGCAAAAGGAAACTGAAATGATTCGTTCTGACATATCTATCTATCTATATGTGTGTGTGTCTGTCTATCTATCTGTCTGTCTGTCTGTCTATCTATCTACCTACCTACCTACCTATCTATCTATCTATCTATCTATCTATCTATCTATAAGTCTTTTCCCCGATGAATTAAAGAACAGTTGCTAAAGCAATTCAAGTAAATCGTTTTTTATTTCTGAGGTCAGTAATCTACGTGTATGTACGTGTACCCCGATATCACAAGTTGGTGATTCATTGTAAACAGCGATTACTTTAAAATGTTATGTCATTACTGAAACGCGATACCTCTTATAATCATGCTTAACAGAGGTTAACACGTTTTAACCAGGATCAGAAAAATATGTAATGTTGTCAACATAAATTATGTTAAAAGCACGCTATTTCTTCCTGTCCAGCAGTGTACATGACTTGATTATTTTCATTGCTATATTTTAATATAAAGTACGTATAAAAGCTATTTTTTGCATACGGTTAGAGTAGTCGTTGAAGTAGCGGCAGCAAATGTGTTTTCATATCACTAATAATAATAATAATAATAATAATAATAATAATAATAATAATAATAATAATAATAATAATAAAGAAATAAAGAAAGTAAAAAAGAAAAAAAAAGAAGAAGAAACCCAGCAACAGCCCAAAACAAAAAACGTAGAGACATCATAGTTATTAATATTTGATATTAAAATCTGTTTAAATGGTGGTAACCAGTGAGGAGAGTTTTAACATGGTGTGACCTTACACTGCAGGTGACAAGCCAGTGATCAGCGAAGTCAGTGTTACAGAGAGACCAAAAAACCAGACAGCTCAAGTTGGAGACACAGTCTTGTTTGTCTGTAGAACCGACAGCTACCCTCGCCCGTACATCGAGTGGTCACGAAAACGTGACAGACACAGAACAGAAGTGTTAAAAGTAATGCAAGGAATGTTTTGTGTTTTAAAGCTATTTACAGCCTTAATAATGTTTGAAATAACAAGAATGTCTTTCATTTTTATTATTTATTTATTTGTTTATTTATTTATATTTTTATTTTATTTTTGGTGTGTGTGCTTCAGGAAAAATTATTTTCCAATCTATTTAAATGATGATGTCATTTTATTTTATTTTCTAAAAACCATAATTTGTTTTTGCAATCATGTTACAGCTAACTCGGAAAACTAGGAATTAAAACAAACAAATTATAGAAAATAACGAAATTTTTTATTGTAATTTCAGACTCCATATTTAAACACTGAACTACTGGCAATACAAAGTTTTGTATTAAATTAGAACTGATTGCACGAGCCGACTAATATGTGAACTAATTTTCAGATGTTATATTAATTTGTGGAAGGCAGGTGATATTTTATACGAACTGTCAAAATGTATCACAGTATTCTACATAACATTTATTACAAATGTCTTAAAAATTATAAAAATTAATGTAGTCTAAACTATAATGTAAGTATTTACATGCATAGTAATTTTTCTGTGTGATTTGGAACGTTGGTGTGTTGTAGAAAGCTAGTGACAGTATGAAGTCTGAGGTGTTTGCTGTATTCAACGTAACCAAGAAAGACGCCGGAACGTACAAGTGCACCGTGAGAAATGAAATTTCAACTAAACACCTGACTGCGCAGCTTGTTGTCGTAGCTGAAGGTTTGTAGACAAATAAGAACAGATAAAGGTTACAGATAGATAGATGAATGAATGAAAGATTAATGAAAAAAAAAGATATCTTTTACAGAGTAGTATATATACAACCACACACATGCACACTCACAGCATATACACACATAAAAACTCAAAACACATACACACCACGTAATCATATACATGTGTGTGTGTGTTTGTGTGTGTGTGTGTGTGTGTGTGTGTGTGTGTGTGCACTGCGAAAACAGGCCTTTGATTAACCTGGATTTCAAAGTCCCGTCTAGTATCATTATGAACAAAACTGTGACTTTCAAGAACAAAAGAACAATTTATATAGTAATTAGCATAGTCAACAACGGCATACAATTTTGAAAGTGCGATAGCTGTCATACATTCTTCTCTGTACTGAGAATATGAGAATAAAGTCATTGTCATTGTCATTGTCATTGTAAACAATAACGGTAATTTGCACATAATTAGGCTACCGCCTTCTCTAGATGAAATGATAGCGCTTATTGAAGTCTTAATAAACAATGCTTCTTGTAATCACTATAGATGAAATTATATTAATTGTAATCTTTATTGAAGTCCCAATTAATTTAATTTAAACAAGTTTAGAAGAACTGTATTTATTGTCAAACTAATCACTATAAAACAAAGCATTTGTGTTCACGAGATCGCAGAATGTGTTCACGAGATCATTAAACAAAATGGAGGCATAATATGTCGATAGTTTCAACTTGGAGGCCATTAGAGAGGAGAGAAATATGGAGAAAAAATAGGAATCACTGATGACAGTTTCTCAGATGACACTTGATAGATGTTTAACATAATATTTGTAATAAAATATATTCAAATTTCATGAAATTTTAATCTTTATAAACCGGCATTCTGTCTAAAATGGCAAGTGAAGACGGTTTTGACAGTCCACTGTAGGTCCGTGTGTCTGTGTATGTATGTGTATATGTATATATATATTTTTTTTCCCCGTAGATGAGGAACTGCCGTTTGAACCTAAATGTGCTCTACACATGAGAATGCAGATTCTCATTGATAATGTGTACGGCTGTCAGACGTTGAAACCCGTGGAGATTACGTACTGCATGGGGTCGTGTGGGCGCAGCTATTTCGTTCCTTCAGTAGTGACCAGTGATGAAGCCTCGATTCAGACCAACCATCTGAATCAGACGTGCAGGTGTTGCATGGGACTCGTCGACTCTATGAAGATTGTCGAGTTACACTGTCCGTCTGGAGGAAGAAAAAAAGGATTTTACACAACGCTTCGAGCCTGTATCTGTCAAAGATGTATGGTAGAAGGTCAGTCTCTCTCTCTCTCTCTCTCTCTCTCTCTCTCTCTCTCTCTCTCTCTCTCTCTCTCTCTCTCTCTCTCTCTCTCTCTCTCTCTCTCTCTGCCGATCTCTAGATCTAATTGCATATAATTATCGGTGTTTCGATCCCGTTAATTTCTGTCTGTCTCTCATTTTGTTCCATCGCGCAAATATATATTACCTATACGCTGTCTCTCTATCCACACATCTATCTGTCTGTCTATCTATCTATCTATCTTTAATGTTTTTATTTTTATATGTTTTTATTTGGCATTCTTGTTCATGCAAATACATAGTACATTCATAAAAAGCATTGATTAAGTACATGTATCCCAGTCGACATTCCGCATCAAATATTTGTTGTCTTCAGACTTATTGTTTGTTTTATACTGCTTCGATTTGGCTTTTCAGGGGAGATTAAAAAATCGAGTCGTGAAGTTTCCACGGACAAGAATGATAACGCATAAATGAATGGAGGAAATAAGACACGTGTTTAGGAACTCGTCGTAGTGAACGCGTGGTATTTGATATCAATACGCTGATAGAGAAACCACTGGAACCGCAAGTTTTGTACAGTATTTTAATGACGTCATTTGATTAGTGTTATCAAAGTCTCTGTGTAATATTAATAACATTAACAGTAACAAAATAATAATAAATAAAATTCTTAAAAATTCGACAACTCTTTAGTGTGGAATAACGTTTGAAAACAAAACCCGATAATTAGTGACGTTCCAATTACACAGTACGGAAGATTTGTATTTAGAGACCTTAAACAATACAGTAATGTCATTATGATCAATGACAGTTGTGAGCTTTCGCTGAAGTAGAAGAAGAACACAACAGTTAGCTTGAAACGGTTGACTTTTAAAAGATTAACTGAGGCAGTTACTATGTTGCTGGTTAACAATATCTAACAAAAATAATAATAATAATCAAACTTATGCTTGTGACTGGTTTAGCGAAATATCAAAACACACACTTGAGATTAGTTTAGTTACTGTTTTATTTAAGCGTCTAGTTATTTTACTACAGTTTAATTCAATAATTCACCATTATACAGATGCAATACTACATACGACGTATTTCCATTACAATACTGTAACTTAATTTTCAGTCACCAAAGATTATTTTAAAGATTATGATCATAACAGCAACCTGGAGAGACTGCATATTTTATAGATTTTGTTTTCTTTGCTTTTTCGGAAAATGTACATAATTATCTAAAAATCTCAAAAATCTTTACATACATTAGACAATAGAATTACACCAGGACGACAAAAATAATTAGATAATCTTATTTTTAAAACTGTTGAGTTTTCGTAATAATATTTTTTTTTGTTTCTTAGCTGAAAAATTCATAATCATTAATTTTATAATATATTCAGTGCACAACTTCTGACAGTTTCATTTTGTATTTAATTTTCCATTTTTTAAATAAAGAAAGAAAATCAGTTGAATTTAAATTGACTATAATAATTAAATATATATGTGTGTGTGTGCGTTTGTGCGCGCACACACACACACGTTGTTGCTTCTTTTTTTTTTTTTTTTTTTTTTTCTCTTTTTGTACGTGCAAGGACAACTCGACCTTGAATTATACGTAAACATCACATAATTTATCTACTCGTTACCTTTTTCAACTCGTTTTGTTAAGTTTTCAACATGAATTCTAACACTGTTAAAGATCTACATTAATTTATTATTTTTGATGACCTGAAACGTTTTTCGTGAAGAGAACACAAAGGAAATGTGTGGTGAGATGTGACTTTCATGTTCTCATGATGACGAATGCGACAGCAGTAACACCAACAACGATGATGATGATGATGATGATGATGATGATGATGATGATGATGGTAGTGTTGACAATCTCAGTTACAGCAACAATAACATTTTATAAATTTATATTCATGATCTTTATGAATTATTCTAATTTTATTGGAAGTCTAAGGGACTTTGAAGGAGACGGGGTTTTTTGTTTGTTTTTGTTTTGGTTCTCTTTTTTTTTCTTTTCTTTTTTTTGTGGTTTGTTATTTTTTTGTTTTCTTCAAATAGTAGAAGATAATATTGTGTTTGTGTATATAACATTATAATTGTATGTCAGTATTCAAACTAGTGTTTCAAATGAAACATTTTCAGACAAAATGTTTCCAGTCAGCACTGAGTTTTTCACTGGGGGAAATTAAGAAAAGCGATTGTTATAAATTAACAGGGCGTTTATTTTGTTTTAGTGTGAATGCTATTTAAAAATAAAAAATGCTTTTTCTGCAGCTGTTTAAATGACTAACAGGAAGGAGCAGGTAAAGTTCTGTTGATAAGGCGCAGATCTCAAGTACTGATTACAGGTTGCTGTGCTAGGTTTTATTATATTGACAGTAATAAGAAGCGGCTGGTATGACTGTACATCTGGGAACAGGGACACGGGTTTATTGTTTAGTAAATATACTTGTTGGTTATAGGATTATAAATTATTTTTGTCAGTTAAATCAGCGTAATATTTATTTATAAACCAACGTTTAGTGTTATTTAATATAGTTTGTTATAGAATTAGTCGTGTACGCTGTATATTCATTACATCCTTGTTAAACGTTTTATATTATATATTAAACTAGTGATACAGAACGAGGCTGTAAAGAAACTGTTTCACAGAAACAGAGCATACAACATATTTCCACTACCACAACTACCTCTGTAATAATAATAATAATAATAATAATAATAATAATAATATCAACAACAACAACAATAATAATAATAATGTTAAGAGCTGCAAAAACTGTTATAATCATAACAACAGTAATAGCCAACAATCAAAACAACAACAACAATAGTAATAATAACAACAACAACAAATATTCGTTATTGAAGTATATGTTATGTTTGGTCACTGTGTTGTTTTGTTCTCCTCAGGTCTGTATATAGATTTGCTCATTATTATTATTATTATTATTATTATTATTATTATTATTATTATTATTATTATTATTACTACTATTTATTTATTTTATCATTTACTTATTTATTTATTATTATTTTATATATTATTTTCTCCCTACATATTATCGATAAACTCATTAATATATTCTTTTTGTAGTTTGGATTACACAGTTTGTATATTTTCATATCAAAGTTAGACTAAGTCAAAATCAAATGCTGGAGGAGGGACAGACTAGAAAACAGAAAACCGACAATTTCTGTTAGTTTAAATTAATAGTTGAACAGAATAAGACCTTATGCAAATATTTAATATACACACACACACATACATATACACACACAAACATACACTACATAATACCACACACACATATACACAAAAACGCCCTCTCACTCCCTCTCTTTCTCCCTGCCCCTCTGTGTATCTCTGTCTTCCCATCTCTTTCTCTCACCTCTCTGTTCTCACTGGGAGTAAAGTTTGACACAATCATAAAACAGAGAGAGTGTATTCAGGTTCTAAACTTTCCAGGATATCTATTTCAATGCTCAACCATAAATTAGAAACAAAGCAGTATCTGTAGTGTAGGGTGTCTGTTTCATTTCTGTAAGGTTTACTTATAGTGGAATAATAATAAAATGAGTTGTCACGTGAGGTATGTCTCGAATGCAAATCGGATAGCTCCTGGTATCACAGTTCACGGTGTGGTGCAAACATCTTCAGTCTGTCGTCAACTCGAAGACACGAGCAGAAAGTTTTCAAATGAATAACACAATTTTAGCACTCTTCTATTTTCTGTGGATTTACTACTGTTTACCAATTACAGGTAAATCTCTCTCTCTCTTTCTCTCTCTCTCTCTCTCTCTCTCTCTCTCTCTCTCTCTCTCTCTCTCTCTCTCTCTCTCTCTATATATATATATATATATATATATATATATATATATATATATATATATATATATAGATAGATAGATAGATAGATAGATAGATAGATAGATAGATAGGCCTATTCATCTGTCTGATTTTCATTCTTTCGATCTACCTATCTACCTACCTGTCTGTCACTTTTTCTGTCTAACGTCTGACGCTTTTTTCAGTCTTTCCAACTGTTTACCTATTTCTATTTATCAGTCGATCTGTTTGTCTTCATGTCTTCTTTGTCTACCTATTGTCGCTACAATCAACAATCTGTAAGAATTTGTCATTTTTTAAATTTATTTATTGTTTAATTTTTTTAATTTTTTAATTTTCTTATTATTATTCATAATTGTTATAACATTCTCAAAAAGTGTACCAGAAAAACATTAACAGATGGAAATGAAAGTGGATAGTCAAAATGTTGTCTTTATATTCGGCAAAAATCAAACTGTAAGAACCGCGAGGTATAAAATTCTGATTAATAGTTGATCACTAATTCAGATACTTCGAATTATAAATAAAAGCAAAATGAATAAGAAGATAAGAAGAAATATTTTCTATTAATCAGAATGTCGCATCTAACAGTATTTTTAATGTCCTACAAAAATTATACATGCATATTTATACAAGTTTATATGTATAGCTGTATCAGTATCTATAATTTGTGTGTGTGTTTGTGTGTGAGTGTGTGTGTGTGTGTGTTGTGTGTTTGTGTGTGTGTTAGTGTGTGTGTGTGTTTGTGTGTGTGTGTGTGTGTGTGTGTGTTTGTGTGTTTGTGTGTGTGTGTGTGTGTGTGTGTGTGTGTGTGTGTGTGTGTGTGTGTGTGTGTGTGTGTGTGTGTGTGTGTGTGTGTGTGTGTGTGTGTGTGTGTGTGTGTGTGTGTGTGTGTGTGTGTGTGTGTGTGTGTGTGTGTGTGTGTGTGTGTGTGTGTGTGTGTGTGTGTGTGTGTGTGTGTGTGTGTGTGTGTGTGTGTGTGTGTGTGTGTGTGTGTGTGTGTGTGTGTGTGTGTGTGTGTGTGTGTGTGTGTGTGTGTGTGTGTGTGTGTGTGTGTGTGTGTGTGTGTGTGTGTGTGTGTGTGTGTGTGTGTGTGTGTGTGTGTGTGTGTGTGTGTGTGTGTGTGTGTGTGTGTGTGTGTGTGTGTGTGTGTGTGTGTGTGTGTGTGTGTGTGTGTGTGTGTGTGTGTGTGTGTGTGTGTGTGTGTGTGTGTGTGTGTGTGTGTGTGTGTGTGTGTGTGTGTGTGTGTGTGTGGTGTGTGTGTGTGTGTGTGTGTGTGTGTGTGTGTGTGTGTGTGTGTGTGTGTGTGTGTGTGTGTGTGTGTGTGTGTGTGTGTGTGTGTGTGTGTGTGTGTGTGTGTGTGTGTGTGTGTGTGTGTGTGTGTGTGTGTGTGTGTGTGTGTGTGTGTGAGTGTGTGTGTGTGTGTGTGTGTGTGTGTGTGTGTGTGTGTGTGTGTGTGTGTGTGTGAGTGTGTGAGTGTGTGTGTGTGTGTGAGTGTGTGTGTGTGAGTATTAAGTGTTAATAATGAACTGTATCTGAACGCCAGGTGGGTTGTGGTGTTACCAGTGTGCCAGCGCCAATGTGAATGAGGACTGTGAGACTGACTACAAAGGAATGAACAAGTCAGCCGTGACGAGAGAAGGGAGATATGCCAAAGACTGCTCCAGTGTGTACCGGGATCAAAACTCGTCAACTTCCTCCTACTGCGTCATAGAATCCCACTCCACGGCAGGAGGTTGTATTGTGTTTGTGTGTCTGTGTTTGTTGTGTTTGTGTTTGTGTGTCTGTGTTTGTTTGTTTTGTGTGTTGTGTTTGTTGTGTTTGTGTTTGTTGTGTTTTTGTGTCTGTGTTTGTTGTGTTTCTGTGTTTTGTTTGTTTGTGTTTGTGTGTCTGTGTTTGTTGTGTTTGTGTGTCTGTGTTTGTTGTGTTTGTGTTTGTTGTGTTTGTGTGTCTGTGTTTGTTGTGTTTGTGTGTCTGTGTTTGTTGTGTTTCTGTGTTTGTGTTTGTTGTGTTTGTGTGTCTGTGTTTGTTGTGTTTCTGTGTCTGTGTTGTGTTTGTGTGTTTGTGTTTGTGTGTCTGTGTTTGTTGTGTTTGTGTTTGTGTGTCTGTGTTTGTTGTGTTTGTGTTTGTGTGTCTGTGTGTGTTGTGTTTGTGTGTCTGTGTTTGTTGTGTTTGTGTGTCTGTGTTTGTTGTGTTTGTGTGTCTGTGTCTGTGTGTGTTTGTGTTGTGTTTGTGTGTCTGTGTTTGTGTTTGTTGTGTTTGTGTGTGTTTGTTGTGTCTGTGTGTCTGTGTTTGTTGTGTTTCTGTGTCTGTGTTTGTTGTGTTTGTGTTTGTGTGTCTGTGTTTGTGTGTCTGTGTTTGTTGTGTTTGTGTGTCTGTGTTTGTGTGTCTGTGTTTGTGTGTCTGTGTTTGTTGTGTTTGTGTTTGTGTGTCTGTGTTTGTTGTGTTTGTGTGTCTGTGTTTGTTGTGTTTGTGTTTGTGTGTCTGTGGTTGTGTTCCTGTTTGGGTGTCTGTGTTTGTTGTGTCTGTGTCTGTGTGTCTGTGTTTGTTGTGTTTGTGTTTGTGTGTCTGTGTGTGCGTTTGTGTTTTTGTGTGTCTGTGTTTGTGTGTTTGTGTGTCTGTGTTTGTTGTGTTTGTGTGCGTTTGTGTTTGTGTTTGTGTGCGTTTGTGTTTGTGTCATTGTATTTGTCTGTTTGTGTTTGTGTTTGGGTACTTGTGTTTGTTTGTGTGTTTTGAGTGTGTATTAAATTATTTGCTTGCTATAATGATTTATTTTGATCATGTATTTTTAATCAACTATTAACTGCAGAATGTTTGTATTATATGAATGTATTTATGTGTATGTATATGTATATGTGTGTATGTATGTGTGTGGTATTATGTAGTGTGGGTGTTTGTGTGTGTGTGTGTGTGTTTGTGTATGTGTGTGTATGGTATTATATAGTGTATGTGTTTTTGTGTGTATGGTATTATGTAGTGTGTATGTTTGTGTGTGTATGTGTATGTGTGTGTATATTAAATATTTGCATAGGGTCTAATTCTGTTCTTACAATGTATTGTTCAACTGTTAATTGTTTCTTTAATTCAGGTACCTTGAAAAGTTTTATTCGAGAGTGTTCAGATGGTGAAAGGTTTTCTTACAACATCAAAGAAGGCGACACTATTCCTTTGTTAAAAAACCTCCAACCTAACAACCAGACGAGCTGCGTCACCTTCACAAACACTCTCATCTGCCTGACTCTCTGTGACGAGGATTTCTGTAACGGTCCACGCCCAAACGTGACAGAGCCGTGTTTTGTAAACGGAACAAACATCACTTGTGGTTCTACGAGTCACGTGCACTGGACACACCCAGTAGTGTTTGGAGTCGTCGTAGATGGAATTATGGGAAATATTATAACGGCGCCATTTGTTGTATCTGGTCTTCTTGCATACATTTTACAATAATGGTTAAAAAGAAATAATAATTAAAAAGAAATTGAAAAAAAAAAGGAGAGAAAAGTTTGAAAAAGACATAAAAAAGTTTACGTTCAGAAGTATGATTTATTATGGATACATATATTACATCTATTGGTAATTTGTTAACAAAAAGAACGATCAGAGAGACACTGCAACTGTGTTAATCTTACACAGGTCACAGATTTTTATAGATGTGCGTATTTTTTATTTTTTATTTTTTTTAATGTCTTTTCATTAGATAGAATCAAAGGATTTAGTTTTTTTATGAGAGTATCTTTGTTGTTGTTGGTTTGCTTGTTTTAAATGCTAAAAAAAAGAAAAGATATCAAACGTGTGAAGAAAATCTATCTCTGTGATTACATTAATTGTTAAAATTGTTTCTGTTTCATTACATATATTATTCTACCGTATCTTATTGAAATATACTTCATATTCGATAGGAATTAAAATTATAATTAACAAATATTTGTACAAAATTAGCTAAAACTGTATTTAAAATTTTGGCAAATATACACTTGCTTTGATTTATTGACATTGAGAAACTGTATTTAATTATTCGCTTGGAAAATACATACAGGAATATAGACAAAACTTGTTAATTTTCATTGCATAAACCTGGCCACTATGAGTCGAACTTAGAAATTTTGTTCTCTGGAGTAAACTCATAAGGGTAATTTGGACTAAGCGAAAATTATTAGAGGGTGATAAGCCATGTAATGCAGTGGCACTTTTCAGACATTTAGTCTACTTAAGGGTTCAAGCTGAATATTTTACCGCATTAGAACGGCTCAGTAAAAGAGAAAAATTCTTAAAACTGGTGTTTCGAGGGCATCTTTGCCTCATGCACTGACATTATATATCGGCTATGATAACTGATGGTTAGAAATGCATAGAAGTCTTACATGCTTTTTTTCACTGCAATGAAACGCGAAAACTTCTTAAACAAATTGAACCTAGCTTCCAAAAAACAGTAACAAACAAATAGCTGTAATATAGAACTATATTAATTGTGAGGGTTTGGTCTGCCATAAGTCTAAGTCCAACAGCCTTTAATGGTCAAAATAAATTTCTTTTTGCTAAGATCAAAGTTTAGTGAATGCTGTTATAAGCTTAATACTTCTTCGGGGACAATGATATAAAACTGATTTCTGAAAAGTGCTTGCAAAATATTGAAGAAAATAGACAAAACTTGTTAATTTTCATAAACCATCAAGATGCATTTAAACATCTGCGCGACAAAAATTGAACTTAGAAAAATAATAATATATATACATACATACATGTGTATAACAAAATTATAATAACAGATGAGAAAAAAGACTGTGTACCTCAGACAATACTCACGCATACTTATGTATGTAGTACGTATGTAGTATGTATGTATGTGTATATATATATATATATATATATATACTGTGATGAGTTTTTTCCAGATTTTTTATATACATATTCACAACAATATTTAAGATTTGAAATAAAACATGAATGATTTTGAAATGTATCGAAATACGTATTTAATAGATTTATGCAAAATACAAGAAAAAGAACAATTAAGATATTCTCCGCATTCTGAATGTTAATTCTTAAAACATGGTAGAAATTTAACTACATATTCAAACTGGTGAGAGACATTCAGTGATATTTAAGTAACTTCCTGGTCGTCAGAAGAATAAGAAAAACCTGTTTATTATAGAGAGTCATTTACAGTGACACAGCGTTTATTTGAAATACATGAGCCTTGACGAGTGTTGCGTTATGTATGTCGGGTATTCTGGAGTCGTGTCAAATACACCGAGCTGAATGTGTATGTAGCTAATATTAAAGGAGGAAAATTTGGGACACATATTTATGTACATATTCAAACTACTAATCGCGAATTTTGAGATGAATCCACATTTTGTACACGTTTTTTGGTTTCTATCAGTGCTTTGTCTGAGTCTTCCTGAAACAGGTAAGAATCTATAAGATCTGTTTGTTACTAATACGCAATAACTCATACACTTTGAATCCAGTCATGCTATGTTGATAGTGAGCGGAGTAACTGTCTGTTAATCTAGTTAAAATCTTCATTAATAAGATTGCTTTACCTGTGTGTTTATATATATATATATATATATATATATATACATATACACATACATACATATACATACACACACACTGAAACACACACAAGGGGGTGTGTGGGTGGGTGTGGGTGTGGGTGTGGGTGGATGTTGTGACTCATAATTATGACTAATATTATAAAAGTAAATATTCTGTCTCAGTTTTATATACGAGTGAATTCGTTAATTCAGTAGGTGACACGAATGGATACCGCTCGAACCAAGTCGGGTATTCATAATTGCTTTATTAGAATTCCACTATTTACAGGGAGGATTATCATTTCAAAAAAGATTCCTAAGTGATAATTACCTACCTTTCATACCAGTGTATATATATTACCAATACTATTACTAATAAATCTAAATAAATAAACAATATATCGATGTCTGGTTATATTTATTCTTAGTTTACAAACACAAATGTACATGCAGAAAGGTAAAAATCTTCTCACCATTAATTAATGCATAAAACAAAGCAAAATGTCGTTGTGAAACCCATTATAAGTCATTTAATTACAACGATTCTAAAAACACTAAAGGCTCGTAAACAAGTTCGTTTATTTTGTTTGTTTTTTTCTTACTAATTATTGACGTTTTCTTCCAATCTTTAAAAGTACCTCGTGTTTTAAAATTTATTTATTTATTTTTTGTTTATTTGTTTAGTTAACGCAGTGTGGTGTTATCAGTGTTCGAGTGTTAAAGAAAATCAGCCATGTCAGGTTGACTTCAAGGGTATGAACAAGTCAGCTGTAACCAAAGAAGGAATGTACGCTAAAGACTGCTCTGCTCAATATTTGAACCAAAACGCCTCCATCCCGTACTATTGTCTTATTGAAGAACAATCCCACGTTGGAGGTAACTTCTCAGTATTTTATAATTATTATTTATTAATCTATAAAACACATACATGACTATGTCATATCACATACATAGACACATTAGCAAATTCATGTAACACACTCCACTTTCTGTAAAACCATATACGTTATATGTCTGTTTGTTACATAAGTAGTGTGTGTGTGTGTGTGTGTGTGTGTGTGTGCGTGTGAGACGTAGGCAGATATGTTATAGAATTATGAGTGTGGTGACTACATGTGGTTGGGTAGGTGAGTGTAGATATGTGTATATCTATATAAATGAGTAAATGTAAGTAAATGTGTTGGTGCGCGTGTGTGTGTGTGTCTGGGTGTCTGTTTGCAAAACATACATGTATTTATGTATGATTTTACAGCCGAATTATTTAGTTTCCATCGAGACTGCACAGATGGTGAACACTTTTCTTACAACCTGGACGACAAGCTTCCACATGTTTATCTGCTACAAAACCTCACAACTGGTTTTCCATAACGTGTCGTTTTTTGTTTTTTTTGCAGGACGTTTGCTCGGTTTTCGAAGGGACTGCACTGATGGTGTTCATTACTCGTACAACATCAAGGGTGGCAATGTCTCCCAACTTCAAAATCTTCAGCCTAACAATTACTCACACTGTGTCACGTATAAACAGAACGTTATTTGTCTTCAACTCTGTGACGAGGATTTCTGTAACGGTCCACGACCAAACGTGACAGAGCCGTGCATACCACAGTATTTTGAAAACGGAACAAACATCACTTGTGGTTCTACGAGTCACGTGCACTGGACACACCCAGTAGTGTTCGGAATCGTCGTAGATGGAATCATGGGAAATATTATAACGGCGCCATTGATTGTGTATGCTCTTCTTGCATACATTTTACACTGAATATAAAAATCGAACACAAACATAATAATATATGATGATGATGATGATGATGATGATGACGATTGAAATTTTAAAAGGACGGAATGGTATCGATATTGAATATAAATTATTTATCTGAAATTGTAACTAGATAAACATAATAAAAGAAAACGACGGTATAATACTATAAAATAAATACAAAAATGCTGTTTACCCGGAACTGTAGAAATATTCTGTTATTTGCATTAAGATTATTTTAGATGATGATTTGAAGTAGTTACTGTTCATACTTCAGAATTCTATAAATTGTTGATCAAACGAAAGTTTATGATAGGGTAGAATGCGATTTTTTATTTACAGTTTTACAAAAATTTAATTTTTGGCCAAATTTTATAAAAATGATTAAAATACGTTACACTGTTATTTAGTCAGCTGTTAAAGTTACTGGGTTTGTGTCAAAAGTGTTTAATTTTTCCCGGGGTATTAGACAAGGCTGCCCCATCAGCACAGTTCTCTATGTTTTGGTAGCTGAAGCTGTTCGGGAAGATTCCACAGTCACTGGGATAAGTTTACCAGATGACTTCGTCAGTAAGTGGGTTGGGTATTCGGACGATGGCAATACAACTTTATCTTCACTTTAACTGGGTTAAACAACTTTTCTACAGTTTGTATTTTTATGAACGTGCATCTGGAGCTAAAGTCAGCTTTGAGAAAACCAGTGGTTTTCTCGTGGAGAAAGATACTCCTCTTGATATAAGAAGGTCCAGTGATCATATTAAATATATTACGTTTCAACTTTCGTAATACTGATAACTGCAGATAAGTCCGAACCTAAAATTCAAAAAATTAAAACAATTTTAGACATATGGAGTAATAGAAAATTAACATTACGTGTTAAAGTATTGGCTGTAAATATAATTGCCAACTAGTGTTATCTGGTATCTATCAAACGTTTTGGAATTTCCACAAAAATACGCCAAACAAATTGATAAATGATATTTGACTTTTTTGGAGCAACAGAGAACATTTTATATGAAAAGAGCAACTTCAACTTCTAAATGTTCGACTAAAACGTATAGCACAAAGAATTAAATTTATAAGTAGATTTTTTAGTTTAGAGGGTTTAGGGAATTGGAATTCTTTAGTAGATTATTTTTTAGGCCAATATAGAAATCTGAACATCGATAGACACTCTAAAATTGATAATTGAAAAAAAAAAAAAAAAAATAGAGAACAAGAATTTTAAATCGATGTCGAATATTTACAAAGACATACTATTAATTTGAGAATAACTTGACATAACGCGTTCTAGGGACAGTTATCAACATATTTTATATGAATCCATCCTTGACAATCCGACAATCCACAACACAAATAAATACGCAGAGAAGACTAAACTTAGAGACATCTGGTACTTAGCTACGAACACTTCATGGACTTCACTGACTGCTCGACCAGCGCGGCATTTCATCGCCAAATAAAAGACTTACAGGACAAATTTCCGTGACCGCTGCGACGACTCCTTTGATGTGACTTAGACACTATCTTTCATATTCATGTAGGTGACACAAACAAAGACGTGACAGCCGCGAAAACGAAAGACATATATATAAACACAGTCTTGTTATTGTGATCTCAAAAGACGCATCGTTTAAATGTGAAATCATTTTTAATCAAAGCATAAATTTGGAAAATGTTGGTATAGACTAAACTATGATTTTTGTTTAGTTTATAAAATGATTAGAAAAGTAGTTACAGTTAGAAAACATCTCTACGATTCGAAGACTGAGTCCACGCCCGAGAGCCGGGTATGAACGGAGTGGACTCATTCACACACGTTTTTCTTTTCACTGCAAGGAAATGCGAAAATTATTAAACAAATTGAACACACTTTCAAAAATGTTGTGGCCACAAATTGAGATCATCAATATAGAATGATTTTTGGAAACAATCATAAATCTGGCAACTATGCGTCGAACTAAGACATTTTTCTCTGGAATAAACCCATAAGGGTAATATTGACTAAGCGAAAATTATTAGAGGGTGATAAGCCATGTAATGCAGTGGCACTTTTCAGACATTTAGTCTACTTAAGGGTTCAAGCAGAATATTTTACTGCATTAGAGCGGCTCAATAGAAGAGAAAAATGTTAAAACACTGGTGTCTCGAAGGGGTCGTTTCCTCGTGCAATGACGCGTTCTACATTACACATCACCTACAATAATTAATGGTAAAAACTGCACAAAATGTTAATAAAGAAATAAGCCTGGACCTCCCTGCTTGTATCTTTGGAGGCCAAACTCAATTTAAACAACACTCACCAAAGTTTAAAATCAAACGACCACACAGCACACTCACTCACTGAAAACAATCATAAAAACTATTACATATTCAATGAGAACCTGTCTGTAAATAGGTGCCACTTGCCACAGATAAATAAATGGGGCAACCAGCGAATTATCCGGCACTACCCGAAAGATGAAAAAATAAAAATCTCATTTTTCGGCTAAAATCAAAATAATATAGCATCTATTCTTATCAGCTTAGTATCTGATACGTCCTGCATCGGGAGACATCGATATTAAAGTGAGTTTTGGAAAGAGGTCAGGTGCACGGGTCGACCTGGAATTGCAGCACGTCCAGGAATGGCCCACCAAATTCAAACAAACCAAAAATAGTAATCTAAGTAACATTGCTGAAGAAATACACTGGTACCACGAGTTACAAGTGTTCCAACTTACGAGATTTTCGAGTTACGAGCAGTCGCCCGGTCATTTTTTGCTGCTTTGAATTGCGAGTTAAAATCCGAGCTACAGATACGCCGCCGCTAGTTGGGGCAACAGATAACACATCCGCCCAGCATCCCGCGTCTCACTCGTTTACTTCACGTGGTTACCTCGCCTTGGAAGCCTCTCTGTTGTGTTTTGTTCGCGTTTTGTGCAGTATTTTGCGAACTTTCCTGGATCCTAAGAAAGTGAGTGCAAAGGACAGTGCTGAGAAGAAGAAGCGGATGATGTCCATTGAATTAAAGCAGGAAATCAGAAAAACATGAGCGAGGTGTGCATGTAGTCGACTTGGCTAGAGAGTACGAGCGTGGTACTTCTACGATATGTACCACATTGAAGCAGAAGAAGTCAATAACGGCTGAAACTCCAGCCAAAGGTGTCCATGAAAAGATGGAGAAACCCTAACCCTGTACACTTTACAAAAACAATTTATTTCTTTTTTATTTTGTTTTTTTTTATGCAATATTTATCAATTGTACATACATTTTTATTCTTTAAAAACACGTTACTAAAAATTGGGATGGTTTTGGGGGGCTGGGACGGATTAATGGTATTTCAATTAATTTCATTTGGGACAATTGATTTAATATGCGAGCCACTGAGTTACGAGCTCGGTCACGGAACGAATTAAACTCGTAAGTCAAGGTACCACAGTATATATATAAAATAATAATAATAATAAATAATAAAAACGTCTTCGCCTTCAGGAAAAGTCAAAAATGTATTCATTATTTTAACAACAAAATAGCAGTAATATAGAACGGTATTAATCTTCTATGAAAATTAAGATTGTGAAACTGCCAAAGTCCCAGCTGATTGTTACTTAACAGCCTTTAATGGTCAAAATAAACTTAAAAAACAACAAATAACAAATGTCTCGGCTTTTGACTAAGATCAAAGTGTAGAATCTGTTGTTATCAGCTTAATACGTCCTCCATTGGGGGATATTGATATTAAACTGATTTCTGGAAAGTGATGAGGTGTTTGCAAATACATTCAGGAACATAGACAAAACCATGAAGATGCAATTAAAAATCTACTGACAAAAATTGAACTTGCAAAATTAATAATTACATATATAAACGTGTGTAACAAAACTGTAATAAAAAATCGTGAGGTTTCTTCTGATTGTTTTTATATATACATATTCACAACAATATTTAAGATTTGAAATAAAACATGAATGATTTTGAAATGTATCGAAATACGTATTTAATAGATTTATGCAAAATACAAGAAAAAGAACAATTAAGATATTCTCCGCATTCTGAATGTTAATTCTTAAAACATGGTAGAAATTTATCTACATGTTCAAACTGGTGAGAGACATTCAGTGATATTTAAGTAACTTCCTGGTCGTCAGAAGAATAAGAAAAACCTGTTTATTATAGAGAGTCATTTACAGTGACACAGCGTTTATTTGAAATACATGAGCCTTGACGAGTGTTGCGTTATTTTTGTCGGGTATTCTGGAGTCGTGTCAAATACACCGAGCTGAATGTGTATGTAGCTAATATTAAAGGAGGAAAATTTGGGACACATATTTATGTACATATTCAAACTACTAATCGCGAATTTTGAGATGAATCCACATTTTGTACACGTTTTTTGGTTTCTATCAGTGCTTTGCCTGAGTCTTCCTGAAACAGGTAAGAATCTATAAGATCTGTTTGTTACTAATACGCAATAACTCATACACTTTGAATCCAGTCATGCTATGTTGATAGTGAGCGGAGTAACTGTCTGTTAATCTAGTTAAAATCTTCATTAATAAGATTGCTTTACCTGTGTGTTTATATATATATATATATATATATATATATACATATACACATACATACATATACATACACACACACTGAAACACACACAAGGGGGTGTGTGGGTGTTTGTGGGTGTGGGTGTATGTTGTGACTCATAATTATGACTAATATTATAAAAGTAAATATTCTGTCTCAGTTTTATATACGAGTGAATTCGTTAATTCAGTAGGTGACACGAATGGATACCGCTCGAACCAAGTCGGGTATTCATAATTGCTTTATTAGAATTCCACTATTTACAGGGAGGATTATCATTTCAAAAAAGATTCCTAAGTGATAATTACCTACCTTTCATACCAGTGTATATATATTACCAATACTACTACTAATAAATCTAAATAAATAAACAATATATCGATGTCTGGTTATATTTATTCTTAGTTTACAAACACAAATGTACATGCAGAAAGGTAAAAATCTTCTCACCATTAATTAATGCATAAAACAAAGCAAAATGTCGTTGTGAAACCCATTATAAGTCATTTAATTACAACGATTCTAAAAACACTAAAGGCTCGTAAACAAGTTCGTTTATTTTGTTTGTTTTTTCTTACTAATTATTGACGTTTTCTTCCAATCTTTAAAAGTACCTCGTGTTTTAAAATTTATTTATTTATTTTTTGTTTATTTGTTTAGTTAACGCAGTGTGGTGTTATCAGTGTTCGAGTGTTAAAGAAAATCAGTCATGTCAGGTTGACTTCAAGGGTATGAACAAGTCAGCTGTAACCAAAGAAGGAATGTACGCTAAAGACTGCTCTGCTCAATATTTGAACCAAAACGCCTCCATCCCGTACTATTGTCTTATTGAAGAACATTACTACGCTGGAGGTAGCTTCTCAGTATTTTATAATTATTATTTATTAATCTATAAAACACATACATGACTATGTCATATACATATATAGACACATTAGCAAATTCATGTAACACACTCCACTTTCTGTAAAACCATATACGTTATATGTCTGTATGTTACATAAGTAGTGTGTGTGTGTGTGTGTGTGTGTGTGTGTGTGTGTGTGTGTGTCTGTGGATATGTGTATGTCTATATAAATGAGTGAATGACTTCGTAAGTAAATGTGTGGATGCGTGTGTGTGTGTCTGGGTGTTTGTATCTGTGGACAAAACATACATGTATTTATGTATCATTTTACAGCCGGAATACATAGTTTCCATCGAGACTGCACAGATGGTGAACACTTTTCTTACAACCTGGACGACAAGCTTCCACAGGTTTATCTGCTACAAAACCTGCAGCCTAACAATCAGTCGACCTGTGTGCTGATAGATCTACTAATGATTTGTCTTCGACTCTGTGACGAGGATTTCTGTAACGGTCCACGACCAAACGTGACAGAGCCGTGCATACCACAGTATTTTGAAAACGGAACAAACATCACTTGTGGTTCTACGAGTCACGTGCACTGGACACACCCAGTAGTGTTCGGAATCGTCGTAGATGGAATCATGGGAAATATTATAACGGCGCCATTGATTGTGTATGCTCTTCTTGCATACATTTTACACTGAATATAAAAATCGAACACAAACATAATAATATATGATGATGATGATGATGATGATGATGATGACGATTGAAATTTTAAAAGGACGGAATGGTATCGATATTGAATATAAATTATTTATCTGAAATTGTAACTAGATAAACATAATAAAAGAAAACGACGGTATAATACTATAAAATAAATACAAAAATGCTGTTTACCCGGAACTGTAGAAATATTCTGTTATTTGCGTTATGTTTATTTTACATGATGATTAGAAATAGTCACTGTTCATACTTCACAATTCTGTAAATTGTAGTCATTTGTACACAAATGTCTTATTCTAAAACAACAATAATAGAGTAGATAAACAGATTTAAACTGAAGTGAATCAGGTATATGTTGGAATGAAATTCTAGTACTTGTTTTATTTTCTTACACGATAGACGATATAATCTTCAAAATAAAATCTCGTGTATAAAAAAGAAAACAAAAACATGGACAAAGCAAGACCGGCAGACTGACATTTCTGTTTCCTGCTAACACATTTGATGCTCGTTCCTGTCCAGTTTTAATTCTGATACAAAAACATGTTTATCTAAAGATGTGTTCTTATTCTGAAATAATTTTATAATTTATGCAGTAAGACAAACGTAGTTTGTTAACAAGCTTTGTAACTAGTATACAAACGCATTGATTATATCGCTTGTTTGTAATTTAGGTGGAGCACTGCAATAAGGCTTATTTATATCTGTGTCAGAAGTAAAGTGTGTCTGGACACGAGTTTGACATTACAAGTGTCGAAACTGGATATTAAAATGGAATTATAATCTTGTCCTTGTCTCTGCATTTTGTAGAAAAATATTTGCCATGTCTTAGGTGTGCCACTGGTTATGCCAAAAAATATTTTTAATGTCAAAAAGGACATAATATGCATAAAACATGATTTCTTAATACTTTAAATGATTAATACTTTGTTTAAAGTTGGCTCGTCCCGTCAAAGGTAATAGCGTCACGTGACAAGGTGCTAGTAATCTGAGACAGTTAAACTACTAAATGACTAGTCTGTATCCACTAGAGATTAATAACGCAAACAAGAATTCAATGTAGGTAATTGTTTTATATTTTTATATATTTCACATAAACTAACCATCAATGGTAACATATAATTTAATCGCACCATTCGAACTATACAGTATAAAAGCAAATAGCGTTGATAGATAATACAACAATTAAGCCCAACTGGTTACTTCAACTTTCTAAGTAATCTTTTAGTTATTACAATAAGTTATCTGAGTTTTCAAGCATCAGTACGTACCACAGAAATAACACAATAAAATATCCAACAGTAACATATTTGGCTATCTTCAAACAAATCAATATGTATGCTACATACAAAAAAAACCCCCAAAACCCCATTTAAACAATAATTACAAGAACTGCAAAAATAGGAATTTATAAATATGATTATACACGACTGCCAAATAAATATTACCGTGTTATAAAATATACTTAATATAAAATGTAGCAGACATTCTGCTTTAAATGGGCATATAAAAATAAGTGTGTTGTGAAAATTAGATAATTCACTACACAGAATACAAAATTATGATTAAAAACAAGTCTGGCAAAGAGGCACTAATGAGGTTCCGTCACAACTTCCTATCAACAACAAGACAGTACACAAAATGACATGCTTTATTACAACTGGCTGATATGTTAAATTAATTTTTAGGTCATTGTATTTCAAATAAGTATTATCTTTGTATTTTTATTCATGTTTTAAATTATTGCAACCTATATTAAGCAATCTGTGTATGACTCGGTTTTGATTCATGCTGTCTGAGGGACATGTACTCAGAACAAAGGATCACTCATGGAATGTTTAAATGTTTTTTTTTGTGTAACATACGTGTTGATTGATAGAAGATAGCCAAGTATATTTCTGTTGGATTTGTATTGTGTTATGCTGTGGTACTTATTTACGCTTGAGAACTAAGTAACAAACTATGTTAATAACTAAAAGCTTAGTTAAAAACTGGGATTAATTAGAACTGTATCTATCAACGCTATTTGCATTTTGTTTTGTATCGTCAGAATTTTATGATTAAATTATATGTTAAAACTGAGGGTTAATTTATGTGATACATAAAACAATTACTCATATTCAATTCTTGTTTGCGTTATTATTCTCTAGTTGATACAGACTAGTCATTTAATAGTTTAAGCTGTCTCAGATCATTAACACTTTGTCATATGAAGCTGTTATAGTCTGCTACCCCTTAGACCGGACGAGCCAACTTTAAGGTGTCTGCTACCACTCAGACCAGTCACCGTGACACTGTGTAATATCAAATTAAGTAATACGTACTACGAATGATCCCTGAAAGTATGATCTTTCAAAAACCGTGCCTGTCGTAGACGTGCTTCACAACAGCTCGCTCTGATTAGCACGTTGAATTCTTTCCACTTCAACTACGAAAGGTGAGATGTAATGGATTACAGTATATAGTTTGGCGACTGAAATACATTCTGGTAAGCGTCCAAATTTCTGTCACTGTCTTAAATGATTTTCCAAGTAGGTGCATACTGGAATGTTTCCCTTTTAATAGTCATGAATAAAAAATACTGAAACAGCGACAAATTGCAATGGTTAATTTCTCTTTAAAATTATATTTAATGCTCAACTCCTGAACTTGCTGAAGACCAGGAGTTTGGAAGGTAAAATTGTGAACTGATCAAAGGGGAATAACTACAGTGACAGTTTACAATAATTCAACCAAACTAAATGTTACGCGAGTTAATTTCTTCAGATTTCCATAATATATGGTTTTGTGGCTTGTTTTCGTTTTTTTAATATTCCTGTTAATGCCAATTCGATGATGCGAGGTATCTGCGGGTCTATAGAAGACATAAATAAAAGTCCGCTCATTACTCTTGGCCATAATTCATATTTCCCTTCTCTTACCTAGCACCGTCATTATATAGCGGTTAATTGTGCTTTAGAAAAGGTTGAGGGTTCCGAAACAGAGGGAGAGTCTGTTTATTGTTAACTGTTTCTAACTAATGCGTACATTTGTGCTAAAAATAGTTAACTGTCTTCACTAACTGCATCAAGGGCTGCATCGGTATCACTGTGCAATGCACGAATCAGGGAAACCCCACAATCCGCCCTTGTTATACACAAAATTATAGAACAGACACCTAATACACGTTACTAATAAAACGAGTTGAGAAACTAAATTTAATACATTACTGATTCTTTCAAATTCCTGAAAGAGCTTTAACTCGTTCAGATAATTTTATATGCACCTACATACGCACTAAGGAACGCACGCACACATAAAATACCTACATATACATATATTCTGACAGTTGCAGCAGCGACTCCAGTTAACCGTACTTGAATCAGGTTCAATTACATTTCTTATTAATAGAAATAAATAACTAGAAAAATGAAGAAAAGACGACTGTGTATATTTATAACATATTGTATAACATATATGTAATATAACACAACTAAACCTTACAAGTTATTAACATCCAGCATAATAATAATTACTGTATTATGTACATTACACTATGACAATATCGAATTTTACGTCATCTACTACAGTGAATATTAATATTATGAAATAAAACGGTCTTAAATTAACTAATTCAATGTAATCAAGTCATCCAGTGTTTCAGACTAGATTCTCCTCTCCAGTAATAATAATAGTAATCATTATTGAAAATTTTACTAAGAGAAGTATACAAATTACAGATCTAGTGAATACATCTACATTTAAGATATACGTATAATGACGTTCTGCTCCAAGTCGGAAGCAAGTAGGTCATGTGATATCTTAATGCTCATTTGCTTTCACAGTACAGTACAGTTGATCATCCACAAACAACAGCTCTTTATTAGAATCAGTATGTGGAAATGTTGGTGATCGTCGTCAGTTAGAATCCAGTATAGGTCGAAAAGCAGATCTGTTCAGGAGAAAATAATAATTTAGAATTCGCGTTGCAGAAAGAAAAATATTTCAGATACAGTTATTTGATCAATTTCCTGCTTCTCCTATTTACTACTACAACTTTTATAAGAACAGTCATAATCTCCTTTTTTAGATACTCATACAAACACCGAAACGTAAAAACAAACAATTCCACAGGTTTTCTGCTACAGAATGAAGATTGTGTCGAAGGTGTGTATAATGGACATGCTAACACATACGTTAAGTAAATTCACAATACGTGTTCTTCGTTTACAAAATGTAAATTGAAATCGTTTTTGTCCGAGCAGGTTTTGTGACAAATGCTGCATTCCCAGGGACTCATTTCACCGTGTAAAGACTTGTGTAGGAAGTACATTCCCCGCTCCTCGAACAGGATCTTACAGTGAGGACAGCGATACAACTTTCCCTGGGACTCATAGTACGACAATACGTCCTGGAGACTCGGCATGCCTATAATGTGACTTGTGTGTTGTGTGGCCGCGTCCTGCCCCGCTCTCGGCTTGGCCACCTGGATGCTGATCTCTGGAATCTCCTGAGCCTTCTGTAAAACACTTTGTAACCCGTAGATTACCTCAGACAGGTTGCTGGTCGAGTCAGCTGTCGTCTTCGTGGCGTTTTCCACTGAACACGGCCTTGATATCGTCGGCGACGAAACTCTTCTAGGAGATAAATTTTCGGACAGAAATGCAGATCCTGCAGAAGGACTAGTTGAAGTGTGAATATCTCTATCTCTATGAGGTGCGTCGCCGATGTTGTTGCTGCTGCAGCTGTTGTTCATGTTGTTATTACTCAAGCAGTTGTTGTTACTGTTGACCGTATTGGAGTTACTATATGGCGGTGACATCATGTTGGGGAAGACTGGCCCACCGTATGACAAAGAGTTGTTTGAGACCGCTGTGTTTTCCTCGTTATCAAACTGTTCACTGTTAACAGCAGGAGACTGAGCGAACAGGGAAGTCGACATGAGTGAGTTACCGTTCATTGCAGCGGCACCTGAGTATGACCCTGAGAAAGAATTACGTGAGAAATTTTTAAACTGACCAGGTCGGGGATATGAACTGTGTTGTTGTTGTTGTGGTGACACAGGTTCCTGTTTTAGAGCCATGTGCATTTGACGTGTGAGTTCCATCTGCTGAGGTCGTGACGCCAGCTGCGAACAAATGTTATCAATCGTCTTCAGTGCTTCCGTCGTGTCCATGTTTGGCAAGACGCCCACGTTTTGTTCACCAGTTGTTGTGTTACTGCAGTCTTCAGACTGGATGCGGCGAGGATCAAACATCTGTAGTGAGTGGCTCTCTTTAACATGCTGGTTAAGACTATCCTCTCCAATAGTCTTAAAGGGACACATACTGCACGATATCATGTTTCTCACTGGATGTGACATCATGTGTCTGTTCAGCTGGTCGCTTCTGTCGAACCTCTTTGTGCAGAACTCACACGAGTACGGCTTGCGATGAAGCAGCCTGTGCTGAAACAGATTGGATCTGGCCGCGAAGCGCTTGTCACACAGGTTGCAGGCGTACGGCTTGATGCCGTAATGCACATTTTGGTGTTCCATCAAGATGTTCTTGTAGCCGAATCTACGGTGACAAATATTACACTGGTACGGCTTCCTTTTCTCATGGGTTAGCTGGATGTGACGAACAATGGCCGCCTTCGACGTAACCACTTTGTTGCAGAGTGTGCAGATGAAATTGTCTCCTTGGCGTACGTATGATGTTGGGCTGTCGGTAGGGACTTCTTCCACTGCTAGTTGCTGGTTAACAGGAGAAGTCAGCGACTGGTCCATATCTACAGAACTGTTGAAATAATAATAATAAAAGAAAGAGAAAGAGATTTTATTTTTATCATCAGTTATTATTATTATTGTTATTGTTACTGTTATTATTTTTATTTCTAATAATATCAATATCAATAATAATAGTTGTTGTTGCTGTTGGTGTTGTTAGTATCGATATTCTAGTAATAACTGGAGTTACAAGTCACAAATCTTTTTTAAATGAATATATAAGTAATAACCAAAACGAAAAAGGTGCTTGTGTTAAGAACAAATACATTTAAAACATGTCTGGCTAAAATAACATATTACTGAATAACACAAATAAAATATATAAAACACATGGGGCATTAAAAAAACAACAACAAACAAAAAGCATCATTACTCCAGCTGAACTTCATGCATAATTCTATCTTTCTTTCCAGTACACTTATATTCAGTCACTGATCATTCTAGCTCTCTCTCTCACATTCACATTCATTAAACACCCAAAGGCAGACACTTATTGACAAATTTCTAACTATAGTAATTAAAAAGCCATTCTGCGTAGCGTTTTAAGTTGTTTCAAGATGGAGAAAGAAAGGCTGAACCAATCTACTAACAAATTTGCTAATATAATGACAAAAAGAACAACAGTAATGAATAAAATAAATAAATAAACAAAAGCGTTAAATTTACGTCGAATAAATAATAAAACTAGCACACACAAACATACAGACACGCCCTACAGCGCCGCAAGTTGCACACTGCTGACCTGGGCAAAACCGTCAAAAGAACTTAGACATTAAAATATCTCCCGGTCATAAAGTACGCAATAAACACTACATAACACACATTATAGCAACCGATCCTAGAAATAACACAACAATACAAATATCTCAAACAGTTGTGAAAGCTATTTGAACAATACATCAACTACACTTTGTTTTTATTCGTGTTATTTATTATTATTACTATTGTCTTAATGAAAACAAGTGTCGTTTTTATGAATACTTTGCTGATGACACACTTCTAAGTAGATACTACCACAGCCACGATGTGTATATCTGAAAATCACAGATACTACGACATCTAAACGAGATGCTAGTTTTATTTCATTTTCTCTATACGTTCTCTTTATTGGAAATAACAATATTTAGGTTGTACTAATAGCAACAAAATTACCTTAAACTATTCCATCCCGTCCATGCTCTTCTCTAAACGAAAATCGATAACAAACAATTTGCTGCTTAAAAGATATCACAAACTTACTAAATATAATATATAAAAAACACACTCGCCTTACACATATAACCGAAATTCCTTTTATTTAATAATAACCGAAATTCCTTGTATTTAATAATAACCGAAATTCCTTGTATTTAATAACCTGAACATATTAACAAATTCCGCGCAGTGCAGCTGAAAGGGAAAACTCATTATTAGTTATTACTACTCCACAATATTAAAAATACGATAAATAATAGTAATAAAACCGATGTTGCTAGGTAACAGCGTAAACGTTACAGACGTCACATTATAATGATTTGCCTTTCACCGAGATGTAGAAATACGCTGTGCTTATTATCTTGTAGCTTACCCTCAAAAATAACGAAATAAGAACATGCCTTTTTCATAGTTTGTAATTTACTTTAATTTTCTCTTTTATAGCAAGCATATTTTATTAATTTGTTTGAAAATAGCTAATGACCAGTGCTATTTTGATTAACTTACACTCTCGATATAATTATACATGTCGACTAGAAAATGAATAACAACAATTATTACAGACAAAAACCCAGCACAGCAAGCATGTGTGCGTATGTATATATATAAAGAAAATGATAATAAAAATAACTATGACAAAAAAAGCTCATGATGAAGCTGTTGCTATAATACATTAAGATAAGAAGTGGTTTAAGAGAGAGGCTGATAAACTTTCGAAACATTAAAAATGGTACGAGCAGTACTTCTTGTTTAGCATCAGCTATAATTAATTTTGATTTACTTAAGATTTACAAAGTATTCACTTTTAATATGTTCGTATTTAAAGGACATTACAATTAAAATGTAATTTAACTTTAAAAAAAATTAAATAAAATAACTAAATAAATATAAATTAAAAAAAAAAGAAGCAAACAAAAAAAATCTTCGCTTAGTTTTGTTATAATCTTCCCGATTGCATTAATAAAGGCCGATTTGCCAGATCTGAATTTACATGTAGAAATTTTGCAAATAAATACCTTCATGACACTTGATGTGTGTCATCTTAAAAACAGTTTAAATATAAACAAACATTTCAATATCATCTGAACATTTTTGTTAACGCGTGTCTGTGCGTGTGGATATGAATGTGCTTTAGTGTCCGTTTAAAAAAAGTGTTAGTAATTAATGGAAAATATTAACTGATCTACTTGTTTAAAATAGTCTCCGCTTAATGTTTAAATAAATATATATCTTCCTATTCCATGAATGTGGAGATTACAAATATCTGAGAAAATTACCTTATATATTTGTCTAGAAACACTTTTCTATTTAAAAGTCAAAATTAAATCTGTACCTCACAGATGGCCTGGTCTAAAGCGTCATGCGATCACTCCTCCTATATGCTCAAACAGAACTATTTCCCGCTAATACCAGAGTTCCAAGATTGGTTTATGGGATAAGAAAGAACTTAGAAAAGACGTTCAATTTGAAAATAGATAAGTTCCAAAGTGAGGCGGCAGCTGCTTCCTGTCTGTCTGGTCCGTAACCCGAGTATAACATAGTAAATTAAAAATATTTTGTTATTAAAACCATTTTTTTATTCTGTTCTGCCGAGTTAAGTCACATTTAGAAAAGATTATTAAAGAAATCAAAAGGTTATCAAAGTGTGTCGACTAAATGATTTAAAGACAGTTCAAAAGAAAACAGTTTAGTCCTTGTAGAATTTGCCAAAAATTTAATACAGTTTTGAAAAGTAGTTAAATTAATTTAATAAAAACTGTCTACGTTGTTTTACACTAGTTAACAATCTGTATCGGAATGTTAATCTTATATTAGTATCTATATCCCATAAACAGATTTCTTTTATATGCTTAATAATAAAATTCAACTTTCTTCTTGTCTTTATCGACAAAAAAAATGTAATTATTATTAATAACAACAATAACCCAGACAAGGACAAATTTACTGAATGTTTAACTGTCTTCATAAAAGTTTAAAATATTTGTTATAAGCATCGTATTTGGCCTGGATAATAACATGGATTTATAAAATACTCGCGAATTCGATAATATCGCTTTTATTTATTTTATTATTATCATCATTATTATTAGCATTATTATAATTTTTCACATTATAGAATAATTAAAAAAAGGATATATTTTATAAAAAAAAAAAAAAAATGTTTGTTCTTGAATAATAATATCAAATACTTATCGTTTAGTGATATCGTGTCTGTGTGTGTGTGAATCAGTTTATCACAGTATAATATTATTTATAAAATATTTATTATAGATGCAATATTCAGTCATTTGCTTTTGGGAGGGGCTTATATTTGATATCTTTCAACATCTGGTTAACTACCTGTAATATTCCATGATTTGTTATTAAGTACACCTGGAGCTGCAGCTATTAATAAAAAGTGGGATCCTGATCTTCAATAATAAATATATTTATGAATAATAAATTACACATTACTACTCCACGCCGCATTCTAAACAGATTTAATACAATTATTATAATTATAATTATTATTATTATTATTATTATTATTATTATTATTATTATTATTATTATTATTATTATTATAACTGATCGTTCTTTATTTCATTTTTTCATTAAAAAATATTTAATTTTAATATTTAATTTCATTCTGTTAAACAGAACAGTGTCCTATGGCCAACTAAATGATGTAACTGAAATAACACAATAATTGTTATTAATATATAGGCCGCACCTGGTTTGGCCCTTCCTAAACTGCTTGTTTATGACGCTAACCTGTATATATATGTTATGTATATATATATATATATGTATGTATGTATGTGGGGGGAGAAACAATTTTTTTTTTACCACTAATAAAGAATTTGATCATTCAAATATTTCATCCTTGAAATTATACAATAATGCTAAATTTATGACAGAGCATTTAGCGGTAACACAGAAAGTAAGTAACATACACATATTTGTAGATAATTCGAATACTTGCAGCGCGCGAGTGTAGGCAATAAATACTTTAGCCATAGAAGTCAATTGCTTCTAATTTGTTACTAACGTCTTAGCTTATCGTATAAAGCGGACATAGCCAAATTGAATTACTCTCACCTTGGCGAAGACATGTGTGCGGCCAGATTTCCAAAACTGTGTTAATAAGTCAGCCAAATTCGAGAGACCAAGTTAATCAACACCCATTAAAACCTCAACATCGATCTATAACAAAGCCAAGGGAGATAACTATAGTTGCTAGCCAAAAGTATACCAAAGATATGTAATAATGATAATAATAATCATAATAATAACAATATTAATAATCATAATCATAATCATAACGATAAATAAATAAATATTCAGTATATTTTTAATTACATATGTATGTATGTATAACTGGGATTTTTTTTTTTTTTTTTTTTGGCTCTTTTTCTTCATTTTTTTTTTTTTTTTTTTTTTTTTTTTTTTTTTTTGCTCATTTTTGGGGGGGTTGAAGTTTCTTATTATTATTCTTTGTCTGCATTTTATTTATTTATTTTATTTTATTATTTTTTCTTAATGTTTTTTTTTTTTATTTTTTTTTTCAGGTCTTCCGGTTGCTGAGAATTTTCTTGATTCTGGTTTCCAGTTCTGTGAAGGTTCAACAGAAAATCTAAATTTCTTCCAGCTTCGTTTTGATTATTTTGAAATGTCGTGAAATGAAAAGATCCTTTTCTTTTTAGAGTGTGATAACTGCTCATTTCCATTAGCGGAGTCCAGAATGCTTTAAAATCATAGATTAGACACTGCAGAAATTATTTATCTGATTATTTCTAAAAGTGAACAAAATAATCAAGCATCTTAACAAATGTACTGGCTGAAAAAAAGCTATATGTAAAAAAAGTATTCATTCGAAGAACTTTGACGGTAAAAATGAATATTATAAATAAATTATTTAAATTCCATTTTATGCCTGTTCATAAAACTTATCTGTATTCATTTTTCAAATTTAGGAAACAAAATTAAATAAAACAAAAATTAGGATATTTTAAAAAACTAAATAACTGATAAGTCTGAATTTTTTTCGTTAAAAGCTCTCAGTCGTATATTGATATGCAAATTTTGCAGTATTTCTTATTACTTGTCTTTTATGTCTTTCATGTCTTTCGTTTATTATTATTTTTCTTTTTGTTTGTATTTTTTCTTGTTTATAAATAGCGTTGTTTTTTTGTGTTTGTTTTTTTTTTTTTGTTGCTGTGTTGTTTTGTTTTTTTTTTTTTTTTTTTTTTTTTTTAAATATACATATATTTACTTTATATCTTTTTGTTTGTATAGACGTATATACATTATTAAAAATTATTTTAAGAACGGGTTTCTTCAGTACACATGTATCTGTGAGTATTGATATAACGAAAGGCTGAGTAAATAGAGCAAATTGTTGCAAAGTTTATTTTATTACAGATAAAAACATTTTTACCTGTTGAAATGAATTTGTATAAGTTAAACATCTGTTTGAGAATGACTCAGATACACGTTTACTTATGTTGAAAATACTTTTAATAAAGAAAATATGGGCTCACCCTTCTGCTACTTTCACATATGTGTTTATTCACCTGTGTGAAGGTAGGTCCTATTTTTTCCCCTCTTACTTGTATACATATAAAATAAAAACACTCAATCCCACACTGACACATGTACTAACATACAAACACATTTTCTGTACTGAAAAACCATAAATAATGTTTTTATATTTACCAGATAAAGATCTAAAAGCTGCTGATATTCGCAGTATTTTTCATTTTTATTACGTCGTAGACTGAGAAGACAAAACTGTAAGATTTGTCAAGCTGAAACCGTCGAATCAAACACCAACCTCAGTCGTAAGTTATCGTTTCGTTGTGGATTATTTCTGTTTTTGCCATCTCAGTGAGGAGGGTGTAATTTTCAAAATGATATGAAAAACAAATAACGGGTAAAATTAATGGGATTTCGGTGGATCGAGTTTTCTCTGGCTCTGTTCCATTCTACCATTCTCCATGGATTGCTTTTCTGATATCTTTCTTAAACATTAACTAATCTGTAAATCTAACTAGAATCGCTGGTATGTCAGACTGTAGCAACGTCGACAACTATATATCGTCTGTAGTTCAGAAGTGAAAATGTGCAGTGTAGGGTGGGAAATCATCGCTTCTATGTGTAAATCCCGTTACTTGTTTACTGCGTTATGTTAAAATACTAAACTGTATCTGTATGAAAAACATATTTAGATAAATTAATATTCATGATTTAAAATGATAGCTATTTATATAGAAAAATAATGTAATATCGTGGACTTTACTATTACCCATAGTTTTGTATTCAAACTCTAAGGAGACAGCAAAAATATTTTAATAATCCAGGTTTCTGAATTGGAATAAAAAACAACAGAGATACTTAAAATACATAGTAGTCAAGATTTCTTTATTTTAAATGTTAGACAAACAGTAAAAATATTTTAATAATCGACGTCTTTTGTGTTGGAAACAACTAAGATACAGTTAAATAAAGTTAAATTGATTAAATACTCTAAGTATATGTGCTGGAAACATCTACAGTAATCCAGAGATAAAGTAAACAATCCAAGTTTCTCTATTCTAAACAAAAGAGAGGCAGTTAAAAAGGTTTAGTAATCCAGGGTTCTGTAAACAACTGAGAGACAGCTAAAATGTTTAATGCAGATTTGGTATTGTAAACTAGAGAGAAACAATTAAATTTATTAATAATTCAGTTGTTGTGTTTTTAACAGTAGGGCCAGAGTGGAGAAAAAAAATCTCTTTCAGTAATCCAGCTTTCTTGTTTTGTAATTTTAGAGATATAATTAAAATGTTTGAATAATCTACGTTTCTATACTGAAAACAGGTTTTTCTATTGAAAACGTTTAATTATATTTGTTTTCTTATTCTTTAGATGAAGATTTTTTTATTTCTAATCCTGCTGTTATCAGTGGCTGAAGGAAAATCTGTGACAACTGCAGATCTACCTGCCAATACAGGTAAATCAATATAAGTATATAACATTGTGATGATCAAAGCATAGATCTTTCTCGCTACAACCACTTAGTTGGTAAACGTATTCCTTCTAGAGTAATGTGGAAAATATTTGTCTTCCTATTAATATCAATTCAAATATTTAGTGCTGTCGAGGATTTTATTTTTATTTTTATTTTATTTTTTATGATAAAGTAGTTGTAGTAGCAGTTCAGGTACTGAACCTCTTATCCAGCTTCCAGAAATCCGGAAACACCAGAAAACGGTCAAGTTTTGAATTTCGCGGGCTAGCTGTAGTTCGAAGAGCGGTCGCGTTGTTTGTGTTTCATGGCGCCAGTTTCAGTGCAGTTGAGTAGAGGTGGTCCTCTCACAGTTATGTAATTATTTGTATGAAGTTATTATAATTTTCATTTATAACCGTGTCTAAAAGGCCAGCAGAAATGAAACTTGCTAGTGGACAAGCAAAAAGGAAACATTTAGCAGTCAGAATGGCATAGAAAGTGGAGTTACTTAAGAAATTTGATAAAGGGTTGCCAGTGCTGCTCTTGTGTAGGAATTTGTGTTGGTACATCTAATATCTGTGATTCAAGAAACAGTAATAACAGAATCTGAAATTCTACGCTGAAAATGATGCACCTAAATTAATGAAGAAGAGAAAAAATACATCAGTTGCAAAGTAGTTACGTGGACATTACCCTGTTTTAAATGGATTATTAAAGATGTAAACTGCTTTAGAAGGATTTTAATTTGTTTCTATTAAATACTGTTTCGTTTTCACTTTTCATTGTTAATTTTATATTTCAAGTACATATTTCGCCGGAGTCCAGAGAACCAGAAAATCCACTAATCCGACTCAAATCCGACCCCTAGCTTTCCGGATAAATTGTCTGGTACCTGTAATTCCGATTGTAGTATCACTGTACAGTCATTAAAATAATAATAATAATAATAATAAATAAATAACTAAAATTGAATTGTTATTGCTACCGTTATTATTACTTCTGCTACCATTATTATAGATCCATTAGCAGCGGCAATAGTAGTAATAATAAACCAAGATTAGGAACAAAAAGAAAAGAATGTGAACAATAATAATTAAAGAATAATCAATTAAATTAATTTATTTTTCATCATTTTCATCATCAGTTCCTAAAATCATCGTACTTTCATATATATAGTATAAAGTGATATACCATCAACGACTCCATAAGAGTATAAATAAAATGAAATGTAACCATAGTTGCTTATACTTTGTGTAAAAACAAATACAATTACAAACATCAGCTGACATACACCATTTAATTTATTTTATTTTTATTGTTATTTTTTTTTTTTAATTTTTTTTTTTTTAATAATTATTATTATAACTTTTTTATTTATTATTTTTTTTTTTTTTTTTTTTTTTAATGATTCTTGTCATTAATTATTACGTTGATCTTAATATATTTCAGATGGAACATACGGGACAATGTTTTACGACTACGTCGATGGTAAAATAATCTGTGAAGAACAATGTAAAAACGGAAATCCTCCAGGTAGTTAATAATAATGTATTTTCTACTAAGAAATAATATTTAGTTAACACTAAATACACAAAAAGGTTAAAAGAAAGAGCTAATAAGGTGTTTTGAAAAACTTTCTCACATATGATAATTCTTAATGGATTTCTTGTTCCCAGTCTTACTCTGACTCTTTCTGCATATCTATCTTTCTATCTACCTGTCTATCTGTCTTTCTACCTATATCTCGTTATGTTTATTTTTATCAATAATAAAAAAATATATATATAATACACAGATATCTAAATACATTCATGCATACACACACACGTACATACATACATATGTTTGTTGTATATGTTAACTATTTTCTGTGTTGTTCTATCACAGACAGGATGAACCAGCGCTGGAATTGTCGCTGTAAGAGATCAGGTATTAATTAGAGAACATTTGTTTTATATATGTTAATTGTGTTTATTGCTGTTAAAGTAATGAAATGAAATTAATAGTGTGTGTGCGTGAGAGAGAGAGAGAGAGAGAGAGAGAGAGAGAGAGAGAGAGAGAGAGAGAGAGAGAGAGAGAGAGAGAGAGAGAGAGAGAGAGAGAGAGAGAGAGAGAGAGAGAGAGAGAGAGAGAGAAAGATAGAGAGTTTTTAATATATATACAAAGAGCCTATTATGTTGAAGAAAGAGAACAGAGAGAGAGAGAGAGAGAGAGAGATGTACAAACAAATAAAATATTTTCTGTTTTTAATATATATACTAGCGCCTATTATGTTGAAGAAACTCAGAACAAAAAATGCATGAGAAGGACAGTTCGTAAGCTCAAATAATATTTCTATTATCTTTATTTCTGTTGCTACTACTATTTCAGCTAACTCTACTTCTATTACTACTACTATTTCACCTACCTCTACTTCTATTACTACTACTATTTCAACTATCTCTACTTCTATCACTACTACTATTTCAGATACCTCTACTTCTATTACTACTACTTAATGCGATTAATTTTCAAAAATGCAGTATAGAGAGAGCCTTAAAATATGATGTCTAAATATGAAAGTCATTGCTATTTTGTATATAAATGGTGCTGATGGTCTATATATTGTTTTGATAAATTTCTCCATGAAACAAAATTGATGAATTATAATATATTGATATTTTGGCTGCTTGTTTCGGATTTCGGATGTTTTCCGATTTCAGAATTTGGGATAAAGGATACTCAACCTGTTTTAGCAATATAATAAACAGCAGAGCTACTACTACTGTACTTGTCACTAATACTACTTCCACTGTCTACTGTTCTGATATTAGTGTTACCAGCGCTGATATTGGTGCTGCTATTATTTTCGTATTACAAAATAACCATTAGTACTACTACTACATACAATTCTTCTGCAAGTGTCTGTATTAGTATTATTATTTTGTTCTATATCTCAGATTTTAACAACAAAAGTATACAAATATTTTCTGAACGTTTTTGAAATGTTAATATCATATTTTGTTTAATGATTAGAAAATTCACAAATGAAGAACGTCACGAAATATCACAGTGTTTGCAACTACACCAACGTCTTACTCTCATCTCAACGAGCATTTAAGGCTTGAAAAAGTGTGACGTTTCTGTTCTTGACGTGCCACGACTGTGGAAATAAATATCTCACTCTTGATAATAAATTTATTGATTTAAAAGTATATGTTTGTAATTTGTGAATATAAATCTTTCCGAATAATCGTATTAAACGATAAGGTTAAAGATAAGGACAATATAATTTTATTTTTCTTTGTTCGTGCTTAGTGCAGAGTGTGACGGGTCCTGTAACTGATCCTGTTCAGTGGGTCACTTATATCCCAGAAAAACGTAAAACACGTGCTATGGTCTTCCCTGTCTTTGGCCAATGCAAATGAAATCATGTAAACCTTTATACACCAGTTTTTCAGAACTGAGCTGTTTACATATAGAACTGGTATAATTTTGTAACCTGTTTTGTGGCATTCAGTTAGAAACAGATAATAATAATAATAATAATAATAATAATAATAATAATAATAATGATAATAATAATAATTAAATTTTTTTTTTTTTTTTTTTTTTTTTTAAATTATATTTCTCTTTCTTTGAAACAAAACTATAAAAATAACAGTATTATAATATTTTATTAATAAAATTATAAAAACAAATTAGTTTTGTTCAGTATACTTTTTATAACACACACACACACACACACACACACACATACACACACACACAAGTATTTATGCAGATGTGTGTGTAGTACGCCGTTTCATTTTGAAAAATTTAAGAAAATTAATAAAACATATCTAGCTGTTTTGACAAATAGCTTTAATGTTATTTATGCCTATTGATTTATATTGCTTAAGTTAAAAAAAAAAAAAAAAAAAAAAAATGTGTTTTTTTTTTTTTTTATTATTATTATTAGTAGTAGTAGTATTTTATTTGAAATGGTTGAGGTAAACATAAAATACGTGAACTTCAAAGCAGTAAAACTGGATAATGTAAACCAAAAGGTGAATATGGTTAACAAAACATTACACGTGAATTTGTACTAACTACTATTTTGTGTAATGTTTTATAAACGTATAATGAATTCTAACGACACACACACACACACACTCTCACACACGCACACACACAAACACAGACTCAGACGCGCGCACACACACTCACACACACACACACACAAACACAGACCCAGACGCGCGCACACACATACAAATAATTTTGTCTTTCTTATATTTGTCTAGTAGTAGTGTTGTTGTTTGTGTTTTTGTTTGTTCTTGATTTTGTTGTTTGTTATTGTCGTTTTTAATTAGAGCAGTCATTTCATGTAATTATATCAGAGTAAATAATATTTGCTCTTTGTCCAGTTTACCATTTACAGTAATGCTATAGTTTCGATTTTTAATATCAGTAATAGTATCTATCGGTTAATCTGTAAGTAAACATACTGATCGAAAAAAGAAATGAAATAGTAATTTGTAGGAATCTGTGTATAATGTGGCTGTGCAGTGGAATTCGCTCGTTGTTTCGGCTTTCTCTCGTATATAAATGATGTAACAGTTTTCAGTCTCATGTTTCTAATCTGCCAGTATTATTTGATATTTTATTAATAATTCTGGTAACTGGCATTAAACGACCCAGAATGTAAATTATGTGTGCTGATTTTCCGAGTTGGCAATGAAGGTGCGTTGCGAAAACAGCCTGAAAGTGCCTAATACAGTAATGAGATAGCGCAGATATGAAAATAGGTGTTCAGAGTTTTATAAAAACGTGAGTAACATAAAGATTTACGATTGATTTGAGTATAAATTTGATGAAGTTAACATTTAGATTTCAAGTTGAATGATTTTTATAGAGTTTATGACAGGTGTTCAGGCTGTTTTGTAGAGAGCATCGCAAAACACGTTTTTATCTCGGAAACGATGGGTTGAGAATATGAAATTATAAAGCACGAAAATCGGATTAGATTCGAGTGTAAAACAGACTACAGTGATAATAAATTTGGTGAATAGTACTTATATGTACATTTAATCGCCTCTTTTTCGTTCTGCAAGTTTATGCTTTTGATTCAGCAAGGCACAAGCAGTGGGAGAGACGTAGACTCCTAAACGATTAGTTATCGGATCAGTGTATGTAGATAATAAGAATAATCAAACCTCAGATTAATGGTGAATCAGTCTTATCTCATTAAATTAATTAAAATATCTTTTTAATTTTTTTTTTTAAATATGATGATGATGATACTACTCAACTCAAAATAATGATGAATCAATTTTATTTTACTTTTCATTGGGTTAACATGTACCAAAACAGATTCATAACCATAAAATAGCTGTAAACAAAACACACTTGTCAACATCAACAATCAACTAACACAGTTTGACAATAGTGTCTTTATCATCACATGGCTACGATTCCAAGTACATGACAATCTGTACCATACATTAATTAACAGATCTTTTTTATTGTCAGGTTTTGAATAAGAGAAAGAATTACTTCACAAAAATATCTAAACAGAAATCACTGAATATATTTTCGTGATAATATTTACTATATTCCATTTGGAACACCAAAATAATATTAAATTAAACTAAGTATATAAAAATACACATTGTTTATTCAGAATATGGACACTCATTTGTCTTAAATAACAACTAGTGATTTTTCATTTCAGATTATTAATTTCATAGCCAAAATGTTTCATTATTTATATAGATAGATAGATAGAAAGATACAGAAATGCTTATAAATTTGAGCAGATTCAAGAAAAGATTAAACTAGTGTTATAATGTGCATTTTATCAGTAAACAGTTATAAATTATGAAAACATTAATGGCCAAGTAAATAATTTAAAAAATATATATATATAAATCACAGTAAATTTAATTTATATTTAAAAGAGAAATCATTTTAAGTTTATTATATATATAAAATATGGGGAGAGTTTTAAAAAAAAAGAGATGTATACGGGCAATTTAGAGAAACCATCTGAAAGAAGAATTTACTGTGGTGACTCCACAGTGTATTTTTTTATTAGTGATGTAAACAGTGTTAATGAAGATTAATATGATCTATCATATATTACCAAGTTCTTGTCATCACACCAGACACATAACACGTCTGCTACAAACAATGGAAAGATATTTTCTCACAGAAATATTTATGAAACAAAATACAGAATATGTTATTCACTCCCTCATGAGAAAGTTCCTGTAGAAATAATCTTTTTCGTCAGACCACTGACATGTTTTCAGCTAACAGTAGTAATTAAAAATCATTAACATTTATGTAATTTTATATATGTACATACAGACAGTGCCCTTCATACATATGACACAACCTGACAATTTACATCTTACTCAGAATTTCTTTGTTTATGTAATTTTTACCCAACATTTTCTGTTTTGCTTGCACACCATCCCAGCTCTGCCAGACAGAATAAAGTGGTAAAAACCACATGTAGGGAACTACCTCTTGCTGGGTCAACATTTGATGATTTTTAAACAGTTTTATCACTGATAACAGTCATTTGATTTTTAATCTATTTTAAATACTTCCACTCGGTAATCTTATAATATTTAAAAACAAAACAAAATCTAACAAAAAACCCATTAACTATGGACCCATTCGACTGCATTACCAAACTTGTGGAAACCTGAAGACAATTCAATCAGATAACAAGATCAGTAGATATTCAATAGTTTCTTGGTGACATGGTTTCTTTGGTCTTCTACATAAAAAATATGTAACAGCTTATATAGCTGTGAAATATTAATACAATGCCAAATTTTACACAATTTCAATTAACCAATTTTTTCAAGTTAACATCATTTATGAATTATAACTTATTTTTATTTATAATTCACATATTTTCTATTTTCTATTTTTATTTTTATTTCTTTTTTATTTCTGCTATTTTTTCTTTATTTTTTTTCTTCCTTTTAATGTTATTATACTATTTTAGATATAATTTTATATCTGATTAATATGATATTAAATGTGTAAAGCTGGAGATTGTTGTAACAATCACTCTTAAATGAATGCTAATTCCTCATATTTCTACAATCATATTTCGCAATTTTATCATCAATAACACTGTGTTTCTCTAAGTTCTGAAAACAAAACATTCTCTAATTATAAAAGCTTTACCTAAAAAAAAATAAAAATAAAACAGAAATGCATCTTCCAAAACAGACTGGTTGCCTATAGTTTTTCATTCTTATCTTTTAAAATCTTTTATCTTTTTTTTTTCTTTTTTGTATATCAAAATTCATGTGATTTAAAAATATGAATAAGTCATGTACTGGTTCTACATTTGTTTTATATTGTGGAAAAACCAGTCAAGTTTCACTGTCCACTGATCACCATAGGCATTGCGCAAATGAGTGATGAAGTACTCTGCAGCATCTGCAGTGTTTTTGTCAACAGCAAGAGTTTTTCTGATGTAGCCGATGTCGTCGAGTGACTGCAGTTCAGGAATACCACAAGACAACATAAGTGTTAACAAGGTGATGAACAGGTTGGCATGTTTTCTCAGGATGATGAAAGCTCTGCAACACAGCTGCTGAAATCTGCAGATAAAAAATACTCAGCAACATCATTAGAAATAAATAAGAATAAAAAAAAGAATAAAACATAAAAAAAAAAAAAGAATATTATTATTATCCAAATGCTTTTACTATCATTGTTTAATGAAAATTTTAAAGTCTACTTTTGATGGATTTTCAATTGTCTAAATATCTATATTGTTTTATTTAGTGTACCAAATGAATCATAAATGATAAAAAGAAAAAAAAAAGTTTGGTTTTCTTATATGCTTTTAAGAATATTATTTTAATGCACTTTTGAGTTAAAACATTTGTAATATTTCTGTGCCAACTGAATCAGATGTTTTCTAATAAGGAAATCCTTGTACAATAAGATATTTATTCTTCACATTCAGTTACAATACGTAATTAACAAAATTGTTCAAAGCAAGAACTTGAAATTAAATAAAATATACTTTAAATGAATCTTACTTTTCAAATTCTGCCTGTTTAGATGGCTGATCAACGCCCTTGGAAATGACTCTGATGAAATCTTCAGTCAGAACAAATGGTACTCGTTCACGATTGATCCCAAATTTCTTCTTTTTGTGGTCCAGAAAATGACCAAAGTCTATATGGAATACCTACAAAAAAGGACTTTATCTACATCTGGTTTGAAGTCTGAAAACAAACTTACAGCACGGCATAACACTAACTAAAAAATGATAATTATAAAGTAGTACATATGAGGATTTCTTTTATGCTGACATCACAGTTAATAATTGCTTATAGCACTGTATAGTACTGCTCAAAAATGATATTGTCCTAAAATAGCATATATATAGGATTCTTTTATGTTGACATCAGAACAATATCTAAGCTAGAATATTTCATAATACAGATAATAACAGAAAAACTAAATACCTGGCCATCTGTTGTCACCATGATGTTGTCTGGATGACGATCTTTTATTCCTAAAACAAATGTTGCTACACAGTAACCTGCACAGGACCGAGTAAATGTATCAATTGCCTGGTCATAGCTGTAACAAAATGTAACATGATTATCTAAAGGTAATGCATGGCTATACTGTAACATATTTATCTAAAGGTAATGCATGTCTTATCTGTAAATGTAACATGTTTACCTACAGGTAATGAATGGCTGTAACTGTAAATTTAATATGTTTATCTAATGACTGTAACTGTAACATGTAACATGTTTATTTAAAGGTAATGCATGGCTGTACCTGTAACATGTAACAAGTTTATCTAAGGTAATGCATGTCTTATCTGTAAATGTAACATTTTATCAAAAGATAATACATGTCTTATCTGTAAATGAATGGCTGTAACTGTTAATGTAACATGTTTATCTAATGATTGTACCTGCAAACATGTTTATCTTACACATTTAAATAGAAATAACTGCAGATAAGACATAAAGTGTATTACTTGTTTTTATTGTTTTCTTTGATCCAGCGATGAAGCTGGGAAGAATCCATCTGAATGGTTGCCCGAGATCCACCTTTCTTCTGAATGGAGGTGATTGTCTTTGCATTCTTCACTATTTCTATCAGACCCACACTCTTACCAGTGGACAGACAGCCGTACGGAATCAGTCTGAAAACATTTAAAATGCCCTGAAGTTTGGAGTATGTATATAAATATTAATGTGACATTTTCATTTACGAAATATACTGATATAAATTGCTTGATTATCAATATTTTTATTATTAATATTATTAATAATTAAAACAAATACCAGAAACATGCAAAAATATAGTATTCTATATTTTGTATTTAATTTCAAGGCAAAATATAGCTTCTAAAAGTTTAAAATATTCAAATTATAATATTATTTTGTATTATTACTAATAACACAGATATTAAAGTTGTTTAAATAAAAATAACAAACAAGGCAATGGATAATTAAAAACTAATGAAAACTGAAAAAGATAGTGATAGTTCCAGTTATCTTACTTCAAATCTAGACCTTCATTCTTCCAAATGGAATCCATGATGCGAATGATTTGTAAAGTCAGCATATCTTGACGTAAATCTGAAACATAAAAATAAATTTCAGTTCTCTCCTAGAAGTCTTTTCACTGTTACATTACATAATTTGTGATATTGCCATAAAGATATCTGAGTTGTTATTATTATACCATGATCATGTGTCCTTTAATTATTATATACTGTTTGTTTATTCAAAAAGATTCATTGTTCAAAGGGGTTATATTCTCAATTAATCGCTTAAAAATAAGAATTTATATTTTTCTTAGGAAAAAAGAAAACATCCATTCTGAGAAAATAGATAGAGCAGAGAAATAAAACTATTTTACCATCTCCATTTTTAAACATTAGTTTTGTGTCCTTCTCAGCAATGTCTGCCATGGCATCAGGGTTACGCCACATTAACCACAGGGGGCGCTTTTTTGATGACATTACTGAACATTCTTCTGGGCTACAAGATAATGTTATATTATTTCTACACGAATAATAATAATACTTTAAAGATAATAATAAATTTAGATCTAATGCTGATATCATTTAAGAGTGTGAAAAAGAAATAAATATACATAAAGGATCATCATTTTCATACTCATAATTTTAATGTGTCATAATTCCCAATTTTATTTTAACCTTTTAAATAGTTAACCTAGTTATAGATTAGAAAAAACATAAAGTTGTTCTTATAAAATCATAAACTACAAATGAACATTTTGGCATCAAAAAATTTCTCGTTGCTTGTTTTTTTTTTATCAATATTGCTCTGTTATAACATGGAGGAATATTTGCTATACCATTATATAGTGTGAAAGTAGAGCTTGCCACCAATATGCAGAATGTCAAAAAGATTCAAAATGGCTGAAGATATATGTATTCAAACAGGAGCAAATTTTCAATACATTTTGCATCACTGAACATAAAGGAAATAAAAAATAATATTATTTTGTGTATATCACATTTACTGATGACAATTCAAGCAGTTATTAAAAGTTAGATAATCAAAAAATATGAATTTGACAAAACTGGAAATCCATTGAGATTAAACACTGAATGTCCTCCACACTAAGTTATATACTTACACAATTTCTCCAAGGATGTTTGCTATGTTGAGTGGAGAATTAAAATTCTGGATGGCTTCCTGGTAGTCAGGCTGCTGGAGTTGTCCTTGCAGAAACTTCATTTGATCATCAGGCTGAAATAAAACACATATGATAATTTTTTAATTTTTAAAATGCTTTGTACTTATTAGTAACAGAGATTGAGAGAGTGCGAGAGAGAGAGAGAGAGAGAGAGAGAGAGAGAGAGAGAGAGAGAGAGGGGGGGAAAAGAATAAAACACAAAATTTGTGAGAAATTGTTTTTATATTTTTAAAAGAATCTTTATTACTCACATTCTGTATTTCAGAAATGATCATGTCTGTGAGTTTTGTCAGTTTATCAAGAGCCTCAACTTGTCTGGACAGTGTTTTCAAAAACTGACCACATCCTCTACAATATGCCTCAAGAATCAACCCAAATCGAAGACGAATTGAAGTTTGGTGCATTTCAGATCTAAAATAAACATGACAGGGAATATAAATATATAAATTTTGTTTTTTAATTTTATATATATATATATATATATATATATAAAAATTAAAAAACAAAATTTTTGGATACAATGAAATAATTAGTTTTTAACTGATAATCAAAATGTTAGATGGATAATTACTCGTTTCCAAGATAATATACTTACTTCAGATGCCAGAAGAAAAAGTTTCCAATTCTTTGGCTAAGCAGAGCTCGTTTTAACAGGAATTTTGTCATTGGGTTATCCAGATATGGTTCATATTTGAGTGCCTACATTAAAAATAACAATAATAATTAAATGTTTTATAAAAATAAAATATATTATTAAAACAATAAACATCCATATGCTATTAAGCAGTTAAAAATATATAAAACTATATGGAGATAATAAAAAGACATTTAAGCAAATATTCTTAATTTTGAAACAAATATTTCTGAAGATACAACTGTATACTGAAATTGGAAAATAAAACTAGACTAAGTAGTCATGCTTAATTTCAGGATCCTCTAAATAATCCAGTATTCTATTAGCAATATTCTGACCTGTTTTGGAACAAAAGCTGGTCTTCATTATAAAATTTAAATTCATTTGTTAAAAGTGTATGAAAATTAAAATACCTGTACAAGTTGTAGTAAGTACAGAGATAGTTTCTCATCAGTAAGACCCTTATCGAGACAGCTGACAGCAAACTTGCGAACTCGGAGGTCTGTGTAAGAACAGTCAAGAAGCTCGAGGGCTATTTCTGGAGAAACTACAGGCCACTTTTCCAACAATTCATATAGCTAAAGAACAAATTTACCTCAACTAAATATTCAGTCAGTAAACAAGTACAAAATCAACTTTGGTAGGTAACAATAACTTTAGATTTGTAACAGTACTCTGCAATCTTTGAAGTTTAACACAGCTACCCTGGCTTATTTGTTTCTGTGCCATTTTCATAAATCCCAACGATTCACTGACCATATTGAATAAAAGCTATAAATACATATTTTATGCAATAGTATGAAGACTATGTTCTAAAACAGTTTTAAAATTATAAGTCTAAAGTTTAGATGAATGTGTATATAATAGTGAAAAGACATTCTAGAGATGTAGTATACCTGAGCCACATTTTCATGGTCATTCCATTTGACTGATGACAGTAACTTGGGAAGAGACTGCGGTTGTGTTAAACACTGCTCTCTTTAAAAAAGAGAGAGAACAACAATAATAATAATAGTAACATTTCAATTTGTACATTCCTTTTCTAAATGTCAGTAATAATGAAATAAGTATGAAATTCAAAAATTTTAAAAGCACACATATCTTTGTGGATGGTGAATACTCTGTGAACTATGGTATATTCTAATGATCTTTATTCTTCCTGTTTATGCCTTTTAAATACAGTTTCTCTTATTTTTTTTCTTCCTGGTTTATACAGGTTCAAGTTTTATGTATTACCTCCGCTTCCACAGTAGCTCTTTGTCTTGTTCTGAAAGATCTGAGAGAGGGTCTTTCTGGCTGAGTTCATTCAACAACTTTATGTCACGTTCCAAGTCAACATCACTTTCACGTTTCAAGTCAACATCACTCTGTTTAAAATAATCATCACCACTTGTTATTTTGTTTAACAGACAAAATAATAAACAAACAAACAAACAAATAATAAACAGACAATAAATGAATGAATAAATGAAAGAATGAAGAAATAAATAAATAAATGAAGTAATAAACAAACAATAAAATAAATAAATAAATAAATAAATAAATAAATAAATAAATTAAATGCAATTTTAATGTATTTTCCTGAAGTAAATATTTAATTGATAAACCAGTTTTATCAGAAGTATTTAATAATAAATAAATAAATAAATAAATAAATAAATAAATAAATTAAATGCAATTTTAATGTATTTTCCTGAAGTAAATATTTAATTGATAAACCAGTTTTATCAGAAGTATTTAATAATTATAAATGTGTGAAGAACAAAAAAATTATAAAAAATATTTTATGAATAAAGTGGTTATTAAGAAAAATTAATAATATAAATTATAAGTAATACTATCAGTAACAAATTACAAAAATAAATACATTGATTCTGAATTAAGTAAATCTGTATCTTTTCTGATACAGACTATACTACTATTTAATCAAAATAAACACTACTAAAAGAACATGTTACAAACATAAACTATTAGTCTGACTAACCTGACTGTATGTGTCCATTTTATTAACTTGAACAGCAAGCTGAGTAAAGTGTGAATCTGGAGGGAAGGAGACTGGATGGCTGAATCTATCAAACTCAATCTGCAAACACGGGCAGTCTTTATCTGGATTTGATCCTGTAGTAACATTTTTTTAGACAAATTATCTAATTAGGAACCCTTGCAAAACTGAATAATTAAAACATTCACTATACATTATGTGTCAATATATATATATTTTTTTTAATGAAACTTTAATCTTCTGGGTAATCCAAAAGATTAATGTAAGAGATTTTCACCTGGCAAGCCTATTGGGTTGAGCAATTTATCCATGCCTTGTGGCATTGGCCAAAGATGTAAACTTGTTTTCTCAGACAACAAGCGATTATTGAAATCAAACATCTGCAGATTGCCCCAGGCCAGAGCATAATGTACCTGAAAGTCAAACAGTTTCAGTAGTAGTCAGTTATTGTTTTGATGTTTAGTTGTATATAAAAAAAAATAATAGAATTATGTAAAATAAAATATTATTATTTAATATTCTGCTTTGTGCAAAACTGTTGTTCGTGGAATTGATCAACTATTTTGCTAGGTTTCTTTGATTATAAAGTTTAAGTTAGACACTATAACAAATTGATTACATTCATAATTTGTTCTGTATCTATCAATTCACATTTCTGAAAAAGCCTTCTAAAAAAACCTACCAGACAAGTGACAAAACTGCATTTTGTATAAATTATACAAACTTATAAATAATTGTAAGTATTGTAGGTATTTTAACAAGAAATTACAAACTGATATATGTTAAAAAATGCCATCAGGTGTTTAACAGTGACTGTAATGATAAATTCAAATAATAATGATGCTCACCTTTTTGCTTTTTCTTTTTGAGACTGAACATATGGAAAGACAAAGCCTGACACTGCGGGGAAGGTCAGGAATTTTAAGAAACTCAAGCCATTCATCCCACCGAGGATTTGTTGAGTCAACCTGCTGAGTGTTTTTAGCCTCACACAGTGGCTCAGTCCCATGGTAAATACACGCCTTCACATATATCTAAACAGATAAACAGCAACTTAATTTTAAGAAAAAGCAGTTCATTAATGTCCCTGTCACTGAAGTGGGGAAGGAAAGGATAGATGCTGTAATCTAAAAATGCAATTTCATATTGTGAGCAGGTAACAGAAAAAAGTACTCTCTTGTCTCACTCAGATCTATTGTAACAATTTCTATTGAAGACTGATAAAAGTTTATTAATGTAGTAAAGAATGATTTTGCTTTTGTATTTTGATATATCTTAATTACATGTAAAATATGCATGTATAATTATAAAAAATAAACAAGCTAATTTTAAAGAAACCTGATATAAGTTAGTTATATATGACTAGTACAGAAATTAGATAATCAAGAGAACTAAAAAGTGTGGGAATTCTGTACCCCAGCATATCTCCAACCCCTAAATTCCCATCAATAAATTGTAAGTGTCATCCTGTTTACAGACAGAAAATAAATATGTACTATGAACAAGAGTATGAAACTGTTAAACTAGAAATGTTATAACACTAACAGATATAATGTTACATATTTCAACAGTCAACTGTAACATAAAATTTGGACATTCAGTACACAAAAAGTTACCTTGCCAAGTTCTTTAACATTAACATATGTGGCACAGTTGATTTTGATTCTCAACATCGTGTTAATTTCCCACAAAGAGACTGTCTGTTGATTGTTAATCTCAGCAAGTGCCTGAACTCCTGATACAGATTTATAAAAAGGTAATTAAGAAAATTCTCTAAAAACACTTGTAATATGTAACAAAAAGTTTTTTCAACTACTGAAACACAGCTTGCATGATGTTACAGAATGGTGTTGTGATAAATGAAGGATTGAGGGTTTTTATTATTATTTTGCATTGATTTTATGTTATATTTTAATTTTTTCTGGTTTCTGTTCTTGTTTTAATATATATAATAATAACAAAGTGACAACATATATTACAACAAGATTCTAATCCTATAATATCACTTAACATACAACTTACTTGTTAATGACATGTGATAACAGAAAAAAGTTTTAAATTAAATGTTCGTTATGTTGTCAAATGGATCAAGAATATTTTGAATACTTTATAAGATTACAACAAAACATCAGAAGCAAAGAAATTAAAAATCCATAATTTTAAAATAATTAAATTTTATTGCACAATTAATTATAATAAATAAGATATCAACACAATACCTCGCTGTACATAGTTTGGGATTTGCATGTCATTCTCGTGAAGACTGGCATACACACTTTCCTTAGTGAGCAACATCAGCTGTGGAATAGTGCCCTGACCCAGACAGTCTCGCACATACTGCAGATATATCAATAAATTACTCAAGTCATTTTCACTAACAAGCAAAATAGAACAGACAAACTTCTGGAAAAAGCTAGTGGAATTTTAACAAAATCACCATATCATTAAATAAATAAAAATAATATATGTCTTAGATAGTTGTACATATACCTGACAATTTACATTCCCTCACCAGTGGTGAAAATATATTAATTTGTATGTGTCAAATACTGATTCGTTCTACACTTTCAATGTTTCTTTTATGTTATAAATATATATTAACCTTGGTCAAGTAACCTGGAAAATATAGAACTCCAGGCAACCTCCTGTCCAAACCATGACAGACATATGGTCTCGTAACTACAGTTTAAATATTTCTGTTTTAATTTATATATTTGAATTAATGGTACCTATAGATAATTTCTGAATTAATGTCAAACAACTCAGTTTTAAATCCTGATTACAAACTGACCTTATACTGTGTGATTGCACATTCCTTCAAGAAGAACTGATCACATCCACACACTTTAAGAACATATTCATGTTTGTACTCCTCAATACACCTCCTTGTGTGTTCATCAGACATGTCCATTTTACGACTTCGACGACGAATTGTTTCTGCAATGACGTCAGTAGCTGTGGCATTGTAGCAAACTTTAACACTGTATTTTGTACGGTTTTGGTCACTTGACACAACCCACACACATATAATGAGTGATGGTCCTAAAATTTAAACATGGGGAAAAAATCAGTTTATACAATTCTTATTATCCTTATTATTGTCTAATTCTGTAAAAGATTTTTACATTCCTATTTCATTCACTGAAGCAATCTTATCCCAAGAATGTTTTATTACAAGATAATTTAATGTTATCTTCTTACTCATTAAATTATTCAATCATTATTTCATATATTAAAAACAAATGATGACATCCTTAGATAAAAGTTTATGACATCACAAATCTATTTCATTTCTCTGATTTTTATTTTACATACAATTATATTTAAAGAAAATTTAGACACTTAAAACAAGATTTAAAAGTGCAATCTCAAATAATGAAATCACCTTCTTTGCAGATCATGAGTTTTTTGTATAAATTTTCAGGCAGTTCTTCTGATGATACGACATCTAGTGGGAAGGCATAGAGAGCACGACTTTTAGCACCATCCTTCTCACGAATCTCGATAGCATCTTTACAGACTCGAAGAATGTTTCTACGAAATGTTATAACTTCAAGATCTTTTGTTTCATGGAGTTCATTGACTGGAATACCGATCAGCATACCTAATTGAGGAAAATTTCAAAATGCCTAATTTAATAATTCCATAATTATATAATTCCTTATAAGGCAAACTAAAAGCTAATATGAGAGAAAGAAGGATTATTATGTACACTGTAATTTTTACCAATGCAAAATTAAATGTTTTGTTTTCAAAATTTTATTTTTTGCAAAAAAATAAATTAATTGAATTAAGAGAACAATCTAACCTATTTCATAATTTAACATCTTTTCCTCTCGGTTTCCTTTTGGTTCCATTACTTTCAGTGTTGGCTGAAATAATCTGAGGTCACAGAGACGTCGAGTTTCATCATAGAACTCTTCTCTTTCTGCATCCTGAGTAACTGCAACAAAAATATAAGACTCTGGTCCCAACAGTCGACTGTAGAGCGGATACTTCTTTGCTTCTAGCCATAGATCAGCTTTTATTTTTTCCAGTGTAGAATCCCTTGAACTCAGCATTGGCACTATGATACCTGTTGGCAGCAGACAGTCAACCGCCACCTGTGAAGGCATCAGATGATGACCCCATAGTTCTCCTGAACTTGGAGGCATTTTGAGATTTCTCTCTATGCACTTGCTATTATGGCATTATTTGGTCCTACAAAATATTTATAAAAAAATGAGTTTAACAATATAATAGTCATATATATATATGTGTGTGTGTGTGTATCTTTGTAAATAAAAATAACTGAAGATTATTATTCACATACAACTTTAATTTCTGAAATGATCTATAAATAAATAGGAAGATGGTTAATAAATAAGTAAATATACTGTTTGTTTCTTCCTTTTTTTTCTTCTTCTTTTTTCAAACTTGTATTTTTATATCTGACATAGAATAATAATTATTAAAGCATTAACTGAAAGAGCATTTCTTTTTATTATTATTATTAATCAAACAAATTAATTACAAAATGTGTGAAAGTAACACTACACTGATCACATCCTGAACACATAGAATCTGTTACAAATTATGACAACTTCCTGGTAGAAAGCCAGTAATGGATGTCCACTATAATAAAACCACTACCATTTTCAAATGACAAATAAATAACAGATCCAAAATAATGAATATAACAAATAATGTTTGTTTGTTGTTTATTTTTTTAATTTATATGTTAAATGAATTTCTGAATTATAACTAGAAAACGAGAGAAAAAAACAACAACACCAAAATAATATAATTATATATAATTATAAAATAATAACCTGTTAAAACTAGTTATTCGTGATCTATAAATTTAGTAAAAAGGTTACTCTAAATCAAAGTATTTTCTTAACCGATAACAAAAACTAAATAAGCAAATCAAATGTACGAACTATCACGCAGAAATCGGCAACTTTCAACAACATTTTACTATGTATACTATAATACTGTATACATTATTAACTCATAACTGCGATAATTTTTATTAAATATAATATTCTTTTAATAGTAACGGTATAAAATACATACCATCAGTTAACAAAAAATACTGTCTGTTTTTTTACACCTCTGATATAATTACATTATGATTTGTTTTTGAAATATAATCAACTACTTTCTACAAACTTTAAGATATTCCTGAAATAAATAAATAAATAAATAAAAATAAAAAGAACTGAAATAAAGCTAGCGAATAATTCCATCCGCAATAACATCAACGATCTGTAACTCCAGCGAAAAGTTGGTTTATCGTTCGTCGTATCTTTCAAATAACGACTTCCCTGTCTGAAAGTACATATCAAATAGAATGCTCATTTTGTTGCTTCTTTTTAGAAAATATAACACACATATATTAAAATTATTTAAAAGAAAAAAGTAGACACCAGACATATCTTAATATTTCTATTTTTGTTATTACTTTTTTATTTTTGTTTTTATTAAAGTTCTTCAAAATGTTTAATAAATAACACATTCTATTTTTATTATTTTGTTGTTGCAGATTGTTTGTTTGTTGTTGTTGTTTCTTTATATACAACAATTTTGTACACTGAAGCTGCTTCTGGATGAAAGTGTTTGTTTTTAATGACACTTCAGAAAACCTGTTGCTAGTTAAAGATGGAGTGAGAATTTACCTTATTTTAAGAATGAATAGCATTATTACGAAATCACGTTTACATATGTGTTTATCTGATATGAAGTTATTGTAATATCGTAGAATATTTATTTTTCTAATATTTTATTCTTTCTTCTTCTTATTCTTCTTCTTCTTCTTCTTCTTCTTCTTCTTCTTATTATTATTATTATTATTATTATTATTATTATTATTTTGATCATGTAAAAATTATTCTTGTGTTGAAGTCAGCTGAACTAAAGGTAAGTAATTATAGTAATTATGTTGATATATATATATATATAGAGAGAGAGAGAGAGAGAGAGAGAGAGAGAGAGAGAGAGAGAGAGAGAGAGAGAGAGAGAGAGAGAGAGAGAGAGAGAGAGTCAAAATAAACAGACTGATGAAGATCTCATAATGAAGAGCATGAAAGAACAGGGTATTAACTAACTTACTTGATTTTCTATCTGTGTCAGAAATGTGTTGGAGGCTTTCAGTAATGAATGCTTTGTTTCAGAATTTAATTCCACTATCTGTTGCATTTGTATGAAAAAAATATACTAATCTATATGGCGAGAGTTGAGCTAGTGACACAAATAGGATTATTCTCATTGTAAAAATAATTACAGTTATCATGGTTTTTGTTTTCTCTAAGTTAAGGATGACATCCACAATACAGAACCCACTCGTTTTTATATATTTTTATTTTTATTTTCATTAATCTCACTAATGAGTAGTTTTGGCCTAATGTATATAAAAATGGCAAATGCTTATCAAAAATAATTTTTAAAATACTGACAAATAGACCAAAACCATTATAGTGACCCTTTTAATAATAATAATAATATAGATATAGATATAGATATACATATACATATACATATATGCATATTAATATTTAAAATTATTTTATCCAAACAAAATCACCAACATACCATGGCAGAATTTGTTTTATTCATAATTATATACGTGTGTGTGTGTGTGTGTGTGTGTGTGTGTGTGTGTGTGTGTTAAATTGTTTAATTTTTACATATTATTTGTCACATATAAATAAATTTAAAAGATTAGCATATCCTGCAAAATGCTTTAATGAACGTACAACGTTGATGACAGTAATTTCAAGTGATTACTTAGAAGTTTTAAGCAAAAGATAGGTAAAATATTTTTAATAAATAAATTAAAATCGTCTTTTTTACGAACCATAATGTATAACCAAACTGGGTTATCCTCTTATTTTCTAATACTTTGTATTTGTTTTAATAATAATAATAATAATAATAATCTTCAGTAAATACTATCTCAAACTGATACTATCATTTAAAAAGAAAGTACAAGAGCATATAATGCACAGATTTGTTTTGGGTTGTCTGTCCATGATAACTTGTTCCATTAACCAACCGATAATTCTGTAACATAACAGCTAAATATCTGCTGGGGTGGGGGAAAAAAAACATTAAAAAAATATATAACTTCCGTGTCGGGCGACTTACTCTTGTATTTTTTTAAATTAAAAGCAACAACTATGAGAAATATCAGACTGTTGCTAGTTATTCACACATGACATTTTTAATGTTACACCTGCCTTCAGAATTTTGTGTAGATTTGTCGGGCAGTTTTTATTATGTTATAATTTTTAATTGCCTTAAAAAAATTTATCATCAAACAAGTAAAGTGTTATGTAATGAAGCGTGGTGTCACGCGAGTTCAGTGTAACTTGTTGGCCAAGGTAGCAGAGAATTGTTTTTTTCACCCACGTGTTTTTGTTTCAAATATGCAACAATAGCAAAAACCTCATATGTATGTACCACTGAGGCACTATAAATAAAATATGAAAGATCAAAAGTAGAATCCTTAATCATTCCCTGCAACCAGCATCAATCTGCTCAATATTATATTTTCAAATGCAGTAGCAGACACACTGCTTTTTGAGAGGCAAATAATAATAATAATGCGTGTTTATTTCTGGAAATAAATGCATAGAGCTAGAAAGAGAAACTATTACAAAAATATCAAGCTAATTAAAGACAGCGCGACGTTTTCCTCTGCTGACTTAAAAAATAAACGCAGTGAGTATACATACCATACGATAAAATCAGAGTGAGTGATTACTGAACTTTAAATTAAAACAAAACAAAAAAAAAGACAAAAAAATATCATACCTTGAAGTAACTGTTGGACAGAAATAATTTTAAATAAAATTCAGAGATTTTAAGCACTTATTAATTAATAACAAATATAAGGTTCATCGATGCAATATCTATATTTATTGTATATATAAATGCAAATGACCAAAAAATATAATACTTCATGTAATGTGTTCTAATTTTTATACTTGAAACGAAATAAAATAAAAGAAATAGAGTTTTGATTTACAAAATTTGACGATTTGTTATTCACTTCAGGAGACATCGACAATTCTGACCTACTTAAGGAAATGAGTCGCGGTGCGCATCACGAGAGGGCAGAAATAACGATCTTTTAAGGCTGTCAGAACTTTCAAGATTTTGGTAAGTTATTCTTTTCTGAAACGGCTCTTATTTTCTATGACCTTTTTCATTCAAATGTCTGAAAATGTATACCATGATTACATAGATTATTAATGTAATAATTTGTTACTTTTAATCGAATTTTTAACAGTGTTTTCTGTTATCGTATACCACCTCATTTTCCAATAATGCATATTTGATTATATCCGTAAAACAGCAGACAGGAAGAAGATTGTGATTTACCGTTTTTAAACTGATATAAACACTCTATTAACACTAACCATATGTTATTTAGTACATCTTTATTAATATTAATATACAATTAACAACAAGCGTACTGAAAAGTGATAATTTTTAACAATTACATCGCACAAGTCGACTCATGACTGACATTTAAAAGAGATTATTATTAAAATAGATTATAAAGGACAATTTGTATGATATTTCTATTATATAAGATTATTACCACTCCGTATGGTTACACAGAAATGAACATTTTTACTGAACCTATATTAGTTAAATAAACATGTAATTTGTATTATTAACTAACTGTATGATTAATAAGGTTTTAAAACATTGTAATCCTGCAATTTAGTCAAGTCAGTGTTACTGTCAGTTACAGCATAATTTACACTGAATATCTGCCACAGTTTGAAAATATTAAACTTTAGTATTGGTCCAGTGTCTGTGGATTGTGAAATTAACCAGTGGCCTACATTTGTTATTTTTTACAAGGTAAGTAGTCTTTATTCGAAGTTGACAATTTATCTCATTCCAGCAATTTGTATATATGTATACATAAATTTATAAAATTCCTTGGCTGCTTATAATTAAGAGTAGGGAGCTGTAGTTTGGATTAACTTCTTGGGCCCAGTGCAATACCATCAGTATTAAACTGTAGCTTATGGTGACATTATTTTTTAATTGTGAATGCATGTCTCACATTAGCAAAAAATTCCTTATTTTACATTAGTGTCATCCATTCCAAAATTTATATTAAATGAAAGGAAAATGACTACCTCCACCAGTATTAAAATACAAATACATCAACTTATGACTTATTTTTGGCATTATGATGGACATCTGATAGTGGTGCCACAGCTAAAGCTAGGTTTATAATTCTGTGCCAACACTGGTCAGCAGATACTGACCAGTCTCTGTTTTCCTCAAGTTTGCCATTCACCAGACAAATATATTTTGGAAATGTCATGAGCCTCATTTTGCAACTGTAATTCATACTTTGCATGTTTTAACCCATTATTACTGATTGTTCTGTCAATACTGTTTTCTATAACTGGCATCATACAGGTTTTGATACTTAGAAAGTTTGTACATGCTAACAACATATCAGTTTCACTTACATCGCAACATCATGCACCATACCCACCAGCTAACCAAGACAGCAATATCTTTGGTTAACTTCCAAGTACCAGTGATCAGAAAATATTTTTATTTATTTATTTTTTTATATAGTTTTATTGTTTTATTATTATTATTATTACTTTTTTTTCCCCTTAATGTACCAAAATTAAATAGATTCCAGCGTAAATTGTCTTTGATTTAAACTAATTAAAGGGTTTACTGAAGAGAAAAAAAATACACATATGTATGACTTAAGTTTGAGGTAAAATGAACACATAGAGCATTATACATACAATAACATAGACCATATAAATACACATATCTGACTTAACTCCAGATTAACTGATCATAAGTCAATGTCGATCTATATTATAATTCTAATATCAATTTTAGTTTTAAATATTAACAAAACAAAATAGTATTAGTTGTGGCACAGAAACTGGCTCCTTTGAAGGTAAAAAATTATATTGGTTGAAAGGTGTCATTCACTTGAAGGCAGAATGATACTGTGAACCATAATATGTAGGCCTTATAAAAAGTTAACTCTCATGGACCCACTGATGAATGATTTAATTTTCCTGACCTCACACTAACACTATCCACATTTATTACTTGCTGTAGTTTCTTCATTCGAACATAAAATATATTTTTGATAATTTTTTTATGCAAACAAGGTACTAGATTCAGCTGTATTTCAATTTTAACTGGTGTTCAGTGTTATATAAAAAGATAATCACATGGAACCATAAAAGTTAATAATTATCACCAGTAGATTTATTAGTTCACTAAATTCTGTAGACCATTAAATTGATAGTTTGCTGTAATTATTTATAAACAGTAACCATAGTTTCAAACATTAAAAATTATAATTTCACTGGAAGATCCTGAATTGTGGCTCCAAGAAGATTTAATTTGTAATATAACTGTCTTAACTAAAACTATTCATGATATAATTATTAAACCAGTGGACCATAAAGCTGGGCCTAGATAATCAGTGTCCGTATCTATAACTTTGACAATACTGCTTTGTTATAATCTTGTGATACAAATTCATAAGAATACATTAATTTCAACAGAATGAACAAATAGCATAATTAGAGTGGTGTATTTCCAAAGGAATTCTGTTTTGTTCTTATTTGTTGTTGATAATGAAGCAGTCATTCATAATAATGTTAACACCTTACTAATTGATGCCAGAAAAATGTACACAAATCCTTTATAGACTGGGTATGCATATGCTTTGCAATGATTAACTTGGTTTATTTAGGACATTTGTTAATATTTGATTAATTAACAAATCAAGATGAAATAAGCATTAACAAATAGGCAGTAATATCTCATTTTGAGAGAAATTTATAAGAAAATTATTGTACATATGTAACAAACAAACAAATTTTTTTTTTTATATATATATGTTTTTCAGTTTTAAAGTAGATAAAACTGAAAAAGAACAAACTTAAAATAATAATAATATATATCTAGAGTCAGGGCACTAACAATAATTACTCAGTTTTTCAACAAACAAGAATAAACTATCTCAGAAATTTATAAATTATTTAGCAATATTGTAGCACTTTTTGTTATTAATGCCAGTTGTAACTATATGAATTTTGCATAAATTAGGATTTTTTTTGAGTGATTTTTTTTTTAATGGAATAAGAAAATTTGTGATTCCATTGTTAAAATATTTCAGCGAGCAGTTACCAAAGTGATTAGTTGGTTAGTAATTCTTGCATTTCCCAAATAGCACAGGATACTGTACATTATTATACAGACCTGGATTCAGCCTGAACTTCACTGAACACTGATACTCATTAGTCATGAAACAATTTTTATATTCTTAATGTGATAGAAACTGGTTATGATTCATTTATACAGTTAAAAAAATATATATTATATGTATAATAAAAAATAAATAAAGTAGGAAAGGAAAATTTGTTTGCTATAGCAAATTAAAAACAGTGACTTATTTAATCATTCAGCAATTTTGACTCCTGGGTTTGCAGTACAATAAATATATTTGTATTAGCCTAATGTTTTGAGTCTGTATGTATATGTTTTATGCATGCATGAATACAGTTCATAATAATCATTTTCTTCAGTTAAGCAGTGGGGTGTAATAAAAAAAAAAAAATTATTACACTAGTTTGAATAAATAATTGAAATAAAAGATCATTTTCAGAGCACTTTAGTTAATAATGAGGTTCTTTGAAACATTACTTCAAATAAGTTTTCAACTGCCTTTGCTGTATTGTTCTCCGTGATGCATTTTTTAGTTTAATTTTAATTTTTATTATTTTTTTAAACTATAATACTGTATAATGTTCTAGTTTTAAGACTGATAACATAATTTAATATGCTGTTGTTACCTCACTTAAAATATCATTTTTGAGAAAAACAGATATCAAGCACATGTGTCACTGTTGGATTGAAGTCTGTGTTAACATTACTGAATATCTATCCAGCTTAGAGATTAGTTCGTCAAGGGGATCATCCTTATCTACAGATTCAGCCTACATTACCTTGCAAAATTCACCTCTCATCTAAAACTGATTATTTGTCAACAAACATTTTAACTTCACCTTTACCATCAGCCACAAAGCACATAAAACTAAGTAAAGAAGGAAAGGTATGAAGTAAAATGTAAGGTTTTTCATCTTGTTACTTAGCAGCTCATTTAAAAAATAGTTTATCAGGAGTACCTTAAAAAACTTACCTGAAGTTTGTCTGCACTAAGAGTTTTTATTACTATTTCAGAATCAGCATCATCAAAAGTAAGTAAAAAATTAGTTAACATGATAGAAGTAAACAAAGCTAAATCATTCAAAAGAGTATGTTGTATGTTGTAAAATTAAAAAAAATGGGATTCCTAAACACACAACTGATTAAAATTGGTTAACTAATTTGCAGAAATTGAAGTATAATTGAATTTTGAAACCAGATTAAATAAACAGTGAGTGATAAAGACACACTTGTTAGAGAATAATTATGAAGTGGTGTTTTTTTATTATATTTTGTACCAGTTTGCTCAGAATTCACCAAAAGGATTTGAACCACAATCCAACAACTAGTGTTGTAACTAGTAGATATCAGTACTTATGACAAATGTAACTGTGATTTGTGTTCACATTTCCATCTGAGTGACTACTGAAACAATTAAAATATTTACAGATGTATTTTTTTTAAATCTGTTCATATTTACATATAATTTTATTGTTATTATTTATTTTATTTTCAAATTATAATTTCATAGTTACTATAATTAAGGTTAATTCAAGCAAATTCTGATCTATAAAAGGAAAATTGTGTTACCAATTTGACTCTTATGATGCCTTGTTACTTTTGTTATAGAACACTGTACACCAATTAATTTTTTAATGCAGCTCATTCTTGTACCTCATCTTTTTAAAACAAATCACAAAAATACATTTTATATTTGTGAAGAAAATAAACCTGAATGAATTGTAACAAGTTATAAATGTGTTTGACACCAGGTGACTTAAATAGCTCCATGCTTGATTAATGCAGTACAGTTTCATTGTTTCTTGGTATCAGAAGATGTTTAGGAGGGGTTAGTTTTTGGGGGTTTGCATATGTGTGTTACTTTAATCACTTGCTACTGTTTAGTGTGAGTATCCATTTCCTTTTTTTTCTTTCTTTTTCTTTAACAAATTATATGCTGGCACTTAAATAATATCATTATATAAATATTATTGTTTTAATTTTTTTTTTATTATTCAAAAATATTGTATGAAGTATTTTTGTAAAGTAAAATATGATTTGTACATATACCTGTTTATACATACAGACCAATCAAATTTGTATGCACATACACACACACACACACACATGTTTATAGCCCATAAAAAAATCCTATGCAATTATTGATTATACAAGACAATAGAAATGTACTATAGTTTTAAAAGTTAAGAATTGATGCTTCAATCCCCAAAAGAACCTCATTTTCTGATGCTGGAAGCAGCTCTGTGGAGAGGAGATGGAATTGGCTGAATATAGATCTGTATCTTGTCACTGCATGCTTCACTGATCAAGCCTCCAGCAGAACTGATTTCACTCTCACTGCTTTGTTCAACCGGAAACAAGTTCATGCTTGAGTGACCCAAAGGATGTCTGGTCTAAAAGTGTTTCCAGGAACACCAGTGATGAGGAAAATGTAACCAGCAGGCCTGTCAGTTGAATTTTGTTGTTGGCAGCAATTTTACATTCCTTGAGAAAGAAGTTAAAAAAAATATATAATGGAAAACAAGCTGGCAGAAAAATTAATACTTTTTTTTAAAACTTTTATTTTGATTATTAATAACCTATTCTGCAGAAGTAGGTTTATGTTAATGAATTCTGTAGGACCCCTCCTAAAAAAAAAAAAACCTGCATGTACAGAGAAAGGAAGAGAGATTTTAATTGTAGATGTAAAATAAATAAAAATTATAAAAATGATATACAGTGGGGATATTTAAAATTTCATTGTACCAGTTCTGACAATAATATATTTGTGACAATGAATATGTTGAATGGTGAATTTTTGTTCATATGGAAAGACATATAATAAATCATTCTAAGTTATTTGGATATGAATATTTGATACATGTGAATATGTTTTACTAATAGCTAATACAAATAGTATGAGAATATATTTTCTGTTGTCACTTTTATTAATTATTGTTATAAAATAAACAGAACATTTACCATTTAAACTGATAAAGTGACACTGTTAAGAAATGGAACTAGGTGAATTTTTGTTCTGGTTTTACATTAGTATATCTCAGATATAGGTCAGCTCATTCTCTATTGACTTATTCAGTTGTGTTGAGGATCAGTCACTTTGCAGGGTGCAAAAATTGCTGGCATTGAGTATCACCCAAAATTAGTTAAATTTAATTAGAAAATAACTCATCAGGTTAAAATATTTTATAAATCAGTATTTAATTTTGAAAACTTGAAACAAGAATATATTAACAGGATAATAATCTTGAACAGTTTAAAATGTGGCTTTTTTTCTACTTAGAAGAAAAAATGTCAAAGAACTGATCTGTATATATTATTGTTAAACAGATTTGCCTTATATTCAGTCTTGAGTTGTTTAGAATTGCTTTTTATAAATTATTATTTTGGGTGTATGAATCTGTGTGTGTAAAGAAATTTCTGATTGGATTTGGTTCTTTCAAGTAATATTTAGATAGGTAATTATATTAAAATGTTAATTAATTAATTTCCTTCTTTTTTTATCTTTTTTTAAATTCTTTTATCTTTTTCCATTTTATTTTAATATCATTGACATATTTTGAAAATGATGAAATATTATAAACATTGATATGTGATAGAATTTTCTGTGACAGATTTAAAAAAATTAATATACCTACTTGTCTATTTTCTATCTTAACTAGTGCCCAAGAATTGTTTCTAAACATTACAATATGAGTTTTCCTGACAGGAGAATCACATATCTGCTACATGTATAGAGAAAAGCCAATAGAATGATGGAAGTCATTCTTATATAAAAAAATGTTTAATGGGTGACAACGGGAAAGCTGTCAATGAATATTCATGCTCTGAAATGTTCTTAATTTTCAAATAGAGAAAGAAGAAAGCCATAAATAAATAAAAATAATCTTTCAAACTATTTTTTTTTTTTTTTTTTTGTGATAGTTAAATTAAAATATTAAACTGAAATAAGTATAAAGTATTTTAATGGGGTTTGGGTTTTTTTTTTTTTTTGACTAAGTAGCAAGAGAATAATTTTATGTAAAAATAACATGAAAGTTTTTAGGATGTCCATAATGTTTATTAATTTTTACTTTTGTTTTCAACTGTTTATATTAATAACAATAAAAAAAATAATCACAGACATTTATTTATTAATTTTGTGACATTTAAGCTAGTAATAGACATAGTGTATTCTTGTTATGTTAACAAGTCAGATAAAGTAGCACAGTGTGTGTTTTGCTCACGGATGCTGTAACTGTGCAGTTAAGCACATATCTTGGGAAGTCTAGAGAAAACATGAAAAATAAGCACTCAGGCTAAGTGGAAAACTGACATGTTGATACTCACACCTGCTAATAAATTAAGTCTAACTAGATGTAAGCAGTTAGAACATTATGAATCACTATCTTAAACCTCGCTGCTTTTTCTCGTTAGCAGCAATTTTATTGTTGTTGTAATGCAACCATTTTTGTTGTTGCTGATGTGGTCATGATTTTGTTACTGTTTGTGTAATTAATGTTGTTGGTCTTGATGTTGTTGTTGCTTGGCAGTTTACTTACATCAGTGAAATTTTCAGTTGGTTTTATGGATAAGAAACTACAAACTTATTACTGTTGCTTCATTGTGGTCTTTGTTGTTGGTGGCAGTAGTGCAGTGATGTTGCTACTTTTTAATCATTTATTTATCACCATAGGTAATTTAATGGTTGATTTAAAGATTAGTAATATTTATTTATTCTTTTTAATCTTGTATAACAAAACTATTTTATTACAGATCTTAATGGCAGTAGCTGGCTTAATGACTAGAAAGACAAATATTCTTGATATTATATCTTACATAAAATTATCATTACTTAAAAATAAAAATACAAAAATTCAGGTCATTGACTATGTTAGATGTATGAACATATTAAGCTGTGTTTTTAGTCCAACAATAAATATATCTTAATATATTTCATATATTCCTGTCTTACAGTTATCGATATTGCAGGGGTTCTTTTTTTTTTTTTTTTCTTTTTTTTTTCAGGTGAAAACAAAAATGGTTTATGTATTGTGCATTGTTTCAGTGAGAAAATAAATGTATACATAATTTGCACCATCCTGGCTGCAGTCTGCTGTTGCCTGCAGCAGTCAGCATTCTTGGAGCATTGCTGCAGAGTTTTGATTTCATTTTTTATCTTTTTATTTTTAAAATCTTTATTTTATTTATTTATTTATTTATTTAGCTGTGTTTTTATTTTATTTTTTTTATTTTTCTGTTTTCTGTGTCATTGTTATGTGATTCAGTTCTGGTGTAAAATACTGAAAGTTGAATTCTGACTTTAATTTATGTATTTATAATGTTCATCTTTGCTTCTATCAATTTCCAGTGTTACATAAAATATACCATATTTATTTAAATTGATTTTGAATATATATAATCAAGGAAACAACAGGCTCATGAACAGGTTGTTTTGATGTTCCGGTGATATATGTCATTTTACACACTGTCAGTTACATGAACAAAATTCCATCATGCATCTCATTACCAATTCATTTGAGATATATATTTATATATATGTATATAAAATGCATAATGAAAAACTGTATAAAATATAACTTATGTTCTGGACTTTCATGATGGCTCAGTTATAGCATAACTGTTTTAATTTAAAGTCTGCTTCAGTTTGAGAACAGACACTTGAGATCAGGTGCTTCGCTCAGTTCAGCTCTTGTTGAGACTAAGAATTGACTCTTCTAGACAATTGAGGAGTGTTTTCACTTTTCCCGACTTTCACAAAATACAGTGGTTCTTGTTCAAACTTAACAACCACTGAGATGGAGAATTTTCAGTTCACTAACATGGCAGTTAGACTTTTGACTGGAATGGGAAATAATGAAAATTGCAAATGAAAACACCTAATTCTAATAGTTATAATTAACTTTGACATGGAATAAATGTGTTCAATAAGTTTATATATTTATATACATCTTCAAAAACATTTAAATCAAAATGACACATTTCAGCTATTATAAATTTTTGATTACTGTTACATGAATCTGCTACGGTGTGCAAATTTGTTTATTGTTAATAAATATGTAAAAATTAAAAACATTTTAATTATGGACACAGTAATGTCTGTCTGTGTGTGTTTATGCAAGAATTTCTAGCTCTCTACTGCATATATTTATCTTAACTGTGACATGAATTTGAAACATAATACATTATTCAATTTAGCTCACTAAAAAGTGATTCAACTTCAAATTGAATACTAGCTTTTCCATTCGTTCCGCCAAGGAAACTTGATTTGTTCTGCATCAGGGGCTTGTCGATAAATGTTACGCTCAAGCAGGTATGAATATTCTGCGTCACACATGATGTGAAAAAAATATTTCTCTAAGAAAAAGAACCTGATAGCAGTAAACCCGTTTTTACTTAAGTCTTTTTACATGCTTGGAATCTGAAACCAACTTAATGATAAAATGTTTTCCCAGAATGCCATTCCATTGTGATTTGCACATACTGCAATTGTAATTTAACTAATAAATTAGTATTTAAAAGAAAATAAGGATGAACTTCATTATACAGTAATTATTACTAATAATTTTTTACTATAATACTATAGTGATTTTAAAGTACTTGCAGATAAAGTAATAAAAACTATCTTTTGTAACTTAGTTTATTTGGTGGTCAAATAGGAAGAAAAAAACTTATTCTGAAATTGTCTCTGAAAATACCAGCGACATGATAAAGTCTACTGTCAAACACTAATGCAAACAAAAATAAAAACTACTATATTTATTTCACTGACAATATAATTTACATTTTAAAAACAAAAAAACCATGAACCATTGTCATATATTTCTTGTGTATGTGTGTGTATTAATAAGAATAATATTCAATGGTAATGATATTTTAATATTCTAAAACATTAATAATCATTACTGTGAAACAAAATTTCATAATTTGTCCTCCTTTTATAAATGAAGGTAGCCATTGTAGCTTAACGAGTAGTCAACATTGTATGTGCAGTGGGGTGGTAACAGAAGAATGTGCTTTAGTTTTTTATCTCACTGATTAAATTGTGTTCAGCCCCAGCGCTCTTTCACGCCTCACTTCCAGGCAAACACTCTTATATCTAGACTTAACACAGTTCTCTCAGTTTATTCAGTCATACTCTATATATCAGTTACAGTTTAGTCTCATTTATAGATTAAATTTTGCACTTACGTACTCTATACAGCTGTGTTTTAACCTCAACCTGGCAAAAACAGTTTACTTTTAGACTTAACAGTCTTTATGTCAAACCTATTCTTTCTCTGTGTATGTGGGGGTATTGGAAATACATAATCAAGTATTATAGGTATGACCACCTGCTGCTAGGCAATATGATTGTTACCTGTCAGTAACAAGTTTTCTTTTATAAACAAATTTTCTAAGACAAGAAACCTGCTATTTAGCAGCAAGAGATTTTTAATAATTGTGAATTCTCCTGAGAGAGAAATCTTGTTTTGCCACTCGACAGTGGAATAAAATATAAATTTTAAAAGTGTGAGTACTTATTTAAAATGGTTGGATTTTGTAAAAAAAAATATTATAACAATCATTTTCAATATAAACTAATTCAGGATACAGCTCATTAAAAAAACATGATAAATTTTAAATGGGAACGATTTTATTAATGATTATTATTGTCATAACAAACATGAAATGTCCTACTGCGTTTACAGTGATATTGTTACATTTCAGCTACATTTCTATGCTAGTTACCTATAAGATCTTATCAGCATCTCTGATTCCATGTGCCACTTTTACCACCTAGCAGCAAGAAACCTTTTATAAGCATCCTTCAACACAGGAAACCTGTAACTGTTACTGACAAGCAACAAGACAATTTTTTTTTTTGTTCTGTCCTAGAAAACAAATCTGATGCTATGTATACCAGTTAGTCAGTGATCTTTTGTAAGCATCTACCTACAGCACATATAACAGTTTTTAACACAGAGACATGACCCAAACCTAACAATGAGATTACTTCACATTCTGGAAAAAACTACATTAATTTTCTTTTACTAGTTTAGTTATGAAGTGGCGTACATTTTTTGTTGCAGCATGAATATAAAAAGTAAGGCTGCCTAGTGTTATTAAACATGTGAACTGAATCATTTTCCAGATGAATGCTCTGCTGAACATGAAATATATATATAATGAACTGGCAGATTTATTGTTGCATTTCCACTTAAATAATCACTGAACAGTTATCTTCACATAGCCAAATGTTGTGAAAAAGAAAATATAATATACATACAAACATAATTTTAATTCATTTTTTTGTTTTAATATTTAGTGTTGAGCTTTGTATCAGTTGTAAATACATTTATATATATTAGCAGATTTATATATAAATATATTTTAATATAATAAAGTAAAGAATGAAAAAACTGATGGGTTGATACTAAACTACATTACACAAGACTATATAGTATATTAATTTAATATAAGAAAAATAATGGATTGATATTAAAACACTAAAGAAAAAAGACTACAGTAAAATAATTGTTTGACAGAAGAAAAAAATAAAAACTTATGATATTAATTCATAGTAAGAATACAAACTGTATAGTAAATTAACTAATATGTAAAACTCCGTGCATTAATGGGTTGATATGAAAAAGAAAACATTGTAAAGTAATGGGTTGACAACACTATACACACAAGACATTGCAATAAATTAATTAGTTTAATATGAACAAACACTAACTATTTAATATTAAAACACTATATAAGCAAGACTATAGTTAATTAATGGTTTGATATGAAAAACACTGAACTAATTTATTAAAACACTATACCAAAACTGGCGTAGATTAATTGTTTGACATGGAGAGGCATTAAACTGATGGTTGATGTTAAAGCGCTGTACAGTATTTTAATTGTTTAGGGGTTTAATTAAGGGTTCTTAATATCTGAGTTAAAAATTATCTCTGATATTTTCTAATTTGCATTTTTTTTCAGAGATGTTGCTATTTGGATATGAATATAGTCCAAGCATTTTACATGAACTCTAATTAAAACATGGGCAAAATATTAATCTTTTTCTCTGTTACAGACAACATAAATACAGACTGTGATATCAGCAAGCTGTGATAACTTTATCATTTTTCAGCGACTAACATTAAAAGATATAAAATAAATGTGTAACTGCACTTATTCAGGTCATTTTAATATATGTGTAGAATATACAGTTCATTTTTTTAATTCATTTTTTTAATATATATGGGATATTCATTTACATTTTTCTAATATGTGGAATATAAAACAACATCTTGCTTGTTTGACTGAAATATTACTTATATTGTAATTTTAAACCAATATTTTATTTTATTTTATTTTATTTTATTTTTTAATCTTTTTTAATGGATGATTTAGGTTATATGGTATAATGAATAAAATGGACTATGTAATAGAGAGTAATGTGTGTGTGTATGTTAGAAGATTATTAGGATAATTAGATGAATATGCTGAAAATAGTAACTAAATTGAAGTATATAATCTTTGTTTGTAGATCCATTGTTACATAAAATGCATTATCTTCATGTAGTTAAATCTGATTAAAAATGCAAACTCTTTAATGTTAGCGTAATATGATCAAGGTCACAGTGTATGAGTTGTGTTACAATTATATTTTCTTTTTGACTTCATGCTGCCATGGTCTTGGAATATCTGCCCATTATGTAGTTTCATAGCTAAAGTTAATTGTAGAGAGCAGGAGCTATATTTAGCACAGCATAGATTAATATTTTTGAAGACAAATATGGCAGTTATATCACCTTTACTTACTTGCATAAAATAGTTCTTCAAAATTTGTTCATATTTATTTTATTTTATTCATTTTTTATTCATTTTTCTTTTTCTTTCTATTGCTTTATTATAATTAGTTATTTTTTTTATATCATTATTATTATTATTATTATTATTATTATTATTATTACTTTCATATTTTTTTTAATTGATACAGAGATAAAATGGATCATAAATATGAGCATATTTATTTTTATTTTTTTATTCATTTTTTTTTATTGCTTTTTATTATTATTATTATTATTATTATTATTATTATTATTATTATTATTATTTACATATTTTTTTCTTTAATTGAAACAGAGATAAATTAGATCATAAATATGAGCAGGTAAAGGAAATTGTTCTTGCCAAAATTTAAACATAGGCACAGATGACCTAAATATATTTTGTATACTTCCAAGTTATTGTTATTGTAAAATGTCAAAACAAAATCACAATGCACCTGACAGTAAATCATTGCAGCAACTGCTAATTCTTAGTTTATCAGGAATTTACAAAATGATGTCAGTATAAAAGAAAAAAGAAAATATCTGCCTTCATACAGGTTTGTTCTCAAACTTGTTATGTTGTAGTCAGCCTTTTTATTTTTTATTTTATTAGATCTGTTATGATTTATTTATTTATTTATTTGATTTGATTTGATTTTGGGGTTTTTTTAAAATATGTTTTTATTAGCCACAGTTTAAAAAAAACACACAAAAAAAGCAACAACAACAAAAGCTGTATTTAAGTTATATCACAAATTAATTTATTGTAAGAATTTAAAAATAGACTATACAGTGAACCTTGTAATAGGAACAATGAGAGAATTGTCTGAGAGCAAGTCAACCTTCCAGGTGAAATAAAAATTTGATTAACTACTTTCCTACGCCAATGTTGTTGCTTCCATTCTGCACAAATTAAAATCTTATTACTGGCATGCTAAATTGTTAACTGCAAATGTTTTGCTTGGAACCTTGTTACATATTGTTGTGCAGGATTCAGAATACTACACCATTCTAAAATATATAGCATATACCTAACCTTTGTTTTGTTGTTAAATTTTTTATATTTTTAAAGTAATTAAAATTTAAATTAGCTTTAAAATTCAGAGTATAATGAGTTTTTTAATACATTTGATAAAATTTGTATATTTAATAGCTTTGTTTTTATTTTTTCCAGTTGCAGATTTATACCAGTATGATTTACAAAAAGAATGAATGTGAGTATTATTAATTTTGTTGTGTGATATGCAGACTGAATTTGGGATTATTAGCACATTAAGAAATATTTAGTAGATAGTGCTAAATAACAAATATCATACTTGATAAGATAGAACCATAACACTGAATGCTGAAGAAAATAAATCCTTCAGTCTTAGAAAAAAAAACATTTAAAAAATTAAAAACTTGAAGTTTTGTTGAAGACACTTTGTTTTAGCAATACATAACCTGTGAGATATTTTAACTCTTTGGTGGGAAAAAAAAAATAGTTTACAAAATGTATTCAGACTATTTATTCTTACCACCAGTCTTAAATGCATGTTTTCTGGTTGTTTCATTTATTTTGACCCAAATCATTTTAGTGAAATAGATATGTCATTGTGTTTTCTAAATGCCCAGGGTTGTGTTATAGGTATACATGAAATTTTCAGTACAGCACATTTATCCATGTATTTTCAAACTAGAAAGTAAATGTGAGATATCAAAATCCAAAATAAATATGTATATACACACACACAATATATTGCACATGCACTCTCAAACACACAAACATTTTTTCATCTAATACATATATAAACCAAATACAGTAGTAGTCAAGTGTGTGTGTGTGTGTGTGTGTGTGTGTGTGTGTGTGTGTGTGTGTAAAGATGCAGTTTATGTGTATATAGTCTCAATAAAATAAAATGGCATAGATTATTATCTATCTACCTATATTATTATACTAACCACTGTTACCTGATTTTATTTCTTATGCAATATGAAGGCTATTTTTTAATTTGTTGTCTTTTAATTAATTTATTTATTCATTTATTCATTTTTGTTTTTATCTGATCATCTTGTACGTTTTGCTTAAATATTAATAGTGCTTAGTTTAGTTTCTTATAGTGAAATGAAGAGATTAGAAGTTTGATCAAATCTAGTTTGTATGATGTACTTAAAAACTTTCAAAAATTAATTGTAAAGTGGAATTAACTACCAGTGACTGGCAAGCCTACACTGATACAATAAGTGTTGGGCCTACATTAAAACAATGACAAAGAGGCCTAAGTTAAATAATAACTTTAAGGACTATGTTAATACAATATCTAATATGCCTGCATTAGAATAATAACTGATAAACCTATATAACAACAGTAACTGATAGCCTACATTAAAATAATAACTGATAGGCCTACACTAATACAATCACTGACACGCCTAGATTAAAATAATAACTGATATGATCACATTAATACAATATCTAACACACCTGCATTAGAATAACAACTGATAGGCCTACATTAATAGAATCACTGCTAGGCCTACATTAATACATTAATACAATCAATGCAGTTAATACCATCACTGATAGGCCTATATTAGAACAATAACTGAGAGGCATACATTAGAAGAATAACTAACACGCCTAGAATGTTTATTCTTTTTTAACCCGTTGTTTACTCACATTTCAGTGACAATGAATAAATTGCTCTAATCAATTTGTGATTATAATTACTTAAGTCAGGAAAATGGTTTTATAAAGAAATTTGTTAGTATTGAAAAAAATGAAATTTTACATTAACTGGCTTGATACATTGATTTCATTATTACATTCCTCATTGTTAGTGTCTTGTTCTTGTTCTGCCTTGTTTACTGTTTTTAAATATTTTCTCTCTGGACATGTCATCGTATTCACGAACGATGCTTAACTAATTCATGCAAGACTTGTACAGGCAAAATGCAGTTTAAAATATCTGTGTGTAGTATTCTGTATTGATTTGTAATATGATATGTATGTCAAGACATTGCCGACTCTTTTAAATTAATTATTTTAAACGTACTTACCTTTCAGTTTGTGTAAGCTGCAACCTGGCAAATTTATAACATTATAAACCATGAAAGAAAAGTTCCAAGATTGAGTTTTTCTTTTTCCTTTCTTTCTTTCTTTCTTTATCTATTTATTTATGTATTTATTTATTTATTTATTTATTTATTTATTAAAACCTTTTTTGGTTGTATTTTATTTTATTTTCAATTTTATTTTTCTAAAACATGTTGATATAATTAACAAATAGATAATAATCATAAATTAGAAAAATTTTAATAAGTGTATTATATTTAATATCCTATTTAGCAGATCATAACCAAATCAGAATTTGTGTTTTTCAGTTTTTAATTGTTTAATTTTAGTGTCTTTGTCAGGGTATCTTGTCTACTTTGTTGTTTTTTAAATATCTTTCACACCCACACACACACACACACACACACACACACACACACACACAGTGCTTTTCCTTTTACTGTCTCTCTCACTGTTTGTCTTTTGATCTGTCTCTGTCTACCTCCACTCACAAGCAGAACTGTTATCAGCATCTCATTGGTTTATTTATGTGTATTATTTTATTTTTTAAATTAGATACAACATGGACTGTAAGCTTATGTAAAGATTACCTGTTAATATTGATATCTTGAAAAATGTATGCTCATATTAAATGATACCCATTATGATCAGTTTCAATCTGATTATTTTTAAATTTTAGATGGTATAAAATATAAAAATGAAAATTACCATTTTTTTAAATTGTTATTTTTTTCAAAATACCTGAATATTACTTAAGCATTTTACCATATTTTCTTCTCAGTTTTTTGTTATTTAGTAAATTTAACTGTTTTATTTGTTATAAGATATGCTTTGGAATTGTTTGTGAAGTAAAAAAACCTACAAATTCAATTATACATTTTTATTTAGATAATCAAATTTATTGGTTATCGGCTGTTTTAATAGAACTTTTATAAAATAAAAATTAAAATGGTAAAATAAAATTAAAAACTCAGAACGTGCAGTACAAGGTAATATTGTGTTGAAATGAATATAAAGAGTTGTGAAAGAATCTTATAGTGGATGTATTTTTCTCCTGGAGATGACTTTTCATGCCTTTGTAACCAAACCAGGCCGATGCTAATTGTCCGTGGCAAGATAACAGCACAGCGCTGATTAAAACCAGTATAATGAGCCAAACCATGCAGTCATGAAATGATGATTCCAGAATCTCTACATAGCTGTAGTGAGAGAAAAAAATCTGAAAATACTAAATTTATACTTTTTTTTTTTTAACCTGCAATTTATTATTTTCTAGAATCACTATATTTTTTTGTTATTATTATTTAATGCATGGCGATGCATTGCTGTGTGTTTTTAAAATGGAATATGGAGACTGACAGACAGCGGTGGGCAGTGCGTGATGTAGTAGAAAGCCAGTAATGGAACACACTTTCCATGTGGCTGATCTTCATGATTGACTGCCTTTCAAATGCAGCCTGGCTATTTCCCAAGTCTGTTCATGCAGAACAGCATGCTATTCGGTAACAAGTCCATTATACTGATCTCCAGCGGAATCGCCTAAAATGTAGGACAGGGAGGACGTGAGTTTTAGTGAAAATGTGTTTAAAGAGATGACTGAATCATACACATGCGTTTCTTTGAAGCATGACAGGTGTGACCGAAACCCTAGTGTTCTCATTAGCTCATTATGTAAACATCAGCAGGCTGACCTCTTATTCTGACCTTATTTGTTATCTGTTTACCCCCTGAGTCAGGCTATCACATTGTGCACTGTGTTTATTCATGCATTAAGCAAAGAGGAGAACCAAATGCTGAAGAACCGCCTGACTGCCTCCAGTTAATCATCGAAGCCAGCAGTTATTGGAAATTGGGTCTGTGTTTTTTTTTTCTCTCTTCACCAGGTCTGCATCTGTTTGTGAATGCAGATGGAAGAATATAAGCGAGTTGTGAAGCAAGCTTGGTGCAGAAGAGAAAATCAACCATGCCTGGCTGTCCCTGCTGATAACATATCACGTTACTTGTATTTGGATCAAGAGACATTGTATTCAACTAATCTGAACCTGCTATAACGCCTCACTGAAACAATCAACAAAAGACGTGTCACGGTGCTGAACAAATGCAGAATTATTGGTATTTTACAGATTTTTCTCATTTCTGTTGTTTCAAACATATTAATTGTTAACTGGCATTTGTATACTTTCACTGTAATGCAGTTCAGATTTTTTGTTTTTGTTTTAGCTGTATATGTAAGTAAGTGTGTTAATATATTGTTCAGGTGATATATATCTTATTTCTGTATAGATTTAAATTTATCGTTTTATTTTTGTTTTCCTTTGGAGTTGAAGTAGAAGTAACATATTAACTAATTTTCAAATTTCTGTGTTATCTTTAAGAATTATTGCTGATTGTATATTATTTAAAAGTATTTTAATTGTTTAATTATGACTTTAATGGAAATGACTGAAATTTGGGAAGAACTGGCTAATGAGTCTAAGCTTACGTGATCTTTTAACATACATATACACTTAGATATATTAAAAAGGCCTTCCAGCTTTATTTGTATTACATGTATAATTCAGTTATCTGACTTTCCTTCAAGTTTACACATTTCACATTTAGGTTAGATTATATTTTATATCGAAATCAGCAGAAAATTTATGTTCTTACTTTAAATAACTTAGGCTAAATCAGAAAAATGGTGAGTTGAATTCATAACATGATTATTATTTCTTAATTTAATTTTATGCATATATAGAAGAAAACTAATATTTGAAATAATGAAATTTATTTTCTTCATATAATGTTAAAACTGGATATTGTATCTATAATAAATTTGGTTTGAAATTATACCTGAACAGTAAACAAATGCACAATCATATATTTACATACATACCAGAATACAAATTCAAAAATGTGCACATACAGGTAGGTACAAAATGCACACACACACGTAATATATTACACACACATTTATACACCATATAGCACACATATACATTATGTGGAAATACAGACAGGTACAGTTAAAAGACATAAACCAGATACATTATACTTGTACACTAAGGATCAAGAAATGTGTGTCAGTTAAATTGTGAGTCATTTCAGTCTCACAGTTACATCCTATTAGGGAACAATGCTGTTAGGTACAATTATGCTGATCAGTTAACATTTTTAATAAAAACAAAAACTCCTTTTATCTTACTAAGTAATGGTATTGTTGACAAAACAGTAGAGTAATTATATTTAGTCACCAATAAACATTTAAATTATATCCAACTAATTGCATAATTATATATGTAATCACACACACACACACACCTTGTGCATGTGTAACTAGTACTCAATTTTTTAGTGTACCTTGATATTTTTTTTACACTTGTTTACTTCATCTCAATTCCATATAATTCTTCTTTCTCATCTTTTTTTTTTTCCCCTTGACATCTGTTTATATTTATTCTGATGCAGTAAACCTTTGTTTTCTGTTAACAAAATAAGCTTTTTTTAACACCCTGATTTCTGTTATTATGATCAGATGAATTATTTTCATTTGGATATGCAATATGTGATTTTTATGATACTTGTATTACTTCAGATTGATGCAGATTACATAATTTTTCTAAACCCCATATTTTCAATTATAATCTCAAATTTTCTAATACTTACACATTATATTTCTGGTGAACAGCATGTGCATTAGATTTTAATATCTTACTGATACAGAAAAAAGAAAAATTCAAAATAAATTATATACAGATAAATTAGAAGTTAGTATATAGTATATAGTATATTTTATTATCATGAAATAGATGAAAAACTTGCTGTCAGTACTCTTACCAGTAAGTGATAAACACCTTCTCATAGAAAGGAGATTATATAGATCTGTCATCAATAAATTCTGGTTGGAAATGGAAACAGCACATCAAGGATGATTTTATCTTATGCCTGTCTTCTTTATATAAGTGGGCTACATCTCAATTCTTTTCATTTACTCACACACACATATACTTGCATATATTTGTGTAACTAATTGTGAAATTCAAGATGTACCTCATTGTTAGACTTATCTGTACATTAATATCATTTTTAAGGAATTTTAAGTTACATTAAAATACAACAACAACAAACATAATTTTAAAAACATTTTCCAAATATTTTAATTAACAGGTTACAAATGCAGACAAACGACAATATTAAGAATTTATTTATATCATCAGTAAAACAGTTTAATCAGTTTTCTATTAGTGGATACCTTAATATTATTGCTTGGGATGTTTAGAAATGTTTGTTTTACTGGCTCCATTGAATCACCTGAACACTTCGGAAAAAATTAATAGATAACTGACACTTATGTTGCTATAATTTTAATGGACTGAGAGTCAGATAACAGGACAAAACCCTTCAGGACAGAACCCCACTCATTCATCAATCAGCCAGTTCAGGCAAAATCCCTATTCTTAATGGAGAAAAAGAAAGAAAGAAAAAATAATTTCCAGTATTTGTCATTTACTTGTAGATGTTGGTACTGCTTTCTCTGACCATGTTCAGTGCTTTGCATTATTGACCTTGTGTGACATCATGCTTCCTTGCATAACACTTTGTTATGGTGATGATTTTTAAAGGAAGACAAAAAGTGCAAGTGATTATTGTGAATTATAATGAAAACCATCCATCACATCATCACAAATATTTGTAAGCTACATTTACATTATACATATGATATGTGGGTACAAATTGTTTTGATGATTATTGCTTTTTAAGAGAAACTATCTACTATTGATCATAACTTTACATTTAGTATATTGATAAGCAATCTAAACAAAACCAAAATTCATTTTAAAATAATATTCTTTACAGGTGAAATCAGAAATATTTCGGAGGGATTTTGCCCTGGACCCAGTGCATTTAGGTGTAAACATATTTAATTAGAAATGTTTTTGTGCTAAGTTTCTGGGCCTGTTACTGGTAGATTAGAAGGAGTGTGACTAAAATCTAGATAACGATTTTCATCTGTTAGCTGTTGCAACATGTGTATTTGTGACTTAGATAAAAATTTGGTAAGCTGTCAAATGAATAATATTACAACTAAAAATAACAAGTGAAAAAAGTGTGATTTCTTTAATTTGAACACTGCGTATATAAATATATTTCACAGTCCATGACTGTGTGACAAGAGGATTGTGTTCTATATTTAAACGTGTAATTTTATCAGGTGTATATGCTGGCAGTATTTTTCAAATTGATTTGTTTGATTTCACCTACTTTATTTGACTGTATTTACCATCCATAACCATACCCTTTCAGGAACAAATAAGAAACTGTTGATGTTTAAAAAAATATATATATATATATATTCATTACATTCATTTATGTTTTAATTATGTTTAATATATATTTTATTTATTTATTTATATTATTATTATTTTATTTTTATTTTTTTTATTATTATTATTTTTTTATTATTTTTTTTTTGTAATCCATAGGCTTTTGACAGCTGTTGTTATTGATATTCCAAACTAGAATTCTCATTCAAGCCAAGACAATTTTTGTTCAAGACAAATTGTGTTTTATATTAGAAAGAGAGGTGTCTTGGATAATTGTTATTCACAACAAAACATTGATAATACAAGGACAAAAGCTTATTACAGATTATTTCATTTATATACACACATTTTACAAGTTAAATATTGAGGAAATACAAATTTCAATGAAGCAAATATATTTTTTAGATAAACTGTTTTTAATTCCATACTTTATTTTAGCTTAGTAATGTTAATAGTACAGATTAACATTGTTTTTACAAGGAAATGGTATATCTTTACAAACTGTTACAAACAAGAGTAAATAACTAAATTTGGTCATACATTAAATCAGCCTAGAAAACATCTACTCTGTGTACTTTCTCTTCATACTAGATCTTCCATGATGTTGAGCAACATATATTTATAGCTAATAAATGAAAGTAATGATAATAAAACATAATGAACTATAAATAATGTTTATTTTATTTTTATATAATAGTTATGATAGGTAGTGAATGCACCATTTTGAAATGATGAAATCTCCAAATTTGGAACAGTATCAACAGTTTTAATTTATACATATCTAGATTTGCTGATTATAGCTCACTGGACAGACTTGTCTCAAATAAAACAGATTACATTATTACTGGCGATACTACCCCATTCCAGCCAACCTCTGAAAAACAGTTTCTTTTTAATCTACCCTAACTCAAGCAAATGTTAAGTATTTTCTGATGCTAATTTTCAGGAAAGGAAATCACTCAAAATGAAATAAAAGCCAATCACATACTAATAAATGTTTGGCTATTATAGTTGGGTCCCCTGCATTAAAACAGCAGAACAGTGTTAGCCGTGAAATCAGCCCAGTTAAAATTTGTTCATTACATACACATTATCAGTGAATTATGAATTTTTGCTAAATGTTTAATGTGACTTATATTATTATCAGGTAGCCCTAATATTTGATTTAATAATGTTATACATGCAAAATCTGTATATGCAAAAATAGATAATGTAATTCTCAGTACAACCATTTCATTTAAATTTAAATGCATATAGTAGATCAGGAAGTGAAACTGTTGTTGTCAGTGTCACTTTAACTGTCATCACTGTCATAACCATTATCATCATTATTATGTAATTTTGTTAAATCTGTTACCTGAACACTTGGATGCTAACGCACACAGCTGGCTGTATTTGAGTAACTTTTTTGTTTTCTTTAACAAAAAATGAATAGTATATTTAGTGATTTTTATTATTTTTACTTTTATTCTTACTTTTTTTCTTTTTTTTTTAGTTCTTTTTTTTATTATTAATGAACATTATAATAAACTAACTCACATAATTGTGTTTACATATAGATAAATGTTTTGTGGCCGCATTCAACTATAGTATTATAACTGAGTGCATCATTTTTAACTAATGATGCTAACATTGTTATATTTAGAAAATAGTTTTCTTCTCTCATCATATTTATTTACAATAATGGAGTACATATATTTTAATTATTCATGTTGTAAAAAAAATTACATTTATGTTTGACATACTGTAATGTATGTGAGTAGTAGTTTATTTTTGAAACATTATGTAACAGTGTATGTGAGTGGTACTATTTCTGACACACTGTGTAGTACAATGTTGTATGTGTAGTACTATTTATTTCTAACACATAATACAGTGTTGTGTGTATGGTATTATTTATTTCTGACACTCTGTAATACAATTTTGTATGTGTAGTACTATTTATTTTTGACACTGTAACACAATGTATGTGACTAATACTATTTATTTCTGACACTGTATTACAGTGTTGTATGTATAGTATTATTTATTTCTGACACTTCATGTAATACAGTGCTGTATGTGTAGTATTTCTGACACTGTTTTAAGACAATGTTGTGTGTGTGTAGTTCTATTTATTTCTGACATTAATACAATGTTGTGTGTAGTACTATGTATTTCTGACACTAATACAATGTTGTATGTGTAGTACTATTTATTTCTGACACTAATACAATGTTGTATGTGTAGTACTATTTATTTCTGACACTAATACAATGTTGTATGTGTAGTACTATTTATTTCTGACACTGTAATACAATGTTGTATGTGTAGTATTTATTTTTGATACACTGTAATAGTGTTGTGTAGTACTATTTATATCTGATGCAGTGTGTACTACAGTGATCTATGAGAGTAGTACTATTAATTTTTTATCACTGTGTAATACAGTGTTGTGTGTGAGTAGTACTATTTATTTTTGACACTAATACAATGTATGTGTAGTACTATTTATATCTGATACACTGTGTACTACAGAGTTGTGTGTGAGTAGTAGTATGTATTGTGGCAAGTCTAGGTTGACCTGGTATCAACTGGCAGCAGAGCCAGCTGGTAAATCATGTTAGATTTGTGTTACCTGGTGTGATCTCATTTACAAAGCGTGTATTGAGGACAGTCAAGTTAGTTTTCACTGTTACAAGTATAAGACAGTCAGCTTTATTCTGTTATTAGTGAACACTGTGATGTCTGCATTGGCCTCCATTTATCATCCAATTAATTTGTAACAATCATGTAATCACTTTACACTAATCTTATTAATCATCCATATCAGTGGTTCCTTTATATTTGTTCAGCTTTTTGCATTTAACCATTGACATATATATATTTAAACACATGATTTAATATTATTGTTTAACTCCTAGCAGCTGATATATTTTTGTGCTTCCATTTATTAATTTACTGTCATTTTACAGTTATTATGTTTTCACTTTATTATCTAGGTTAAAACTCATGTTAATCTTTGATTATCATCCAAATAATTATAGTAATTGTAACAGTCACACATATTAGTTTTAGTTTATTATTCATGTTTATCAGTTTTGATTTATCATAGATGCATTTTAATAGACTTGAAAATATCTACAAACATGACTGATATTGTAGACCTACCTTTTAATGTATATGAATTATAAATGCGTGAGACTCTGTGACATATTGCATAATGAACTGACAGCATACTTTGTACAACTGATAGTTAATAAGTAATGTTATTGTGATCACATTTTTATGATGATTTCACAAAAAGGTGTTTAAAGCTAATTTGTTCTTAGTTGTAGTCTGAACGTCTGGCTGGCTGTCTGTCAGCAGAGAACACACACATTATTTGTTTTACACTTATTAAATGGCAGGTGCCAGTCACACGCGATTCAATTTGTTCTCTCCATTGCAGAACAATGTATTATTGATTTTGTTTGTTGAGATTATGCTTGGAGAGTCTTGTTACAGAATGACACTGTCTTTCTCCAGTTCATACAACAACATGTATCTTGTTAACACATAGTCATACACCTTGTCACTGATAAAACACACACAAATATGAGTATATAAACATACATTCAGACACAAATAATCATATTAGTTAAATATTAATGTGACTAACATATACACACACAAATATTGTGTAAAAATATCACAACAGACATTTTACAATATTCGTGTTAGTGAAATGTTAGAGTGATTAACATAAATTTCACAAACATATAACTATGCTATGCACACACACACTAAAATACACAAAAATAAACAGATTCAAATGAATATAAATATGCACACAAGAAACAGAACTATATAGCTGTGTGATGGTTAATACAAGAGCCTGTTTAACATATTCTTAATGCTAAATGTATTTCTGTTGAGAATGATGACACCAGGTAAATGACACTTGTAATATGTTACAAAGGTTATTCTGCTCCCAGTAATATGCTGACATTAACACTTAGCTGTATTATTTAGAAAATATTCACTACAGCTGAAAAAAACAGATCATTGTGTGTCTGTGTGTGAGTGTGTGTGTGTGTCTTTATTCATCCTACAATCACTACAAATAGTGCCACAATAAGATGACTGTTTAAATTCAAATTTCTCTATTTTCAGTCTTGACCAAATGACATTGAACAATGTAATAAGTGAATGCCCACAGAAATGTATAGATAACAAATAAAAAACAAAACATCTTTAACCAAAACAAAGCACATTCATATCCATTAAAGATAAACATTTGAATAAATTATAAGTATATTATTTTTGTTATTATTGTTGTTGTTGCTGCTGTTTTGTTTTTTTTTCTTCTTGGTAGATAGTTATATGAATTGATATTAGTGTTTTTATAATAGCAGACTCATTGCTATTGGCTACTCATACCAGCAAGGCATCTTTTCTTTTCTTTTTTTCTTAGGATGGGAACACATATAAATACATGACTGTTTAGTTAATATAAAATTTATACACACACATACATACGTAATATTCTTGTTTTTGTTTTATTTTTTCAGCTCTTTTAATGTAGTTTATAATATTTGTTTTTATTATTTTTTATTTTTTTGTTTTTTTTATGATATCAAAGATAATCTTTATATTAATCCATACAAATTACTGAAGCACATAATACAGAGCAGAAAATTATTATTTTATTACTTTATTATTTACCTGTCACGACAGTCATATAGGAAGTTGTGCAATACACTTACTTAAAGATAAAAGAACAGTTGGCAGGCATCAGTGTGTGACGGATGGTCACTTGGTACAGTAAACACAGGCTTACATGGGCTAACATTGATGATTTCTCCATGTCTAACACAAGGACATCCCTGTGTCCTGCTGTTCAGTGTATTTCCTACTTGTTTACACTTTATTGACAGAGAATTCAGTTTTTACTTGGCTCATGTTGTATGTTTGTAAAAGGTGTAAACAGCAGATTGTTCATGGTAAACATTTCTATTGTTTTGTGTCCATTGCGTATTGGTAATATATAAATATTATAACTGTCGGCTGTTGGGTTATGGTTAAACTGTAGTTTTGATGTGATTTGGGTTCATTATTGGATAACTAAGGTTAATCTAGTAACCATTATAAAATATATGACATGTACTTTAAAAAAGTTTTGCATTACAGCATGTTTTTTAAAATTATTAGTTGAATAGGCAGATATTTTATTGCAGCTTGTCACAGCTGTGGTTGTAGTTGTGATTGTAAAAACTGTGTAATATATACTGCATAGATCAGAGTTGTCAGAACATGTCTTTCTGACATCCATTAATACAAACCCAGTTCTGTCTCTTTCTTTATCATTGTTTTAAATTTTTATTTTAATTTTATTACAGATAGAAATGCACGCACACATACACACACAGACACACATATACAGGTCACAGTGTGTTTTGTGTTGGTTTTTAATAAAAATCATAATATATTTATATTGCATAGTAATAATTAATCTTAAAAATTATGTGATGTTTAAGTTTAATAAACATTTTAAATAATTCAGTGTTGATTCTTATTGGAAGAACCTGTCAAATTAGTACATTTGTAAACTGTTGTTTATTTGTTTATTTGTTTGTTTTGTGTTTGTGTTTTGTTTTTGCTGTTTATTTTATTTATTTATTTTTGTTTTTATTTTTATTTTTATTATTTGTTTTGTTGTTGTTGTTATTTGGGGATAGGTTGGTGGATATTGTTAATAGGTTTAAGGTACAATTTTATCTCTTTGTTTTACATGTTTAGGTTTTGATACAAATGAGTTGGGGCAGCATTGTAATAAAATATGGGTGAACTAAATGAATGTGACTCACAGTGACATTATATTAGATATCAGTGAGGTGTGTGTTTCAGGCCAGTGAGTAGATTGTAGTTTCATGCTATAGGGCAATTAGCCATACCTAATCTTCTGTACAGTCTTTTCACTCTGGTTGTTCCTTTACCCTCCCAATCCGTTTGTCAACAGCACTTGTTAAATTTCAATAAGCTTTTATTTTTGTTGTTTGTGCATTGACCTTTGACCTATGCCATTGTTTGTCTCACTTGAGTAGTTAAGGTGAAAAAGTTAGACATAAAAATTTGAAGGTGCTCATATGTTACATTAGTACTGTTGCACTGAGGTTCTCAATTACTGGAGAAATATACTCTGTCTCTGCAGTCATGTGTTAATCAAGTTTTGTGTGTGAATGTTAGGTTTATAGTCAGTATAATTACTCTTATTAATTTGTGTAGATGGGCCGCCTTGTGAGTGTGTAAGAGTTTTATACATGTGTGTGTGAGTGTTTATTTTATTTTACTTATTTTTCATTCTCATTTTTGTGTGTACGTGTATTCCTTAATATGTGCATGAATGTACATCTGTGTATGCATGTGTATTTTCACCATACAGAGATCATACTAAGTGTAGACAGAAGAAATATATCAATCATAATATCAGGTAGTTTTAATTTCTTTTTAATATATTCAAAAATATTTTTATATTTCTTTAATTATGTATATTTATATATATGTACATATTTTTTTTTTCTTCCTGAAGGCTAGAAACGCAGCTGCTAGTTTTCACTGTGATTGTTCTAAGGAAATAGACTATGGAATAATGTGATGGTCAAGTTACAGCGGGGAGACTTTCTCCTCTTTGAAATGTCTTGTGCAATACACACTCACAGCAGCATCTGTTCAGAGGCAGATAAACAATGCCAGCAGAATCGCAGCTTATACAGATAAAACTGGAAGCCACAGATGAGAATGAGGCTGGCAAAGATAGCATAACAAAGGGAGATAAATGTAATGAGACAGAATCTTCTGAAGTTGAAACATCTTCTGTGAAAAGTGTCAGTGAGACAGACAGTGTTAATGTCAATGGGAAGTCTACAGGTTCGAATGATGCCACTGGAAATGATGGAAAAGCTTCAAGTGAAAAGTCAGCTGATGAAGTTACATCAACTTCTACTTTTACGTCAAATGGAAATTCACAGGTTCACTATTTAATCTTTAATCTAAAAAAAAAAAAAAAATCTATTCATGGATAAATTAACTTTAATATCAGCTTCAGCACAGTATTTTTCTCATGAAAATAACACATAGATTATGTTGTTTATTTTATTTTACTTTTATTTATTTATTTTTTTATTTGAAAGATTATCACCTCCCAACAGTCATTGGTTATACCACAACCATATCTACATTTCCTACAGCAGACGATGTTTCAGTCACAACTACTACAGCAGCATCAGAATATGATCAACTCTGTGGACATGACTGCACGACTTGCAGAGCAAGCTGATGAGGTAATGACACTGTTGTTTAAATTTCTTTGTTATCATGATATCATTTCATAATGAGACTGTAACAGATTTAAATTATTTCATACACGGGTAATTAAACTGTTACAGATTTAAATTTTCCTAATATCATGAATAATTTCATACACAGAACAGATAAGGTAATGAAATTGTTATAGATTAACAGTTTTCTTTTATATCATTTTATACATATACCTGATGTATTAACGTGATCTATAATTTGTTTGATGTGTCAGTTATACTTTCATTTCTAAATTAACAAGTGATATCTTGATAAAAGGGTAAAATGACATGCCACAGTGTTTTATTTTCAGTCTTTGTTAATTGTAAATGTAGATCTCCTTATTAAATACAAAAAAATTTTGTATCACACAAAACAAGGATCAGAGTAAGAATTAGAGGTAATGTCTAGCACTGTTGTTAACATCAAAAATGAAACAAATATATGTCAAAAAAACCAACAGAGGTCACATAAATATACTCTTGAGACTGCTTGTAAGAAATGTTATTTTTCAAACACTTATTTCTGTTTGTGCAGCATGGAGAGATGGCGTTTCCCCATCGTGAACATGGACACCAGACAAGCGGTGCGGAGGTCACGGCAGCAGAAATTGTCTCGGATGACAGCATGGAATTTGAAGATGGCTTGCTCACTGATGATGAACTGGAAGATATGATGAAAAGAAAAAATGATGGAAGAATCAGACATTCTGGTATTCAGTATTTTGTCTCAGTTAAAATCCTTTTCTGTAATTACCTACTGTAAGATACTTCTCTGTAGTTAACTAATGTAAAATACTTTTCTATAATTACCACAGTAATATACATCTATATAGTTAACTACTGTAATTTACTTTTATATAATTAACTACATTTTACACGCTTTAACATGCAAAGACTTTATTTCTGTAATTAACAGACTTCTCTGTTATTCACTGCAACAGACATGTGTAAATAATATATAATTCTTTATAGATAACATCTCATTATATAAGTCATTGTTATAGACAGTTTGAGTAATACATTCCAAAGATTTCTCTTTAAGTAATTCAGTGGAACTGACTTTACTATGATTGGTACACTGGTACCGACTTCTCTGTAAATAACACAGTAAAGTGAGACAGACAGACGGACACAGAAAACACTTCTCAAAGAAAAGGCAGTTAACACATTGTAATTCATTTTCATTTCTTATCTGACATTATAAACCATATTTTCAACAACAAACATATCTTCGTTATTGATAGCATCTTAAAAAAATAACATGAAGAGCATTTCACAGCATACTAATTTTCCAGTGGTAATTGTTGATTGTAAATTGTCTTACTTTATAAAACTATGTTACTTTTATCTCTGGCATTTCAAGCAATGCCAATTTCTGTTGTAGGTGGTAGAAATGTCAATCAGTATGGACGAGAGTTCACCAATGGCCGACCACTTCCAGACCATCTTCGTGTTCAGATTCTGCAGTTAGCACTGCAGGGAATTCGTCCGTGTGAAATTAGCAGACAGCTACAAGTGTCACATGGATGTGTGAGCAAAATTCTTAACAGGTAAATACCATGGCAGTATACACATGTGGTTGTTATTTCGTTTCTGAATTTTAGCTTTTTCTTAACTTTTCTATTGAAATTAAAAAGCAGATTTATAGGAATTGTATTATATTTTTTATATGCACTGTTGATTATGAAAAAGAAATATTAAGAAAATATATATATGTTTTAATATTTATTTACTTTATTTATGTACTTTTTATTTTTAATTTTTAATTTTTAAGTTATTTATTATCTTTTTAACAGAAATATTATATATTTACAGAATTGTAGTGAGAGTGAAATTATTTATAAACTGCCTGCCTGTTAAAAAGGTTAAACAAACTATTACTTGATAAACATTAATGATGTTTATTCATTTGGAATAATTAATATTTGGCTACTTTCAACACAAAATAATCATAAAATAAACTCTACACTAATGAAATTTATTAAATAAATATTGGCAGTTCATTTTTAATTATTATTTCTGCAAAGTTTGTTGTTTAGATATGTATTGTAAGAGATTACCTGTTTAGTATTAAAGTAGACACTAATAGTTAATGGCTTACAGACTGAGACACTAATCACTGACTTAATTTAATATTTTAAGATATCGAAAGACTGGCAGTATTAACCCAGGACAAATAGGGGGGAGCAAACCAAAGGTTACCACCCCTGACGTGGTCACCCGGGTGCGCCAGTACAAGACAGAAAACCCACAGATGTTTGCCTGGGAGATCCGACACAAGTTAGTGATCTACTACTTTACCAAATTAGATAGAAATTGCTATCTACATTATACATCTCTCTTCATAACTGTCTAATGCAAGTTACTTGTTACTATTATCTTTAACACTTTTGATGAATCAATTAAAAATACTGCCTGATGCATGTAAAGTTTTGTTTCGACTAGTCTGCTAACTAACATGATATACATTATTTTTCTTTTATAACCTAAAAAAAAAACAGAAGAAAAGAAAGAGATTGACTACTTTCTTGTCATGCCAGATATTCCATTAAATTTCAGAATCAAATTAACATGTCACTTTAATATGAGATGCAGATTCACAGATACATGCGTGTGAGAAGTAATGAATATTTATTTGCTATTCTTTAAATAATTATTAATGCAGTTCAAAATAATTCAAAGGCATTGATAGATAATTAATAACAACATCTTGGTGTTTTATTTTAGACTGATACAAGATGGCATTTGTACAGAGAAAAGCATTCCCAGCATCAGTTCTATAAACAGAATAATCCGAGACAAAGCCATGTTACATCGCCGTGGTTTCAACTGTAGCTTTGATGATGAGGTTAGTATAGGAACCAACAAGTCATTATGAGTAACAGTGCCTGAAGAAGTAAAATATACTTTTTTCAAGTTGATCAGAATCCCTCAGACTTGACAGTATTTAAATTTGTGCATTACTACTGTAGAATAAAAAAAGATGTAAGTAAAATTAGAGTTTCATTCTATTATAAAGGCATTAATAGTGAGTGTGCTTTATAAGTGAAATAGAAAAAGGTTAGAAGGCATGCCAGTATAAGCATAGGAATACGGTAACATTTCAGAAAAATGAAAAAGTGACAAGTAAACTTTGTATTTGAAATTGAAATAAATGACATTATAAATACAGTTCCATTGGAATAAAAAAAATTCTTCTTTCATTAATGAAAATGTTTATTTATAATCAAAGTAAATAATCTTTATCAGGTTACAAAAATTTAATTAAACAAAAGAACTGGAAAGGGCAGTAAGTTTCTTTAAATTTTTATATGAATTTCTGCCCAGAATACACTACAGGTACACATGACAACATGCTTTTATACTTTTACATGTTAAATTACTTTTTTTTTTCTTCTTTTTTTTTTTGTATATGTATTTTTTTTATTTTAATGATAGGGATGATTAAGCACTTGCTGGTAGGTAATCAGAAAGTGTGTGTATTTTCAGACAACACTAAGTGAAGATTACACTATGGACCCTGAAGCGATGCAGCAACTCGTGGCACAGATGAGTGCAGCAGGAAGTCTGCCCAGACTGAGTTCCAGTCCTAAAGAATGTAAGGATGAAAGTCCAGGCTATCTGTCTCAGCCCACAGCCGATGTGTTACCAGTTGTGCCAAAGTCACCAACCTTACCATTAGTAGACACAACATCAACATCAGCAGCAGCAGTAACTACATTGTCTGTAGTGACATCTCATGTAGCAACACCTCCTGTGTCTTTGACTGCATATGCAGTACCACAAACCACCACCAGTGTTGACGTGTCCACCCATCGCCTGGAACAACTAGCCTATCTAAGTCAACTCCAGTCACAGGCAGTTGTCACAGAGAATTACCTTGGTGAGAAAGTTAATGTACAGAACACAGAATCAACTGTTTCTTCAAACAAGGAGTGTGAGAGTAAGAAAGATGACATCAAGAAATCACCTGATTCTTCATCAAAGACTTACAATGGAAAGGGCAGACTGCAGGCAGTAATTTCACAGCTGTCCATGGCACAGGAAACGTCCACTGCTGAAGGTGCTCCAGTGACTAGTTCAACCAAGGACTGTGACAGCACAGACAAAGAGGACAGCACCCCAGTGTGCAGCCACAACCTGAGTCCAGCCAACATTGCTGAAACACTGATGAGTTTATCACGACAGTCAGACATCTCCACTCTGTCACCTGTCTCTTCCCACCCTGTGTCATCCACATCCACCTCAAAACCCATTGCCTCTCCCAGCAAACAGTCTCCTAAATCATCACCTCATTCCCAGGCTGGAGGTAAGTTAAAGATATCAAGACATCATATCAAGAAAGAGTTGCCTGCAGAGGGTCAGGTTAATGTTCGTACAGCCAAGCGCTTTGTCACATCCCCACATATACCTGGTGCAGCAGTCGTCAATGCTTTTCCTATGGCCTATGACAAAATGACAAACCTATATGATTACACACTGCCTGATCGAGGTCTGGGCACTGCAACAGCTACCGCAACTGCAATTCATTTTCAGGCAGTGCCACCATCCGGTGTGATGATGGGTTATTTTCCACTAGCTAGTCCTGGCTGGACACTGCCCACTCCAATTATAGGAGCCACTGAGGCAGGGGAAATAACTACAGGTGGTCCTCTAGATTTGTCATCTAGTAAAGAGCTGTTATCAGTTAATACAAACTCAGAGAGTACAAGTCCTGTCACTCAGAAAGCAGTTAGTGAAAAAGAAGGAGAGATTTCAGCAGCTAAGTCTAGTGAATCAGTGAAAGAAAAAATGAAGCAGAAAAACAAAATTAATTCTTCTAAAGAAGAAAGTAATATGTTGTCAAGTAAGCCTAAATATTCCAAAAATGTCTTACTATTTGGAGAACAAGAGATTGAGATAATAGCTGTAGAGAAGAACAAGTGGATTGTACGGAATGAGTCTGAGTTGTACAATGTTGTTCAGAAAGAGAGTAGTAAACAGCAGACTAACTCATCTGATTCTGCTAAACAGTATACTGAGACAGAAAACACCCTTCAACAAGAAAGTAACAAATCATTGCTGTCACCCACACTCAAAGTGTCTTCTAACGATGGTGTTTCAGTGCCAACATCAGACGTGACAAACAAACGACTTTCAGACTCTGCTCTCCCATTTGTATCTAGTGCTAAACTTCCAAAAGTGTGTCTGGTTGATGGTGAACAGGAAAGTAAAGGAAGAGGCTGTACCGCAGGATGTTTTCCTTCTCCAGCACCAGCTTTGATTCCTGGACCGGTGATGCCTGGTTTGGAAAGATCTCTTGAGGAATCGCATGAACTAAATGTTGTAAGTGAAAATCAAGTACATCAAAAGTGTCCAGTTCTTCAGAAAATGCTTAAAAATGTTTGTACTTGAAAACAAACATTTTCAGATTTAGTCAAGATGATCATCAGAGTTCTGTCATAACTTAATCATGTCTCACCATTTGAGACAAAAACTTTTAAAATTTTCATCTTTTACATTGTTGTGATTATTTGACACGAGATGGGTTTTTCAAATGCAGTTCATTTTGGTTGACAATCATACGATTGTAATTTAAGTTATGAAAACACTTTGTGTTGTTTATCATCAAACATTAACTTGTTAGATTATATGTCCACTGAGCTGTGTTTTTCATTGTTTTAAAAATTGACTGTTGTATTTCCATAAATTTGAAATCCATGGTTTTGTGTGTGTGTGTGTGTGTGTGTGTGTGTGTGTGTGTGTGTGAGATATTTACATATACATTTACATGGCTGCCAATTTCATCTGAAATTTTTCCTACTTTTATCATTGAATATTTCACTAGTATAGGCACATGCACATGCCGTGTTCCTTGCTTTATGAATTAATAATATATTATCTACACTTTTTTCATTTAAAGCAAATTATCTAGTACCAGATGAAATAAGAAATTTTCTAAAATTTTCAAATTTATAATAAATATTATTTTATATTATGTTATTTCAGAACTCACAAATGAAAATGGAATTTAATAATAATGCAACTATCAACATTTAAATATTTAGATATCAAATTATCTGATTTTTTGCATTATATTGAAAAACAATTATTCATAAAATAGTAATTTTCTTAGAACTTCCTTTTTTAATTTTATTTTTTCATGGTGTCTTTGTTCTTTTCTTTTCTTTATTTCTCAAAGTTAGTTTAAATTCAATAATTTATTGTTTTATTTGGTAATTTACTATTAAGACTGCAATTCAGTTAAAGAAAATAATTTGTGGTAAACTTAAAAAAAGTGATCATTTCAAATCCATTTTCTTGAAAGATAATGTTAGATAACAACATTAAGATATACATCAACATTATTAATCTATGTTAATATAGATTTAAATACTAATTCTGTTAAATTAATAATTTACTGAAATTATAGAAGCCAAATTTTTATACTTTGTTAATTGTTCTTGTATTTTAGTGTGTGCCTTGTCCTCAGAAATCCTAACAACAATTATTTGCTAAATTTTTAATATCATTTATGTGTTTTAATGTTAAAACAAACCACAATTACAGTATTCTCCTTGATACCATAGAAACCAAACCAAAAATTCTTATATTTATATTGTTATGTTGTTATATCAAATGTACCTGACAATCTGTATCATATGGCTTGTATTTTACATTTTTAATTGAGGTTAAAAAAAAAAAAAACGAAGTAACTTTAATATTTTGTATTGTCTTAATTTATTCATAAATGTCAGCAGTGAAATGTTAAATGAAAAACCCTCTGCTTCACAATACAAGCCAGCTGTTATGGCTTTGTACTACAATCAATAATTAATCCACTTTTTATACAGAAGATCAAAGTGAATTTTTTTTTAAACTGAAAGAATAAAACTTTTAAAAATGAATTATTTTCTTAATATTTATTGGATATAACTATATATTGATTTGTGTTTGTTTGTATATGTGTCTATATACATATGTGTGTGTGACAGAGAGAGTGTGTGTGTATGCATGTGTGAGCATGCTTGTGTAAAATATATTTAGCCAAAATGTTTTTTAACTGGTGAAATCCTTACCTGTCTGTGCCATCTTTTATAATTTACAGTGATCTTCTAGTAAATTAGTTTTGTCACATTAATTAAATTATTTGTTTGTTTTGTTTTACTATTTTATATTTGTTGTTTTTTTATTAAATACAGTCAGTGTGTATAGCTTTGTTCATAGTGCAATTACATTAAATAGTTGATAAACTTTTGATTATATCCTTTTATATAAATACAAATACCTATCTATATGATATAATATATATATATATATATATATATACATATATATATATTTATATATGTATGTATAAACTGCATTTGTTTCTAGCTTTGATTTTAGTTTATGTATTTCATTGCAATTGTATGTCATTATATCAAAAATATCAAAAACAAAATTAAAAATTATTTAATAATTATTTCATAATATCCAAACTACTTTGTTTGATGATTTCAGTTAGTTTTGTGTGCAGCTTGACCATTTCTAATCTGATACCTGCAGACTAATTGATTTTTATAGATGATTAATGCTTATTTAATAAAGAATCAATTTAATAAAACAATATATTATATATATATATATATTTTTTTTTTTTTTTAAAGAATATATTTACAGTTTATTCAAATGAAACAAAATAAAATTAAATGATAAATACTGTTTTGAATTAATAATGACATTAATTATAACTGAATAGATTATATTTCTAATGTCAAAAACAGTGGTGAGAAGTGAAATACTTGAAATTGTGCCAGGCAAATCATTTCAGTAATGTGAATCAGTAGGGTTGGTGCAGAGTTGGTCAACTTGTACAGAAAACATATTAGTCTCCAACAAAAACAAAAAGAAATTTTGTTATTAATGTAATGAAATTTTCCAATAGTGCTATTATTATTTGTTTTGTTTTGTTTAGACTTTAAGTCATTTAACTTGAATATTGTGGCTTTACATTCACAATACATATCACTGTTTACCAATGTTCAGAAGCTTTTACCAAAGAAATTGAAATTCCTGAATATATTAAAAATAATAAATAAAGTTTATAAAAACCATTATGATTGTTAAAATAAATTACAACATTGTCATATTTCATACATTAATTCAGTATGACATAACATAAAACACAATAAGCACCATGTTCTTTTATTATTATTTTTTTAAATATGGTTTTTTTTATTTTTATTTTATTTTTATTTTTTCTAGTTTAAAAAACATATAAACATATAATTTTTATATGTAATCAGCATTTTAAATATAAATTATATTGTTTAATCAATCTCACAGCTTTAACATGGCAGGACATTTTGAATTGTTTCAGAAAAAATAAAATATGTAAATTTATTAATTTACGTCACTTAAGTTTTGCCTTAACAGTTTTTAGGTTGTGCAGGTTAAGAGATGTGAATGATTGTTGGTCACAACTGGCTGTAACATGTGCTTTACATTTTTATTTAAAATAATACAAGTGCTATTTTAAGTTATGAGCTTTATCATATTTTAAATTTTAATTTTGTTACAGTAACTTGACACTAATGTTTTAGAGCTTATCTTTAAATTTGATTTTAAAATTATTCAGAAATTAGTTACAGATAATTTTTTACATTTATTATCATTATTTTTTTTCTTCTTTGTTCAGAGAACAGAAAGGATATTACACATGCAGAAAACAAAAAGATGAAAGGCATTTATTTTCTTTTTTTTTCTTTCTTTTTAAAATAAGCAACAAAAATGCTGTAGAATTTCATACTCCAAGATAAAATGAAATGACTGTCTTTATGAAGTAACATGCAGTTGTGATGATAATATTTACAGATTAATTCATCAAAAAGCAATTTACAGTTCAAAAATCCAGATGAATTGGCAATAATTAAGGAACCATAGAAAGATTATTTTATTTTGATATTGCAAATTAGCAAACAGCTAAATTTAATGAAACTATCAGTATCACTGATTTTTGCAGAGGATCATACTTGTGCTTTATTTAATTTTATTATTATTTAAAAAACCATCAGTATTTGTTTAAAAAAATAGATTGTATTCTGATGTGTCATTACATTGTTACATGGATGTTATATGCTGTTGAATTTCACAAGAAAAGATATAAAATATGGTTGTGAAAACAATACCTCTGTATTGAAACTACATGTATATAGATATTGTTTGTGTATTTGTAATGTTTGTCATTGATTTTTTTCACTGTACATATCAAAAAACAATTTCTCTATTTCTTTACTTAGAACAGAGATAAAAACTATCAAATAAGAATTCACATAGCTGTTCTCTACAAGATTTTAAAAATAGTTTACTGTTGATGCTCTGTGAGACATTTTTAGTCCCTTCACTCAGAAGTATGTGAATCCAGCATGTCTGTTCAGTTTTTAACACTTTATGATGATTAAACATGTGCTTATTCCAAGTTAGAAGAAAGAAAGAAATGTAATAAAACACTCAGCACATAGTCATCTTTATACAGAGTGAGGTAAAGAAGTAACAAACTTGCTTTTTGTTCTATAATAATTCAATGATATTTTCAGGGAACAAACTTCAGCTTGCATGTAAATCATCAAACAGTAGTCTTATTTCAAGAGAGTCTGAATAGAGAAATAAATATTTTTTTAAAAGATAAATATTAGCTTTAACTATTTATAGGATTTTACATATATGAATCATTAATTTTGATAATTTTCAAGTACATATCCAGTTAGCACCTGTTCTCAGTACTTTGTATGAAAACTCATTATTCGCTTTCTTCCTACGTACTCCATATATTTTCCTCTTCTTATTTAGTGTTAATGCTTGAAGATAAATAAATAAATTTTGTAAAATTACTCAATTTCAAAAGAAATGTATTGTTATTATTATTCACTTTAAACTTTTAACTATTAAAATGTGTTTGAACAAACAGTATAAATACATTTTGTTATATAATCCATTATGGTTTGGATGACCAATCTTTTCTAATAAAGTCTGACAATAAAATAACAAGTGAATAAGAATAACTGCATTCTTCAAAACAAATATTTTTTTTAAACTCTTTCACTGTCATAAATGTAAAACTTGTGGCCTCCAATATCTTCATAAGATCCTTGTAATATCTATTTATTAGCAAAGATTGGCAAACAATGAACTGACAAATGTACAAACTGTATTCAGCCTGTTTGTAATAAACAAAACTGTTGTAATTGATGTAAAACTTTGAGCCATGATGTACATTTTATTGTCATTGATTCATTATGATTACTAAACCAAAGAATTCCTGTCACTGCAGGAAGTTTATAATTGCTTTATGAATGAGATATTTATTTTTTAACAAGTGCTTTGGTGGCTTTATGCCTTTCGCAGTGTTGTTATGTGTACAGTGTGCAACTCTAGATAGATGGAATACCACCAGACAATCAATAAAAACGTAAAACTTTCTTGACTTGAATGTTCTTCTTTTTTGTTAAAATACAATTTCTATAATTATTTTAAAAACAAAATTAAAATTTTAGGATTTCTTTGTTTGTTCATTACTATTCCTAATTTTGCAACAGAAGAAACATTTTCAGAAATAAATAAGCATTGCCTCAAAAACATGCAGCTTGTACAGGTTCTGAATTGCAAAATAAATAGTGGCTGATAATGTAAACTGTCACACTGGCCGAGTGACTGTTTCTTAGTAAAAGTGGCAAACTTTTACTATGAAACAAGTCTCAGACACAGGTTGCATTAAAACTTTTTATATAGGTTTTAAAACAAAATTAAATTCAAGTTGTACACAAACATGCACAGATAATTTCCTTTCAATTTTTACTTTGAACTGAATAAATAATGAACACAGGATGTCAAAAACAATTTATTTGTGAATAGGTTTACAAATAAAAAATGAAAATAAATATCTAAGATAACAAAACACTGAAATTTTCCTATTGTAAATAATATCTCCATAAATATATTCATTTTTAATTTTCTTTCTAATAATTTATTTCCAATATAAAAAAAAAAAAATCTTACTTGTATTTCTTCTTCTCTAAGTGCAACAACCCATTTGTTAATTTAAAATTTCTACAAACCATATTGTTCCCTATCTTATGTATCATCTGATTAAATATTTTAAAAAACGGAAAATGATTAAACTGAATACTGTGTATGTATTTACCACCTGAGTATATTGAAAAAATGCACAAGTTTCTTGCAATTCATAAATTTAAATGCATCTAGTTATGTGGATTTTAGTAAGCATCAGAATTAAGCACTATTTATAATTATTTTTATAAATCAAATTTCAGAGAAATAATTGTAAAATATTTTAAGTCTAAACCAAAGTTGAGTTTTTATATCTAAATTACAGATTTTGTTTATATCTAAACATGCAGTTTCATTTCCCAACTTTTTATAGGTTAAACTGAACTGATAAACAATAGAAAAACAACACAATATCAGTTAAAATGAAAATGCAATATGTGCATGGAAATAGAAACATAAATAGTGTAATTGTATAACAGTGCACTAAAAATAAATTAAAAAAGAATTTCAGGAAAAACCCACAACTCACAAATGAAAAAACATACATATGTATCAAAAATATAAAAGTATGTGATTCAAATGTCACAAATTGTATTAAAAGAAAAATGGCTGGGGGAAATCGAGATGAGAGAATTTATCCAATATTAAATAAATTCTACACAATATAAAATATATTCTCTTGTATAACACACAAATAACATTGTAAAAATTAAATTATTTCTACACTTCTTAAACATTAGCTTTTCATTGGCTTTCAATGACCTTTTTACAAATAATTTCCAATACAATACATTCAATGTTGATAATTTTTAAAAGCTAATTATAAACTGAAATGACATTACAAAAATTATTTGAATAAGGTATGAGTTTTCGTATTTAGCAGTTTTGTTTTTGGTATAATACGTAGTTATAAATTGAAACTCTTGTGGAGAGAAAACCTTTATTTTCTTCTTATCTCAAAATCAAAATATCAATATCTTCTGCATTTTATTTTTAAAAGATAATAATTTCAAATATACCACAGATTATCTATCAATATTAGACGCAAAAACTGAAGGGATTAAACAGAGAAATGTCAGTAAACTTATACAGAAAAGAAATTTACTTTGTTCATGAAACAGTAATACTAACACAGGAAATAACAATCATAACCTGAAATATTTAACTGGAAATATCAAAAAGGAGAGTAAAAAAATAATAATAATAATAACATACAGCTGTAATATAATAGCACCAAGTCTACATGCAACTGAATATTTTATCTAAAATGACCCAGACAAATTTCTAAACAAAGTAAAATAAAGATATAGTTAGTTAAAAGCAATATAAAGATGGATAATACCAGAAAAGCGAATGACTAAGAACAATATTGTTCAGAGCTCTAGGCGTAAAATTGTTGTGAAAAAGTAACTATTTGTGCTTGGAACCTGTTTTGCAAAACCATTTTATTAATTACATAATATACTGCATACAGAATTGAAACTCAAAGGCAGAGTTTGTACAAATCAATTCTGAATGATTTTAAATAATAACAAGTAAGGCAGTTTATGTCAGTTCCATTTTCCTTCTTAGAAAATATTCTTTGTTAAAGTCATAAAAAGAAAAATTATATCCAAAGTACAAAACAAATTTGAAAATTGCGAGTCCAAATAAATAAGGCACAATAATTTTGATCTCAAAAACAGTATCAAAATAGAAGATGCCTTATATATTTCTACAAATCACTATTTCTCTGAAATAGAAAGAGTATTAATCATAAAAATTAGGAAGAAAATAGTGAGATCTTAATGCATAGTTTGTATTTTATGTAAACAAATATTCATACTTTGATAATTTCCAAATTTCTTTCTTTTTTTCTCTTGTTGCTGTTGCAGTTGTTCTCAAAAATATATTTCAAAACTTAAATTTTATTAAATACATTTTCAAAAACAACCCTAACCATTGTATAAACAGGAAATTGCCAATAGGAGTGTGATTTACATACCCATACACACATAACATGGATATCATGACAAAATATTTCTGAATATCATCATTTACATTAAATATACGTTTCTTCTGAGTACCATAATTCATTTTCTCTTATTATATGAAGTCATTTTTCAAAAATGAAGACCGAGTTTTCAGTTGTAAGTTCTGAATAACTTTTTTTAAATAAATATTTATATAAATCTTGAAAATTTTTGACAGTAAGATGTCAAGAAATAAAAACAGAGTGAAGGAATTTGTTCAGATTCTAGTGATGTATTTTCCCGAAATCTCAATTGTCAGTGTTTCATCAGGATCGACTGCTAGTTTATCTGGAGCTGATGACTGTTGTTCTGTATTCTGATCTTTGTGTCATTCCAAACTATCTCCTTTTCCTCCAAATGATTTCTGACTACTGCAGTCCTCCTCCATTTCAAGCAGTTCTTCCAAAGCAGCAGGGAAATTGGAATCGCTGTTTTTAGGAATATGGTGTGAACTGTCAAGCCTCTGAAACATCGTTGCTAGGTTGTAACCAGTGTCTGACACTGGCGGCCAGTTTGGATCTTCTTTGATTTCATTTTCAATACTTGCATACTTGTACTGAGAGACAGGAAGACAACACCTGACAGTAGTCTGACACCACTCAGCAATGTTTGTGTTATCTAAAATAAACATCTGAAAAAAAGAAAGATTGGTTTTAGTAATTACTGAACAGTAACATAACATTATTTTAAGATTTAAGTATAATCCCATATATACAACTCCACAAATACACAGCAAACACATAAGCACATAAAATACACACACATGAACAAACATAAACAAACACAATTAAAAAATATGCAACACAAAATAAACAAAATATCCAATACCACTAAAAAAATTAAAAGTTAATATTGGACTTACCTCAATCATTACAGATAAGAAAAAGTTGATGGCAGCAACGCCAAGGTATGTTAACCGATAGGTGAGTGATGGAAATACTTTAAGCTGAAATGTATAATTTTTAGAATCACCATACTATTATTTTATTTTATAAAATCAATATTTGTCTGTTTAGGTGTGTATGTGTGTGTGTGTGTGTGTGTGTGTGTGTGTGTGTGCATGTGCATGAATGTGTGTGTTGTGTGTGTGTGCATGCGTGCATTTGTGTGTGTATTTTGAATGGATTGATCATGAAAGCTCAAGCATAAATAAACCTTGAAATCTCAAAACAGTTTTAATATATATCTGTATGTAAATACCTGTGATTTTAGTGTAACAATAATAAGACTGAAACAGTACCTTCTGATAAACAGAACAGTATGCAATGAAGAACAAAGAACAAATTATTAATTAATTTACCTCCATAAATGATGCAACAGCTTCAGTAGGATACACGGTTAACCAGCTGGATACAGAGAGACATATGATAACATTGGCAATGAAGAAATCTGAAAAATGAGAAAACATTTGTTTAACATGCAACAGTTTCTTCTTCAAGATTATTATTTGGGGGGGGGGGTTAGTCTTGAAATATTAAACAATCTATTAATCTTTTAAAATACTAATTTTTATTTCAAAATAATTTTAACAGAAGGGTTTTATTAAATTTATTATTAATTTAATGTATTTAAATTAAATCACATCAATTAATTCAACAAATAAAATCAGGTTTTTTGGAATAAATTCTTTCTTTCTGGTAATTCACAGCATAATTTTGCTTACCCTGTTCATATTATCAAGTATTTTATCCAGATCTACAATAATGATAATATAGATGTAAATGTGAAAATTTAATTAATTTTTACTCACAGTTAGAAAATATGGTACGTCTAAATGGGGCCCCCTTTGAGAATGCAATAACTAAAATGGTGTATTGGAAAGAAGAAATGAGGAAGACTGCTGAATTCTCATAGCTTTCATACTCATGATCATTATTGTCATGAAATGGAACAAACCTGAAACAGCCAAAACATTTTTATGGAATAAAAAAATACTGAAAGTATGTTAATATATATACAAATCTAACTGTTATGTACAATTTCTTAATTGTAAAGTACTGAGTGCATATACATTTATATATATGTATATGTATAGTGAAAGTTGCAGATACCTAATGTATATGTTTATGTATATGTTTATGTATATGTATATGTATATGTGTGTGTGTGTATGTATGTGTATGTATGTATGTATATATGTGTGTGTGTGTGTGTGTATATATATATATATATATATATATGTATCATCACAGTTATCACATTATCTCAATAGTTGTACATAATGACACTGTATTTCACTATTAGGAGAATGCATCTTTAAAAGAAATTCTACCTAATTATTAAACTGATGTAATGGTAAATTAAAAAAATAAATTAAAAAAAGAAAGAAATCAGCGTAATTAAAACAATGCTAAAGAAAGTATGTGAGAGTTACCAGGGCTGTTTGTACACAGTGACAAAACAGTAGACCTGGCCAGCAATCTGAACAGCAAGGTGAATAATCAGTGAGAGAATGGGACCAGCAGACAGCAGACTTGTGTTTGGCATCTCCTTCACCAACCTCGGGAATGCTTCTGTTCTACCAACTGTAATAAACAGAGAATACACATTATACATATACTTCATTCTGTACACATTACCCACCTACTTCATTCTGTACAAATTACCCACCTACTTCATTCTGTACAAATTACCCACCTACTTCATTCTGTACACATTACCCACCTACTTCATTCTGTACACATTATACATGTACTTCATTCTGTACACATTACCCACCTACTTCATTCTGTACAATTACAGATATTTCATTCTGTACACATTACACAGATATTTCATTCTGTACACATTACACAGATATTTCATTCTGTACGCATTACAGATATTTTATTCTGTACAAATTACAGATATTTCATTCTGTACAGGTTACAGATATTTCATTCTGTACACGTTATACAGATATTTTATTCTGTACAAATTACACAGATATTTCATTCTGTACAAATTACACATATATTTCATTATGTACACATCACAGATATTTCATTCTGTACATGTTACAGATATTTCTCTGTACACGTTATACAGATATTTCATTATGTACACATTATACAGATATTTCATTATGTACACATTACACAGATATTTCATTATGTACACATCACAGATATTTCATTCTGTACACATTATACACCTACTTCATTCTGTACACATTACCCACCTACTTCATTCTGTACACATTATACATTTCATTCTGTACACATTACACATTTCATTCTGTACACATTATACACCTACTTCATTCTGTACACATTATACATGTACTTCATTCTGTACACATTACCCACCTACTTCATTCTGTACAATTACAGATATTTCATTCTGTACACATTATACAGATATTTCATTATGTACACATTATACAGATATTTCATTATGTACACATTACACAGATATTTCATTATGTACACATCACAGATATTTCATTCTGTACACATTATACACCTACTTCATTCTGTACACATTACCCACCTACTTCATTCTGTACACATTATACATTTCATTCTGTACACATTACACATTTCATTCTGTACACATTATACACCTACTTCATTCTGTACACATTATACAGATATTTCATTCTGTACACATTACACAGATATTTCATTCTTTATACATTACACACCTACTTCATTCTGTACACATTTTACATCTACTTCATTCTGCACACATACATCTACTTCATGCTGTACATACATCTACTTCATGCTGTACACATACACATTACTTTCTTGTGTAAACATACCTCTACTTCATTCTATACAAATTATACATCAACTTTTCTCTACTTCTTTCTATATATATTATACATCTACTTCATTCTGTACACTTTATAGATCTACTTTATGTACATATTATACTCATTCTTTGTGGTTTACTCACAAATATGAAAACAAATCTGTATTATTATTTAAATTATTATCTCTTTTTTCGTTGTTGTTTTTTTGTTTAACTAATAACTGATATGAACTTACATGTTATACTCAAGCTGGTGATAGTGAACAGGTCAATGTAAAGGAATTCATAATCTGTAAGATTAGCTCCAATCTGAAAAGAAGAGAACAGACGCAAATATTATAATCAAGAAGAAATTACTCAGTACAAGAAGAGAACAGAAACAAACTGTTATGATCAAGAGAAAATTATCCAAAACAACAGTACAGACACAAACTGTGTTATAATCAAGAGATAATTATTACCCAGAACAAATGTACAGACAAAAACTGGGTTGTGATCAAGAGCTAATTACCCAGTACAAGAGGAGTACAGACACAAACTGTGTTAGACTGTAACTAGCCATGAACTTGAAGATTCCAAACGAAGTTACTAGTGCACACCTTCCTTCTCTGAAACAAAATAACATACTTAAATTAATTCATACATATAGTTGTACATTTTAATCTATTAAATCTTTGGTAAACTTGGCAACAAAGTTAAAAAAATCCAATAATAAGAACTGGCATAGTAATTACATAATAAATACATGATGTGTTTCTATTTGTGCATGCCTGCAGTCCTGTATGTGTGATATGGTTGATATGGTTAGAAGTACATTCAAGTACAGCAGTGTGTTATTAGAAGTGCTACTAAGAAACAATAACTTACTTGATAACTGTAGGCACACATTCTATGGTTGGAACTTTTGAAGTGAAAGGAGATGCTACAGATGCTTCTGCCTCCGATAATGAAATTCCAGCATGAGCCATTTTCAGAGCTCCACAATCATTGGCACCATCACCACACATACCAACGTAGTACCTGTTCAAGCATAGATATAATATACAACTCTAACCATTAAATTACATCATTAACCTAGTCTCAGCTTTACATTTTACATGAATGAGGATATCAAGAGCTAGACCATCTTAATTATTTTTAGAAAAACTAACAAAAACCAATATAAAAGGAAATAAATAAAAAATGTTTAGAGACTTTGTTGTTAACTTAAATGCAATACATTTTTTCTGAATGTTACAAGGATATCCTCAGCTAAGACACACTAATTAATTTTAGATTTAGAAAAACAAGCAAGTACACATACATGAATAATATTAGAGATGTCTTTTTATGTCAAAGTTATAAGGATACCCACAGACTGGACGTCATACTTTTAGAAAAACAAACAAGAACAGATCTATGAATATTGTTAGAGATGTTTTTATGTTAAAGGTAAACATGTTATATTGTTTATAAATAAAAATTCAAAACATTATATCAAACCCTAAAATCTGCAAGACTTCCACAAGCTGAGCTTTCTGTTCTGGCCCCATTCGAGCATACACTGTCCCTCTTACCACTATCTGAAATAACATCAGAACTCTGCAATAACAACACCATTACATAACACCTGCTCTGTAACAGCATTATTTCATAATAATTTAAATATTCTTTTAATAGTATATGCAGTAACAAAATCAAGTAAAACACTTGAAATAACAACATCTAATAAAACTTAGAATAACGCTTTGTAATAATTACAGTATCATTTAATAATGCTAACTAATACCATTTAATATTTACAATAACAAAATCATTTAATATATTTACAGAATACATTTGCAGTGGTAATATACTTAATTATACTTTAAACAATACATTTTAACATTAATTACCAGAATAACATAAACAATAAGTAATTTAATAAACAGACAAATAACAATCAATCAAAATCCAGTATCACTTTCAAACCCTAGGGGTTGTTTTCTTAATTATTATTATTCCTGAAGGGCACTCAGCATTGATTGATTCATTTATCTGTTCATTATATTCTTCTAATTGTGAAACAAACTGAGCAGTGTGCTGGGATACAAGGCAGAAGTAACTGGCTAGTGACTACCTTTGAGAGAACATCTGGCATGTATCGTCTGATCACCTCCCATGACTTGCCAGTCAGGGCAAAGTGAAAGCTTTGACTATCTTCATCAATTCTGATTGACATACCAGACTTTAAGAAAATAATTAAAAATTAAATATATTAAAGTCATAATTTTTATTCTCAGAAATCTCAAATGGTATATAGATATATATATATCAGCTTCAATTTTTAAAAATATTTATACTGGCATTTGCATTTAATTTTTTTTATAGAGAAAATGAATTAAAATGTTATGAAATATTTTTAGCTAATAGAGTTTAGATAGATCAACAAGACCTTTTGCCAAGGATTGTTTTTGAGATAACAAACTGAAAGAGTTCTACATACAGAACAGTACTAGATAGAGAGGTTAATTAAATATCTAAACTACAGCATATTATCTGCCAGTCTTACAGTAAACAATGAACGCTAAACATTGAAAAAAATAGTCTACTGTTTTACAACAGAAGATTGTGTGTGTGTGTGTGTGTGTGTTGTGTTTTAGTGTAAGAGTTACGACAGAAATCTTAGCAAACCTGATCAGTGTGAGTATAAATATATATGTATATTATACTAATATTTTATTTCTTCATAATTACATCAATTTGGTTCTCAACCTGAATTCACTAAGGGAACACCTTGATAAACATGAAGTATTTATGGATATAAATTATGGCTCACCATAGTGGTAACTTCTTCTACTTTTGATTCACTGTCGTCTGCATACACAAACTCTATCTCAGGTTGAGATTTTGAATCCTGTGGTGGGTACGCCTGTACCAGAATGATCCTGTCAGTCTTGTCCACCATCCCACACTCTCTGGCCACACTCATAGCAGTTAACATGTTGTCTCCTGATTAAAACACACACATTTTGAATAACTAACTAATCAACTAACTTATAAATAAATAATAGTAATAATAATAATAATAATAATAATAATAATAATAATAATAATAATAATTTTCTTACAATTTATTTACATTTTGTTTATGTCTACAAACAATCAAACGATATAATAATAATAATAATAATAATAAATAAATAAATAAATAAATAAAAAAAAAAAAAAAAAAAAAAAAAAAAAAAAAAAAAAAAAATAAAAAAAAAAAAAAAAAATTTAAAAAGTATAAAAAAATAAACTGAAAGTAATGATAAAAAAATTCAGAAAATATGACAACAGAATAACACACCGGTGACCATCATACTTCTGATGTTAGCCTCTCTAAGAACCTGAATGACAGGTGTAGTTTCCGGCTTCAAACAGTTCTCCATGATCAGCAGACCAAGAAAATTCAAGTCTTTTTCCACCTGGTCCCTACAACATGCAGTATGAATATGATGTAATATGCGAAATTCTTTAAAAAATCCAGTTGCTTAAACATATAAAGCTGTACTCTCTTAAAGTGATTTGTGTCAAAATTTAATACAGAAAGATTAACTTCAGAGATCAGACTGAATTTCCAATTTTTTGTTTAATTTTTTTTTTATTGTTTGTTTTTTGACAATATTAATAAATATATCATCTTGCAAACATTAAAAAGCTAAGTTTTTACCTTGTAATCCTCTGTGCCTTCACATAGTTCAGTTTAGGTGACAGTGGCTTCCAGGCAAGGGCAATCACTCTGTAGCCATGCTGTGTGTAACTCATCAACAGTTCGTGGAAGTTGGTCGGTACTAAAATTGATTGTTACATTATTTAATCTTCATCATAGTAACCTTGTTATGGGTCCTAAAGTATCTCATGTTACTTAGTGTGGTATGAGTGCAATCAAATGGATAATATTAGTTAATGAAAAATGTTTTCCTGCTTGCATGTGAGTAATATACAGAATTATTATCATGTTAATTACAAAACAATCAGCACTACTTGTTTATATCAAACACAACTGCAAAATAATTGTGAAGAGAGAACTGATTAGATATCCTTTAGTTTCCAAAACATACATCTAATGTTTTTCATTATAACTGAAGTTTGTAACTATTAACATATATTATATATGTATTTGAAAACCAGATTTAGACACAATGAAGAACTGACCTGTTTCTGGTTTTGACAAACTTGAAATCATTTCAGGCGATCCTTTAACATAGAGATCAAAGTTAGAGGCACCATGTTTTCGGGTGATCACTGACATTCTCTGAAGACTTGAGGAAAATGTGAACTGCCTGACAATTCCTATCTCTTCGCCACTGGGCTCCTGCATCACATAACTCTCAACTACAATCCACTCATTTTCTCAATAAAGTATCAATCACAAACATGGAACATTTGCTTTTTTTGGAGTGTTCATGTTTTTCTTCATTTTATTATTTATTTTTAGAATTAAGTACAAATGGGATTCTGGTTCTATAATGACTTATTTCAGTATGCCAGAATAACAAATTATTACCACAACAGATTTTACATATTAATTTAACAAATACATTTTCTTTTTGCTTGTTAAGAACATTATTTTTGAATTAAAAATCCATATATAGTTTAATTATTCCATTAACATAATTAACACAATCTCACATCAAACTGTAAAAATAATTTTACATAGAAATCACACTGACAAAAACTAAATTTATACAAATATGGTAAAACAAACCTGGCTGTCAATAGAGACTTGTGATGCACTAAACTTTTTGTTTCTGGGATAAACGATGGTGGGAACCATCATGTCAAATCGTGTTTCCTCCTGTCCTGGTTCTTCCAAAATCTGAGTGAGAACCATATTATTATAAGAACAGAAATGTGTATATCTGAAGTATCAATATTAAGAATACACAAAGAGGTACAATTAATATTTAACATTTTAAATATCGGTATTTTGGGGAATAACAATATATGAGAGATTCTCTGCTAGAAGCAGATGCTATACTTTTATGAGCAACCAACTAGGAATCTTTTACATGCATCACCAGAGCTATTTTAACTGTCCAGAATTTTACATATATAAAAACTTAAGTACCAAATTCTTCTTGCTTTGCCATACTGTCATGTCTGAAAGGTCAGTTGCCACCAACCCCTCCTGGATCACAGATGCTTACGAACAAAAAGGGTTGACTTTTTATAAATATTTTTAAGAAGAATGATGAATGTTGTGGTGGATGAATATATAAATGTAAATAAGAATAAATTATTTATAGTCTGATGAATGGATAAAAATGTAAATAACAATAACCTGTTTCTCCTGTTTTTTTAAAAGCAAATTAACGAAATTTAGAGTGTGAAGAGATGTCACCTAGCACCTACCCAGTCTACTGATTCAAACATAACCAGATCAAGAGGGTCTCCCAACAGTTTTCCTTCAATCTTGGTCAAAGAATGGCAAGTTACCATAGCATACAGAAGAGGACCAGGTGGTATGAGCCTTATATTTCTAACTTGTTCCTGAAATCTAATATAATTTTTAATTTATCTACTGTTACATTACAAAATAATTCTTGGATAACATTCTAACAATAATAATATTAGTAAGTATGAATTTATGAAATGTTTTCAAACTGGAGAAATAAATAGGAAAATGCAGTATTCTGCTTTTTATTTAAAAATAAAAGTTACTATATATCCAAGAAAAAGGACAATGTGTTTGGACAGGAGTGGTCTTTCTGAATAACTAGTTTATCAGTTTAAAACACACATATAAAAACCAATGTTTTTTCTAACTAGTTACCTCTGGTTGTTCACTGGCACAACTCCCTGCATGTCAAGACCTTCTTCTGTCAGTGTTCCTGTCTGTTTATCAACCAAATCAAAACTTTCATTAAACAAAATTCTTACATTATTATTATTATTATTATTATTATTATTATTATTATTATTATTATTATTATTATTATTCTTCTTATTGTTATTGTTATTATACAAGTGTCTAGTTATGGTCCTGGAGTTTTTAATTATCCATAATATTTTATTTGTTGTGAACAGTATTCCAACAAATTTTGTGCGATATGTTTCTATTTGAAATGTATCATTGAAAATGCCATGAATACAAATCTTCCCATTCATTTAGTCTTGATGTGCTTAAATTACAAGGGTTACGTTTTAAAACTTATGAATGAAAATATTAAATGCAGACAGTAATTAAAACATATAGTACAATTCTAAATACTGAAGTAATAAATTGCTTCAGATGTAACAACCTTATCAAAACAAACTGCGTTAATGCTGCCACAGATGTTGATGCTGCGAGGGCTGATGCAGTATATTTTTAGTTTCTTCAGTCGACTCTGAGCAAAGACAATGCCGACAGCTAGAGCTGCAGGTAAGGCCGGTGGGACGGCAATGGTAACCAGATCCATGGCACGCAGCACTATCTCCCCTGCACTCTCTCCAGACTGCACCTAAAATAACGTTTTCAGAAATGTGTATATTATTAGATTATTAACACAAATACAAGTACTTCTGCCCTCTAACTGGTAGTTATCAAACTATAACACGTTGAGAACTTTGTCCAAACACTGAATTATGTTCTCAACATACCACTACAGGACATGAGGCAAAAATTATGTCCATTTATGTTTCTGCTGTTTGTTTTATCAATCTGATGATAAACATACATTAAAAAAACACACCATTGAACATTTATACATTTTTACAAATTCTACATGCATATGACAATCATACGGAAAATGCATTTGATTTTAAAATAATAAATTGCAGGAACTATAATGTAGATTATGTGAATATCCTGTCACATCCAAAGTATTTTTAATGACATGATTTTTTAAATTAATTCTATAATAGACAACTAATAATGTTAGTTACTTGAAAAAATAGATTTGTTTTAATAGTAATCAGAAAAAATTTCAATTGCTGTAAGATTATATACATCCATGTTGAGCATTTTATTACATTACCATGATGACTACTGTGTAGATAAATCCAAGAGAAGCAATGAAAGCCAAAATACAAATAAAAAAGTAGGTTTGTCGATTGAAGCGGAAATCCACTGGTTTTGGATACAAAATGGATCGGACAAGATCTCCTTTAGATGTGGAAAAACCTGAAAAAATTTATCTTTGACAGACACAAACAACAGAGTAGATAGAGGAATCAATGCATACAAATTAAAATAAGAGTAAAACAACATTCTTATAATATAAAATAATGCTGGTGACATATTTTTTTCTTTTAATATAAACTTATTAATTAAAACAGTGTAAAACAATTTTGAAACTAAGACCTTTCTGATAAAGGAAAACACTTTATAGTGTAAACTTATTGATTAAGATTTAAATCATTTTGAAAATAAAACATTTGTATTAAAACAGTAAATCTACTACAGTAATGTAAACTGATTCTACTAATGAAAAATCTAATTAAATTACTTACCAGTTCTCAACACAACAGCTCTAACTTTGCAGTTTCCATAGTAACGTGTTTGAATGACATTAGTTCCAGAAAAGAGGATATTTTTGGAATGTTGTTTTAGATCAAACATAATTTCTTTATGGTCCCCAGTGATCAGTGGATTAGGTAGAGGTGTTTTAGTAACAGGAACACTCTCACCTGAAAAACAAACCAAAAAAAGGTAACAATTGTTTTAAATGACTCTTAAAGAAAATGTATTGTTAAAAAATCATCAAATGGTAAAAAAAAAAATTAAATTAAAATAACGTTATGCCTTTTTTATTTTTTTATTCCTGATCAATTTTCAAATGATGTTGCTGAACATTATATACATACATATGTATGTGTATGTATATAAAAATCTTAGTTTTGGGGGTATCTGTACACATTAAACCTTTATTATTAGTTTGTAACTTCATTAGTAAAGAAAAAAAATAACTAAAGCCATCAAAAACAATCTGAAAGGAAAAGATGCAGGTTTTGACATCACTGACCTGTGAGTGAACTCTCGTTGACTATGCAGTTGCCACTGATGAGAACAGCGTCACACTGCATCAGACAGCCATGAGAGGGAATCTCTACAACATCACCAGGAACAAGGTCCTCGGATGAAATGCTGTCATATTCTTAACAAAAATAATTTTTGAAAATGTACTAGACAAATGTTTAGAAAAAGAAATTTAAAACTGCTTAATAAAAATTGCTATATAATTAAATGAAATGTATTCAGAATACAAAATAATTAGGTAAAACAAAAACATTCTGAAATTGTTTACAAAAAGTAATTCATAACAAAAAAGTTCAAACAGTAATAAACAAAATGAAAAATGCTGTAACAGCCACCATTATACTGTCTTTTAATCAGTTACAAAATGTCAAACTTCTTCAAATTATTTAAAATAATTTTTTTATACTCTTCAAAATAAATGTTTACCAAGAAATATTTCACTTGTTTATTCTGGAGTTTATAGCAGACAATCAAACAGAAATACAATTAGTGGTTAAAATATGATTGTTGCTTGCATATGAAAAGTATATTATATTTATTATTATTATTATTATTATTATTATTATTAATTAGTGTCTATAATGTCTAAATAGTATTTAAATTTGAAATATATTCTGACTGAAATGTTATTTGTCTGTAGGATAATGCACGTTTGAACAAGGAAATTAATCAGTGCCGTTGTAGTATATTGTATAAAAGAAAATGAAAAAAAAAAAAATTGTTTACCATCAGGGTTTCCACGACATACTGTGACAATAGATGATAATGATGTGGTGTTTCTTAAAGCTCTTTGCATCTAAAATAAACAAGAAAATGTTTTAAAAGTTGTTTTAATATTGTTTTGATGATTCAAACACGATACAGCATCACTTTCATTAATTAAATTTTATTTCTCTTGTGTTTTCTTCAAAATAAAAATACACACATATGGCTGTAGCTACTGAGGCAAATGCCTCATACTGAAATTGAACATTTCTTTTTTTAAACAAAGATTTTATTTAAAAACTATGAAATATAAATCTCTACTGATATCCACTGAATTAATTTATTGGTTTATGCCCCCAGACCCCTTGCCCCCATCTTTTTCACTCAGTGTTCAAGTGTTTCTGCCTCATTTCAAAACAAGTCTAGATACAGCCATGATATATTTTATACATACATACATACATTCATGTGATGTTTACGTGTATGTGTTTTTGTGTTTGTGTGAATGCATACATATTTATAGATCATATGATGAATTTTAAATGCTGAAAAATAAATATATTCGTACTTTTCTGGTTTGATAGATGGTAACAATGACTGATAATGATGAAATTGCAAGAATACAGGAGGCGTATATTATATATTCATCTGCAAACCACACACACATGCTGAACACTTGGAAGACGTAAAATGGAGACAGTGCCTGGCAAATATAAAGTTTGTAATATTATTAAACATTTTAGTGTACAGCTTACAAATGTGTAAAGAGAGTTAATGTTTTTATTAAATACTTTATATTAAATACATCAGACAGATGTCAATATAAAAATTAAACGACAGATTGTATTATCAACAATCTTTAATTCTATTCACTGCTAAATTTTTTGAAAGAAAAATAAGGCTCTAGAGTTGATGACACTTTACTGATTCATGAGTAATGAAGATGATAAGTCTGAGGACAGAGATGATGAAAACAATACATTTAAGTACATTAAACAAAAATTTTACCTCTTTAAAAAGTAATACCAATATTGAAGTTACATGCACTCTGATAGAATTTAACCCATAGAGCAAACGTCTGAAAAATTAAAAAACATGCTCATAATTATTAAAAATGTTATTTATTATCTTTTTATACAATAATTTCATTAAAAAACAAAGTTGAAAATTTGTTTTCTGGGGTTTTTTATCTTCAAAATCAATGATTATAAGCAGATAATAGATTTTAGAAAGTAACAGACAACATTATAATGTTTGTTCCTGTATTGTAATAGAGTCAGTATGACCACATTAACATACAAACCGTCTTTCCTGCTGTCTGTAAGTAAGGCCTCTAAGTTTGTGAAAATAAGAACAAGGATAGTCAACTTCCAATCCCCTGAAAATAAAGAAATTAATATTATAATAACCATGTTAAAAAGGTCAAATTACCTATCAAAACAGAAGAGCTAATAAAAATGTATGAAATGAAAATTAATTTTGCTCCTTGTTAAGGGGTAACCACAAAAATCAACCTGTTATTGATGCTGTTATGGACATGTTTAAATAAACTGTGAAAAATAACAATCAAGAATTTAAACTGTAAAAGAATACATTTACTTTATACGGCCTCTTGAAATTCCTGCTTCATGTTAAGGGTGTGCAAAACTCCAGTGAAACAAGTTAAAAATAAATCCTGTACTCATTTAAAGATTCAATTTTCTGAATATGTCTGCTAAAGTAATTTTTATTTCCAGTAAAAGTTGCAGATACCTAATTTATCTCAGTTGAATCATCCAATCTGTGATCAGTAACAAGGATAAATACAGTTGGTAACTTTGTTTCCATTTTTCTCAGACCATGTATTAAACCACTGTTTAGGTTTTATGCTAGTTATGCAATATTTGAAGCTAGGTATTATTTCATGTTTCATTTTGAACTAAATAAATAAATTCCATTTTGTTTTGTTTCATTCTGAAAGTTTAAAAATCAATTTTGCACATCCTTAGACCATCTAAAAAAAGTCAACTAAAATGGTTAATTCCGTAATTCACACACTGATTGTTTAAAAATGAACTTCATTATTATTTCTTTTTTTTTTAAATCCATGTTTAATCAAATATAACAAATTATATTCTGTCCTGGTCCACTACCTGAGCTTGACAAAGTGATCTTTTTCTACATCCCATATGTATTTTACTTTCTTCACAATAAAGTACTGATGGACTAAATCATTCTTCTAAAAAAAAAATTATAAAAATTATAAATATTATAAAGAATTAAATAAATAAGATAAGTTATATTTAATGTTCAAAATTTAACTAGTGAAAATATAAAACATCATTTGAATTGTGAAAAATATATTAAAACTAACTATACTGTCAATTTCTGTTACATCTGTATAGTATATTTGCAAAATTATTTTTATGTAAAATCATTTGAAAATGTCAAATTTGGTAACAACTGACTGATAAAAAACACAATAAAACAAGATGTTTATTATAATAATCATTTACAACAAAGAAATGTAAATTAAATTTTTTTTAAAATTGATAGGTCTTTGTTACCAAAATTTATCTCATCTCTCTTTCTTTCTCTGTAGGGCACAGGTAGAAAGAGTAGCATTTATTTCATATTACCTATCTTCAAGACAGCAGAACTGACAAGGTCTAAAAAGTGTCATTTGTATTGTTTATTAGCATTAAAACGTGTTGTTTTTATTTGTTTTTTGGCAGTAAAAAGTGTTGTTTGTATTTGTTTAGTGGCAGTAAAAAATGTTGTTTGTATTTGCAGTAAAAAGTGATGTTTGTATTTGTTTATTAGCACAAAAGTGATGCTTTTATTTATATACTGGCAGTAAAAACTGATGTTTGTATTTGTTAGCTCTAAAAAGTGATGTTTGTATTGTTTATTAGCTCTAAAAAGTGATGTTTGTATTTGTTTATTAGCTCTAAAAAGTGATGTCTGTATTTGTTTATTAGCTCTAAAAAGTGATGTTTGTATTGTTTATTAGCTCTAAAAAGTGATGTCTGTATTTGTTTACTGGCAGTAAAAAGTGATGTTTGTGTTGTTTATTAGCTCTAAAAAGTGATGTCTGTATTTGTTTACTGGCAGTAAAAAGTAATGTTTGTATTTGTTAGCTCTAAAAAGTGATGTTTGTATTGTTTATTAGCTCTAAAAAGTGATGTCTGTATTTGTTTATTAGCTCTAAAAAGTGATGTTTGTATTGTTTATTAGCTCTAAAAAGTGATGTCTGTATTTGTTAGCTCTAAAAAGTGATGTTTGTGTTTGTTTATTAGCTCTAAAAAGTGATGTTTGTATTTGTTAGCTCTAAAAAGTGATGTTTGTATTGTTTATTAGCTCTAAAAACTGATGTTTGTATTTGTTAGCTCTAAAAAGTGATGTTTGTATTGTTTATTAGCTCTAAAAAGTGATGTCTGTATTTGTTTACTGGCAGTAAAAAGTGATGTTTGTGTTGTTTATTAGCTCTAAAAAGTGATGTTTGTATTTGTTTATTAGCTCTAAAAAGTGATGTCTGTATTTGTTTACTGGCAGTAAAAACTGATGTTTGTATTGTTTATTAGCTCTAAGAAGTGATGTCTGTATTTGTTTACTGGCAGTAAAAAGTGATGTTTGTGTTGTTTATTAGCTCTAAAAAGTGATGTCTGTATTTGTTTATTAGCTCTAAAAAGTGATGTCTGTATTTGTTTATTAGCTCTAAAAAGTGATGTCTGTATTTGTTTATTAGCTCTAAAAAGTGATGTCTGTATTTGTTTATTAGCTCTAAAAAGTGATGTCTGTATTTGTTTATTAGCTCTAAAAAGTGATGTTTGTGTTGTTTATTAGCTCTAAAAAGTGATGTTTGTATTTGTTTATTAGCTCTAAAAAGTGATGTCTGTATTTGTTTACTGGCAGTAAAAACTGATGTTTGTGTTGTTTATTAGCTCTAAAAAGTGATGTCTGTATTTGTTTATTAGCTCTAAAAAGTGATGTCTGTATTTGTTTATTAGCTCTAAAAAGTGATGTCTGTATTTGTTTATTAGCTCTAAAAAGTGATGTCTGTATTTGTTTATTAGCTCTAAAAAGTGATGTCTGTATTTGTTTACTGGCAGTAAAAAGTGATGTTTGTGTTGTTTATTAGCTCTAAAAAGTGATGTTTGTATTTGTTTATTAGCTCTAAAAAGTGATGTCTGTATTTGTTTACTGGCAGTAAAAACTGATGTTTGTATTGTTTATTAGCTCTAAAAAGTGATGTCTGTATTTGTTTACTGGCAGTAAAAACTGATGTTTGTGTTGTTTATTAGCTCTAAAAAGTGATGTCTGTATTTGTTTATTAGCTCTAAAAAGTGATGTCTGTATTTGTTTATTAGCTCTAAAAAGTGATGTTTGTATTTGTTTATTAGCTCTAAAAAGTGATGTCTGTATTTGTTTACTGGCAGTAAAAACTGATGTTTGTATTTGTTTATTAGCTCTAAAAAGTGATGTTTGTGTTTATTAGCTCTAAAAAGTGATGTCTGTATTTGTTTACTGGCAGTAAAAAGTGATGTTTGTGTTTATTAGCTCTAAAAAGTGATGTCTGTATTTGTTTACTGGCAGTAAAAAGTGATGTTTGTGTTGTTTATTAGCTCTAAAAAGTGATGTCTGTATTTGTTTACTGGCAGTAAAAACTGATGTTTGTATTTGTTTATTAGCTCTAAAAAGTGATGTCTGTATTTGTTTACTGGCAGTAAAAAGTGATGTTTGTGTTGTTTATTAGCTCTAAAAAGTGATGTTTGTATTTGTTTATTAGCTCTAAAAAGTGATGTCTGTATTTGTTTACTGGCAGTAAAAACTGATGTTTGTATTGTTTATTAGCTCTAAAAAAGTGATGTCTGTATTTGTTTACTGGCAGTAAAAGTGATGTTTTTGTGTGATGTTGTATTTTATTAGCTCTAAAAAGTGATGTCTGTATTTGTTTATTAGCTCTAAAAAGTGATGTCTGTATTTGTTTATTAGCTCTAAAAAGTGATGTCTGTATTTGTTTATTAGCTCTAAAAAGTGATGTCTGTATTTGTTTATTAGCTCTAAAAAGTGATGTCTGTATTTGTTTATTAGCTCTAAAAAGTGATGTTTGTATTTGTTTATTAGCTCTAAAAAAAGTTGATGTTTAAAAGTGATGTTTATTTGTTTATTAGCTCTAAAAAGTGATGTCTGTATTTGTTTACTGGCAGTAAAAACTGATGTTTGTGTTGTTTATTAGCTCTAAAAAGTGATGTCTGTATTTGTTTATTAGCTCTAAAAAGTGATGTCTGTATTTGTTTATTAGCTCTAAAAAGTGATGTCTGTATTTGTTTATTAGCTCAAAAAAGTGATGTCTGTATTTGTTTATTAGCTCTAAAAAGTGATGTCTGTATTTGTTTACTGGCAGTAAAAAGTGATGTTTGTGTTGTTTATTAGCTCTAAAAAGTGATGTTTGTATTTGTTTATTAGCTCTAAAAAGTGATGTCTGTATTTGTTTACTGGCAGTAAAAACTGATGTTTGTATTGTTTATTAGCTCTAAAAAGTGATGTCTGTATTTGTTTACTGGCAGTAAAAACTGATGTTTGTGTTGTTTATTAGCTCTAAAAAGTGATGTCTGTATTTGTTTATTAGCTCTAAAAAGTGATGTCTGTATTTGTTTATTAGCTCTAAAAAGTGATGTTTGTATTTGTTTATTAGCTCTAAAAAGTGATGTCTGTATTTGTTTACTGGCAGTAAAAACTGATGTTTGTATTTGTTAGCTCTAAAAAGTGATGTCTGTATTTGTTTATTAGCTCTAAAAAGTGATGTCTGTATTTGTTTATTAGCTCTAAAAAGTGATGTTTGTATTGTTTATTAGCTCTAAAAAGTGATGTTTGTGTTTATTAGCTCTAAAAAGTGATGTCTGTATTTGTTTACTGGCAGTAAAAAGTGATGTTTGTGTTTATTAGCTCTAAAAAGTGATGTCTGTATTTGTTTACTGGCAGTAAAAAGTGATGTTTGTATTGTTTATTAGCTCTAAAAAGTGATGTCTGTATTTGTTTACTGGCAGTAAAAAGTGATGTTTGTGTTTATTAGCTCTAAAAAGTGATGTTTGTATTTGTTTATTAGCTCTAAAAAGTGATGTCTGTATTTGTTTACTGGCAGTAAAAAGTGATGTTTGTATTGTTTATTAGCTCTAAAAAGTGATGTCTGTATTTGTTTACTGGCAGTAAAAAGTGATGTTTGTGTTTATTAGCTCTAAAAAGTGATGTTTGTGTTTATTAGCTCTAAAAAGTGATGTCTGTATTTGTTTACTGGCAGTAAAAAGTGATGTTTGTATTGTTTATTAGCTCTAAAAAGTGATGTCTGTATTTGTTTACTGGCAGTAAAAAGTGATGTTTGTGTTTATTAGCTCTAAAAAGTGATGTCTGTATTTGTTTACTGGCAGTAAAAAGTGATGTTTGTGTTTATTAGCTCTAAAAAGTGATGTCTGTATTTGTTTACTGGCAGTAAAGTGATGTTTGTATTGTTTATTTGTGCTAAAAAGTGATGTCTGTATTTGTTTACTGGCAGTAAAGTGATGTTTGTATTGTTTATTTGTGCTAAAAAGTCCCACACACGGGCTGCCACACAAAGGTGCAGTCTGCCCTCCCATTCCTGCACAGGAGAAACACTATATACAGACACACATATACACAAAAAAAAGAAAATAAATAAATAAATAAATCTGTTTACAAACCTCAATTCTTTCAAGCTGAGTTTCCATCATTTTATATTCACTGACTTTTGTTTGAAAGGTTTTGTCACTGAAAAAGACATCAGAGATCTACTGAATAAATGTTTATAGAATAATTAACTCGCATCTCTGTTTCCCTGAGGCATCAAAACATTATTAATTTTATCCTACCTATAACTAGAAGGCTGCTGGTTCAATGCCTCACAGAGGCAATACTGTCATTTGGTATGCAAAACACATGGAATTATATGCCATGTAAGTGATTATAATAATAATAATAAATTTATATTGGTCTAACAAGATTGTTTACATATTACTGAAATAATTACTCTAAAGTTTGAAACCATCATAATTTTGTATCAAATCTCAGTTAACTCAAATGTGTCTAAGCCAGAAAGTACTATTAAATTATCAACCACTAAAATAGCAATATTCCCTCACTTGAACACAAATTTTAATAAGATATAAATTCTGTGTTTGTCTATGTGTGTGTGTGAGCACAGAACAATTTTATATATAATTTATATAATTTAAAACATATTTTCAACATATTACATTATATTAAATGAATTTTTCTATTTGATAAAAATAAATTTAAAATATCTAGACAATCAATGAAAGCTGGCTGTGTGGAAAATTTCATTTATTACTTAAATTACTGAAATGTTACTTAATAGCTAATATGATGAACAATAAGATCTTTTATTTGAATTTTTTTTTAAATGTAGTATGTTTTAAGTGCTGAATGATCTATTTTGCTAAATGAGTTTTAACATTGTTTATTATTTTCATTAAATTGCAATTACCTAATTTCTGATTGCATGTTCTCCACTTTTGCAACAAACCACTCTTTGTATTGATCCTGAAAACATTAAAAACTGGTTGTAGATGCAAAGACACAGAGTTGATAATCACATTATGTTTTTAAATGACTGTAACAGACATGTAAATTACAATAATCATTTGTTGTTTTGTTTATTATTTTTGATAAAAAGTCACTTTTATGATTCTAACTTGAGAACAGAGCAAAAACAAGTAAGCTAAAATTATTTTTACAATACCATACATTTTAGATACCTTTTTGACTTTTTAAAATTTGAATGTGTCAAACAAAAAAATAAAAATTCATGATCCATCAAAAACATTTACATAAAATTTAAAATTTATCATCTATTAAAATAGAAGCAATGACATTTTTCATTACTTTAAAATAATCTGTGGTCTTCTATTTAATATAAATGAAAAAAACAAAAAAATTCACCTGCAGTAGAACCAGTTTAGCCTGGTCAAGGCTGCATCTGTCATATGTGAGTTTGATAAGGAGATGGGGAAGCCAGTACAAAAACAGTCGGAGAAATCCAACAGTCAGATATGTGAAAATCCACAAAACTATCTGTTTTCTTCTGTTTGGTTTGTATCCCCAGATTTCCTATCATAAGAGGAACAAATAAAACATTAAGGCAACTTTATAAATCAACAATGACATTTTGTTTAAGAAAGTCTACAGTGCTGCACTGTATTAATCTACATCAGTATTAGAACTTGCTCCCCCCCTCAGATTTTATGGAATGAACAATTAAATTCACAAACCATCTGATCATCATCTCTTGGGTTCACGTACAAATGACCTGGTTTAAGTGGAGGTGGTCCAGTTTTAACTACCTTATCCATTTTCTGCCCATGAGAACCTGCAGATAAAAATTCATCATTATATGCTTTCCTGTATAAAGTAAATAGAGTATTAATTAAAAAGAAAAAGATATATATGTGTGTGAGTGTGTGTGTGTGTGTCAAAACCTTGTCACTGGATACTGTAGTGCAGACATTTCAGTTTTATCTCCATAAAACAGAAGAAATCTTTGTACATATATTGCCTATATATGCTTGCCAACAGCCACACACACAAACAACAAGTATGTTAGCAAATATCAGGATTTAAAATCACTTCAGTTTCAACCTTCACAAAATAAAAATGAAATAGTGTAAGGTTAATCTTCAAATTGACTGTGAAGTTAGAACAAAGTTCTTTTTACAATAACATGAATATATGAATATACTAATTAGCTTGTTTATTGTTGTAGTTTTTTTTTTTTTTTTTGGAACTCAATATTTTTAATGCTAGATAGAGATAAAAAGATCATATAAAAATGCAAACAAATTTTTCCTTCTTGTGATACTGGTGTAAACAAATGATGTTTGTTGTCACTGAAATAAGTCTAGGCTGTCTAGTGGTGAGTGCTGACATACTTTTAGAAAATATATATATCTTTTACTTATATTACATTTTATTTTATTTATATAACCTCATTTTATAAAACTGAATGACAAAGCAGTGTATTTTTTCAAAAACAGATAAGCTCCACCCACTAGTCCTGTTTTAGTTACATAGACCTTTTTTATTTACACCAGTAGCATTCGTAGCTAGCTACTTGTGTCAGCAATGACAAGAAGTAAATAACTGGATAATTTTACAAGTATGGCATAGTAATGTCAAAGTGACTGTTTTGTAACTGCAATAGACATTAAAAAAAAAATTCAAAACAAATAAAAATAAATCAATTGTTTTTAAAATGCATATATAAATACTGAACAAAAACTTTGCTAACAAACTGTAGACAAACTGTAACTGTAAGACTATGAATATTGGTAGTACCTCGATTTAAATAGTCATTATATTCATAATATTGCTAATTGAAATTTAAGTAATAATTTGTTTTTATTATTTTAATATATATTTATAATAATTATATTGATTTATTTGTAAGAAAACATGATGGAACAATCTGATGGCACATTCATTTACCTTATACTACGAAATGTAACAGGAGGAGGGTATAATGATAATTACAATGATAGTACGCGAGTCCGTAAGTGGGCCAATCCTCTATCCCTACATTATCTATTTTTAGACTGTCGAAAACAGCATGTAATTTACCTCAGTTCTTGTGTTACTCTTAACTTAATAACACAAATAAAATTAAAATAGCATAACAATCCTATTTTGTTTTATATAATCATCGTAATCATTATGATTATTACGCAACATTACAGAATATGTATTTGGTAACATTTTCGCGTGGCCATGCCACATGCGATGAATGAGTAGAGACATTCACGCTGTATTGTTACTAGACAAATATCATTACATGGCTGTTTAATCACTTAACTACGTATAAATAAAAATATGTTTACACGTATAAAGATGTGTAAGTAAACAAAACGTTTATATTCCAATACCTCGGTTTCCCATTTTCGTCAAGTTCTTTTCTCCCTGGATTACACAGCGTGCGTCAACTTCCCTCCATCACACTCCGTATTACAACTAGTTAGTTTGACCTTTTGACATAGCTAACCACCAGTCAGTTTGCATGTTTTGTTGCCTCATTCCAAAAATTGGTATCCTTTAATAATAATAATAATTAAAAACAATATATGTACCGGTGTTTACTTACTACCAGTTAGTGATGGCCATTAAATATTATTCAGTCACTTTTTTCACGCTCTATGATTCATAATAGTAGTAACCTGCAGATTTTAACAACTAACATAATAGTAACAGTAATAACAATAAAATGAAATTATAATATATATATATAACGCTAATCCCATTACAATTTTTTATAGTCTCATCAATAACTGTTTTTCCTTTAGAAAATTATTTTGTTCACAAATATTTGTAAAAAAACAAATAATAATAATAATAATTAATTCATTTTAGAAGAATCATAAAATGTGTTTGTTAGCAATTTACATTAGCTGATTAAATAACTGGACAGTTATGTATTTATTTTAATTAATTTGTTTGTTTGTTAGTAGTAGTAGTAGTAGTAGTAGAAAAAGGCTATATTTTTTGTTTTGTTGTTGTTGTTTCTTTTTTTTACATATTTTTATCATATATATTTAAACGCTCCCCATCATCACTGCAAAAATAGAACCAAAAATTCGAACTACTGTCCAGTTAATATTAAAAATAAAATAAGATTCCATACTTCTAAGTTATATACAGCAATGTAAATATGGATGTACGCAGGGGAAAGGCGTTTTTAGTTTTCAATTTATTTCCAATTTCCATAGTAGCATAGAGTCAGACACCTTTAGCTAGCCTCTGTCAGGCTTCTAGCAAATAAAGTCAACTAGTTTATTAGACGATAGGTATAAATAATAATAAATAATAATAGATAAAAAAAATATATAAATAATAATAGATAACAGTTAAATAGTATATTGTTCAACACATTTGCCAAGTAACAAAATTATTTTTAATTCTTATTTTTAATTTAATTTTAACTCCCCTCAGTTTCTTAAAACTCATTCCCATTCACTAACTGTACCTATTATATTTATATAATATTTATATATTTGTTTGTTGAGACAAATTGTTTCGTCATTATACCATGTAGCATTATCTGAAGTTAAATTTAAAGTTCCGTCTGCTGTAGAAAGTTCAACCAAAGAAAGCTTTAATGAGCATCAGTAAATTAAGAATGCATTCTGTTATTATTAGTATTTAATTATTTTTTGATAGGTTATTATTATCATTTATTTATTTATTTATTTATTTATATTTTAGATATTATTATTATTTTTTTTTTTTTTTTTTTTTTTTTTTTTTTTAATGTGTGGAAGGAAATAGTATATCCATAGTGTTGCTATTTTCGACAGTCATTTAAAACAGCTATCTTTTTTGGTTTCTTTTGTTTCTTTTTCTTTTCTTTATTTCTTTATTTATTTTTAATTTATTGAATTTCCACAGTAAGAAATTCAGACTCGTCCAGTTTCCAAAATGTTGCACGAGACACCCCCCTATTATTATTGTTGTTGTTGTTGTTGTTTCAATGACTCTTGTTCATTAAATTGGTATCTGTACTTAAAGAATGAACAAAATAAATGAGGGTTTGTGTGTGTTTTATTATTATTATTACACTTTACTGAATAATAAAATAATAATACAAATGACAAAATTCAAATGCTGTAGAATTACAATTCAAGCAGACTTGCAATACCAATTTTACAGTATTACTAACTTTACAAATGAACATAGAAACAATCTATTTTTTTGTTTATAATATTCTGTTTTACTGTAATGTATATATTTTTTATCATTGTTTCCAATAATATTATAATGCGCTGAGTGAAAATATGTTTGCCGTTGTTGTTATCATTATTCCAAGCAACCATTCTTATTACATTTGTTGCGCATTACTGGAACCAGTCTACAATATTTGTCAAAAGTCAAGCACGTTTGTACATTTGATATTCGTTTATTCCAAATAAAAATGGTGTTTTTAACAGTCCCTTGCATGATCAGAAGCGGTGGCCCGCCTAGATACTGGAAGCGTGCGATGTACAGACGAATTACATGGGTATGGTTTGACAACATTATTTTATAATTATATTAATTTCATTCTGAAGAATCGAGAAAATAAGACTTGTAATTCACTAATTCAGTAATTGTATTAAAAGTGGTTCGTACTTGATTATGTCATAACCATGTGTGTTAAAATAAAACCTACATCGCAAGTTAGATTATGTATTGTAAATAATCTTAGAATTAACTATTTAATAACTTTAAATCGATACAAAGATGTCGAAATATTTATTTTTAATTATTATTATGTAATATAAAATGTTAATGTAAGTTTTTAATCAGTATTTTGCAGCGTTTTGTTTTTGTTTTACTGATAGAACAGATGAAGAATCTGTATAATTCCACTTTTATGTAACTTATTAAGTTAACACACTGACACTGGAAGTTATGCCATGACCGAAGTATTATAGTATAAGCAAAGAAACTGAAACAAATTTAGTGAAGATTATAGCTTTTTAATTTGGCATCAATTATTTTTTTTATTTTTTTTAAATAAATAAATAAACGAGATTATAATAAAAAGCAATGTGCCTTTTGAAAAATAAAATAGTGCTCATATAAGATGAGATTGCAGCTAAATATTAACTAGTGCTTGAATTATATTATTTTGTAAAGATATATTTGGCATCCAGTAATTTGAAGAATAATTTTCTTAATAACATTTTAAATGTGATGAGAAGGATACAAGCATTAAATATGTCAAATATGTTTTATGATTTTTTCTCATTAACGGTAACTTGAAAATTCAAGCTGTTTTTATTTCAGCATTACTTTGGTAGAAAAAGGAACTGCTATGGTATTGCAATTAGATATGCTCGTCGAGCATTACGTTTCTCAAGTGAAGCACGTAATCTGAAGAAAAGAAATATGAAATCGGTAATGCATTTATTTTATAATTTTAGTTTAAATTTAACTGAAATTTTGTGTTGAGATAAGATTAACCATGCTAATATTTTTATTTTTATGCAAAATGCATTAAGTCACATAAAACAAGTTTGGTGTTTATTTTGAGGGCTTCAAGAAACATTGTTTTTTTTAAATTATTAAGTTTATTAATTTGTTTATAATCAGGTTTCTAAAAAATAAAGTAATTGACTTCTTACATTTATTTTACATTAAGTTGATGAGTTGTTAAAAAAAAAAATTGTCATTTTTTTCAAGCTGTGGGAGACAAGGATCTCAGCTGCATGTAATGAACATGGTCTTTCCTTTGATGACTTCATGATCTCTCTTGCCCAGGTAACATCCAGAGATGATTAATTCTTTTAAATATATAACTAATTACCTACTATATGTTCTTTATCTAAAATAAATTATCTTTTTAATCCAGGGGTCTACAAAGTGGTTGATATCATCTATCAGGAGGTAATGAAAAAAACTTTTATATTGTCAGACGTGGAGCAGTCAGTTTAAATTCAAACTTTTGGAATTATGTAAATATTGTTAATAAGTAAACAAACATCATGCTTATATGCATTCCAGTGTTCCTATCTGGTTGACTGTTGAAAATCTTAATACTGAAGAAGCTGGTAATTATAACAAGTAATTAATCAAACGCAGAAAATATTACTACTCGTATAAAAAATTATAACCCTATCTATCCTGTTAGAGATATTGAGTATTCAGTTAGCTCTTGGAAAAGAAATGTAACACATTTTATTACATTTTTCTTCATTAGAAGAATTGTGATCACCAATAGAGGAAAAGCATTTATTAAAAGGTCAATAAAAGATAGCACTTAATATGTTCATCTGAACTTATAATCAAATATTTTCTTATCATCTTAATTGTAATATTTCTAATCATTAGATGTCATTAATTTATTTTCAAAGTAACAAATTCATTACAACAAAACTAATGTGGTTGTCCTAGAAACATCTGGCATGTCAGCCTTTTTCTCATACTTTGTGTAAAGTCTTATTAGTTTATAGCAGGTTTATATTAAGGTTAACAACTGCTAGTTTAACTTAATATAATTATATATATATATATTATATAAATATATGTAACAAAGTAGTTGATTTCTGCCTATAATACCTTTACAAAGATAAACACAATTTAAAAAATATATAAATAAATAAAAGAAATAGAAAAAAATTATTAACCAAATTAAAACTGTTTAACAGTTGATTTAAATGTTTTAAATGACTGTACACTAATGCTGAAATGTTTGGTTTATTGTCCACAGTGAAAAAAATTTCATTTTCTGCAAACAGGACAAACGGAGATTTAAATGTTTTAAATGACTATACACTAATGCTGAAATGTTAATTTTTTCATTGTGGACAATAAACCATTCTTTTTCTGCAAACAGGACAAACAGAGAGCAGTACTAATATTTGTAAGATAAGTGATACAGTAATGTTTTAAGGGGTTTTTATATGCATAGAATTATATATGTTCCAAATTCAAAATTTCTGACACAAATTGTTTTCAAGCTTCTGCCTAAAAAGGATAGTATGAAAATAAGCCTTGATTAAAAAAACAAAGTTTAACAGTATTTGCAGTTTTTTATGGTTATAGGGTTGGTGTTATGTATTATCATTATTATGTTTTCTTTGTATAACAATGTGTTTGCAAAGAACCTGAAACATCAGAAAGAGATTTTTTTTTGTTAATGTTTTATAAAGGGTTGTGTCAAAAACTAAAAAATAATTTTGTTTCTTCAAATTTTGAAATATTTCAGACAGCATTTCCCTTAAAAAAAGAAATGCCCCTTGAATACCTGGTAATGGTTTACGTATAATTTTGTAATATTTTGTTTATATTTCAGTCAAACATTGTTTTAAACAGAAAGGTTTTGGCAGACATAGCAATATATGAACCTAGGTCTTTTCAGGTAATATTTCAGTATTTATTTCAATGCAGTTCATTCACTAAGCCGTTGTCTGTAGAAATAATAATGAACAATGAAGAACTAGTCCAGTTTTCATTCTCTTTTTCATCATCTTTAAGCAAATTTTTATGCATCTTCTAACTTTGCATTTTTTTTTTAAATATATATTTTTTTAATCATCAACTTTTTCAGAGTTTGTGTGAATTTTCTAAGAAAAGAGCACATGAAATTGGACTTGAAGCAGCAACATTACCACCTCCAACTGGTGTCATAACCCGTGGAATGTTTCTAGAGGAGAAATCAAAAAGCCAGCCAAAGTAGTTTTAATTTACGATTAGCAGAACATTTCAGAGTAGATTAAATAACACTGAGCATCATTACTTACAAAAACATCTATTTTGTTGTACAAACACAGAATCATAAGACAGTGTTTATCAATTTTTGTGGGATGAATTTATGTTATTGTTTTTAAAATAACACAGAACAAATATACTGTGTATAATCACAATAAACAATGGAAGTTGAGAATTTAGTGTAATAATTTATTGGTATGAAATATTTTTAACAGCAGAATCTGAGATGGGTAAAAGTAGTTATTTGTTTTGAGTTTTAAAATTAAAAGCTCTGTATAGGAATAATTAAATATAGGACATTTTTCCCCATAAATATGAAAAAAAATCAATCTGGTATAAAGAGAAGCAGTATTAACATGCTATATTATGTAATTACATGACTTTCATTTTATTCTTTGGCTTAAACCATTTCCCAAAATAAGATGATTATAAATATTTTTGAGTTATACTTTCAGATTTATCTATCTTCGATTTTGAACTGGGGGGGGGTTGGTTTTTTCTCTCTGTAGGAAGGAACTGCTATGTAAATGACCATGATTGTTTCCATTATATTATTGTATGTCATGGGTAATAATGCTGGCAAAATATTGACACACACAAAACAATAACCATTGCACTGCCAGATTTTGCAGATACCAGAAACCAGTGTGAATAATATAAAAAAAAAAAAAAAAAAAAATCAGGGTTAGCTTTCAAAGTGGACTGTGATGATTTGAATGGTGGAACTATCAAATAAATGGCAATTTGATGAGCTGTTAGACAATAAATGATTCGCCCATTTTAATAATGTGTGAGACAGCTGGACTAATCAACAGTTCATCCATCCCTACAATGAATTGAATTAGAATTCTGTTTGTTTTGTTTAATATGAACAACAAACAAAAAATATTTATTTAATATTTGTTCTTATTTTATCGTTTCAGTCTTGTATACAGAAACAATATGATGTCAAGATTCTATACATGTAAACATTAGTATTCTGATAAAATATCTATAGTTAGCCAATGTGTTTAATGAAACATACTTTTGCATTAAATACAAGATTATCTGTCTTCATCACACTTCGTATTCATGGGTTTGGTTTTAAATATTTCCACAGATGTTTCAGACCGGTTCTTTCCAAGTTAAAAAACAGCTTGGACACAGTTGGATCAGAGCATTTCTGTTTCCAGTGGCAAAGTAGTTGAAAAATAACCTCCTCCATCCCTCCTGCCGTGTAACTTTCATCAAATATTTTGTCCAGTGCTTCTCTTGAAATGCCAAGAAATCTTACTGAAAAAGAAAACAGTTTTGTTAGTATATCATACGCTACAAAATTGATTTAAAACAAAAAACATATCGCTTATTGGATGTCAAACAAAATGCTGATTATTTTGTTTATAAAAATTCAAAAATTAATTATAGCACAGTGTAAAGAGGTGTGCAAAAAAAAAAAGTACCACAATTTATTAAAATTAAAATCTGTATCTCAAATTTTTTTTAACAAGATGGACAATCCTTTTTCAATGCGAGCATGACACAAGACTATCTCATCTTTCCTGCAATGCCTGTAGTAAGACTGCCAATCACCCAGGTGGCTTGACAGAATATACCAGTAAATGTGATGTTTAAAATCATTGTAAGGCACACCAACCTCGACATGAGACAAATCTAAAGCAGACTTGGCAGAAGAATCTGCTTCTTCATTGCCGCTGATGCTAACCTGAATGGTTATCCAACAAAAAACTATATTTTTATTGGCAATATGTAACATGACATGCTTTTCTATTCCCAAGTAAGGAATGCTCCAACCTCATGGTAAAGAATTAAGACATGAAAGTGGGTCTATGAAAATAATAATTCTGGATGCAAAGGTATGTTTAATTTCTTCCAGGCTTTAAGAACTTCTGAATTTCATCAGTTACAACTGATGCCTAATCAGGCAACCTCATTGAGAAAGTTATGTCTGACGGAAAAACTGTAGCACAAGCTACAGAACTCCCATTCCACAATCCATCTGTATAAGCTATAAAATAATTAAAATGTTTTATTGTACGATTGGAAGCAAATCGTTTAAGTAATATTTGTTAAGAGTTATATTAGTTATTAAGACTGCATCATCTATTTCATTAAATTCATACACTCTACATAAACATCATTATCTCATTCCATTATGTGTCTCATCATCTATATTAATGGGGGTTTTTCAGTCAAAAATATATTCAATATCAGCTGAAATATTAATAAAACTTCAAAGCCTCAATTTTGAAATTGGCTGTAATTTAATATCTTACTCAGTAATCTCCAAGGGTCACCAACATTTCGTGCAACATCTTTCAACTGGTCAACACTGACTTCTTCATTAGAGTCTGAAAATAAAGAAATTAGATACAGAAAATAATAATATTTTTATATTTAATCTTTTTATTTACACGCAGATCAGCTGTAAAAATCAGTCCAGCCCCTCATTATTTAGATGATGTTTCTAAAAAATGGATCCTCATGATAGTAAGTCAATAGAGGCTTTAAAAGATATGCTATATATGTATAAACTAGAATCTAGTTATCTGGTGGTTGTGGGAGCCTTCTAATGTACCCAGACCTAAATCAGGTATAATCAGAGCTAGAAAGAAGGCAAAAATATAAATAGGATGTCAAAATTATAACATATGAGAAAATACTTATGACATGTTAATACCCTTTCAAAACCAAACCACTTGCACTCAAATAAAGTAATTCTTACCACGCACAGACTGAATATCCTCCTCTTCTGGTGAATCACTGTCATCACTATCATCACTGTCATAATCCTCTCCTGATGCATACATGATATTATGATTTCCAATCTGAATTTGTCGATTACCTTGTATCAAATACAAGTTATTTACTTGATCTGAAAACGTAAAATGTATATATAATTCAGAATATATAAAATATATTTAAATTTTAAAAATCAAACATTAAAAGAAGGAAGAAATGTTTTTTTAAACAATTTTATAAAAATATGGCATCGTACATATGTTAAAAACATTATAAAAAGCAAATCTACTCCTAACATACTAAGAAATATTAAAAAAACAAAACAAAAAAAAACTTACTTCCAAACTTAAATTTCTGGCCTGCATCTAAAATTATAAAGGTAATATTTACAAAAATATGATGTTTCATAATTATTTTATAATTAACCATTCAAAATGAAGAACTTGTAAAATTATTTTATTACATATTTATTTTCAAACACTTTTTAAAAACCTAACAGTGGCATGTTTTGTAGCATTCTTGAAGGTTGTCAGTAATTGTGAGAAAATATCTTTTTGAATCAAGCTAAATTACTAATTAATAATTTGGGGGGGGGGGTCTTCAGACATGACATAATTAAAAAAAGAAGATAAAAAAGATACTTACTGTGTCCAGTTTGAAATCGTTGCCATTCATCTGAAATTATTTCAACACATATAAGATTTTCTTAGATCGTTTTCTTTATTTTTCTTCATTATTATTATTATTATTAGTAGTAGTAGTAGTAGTAGTAGTAGTAGTAGTAGTAGTAGTTTTACCTGGTATTTTTGAAACAGTTTTTTGTAATATTTCTTTTGGAATTAAGGAATTACTTTCCTGCCTGTCAGCCATCTGTCAAAAAAAAAAAAAATAATAATAAACAAATTTAAAATTAAAATTAAAAATATTTAAAAAAAAAAAAAAAAAAAAAAAAAAATGAGTTAGCAACTTATGCTATCAAAATGTATTTTAAACACTGTAAAGATTCGAAATTTTTGTATTGATTTTTTTGTTTTTGTTGTTATTGTTGTTGTTGTTAACTGTAATTCGTAATAATACTAATAGCTCGGTTACTCCGGATACACTTAACCTAATAACTACTTTTTCATTTTCATTTTAATTTATCCTTATTGGCCACAGATATTCGCTTCTGTACTACATTTTTGTAAAAGTTAGGTTTGATTATAACCTACAGTATATAGTATTAAAATATTAACTTCCTTCGAATCCTTGTATACAGAAATAAAACGAATCAAAACGTTTTGGGAATTTTTATAATTCATTAAATTGAATTACCATGTGATCTAATAGATATCTAATTTACATTCTTCATTTACAAAACAGAACATCTGCCTAACAAATATCAAACCTGAACAACAACAATTTGCAAACCTTTCCCGAAACTGAAACTGATGTAAATAACTTATATCTGTAACAGCGGAAGACTGGTAGCGTCACCCTCTTACGAACAAACGACTGGCGGGAATTTTGACTGGTTGATAATTGCTTTAATTAACTAGAGAAAAAGTAGGTGATCCAAAATATTAGATAGTTTCCAAGCAGCGACGCGCGATTTCCATTTATTAGTGTGTATTTCTCTGATATGGCCTGCCGGTGTCCACTTCGATATTTTTATATGGTCAGTCATATCTGTGATTCATTGACCAAGTCGAATAAAAAATATAATAAAATATTTCTAGGCGTTTTTTAAAATGTTTTACGATACGATATATTTAACACACTTATTTACATATTTATTTGGCCGTTAATTTATTCTTTGTCTGTTTAGATACAGCTTTCATTTTCGTACCATACATCACTGTTGGAGATATGCCTCAGTTGTAGATGATTTTTATCGATTATTTTTCTGTAGTTTCATTGTTAGAAATTTATGTTTGATAATAAGTTACCTTTCTGTAGTTCTTTCCCTCTATGATGATTGTCATCTTTGCGTTCCTCCGAGCTCTGGGTAGTTGTATACACCTTAGCATGGCAAACAATGACCACGCCCATCTTTCTGCCTCGGGAGTCCAGAATTGTTTGTTTATTTATTTATTTATTTATTTATTTATTTTTAAATGTGAAGAAACACGCTTTAAAAAAAAAAAAAAAAAAAAAAAAAATTCGACATGCTCAATGAATCTATGGAATTTATTTATTTTAGTGGGTCTTTTTTTTTTTTTTTTTTTTTTTTTTTAATCCTTGAGATTGTCCAATGATGCCTACCACGAAAAGAATTCAAAACATGTATGTATGTATGTATGTATGTGTAAAGTGCTGGGGGGAGCAAGGTAAGCGGATCTCGTGAAACCGATTGGTTGTATAATATACATACGTAATATATATCCCTGTCCAAAAAATAACAAACAAGACGGGGTTTTCAATTAAAGGACTTTAATATTAGTTAATTCCTGGTATAGCAATGTTAACATTTACAATATGGTAAGCCTGGCGTCTCCAAGGAGGACAAACTCAGTTTACCAGGTTCATAAAACAAATCACAATAAAAATTCTACATTTACAAAACTTAAAACATCAAACCAATGCAAAAATCCTGATGTTTAGATAAAAAGAAAATAATTACAAATAAATATATTTAACAACCATATAATCAAATACATAATATTTAAATGCAGTTCGATAAAATCAAATCTGAGAATTCAATTACACGCATTTTAGTATTAATCTCAACCGTTGAAGTTCAATCACTCCTAACTGATATCAGTTTCACCCCATCCCAAGTGTTAAATGTAATCTTAATCAAAAGCAAATAACTTCAGCAAAGGTTCTGTTCTCTTTTGCAGGAAAGGATTAACCTCTAGCTAACGCCAGATTAGTCGGTGTGATTTCATGTTTATCTGTTTCTCGCACTTGGACACCTGGCGTACTAATACTAATCTATCTATTATCATTTCTACCATATATGTTAACTAGAACTAATTACATTATATAAAAGTCTCTATAAAAATCCTTTATGCATATATACATGAACTTCCTGTAATTGTTCTTTATATTTGGTTATACTGATAACTCAGAAATTCAAAGAAAAGAATAACTGTTATGATAAAGATACATTTACGAGCACATGTAAATTAACAATAACATATCAATATAAAACCTATGCATATCAATATAAAACTGTAACTTTAACTTATGTAAGTAGTGATGTCAGTAACACTTACCCAACACGACCGGTGTCGCCACATGAACAGAAATAATACGTATCAGCTGTATTTACTTTTAAATACATTTCCAAACCCCATTAAATTGTTATAAATTGTAACCACTGTTACTTAAAGTTATGCCAAGTCATTTAATAAATTGTGAACTAGTATATTCAAAATAAATGAAAGTCCACAGGTAAAATATAATTATCGTCTTATCTTTAATATGACATATCTTAATTATCCCTTTTTAATAGAAATATTAAAATAAAAGCAATAAACTTACATTAATTACTGATCTGTAGCATTTATGTGAAACCAAATATACAAATGCTTATCTTGACTAACAGTTGTATAAAGGTCCTGTAATGTCCACGGCCAAAGTGCAATGTTTTGGTCTCGGACAATTCTCCCCTTAAATTCCAGACAGCAGTTGCTATATTTGGTCACGTCACATGACCATACAGTCCCCAGTGCTAACGAAAGCTCCCACTAATTACTTTTAAAACATTATATTCTGACCTTTAGGCTACAATGGCTATCATTTCTCTTTTCTACACATGTATGAATCTATGAATGTAACGGGGTATGTACGAGGTACAGAGTCAAGGAGAGTATATTTGTGATGAATAAAATAATTATTATATTCTAAGTCAATCAAGACGGAGTTTCAAATCAAAACCAATGACAGAGAGATTAATGTATAAAAACTATTTTTATTATAATCTGATGTCTCCAAAAGGGCCAAACTTACCTTCACTAACAACCGATATTTTTGTCATGTCAATAAATACATTGGTTCCCAGTGCAAACGCTCTCAACAGGATGCAGTAATCGTAATTCATCTACTAGCACTTAACTCAGATTACTTTATAAACGAATAAACAGTAAATACTGACCTGTCTAGAATGGAAAATAATTATTTTTATTTCTCTCTTCTACAGATATAAGGAAAATAACTGAACTAATGGATCGGGTTTTTTTTTTTGGTGGGGGTTTCTTGTACTCTTTTTGAATATTTTCTTCTATTGTTTTTAGGTCTTTGTTTTTCTTCGCTGATTATTATTTTTTCATTATTTATTTTTCTACTTATTTATTTATTATTATTGTTGTTGTTGTTGTTGTTATTATTATTAATTTTATTATTATTATTATTATTATTTTCTTATTCTTGTTTTTTCACATTACAAATTTAGTGGAGTTTTATTTTTATTTATTTATTTCTATTATTTTATTTTATTTTATTTGTTTTTATAACACAACAACAAAATATCAACAAGCAAGACAGCAGTTTGAGTTATTTATTTATATACAGAACATATTTTATAATAATATAAAATAAACGCAACTAAATTATTTACAGTTTCGCGGAAATCTGAGTTAAAATAGATTAAATATATATTAAACAATATGCCTTTAATGACACAGATTCCTCTACCTGATTATGATATGAGAAATACAAGGGAGAAAACTATCTTAACATATCCCGCTGCCACATGCTTATCAAAGCAAGGCCAATGTTTCACGTTTTCCCCCGTGACCTCCCGTTTTCTTCTTTGAGCACCTCGACTCAACACCCGAAGCCCGTATACATTAGATTCCTGTGAATGTCAGTGAAAACCGAGAATCAAAGAGCCATGCGGGTGAACAAATTTTAACGCTTTCTTAGTTTGTCACACAAAACTCGACCTACCTTGGCCGCTAATTAACTTGACGTTAAAATTTAAAAACTGCCTATAAAAAGTTTGTCATCGACTATTTTACTGTAAAGGGGTCAACATAATTTTATTATCTGCACACATCGAAAGTTAAACACAGTTTATTAACTGATCATAATTACTAATATATATTTATTTAATTTTCTCTTTTCGATTTTATATACAGAAACTTGATAACGTCAACATTATATATATACATATACAAATTAGTAATCTGATAAAATATCTATAGTTAGCAAATGTGTCTAATGAAACACACTTTTGCATTAAATACAAGATTATCTGTCTTCATCACACTTCGTATTCATGGGTTTGGTTTTAAATATTTCCACAGATGTTTCAGACCGGTTCTTTCCAAGTTAAAAAACAGCTTGGACACAGTTGGATCAGAGCATTTCTGTTTCCAGTGGCAAAGTAGTTGAAAAATAACCTCCTCCATCCCTCCAGTCTCGTAACTTTCATCAAATATTTTGTCCAGTGCTTCTCTTGAAATGCCAAGAAATCTTACTGAAAAAGAAAACAGTTTTGTTAGAATATCATACGCTATCAAACTGATTTACAATAATCAATTGATGAATATTTATGAACTCAGCACAAAAACACATCGACTATTGGATGCCAAACAAAGGTAAATACAACAAAATTCAAAAATTAATTATAGCACAGTGTAAAGAGCTGTGCAAAAATAAAAGTACCACAGTTTATTAAAATTAAAATTCTGTATCTCAAAGGTGGATAATCCTTCTTCTATGCGAGCACGACAGACGATTATCTCATCCTTTCTGCAAAGCCTGTAGTAAGACTGCCAATCACCCAGGTGGCTTGCCAGAATATACCAGTAAATGTGATGTGTAAAATCATTGTAAGGCACACCAACCTCGACATGAGACAAATCTAAAGCAGACTTGGCAGCAGAATCTGCCTTTTCATTGCCCCTGATGCTAACCTGACTGGTTATCCAACAAAAAACTATATTTTTACTGGCACTGGATAACATGACACACTTTTGTATCATCATCCCAATTAATGAATGCACCAATCTCATGTCGTAAAGTATTAAGACATGAAAGTCTCAATTCTGAAATTGGCTGTAATTTACTATCTTACTCAGTAATCTCCAAGGATCACCAACATTTCGTGCAACATCCTTCAACTGGTCAACACTGACTTCTTCATGAGAGTCTGAAAATAAAGAAATTAGATACAGAAAATAATAATATTTATATATTTAATCTTTTTATTTACACGCAGATCAGCTGTAAAAATCAGTCCAGCCCCTCATTATTTAGATGATCTTTCTAAAAAATGGATCCTCATGATAGTAAGTCAATAGAGGCTTTAAAAGATATGCTATATATGTATAAACTAGAATCTAGTTATCTGGTGGTTGTGGAGAGCCTTCTAATGTACCCAGACCTAAATCAGGTATAATCAGAGCTAGAAAGAAGGCAAAAATATAAATAGGATGTCAAAATTATAACATATGAGAAAATACTTATGACATGTTAATACCCTTTCAAAACCAAACCACTTGTACTCAAATAAAGTAATTCTTACCACGCACAGACTGAATATCCTCCTCTTCTGGTGAATCACTGTCATCACTATCATCACTGTCATAATCCTCTCCTGATGCATACATGATATTATGATTTCCAATCTGAATTTGTCGATTACCTTGTATCAAATACAAGTTATTTACTTGATCTGAAAACGTAAAATATATATGTAATTCAGAATATATAAAATATATTTAAATTTCAAAAATCAAACATTAAAAGAAGGAAGAAATGTTTTTTTAAACAATTTTATAAAAATATGGCATCGTACATATGTTAAAAACATTATAAAGAGCAAATCTACTCCTAACATACTTAGAAATATTAAAAAAAAATACAAACTTACTTCCAAACTTAAATTTCTGGCCTGCATCTAAAATTAAAAAGGTAGTATTTACAAAAATATGATGTTTCATAATTATTTAATAATTAACCATTCAAAACGAAGAAATTGTTAAGTTAATTTATTACATATTTATTTTCAAGCACTTTTGAAAAACCTAATATTGGCATGTTTTGTAGCATTCTTGAAGGTTGTCAGTAGTTGTGAGAAAATATCTTTTTGAATCAAGCTAAATTACTAATTAATAATTTGGGGGGGGGGTCTTCAGACATGACATAATTAAAAAAAGAAGATAAAAAAGATACTTACTGTGTCCAGTTTGAAATCGTTGCCATTCATCTGAAATTATTTCAACACATATAAGATTTTCTTAGATCGTTTTCTTTATTTTTCTTCATTATTATTATTATTATTATTATTAGTAGTAGTAGTAGTAGTAGTAGTAGTAGTAGTAGTTTTACCTGGTATTTTTGAAACAGTTTTTTGTAATATTTCTTTTGGAATTAAGGAATTACTTTCCTGCCTGTCAGCCATCTGTCAAAAAAAAAATAATAATAATAAACAAATTTAAAATTAAAATTAAAAATATTTAAAAAAAAAAAAAAAAAAAAAAGAGTTAGCAACTTGTGCTATCAAAATGTATTTTAAACACTGTAAAGATTCGAAATTTTTGTATTGATTTTTTTGTTTTTGTTGTTATTGTTGTTGTTGTTAACTATAATTCGTAATAATACTAATAGCTCGGTTACTCCGGATACACTTAACCTAATAACTACTTTTTCATTTTCATTTTAATTTATCCTTATTGGCCACAGATATTCGCTTCTGTACTACATTTTTGTAAAAGTTAGGTTTGATTATAACCTACAGTATATAGTATTAAAATATTAACTTCCTTCGAATCCTTGTATACAGAAATAAAACGAATCAAAACGTTTTGGGAATTTTTATAATTCATTAAATTGAATTACCATGTGATCTAATAGATATCTAATTTACATTCTTCATTTACAAAACAGAACATCTGCCTAACAAATATCAAACCTGAACAACAACAATATGCAAACCTTTTCCGAAACTGAAACTGATGTAAATAACTTATATCTGTAACAGCGGAAGACTGGTAGCGTCACCCTCTTACGAACAAACGACTGGCGGGAATTTTGACTGGTTGATAATTGCTTTCATTAACTAGAGAAAAAGTAGGTGATCCAAAATATTAGATAGTTTCCAAGCAGCGACGCGCGATTTCCATTTATTAGTGTGTATTTCTCTGATATGGCCTGCCGGTGTCCACTTCGATCGATTTATATGGTCAGTCACATCTGTGATTCATTGACCAAGTCGAATAAAAAATATACCGTATATACTTGTGTATAAGTCGAATTTTTGGGAGACTATATTAAGGTAATATTTTGGGGGTCGACTTATACATAGGTAATGCTTTTGTAGCTGTTGCTGAAGAGTCGCCATTTTGACTATTTTTTGCTACGGGATGCATCTAAAATAATCGCGGTCTTTCAGCTTTTCAAAAATATAATTTTATCGTATAAAAAATTTTGAAAAATTAAATAACAAAACCAATTATGAATGTAAAACATGATATTCTTCCGTTTAATGGCATAAAAATACATTTTAAAGCGAGAAAACCGTCAGTACAGCGTTATGCCTTACGGCGTCTTGCAATGATCTAGGAATGCAGACTTCTCTGCCAAATTCCACAAAATATCGGTCCTAATTTCATAAACAAAACTCACTTGTGTAATTGTAAAGAATTTGGTGAAATAATATTGCAATCGTCATTAATATCCACTACCGACAAATCGAAAACAAGAGATACTATTTATGATACCTTTAGGTTATAGCTCGTGTAATACATGCATTTACGTTATTATGGTACGTCACCCTCTTACGAACAAACGACTGGCGGGAATTTTGACTGGTTGATAATTGCTTTCATTAACTAGAGAAAAAGTAGGTGATCCAAAATATTAGATAGTTTCCAAGCAGCGACGCGCGATTTCCATTTATTAGTGTGTATTTCTCTGATATGACCTGCCGGTGTCCACTTCGATATTTTTGTATGGTCAGTCACATCTGTGATTCATTGACCAAGTCGAATAAAAAATATAATAAAATATTTCTAGGCGTTTTTTAAAATATTTTACGATACGATATATTTAACACACTTATTTACATATTTATTTGGCCGTTAATTTATTCTTTGTCTGTTTAGATACAGCTTTCATTTTCGTACCATACATCACTGTTGGAGATATGCCTCAGTTGTAGATGATTTTTATCGATTATAATTCCACATAGTCAGTTAACTGAATTTACTGAAAAGACTTTCTTAATTTTTTTTAATTTTTTTTTCACTTGGAGATTGTCCATGGTAACTATGGAGCCATTAGAGGACAACCACGACAACAATTCAAAACATGTATGTATGTATGTATGAATGCTTCTTTGTATGTATGTATGTATAAATGTATGCATGCATGTATGTACGACTGTATGCATATAACTTGGGGTGTAGGAGGCACTGAGTCGAGTAGAGTGTATGTGTGACCAATAAAATAATTATCATGTTTTGAGACAAATAAACAACACGGAGTTTCACATTAAGGACGTTAATAATATGTAACCACCAATAATAGAGAGATTAAAGTATAAAAATAAAAAAGAATGAGTTATCTGGCGTCTTCAAGGAGGACAACTTGACCCAGGTTCACAAACATATATTTAATTAATACGAAGTATAATTAAAATGTAGTAAAATTAGCACCGAAAACAAACAAAAACAAACCAAAGCAAACCAAACCCAACATGATAGTCGCTAACAATGAACTGTCAATACCCTGCTTTCTGATACGTCAGGTGGCCCTTCAGTTCCCAGTGCGAATGCTATCAGTAGGAGGCAGTAATCGTAATTTATCTACTAGCATTTACCTCAGATTACTTTATAAACTAATAAACAGTAAATACTGACAGGTCTAGAATGGAAAAAATGATTATTATAGCTCTGTTCTACTCTTTTTTTAAGGAAAATAGCTAACAGAGGGAGTTTTTCTTGCATTGTTTTTATGTTTATGTTTTTCGTGGATATTGTTCATATATTTATTTATTTATTTATTTTATTTTATTTTTATTTTTTAATTGTCGTCTTTCAACTATCAAGTCTCAAATTTAGTGGAGTTTTATTTATTATTATTATTATTTAACAAAACAGTAACACATCAACAAACAAGAGGGCAGTTTGAATTATTTATTTATATACAGAACATATTTTGCGATGATATAAAACAAATTAAATTATTATTTGCGCGAATGTCAGTGAAAACCGGGAATCAAAGAAAAAAGTGAAGCCATGTGAGTAAACAAATTACAAAGCTTTGTTAGTTTGTCGCACAAAACTCGACAATCTTAGCCCCTAATTAACCCAACTTTACAATTTAAAAACTGCCTTTGAAAGTTCGTCATCGGATGTTATGGATGGTCAAACAGAATTTCACATAACGGCAGTTAAAGGCAGTTTATTTACTGATTATAATTATTAATACATATTTATTTAATATATTTGATATTATTTTATCTTTTCGATCTCATATATACAAACTAGATAATCTCAAGATTATAGATATATAAAAATTAGTATTGTGATAAAACGTCTATAGTTAGCATTGGTAAAAGAAACGTAGCTAACGAAACACAATTTTTTCGTTAAACAAAAAAGAGATTATCTGTCTTCGTCACACTTGTTATTCATGAAATCACAGATCTGAGTTTGGTTTCAAATATTTCCATAGATGTTTCAGGTTGGTTCTATCCAAATCCGAAAACAGCTTGGATACAGTTGGATCAGGGCCTTTCTTTTTCCAGTAGCAAAGTAGTTGAAAAATGACCTCTTCCAACCCAGCCTTCTGAAATTCATCGTAAATTTTGTCCCGTGTATCTGTTGTAATGCCAAGAAATTTTGCTGTAAAAGCAAATCATTTTGTTAGAATAACATAGGTTATCAAACTGCTACAAAATAATAATGAATGAATTTTTAAGAACACTTCAGTACAAAAAACATCGGTTGTTAGATGTCAAACAAAATACTGATTATTTTATTTATAAAAATTCAAAAATTAATTATAGCACAGTGTAAAGAGCTGTGCAAAAATAAAAGTATCACAGTTTATTAAAATCGAAATGATTCCATCACATTTATTTCACAAATATATGTCTCTACGATGATCGCACTCCACCCAAAAGTGACGTAGTGTCAGAGTACACTGAAACGGTTCACACTGAGATGGACAATTCTTCTTCAAGGATAAATTAATGGGTCTAACAAGGATGACCAATGCGAGCTCGACACAAGACTAACTCATCTTTCCTGCAATGCCTATAAGAGGACTGCCAGTCTCACAGTCATTTTGCCAAATGAAAAGATATTTCGGTAAATTTGATGTTAAAATCATTGTAAGGCACACCAACCTCGACATGAGACAAATCTAAAGCAGACTTGGCAGCAGAATCTGCCTTTTCATTGCCCCTGATGCCAGTCTAACTGAGTATCCAACAAAAAAATATTTTTTTATTGGCGCTACATAATATGATACGCTTTTATATCATCATCCCAATTAAGGAATACTCCAACCTCATGGTAAAGAATGAAGACATGAAAGTGGGTCTGTGAAAATAATAATTCTGGATGCAAAGGAATGTGTAATTTCTTCCAGGGCTTGAAGAACTGCCTGAATTTCGACAGTGAGAACTGATGCTGAATAAGGAAACCTTTTGGAAAAAGTTATGTCTGATGGAAAAACTGTAGCACTTCTGCATAAGCTATAAATAATTAAAATGTTTTATCGTACGATTTGGAGCAAATCATTTAAATAATATTTGTTACAGTTATGTTAATTATTAACACTGTAATACCTATTTTATTAAATTCGTAAAAACCGCATAAAGATCATTATTTCATTCCATTATGGTTCTCATCATCTCTATTAGTGAGGTATTTTAGGTATTTTAGGTTAAAAAACATATTCAGTATCAGTTGAAATAATAAATAAAAATTCAAAGCCTCAAATTTGAAATTAGCTGTAATTAAATATCTTACCAAGTAATCTCCAAGGTTCACCAACATTCCGTGCAACCAACCTCAACTGTTGATCACTGACTACTTCATCACAGGCTGAAAATAAAGAAATGAGATAAAGAAAATAGTATTTATGTTATGTTATTAATCTTTTTATTTACACACAGATCAGCTATAATAATCAGTCCTGTACCTCGTGACTTAGGTGATATTTCTGAAAAAGTAATCCTCATGGTGGTAAGGCATAAAGTGTGAACAGAGGCATTAGAAGATATATGTATAAATTAGAATCTGGTTATCTAGTAGTAGTTGTGGAGAGACTTCTATCATACCTCCTAAATCAGGCATAATCAGAGCTAGGAAGAAGGTAACAGTACAAACAGGAGCTCAAAATTATTACATTTGAGGAAATATTTATGAGATGTTAATACTCTTTGAAAACCTAACCACTTGTACTCAAATAAAGTAATTCTTACCACGCACAGACTGAATATCCTTCTCATCTGCTGAATCACTATCATCAGTGTCAGAATCCCTTGCTGCTCCATACATTGTATTATGATCTCCTATCTGAAGTTGGTCAACATCTTTTATCAGAAACACGTTATTTACCTGGTCTGAAAACGTGAAATGTATGTATAATTCAACATATATAGAATATCTTTAAATTTAATAACAAACATTAAAAGAAGGAAGAAATGTTTTTAACAAATTTATAAAAATTATATGGCTTCATACATATGTAAACAACTTTATAAAGAGTAACCTTACTCCTAACATGCTAAGGATTACTAAAAAAAAACATCAAATATGAAGAAGAAAAAAAAAATTGAAAAGTTCACATTTACAAAAATATCTGTAACAACTTAAGAAAAAAATTAATTCATAAGAATAATACGTAACATTTAGATTTACTTAATCTTATTCATAAATTTTATAACCCTTTTTCAGCTATCAGTATATAAAAACTAAATTAAAAAAAAAAAAAAATACGATACTTACTGTGCCCAGGTTGAAACTGCTTTCCTCCATCTGAAATAATTTCTACAACATTATAAGATTTTCTTTCAATTTATTCAAGATATTAATTAACTGATTAGGATAACACGAAACAATTATATTTATTTAATTTAAAGATACTGCTGAGAGCATTCTTGTCGAAATCAAATATACATTAGTCTTACCTGGTGAGTTTTCTCTAACAACTAAGGCTTTATTTTCAGAGTTTTCCATCTGTTAAAAAATTAAAATTAAAATCAAAATTAAAAATATTTAAGAATAAACTAAAATAAAATGAAATAAAAAATATGAAATAGCAATTTGGTCATATATTAAAAATATGTCAGTGTGTTATCAAAATGTATTTTAAAGACTGTAATGATTTGTTTTTGTTATTGTTGTTGTTGTTGTTGTTTTGTGGCTGTCAAAGAAAGAAAAACAAACAAACAAGCTATAATTCGTAATAATAATAATAACTTGGTTACTCCTGATACTCTGAACCGAACGATAACTACTGAACTTCTTTCTCTTATTTTTTAAAATCTTTTCATTTTGATTTTTGATTTAACCGTGTTGGCCACAGTTATTCGCTTCTGTAAAAGTTAAGTTTTTGTATGATAATTAACTTCCTTGTATATAGAAATAACAGGAATCAAAACGTTTTAGGAATTTATATAAATATTAATATGATTATTTTGAATTATCATGTGATCTATCACATATTTAATTTACAGTCTTCATTTACAAAGCAAAAGATGTGCCTAACGAATATGAAAATTGAACAACAACAATTTGCAAACCTTGTTTCGAAACCGAAACTGATGTAAATAACTTATATCTGTTACAGCGGAAGACTGGTAGCGTCACCCTCTTACGAACAAGCGACTGGCGGGAATTTTGACTGATTGATAATTGCTTTCATTAACAAGAGAAAAATTAGGTGATCCAAAAAATTAGATAGTTTCCAAGCAGCGACGCGCGATTTCCATTTATTAATGTGTATTTCTCTGATATGGCTTGCCGGTGTCCAGTTCGATATTTTTATATCTTGTTGCTTTGTCCATCAACAGTAAGTAACATCACGCGTGTTGAGAGAAAAGTTTCTTTCTGATACAATAGACACTGTAAATGACTGTAACCCTTAACTAAATTGGATTATTTTCCTTTGTCATCGGTATAAGTTAATTCATTTGTGAATCAGGTGAATAAATCTTTTTTGTTAAAATAAGTCCAGAAACTATAGGAATACTTTTTATACCAATGTTTTTAAGTTTTCACATTTTATTATGTGCATATTTTAAATGCTTAATTATGCATAATTCTTCTCATGTCTGAACTAGTTTTATTTTTTCTCATGATTTGTGATTAACATTATATTCTATAATCTTACTATCAAAGCCAATAAACTGAAGAATATTCGGTTCATAGGTTCGTTATGATCAATTTCTCAGGATAATTTATGAAGTCTATATGGTTAGCGAAGTCAAAAAATTTTATAATAATAATTTTAAAAAATTATCATCACACTTATAATGAAAAATATAATTTTCCTTCCCACACTGTCATACAATGCTTACATCTCAAGGAGATAAATATTTATACAGATGGCGTAATTCCATTTCTGATACTAAATATATTATTCAAAGTAATAATTAAAACTTTGAAACCAAACATTTCTGAAAACTCTTATTCCAAAATATATATTTCTATTATTTTTCCTACATTCAATCAACCACAGAAATTTTGTCACGGACTGTTGTTTTCTTTTTAACATAAAATGAAAATTGTCAAAACCTAATGAATATAGGTTTTCTTTTTACATTTCTGTAGAAAAATAGACCTTTCTAAAAGTTTCACAAAAAGATAAAACAAACAAAAAAAATTCTTAAATTGTTACAACATCATCAACATCACTGTCTGATGAACTCTCGCTGTCAGCTGATGTAGACCCGTCTGGGTGCAGGATTATCATTGTGTTGCTCTCTCCAATCTGTTTATTAATAGTCAGATTTCCCACGCTTGAAAAGTCTAAGCAAGAAAAAACAAAGAACATAAAACTTCTAATAAGAAATTGTTTTTGTTGTAATAAATCAATGAAAAAAGAAAAGAAATAAAGAAATCAGATACAGAAAATATTATTTTTATTTTTATTTAATCTTTTTATTTAAACACAGATCAGCTCTACAATTCAGTCCTTTCCCTAGTGATTTAGGTGATGTATCTGAAAAAAGATCCTATTGGTAGTAAGACATCAAGTCTGAACAGAGGCATTAGAAGATATTCTATATATGTACACATTAGAAGCTGGTTCTCTAGTACTGGTGGAGACACTTCTGTCATGCCTCCTAAATCAGGTATAATCAGAGCTAGAAACAAGATAACTGTAGAAACAGGAGGTCAAAATTATAACATTTAAAAATATATTTATGAGATGTTAATACTCTTTGAAAACCAAAATACGTTTACTCAAACTTTTACAATACACAAACTGAATATCCTCCTCTTCTGCTGAATCACTATTCTCATTATTGTAATAATCATTATGAGAAATTCCAAACAGAACTGTCTGCCCTGCTTCTAAAATAAAAAAGATCATATTCACAAAAATATCTGGAACAACATGAGAACTAAAATAATTTGAATTTTCAGAATTCATTTTTATAACTGACCGCACAAAATGAAAAAAATTGTTGTTATTTCATTACTTTTTTATTTTCAAGCACTTTTTAAAATCCTAGTATATGTATGTTTTGTAGCATTCTGAAGGTTGTTAGTAATTAGTGTAATCCCTCAATTATGACAAATATCTTTTTAAATCAAGCTAAATTACTAATTACCAATTTTTTTCTTCAGACATTAACTTAAAAAAAGAAAAGAAAAAAGATATTCACTGAGTCTATATTCAAATTGCTGCCATTCACCTAAAATTATTTCCACACATTATAAGATTTTCTTACATGTACCATTTTTTATTTGGTTTATTTATTTATTTATTCTTTCTTTCTTTCTTTCGTCTTTTCTGTTTGTTCAAGAAACAAATTAATTGATTACGATAACACGTAACAATTATATTTACCTAATGTTATTTATAATTTTTATAACCTTTTCTTAGCTCTCAATATAGAAAAACTAAACCCCCCCAAAAATATTTATATATATAATTTAAAAATGACATTTCTGTTTCTGCATTGTTTGTTTGGTGTTTAGGTGTTTGGGAGTTTTTTTGTTGTTGATGTTGGTAGTAACAAGATGTCATTGTGCTATCAAAATGTATTTTAAACATTGTAATGATTTGCTTTGTTTTATTTTCGTTTTTATTTATTTATTTATTATTTGTTTGTTTATGTGTTGTTACACTGAACCGAATGATAACTACTGACCTTCTTTCTGTATTTTAAAAAAATCTTTTTCACTTTTATTTTTAATTTAACCTCACTGACCACAGACATTCGTTTCTTTACTATATTTTTGTAAAAATTAAGTTTGTTCTATGCTAAGGTTTAACCGATATAGTATTGAAATCTTAACTTCCTTCGAATCCTTGATTATAGAAATAAAAGGAATCAAAACGTTTTGGGAATTTCTATAAATATCAGTATGTCTAAATAGAATTAACATCTGATGTAACACATATTTAATTTATATTCTTTATTTATAAAACACAAGATTTGCTTAACGATGAAAATTGAACAAAATCAAAGGACGTTAATAATATGTATCCACCGGTAATGAAAAAAGAATATTGAAATCGGGCGTCTCCAAAGACAACAAAGTGATCCAGGTTCAGAAATATTAATTTAATTCTACAGCAGTAAAATCAGAAACAAAGACAATACCAAAACTACAACAACAAAAACAAAGCAAACCAAAGGAAACCAAACCCAAACGACCAGTCGCTACCTTCGCAAACAATCAATATTTTGTTATGACAATCAATACCTTTGTTATTGATACATCACGTGGCCATACAGTTCCCAGTGCAAATGCTCTCAGTAGGATGCAGTAATTGTAATTCATCTACTAGCACTTAACTCAGATTACTTCATAAACTAATAAACAGTAAATACTGACCTGTCTAGAATGGAAAATAATTATTTTTATTTCTCTCTTCTACTGATATAAGGAAAATAACTTAACTAATGGATGTTCTTTTGTTGGGGGTTTCTTATACTCTTTTTGAATCTTTTCTTCTATTGTTTTTAGGTCTTTGTTTTTCTTCGCTGTTTATTTTTTTAATTAATTAATTATTTATTTATTTATTTTATTATTATTATTATTATTATTATTATTATTATTATTATTATTGTTGTTGTTGTTGTTTTTCACATTTCAAATTTAGTGTGGTTTCATTTTTATTTATTTATTTCTATTATTATTATATATTTTTTTTATAACACAACAACAAAATATCTACAAACAAGACACCAGTTTGAATTATTTATTTATATACAGAATATATTTTGTAATAATATAAATTAAACGCAACCAAATTATTTACAGTTTCGGGGAAATTCGAGTTAAAACAGATTAAATATATATTAAACAATATGCCTTTAATGACACAGATTCCTCTACCTAATGATGATATGAGAAACACAAGGGAGAAAACTATCTTAACATATCCCGCTGCCACATGCTTATCAAAGCAAGGCCAATGTTTCACGTTTTCCCCCGTGACCTCCCGTTTTCTTCTTAGAGCTGAAATTTAAACGCTTTGTTAGTTTGTCACACAAAACTCGACCTACCTTGGCCGCTAATTAACTTGACGTTAAAATTTAAAAACTGCCTTTACAAAGTTCGTCATCGACTATTTTACTGTAAAGGGGTCAACATAATTTTATTATCTGCACACATCGAAAGTTAAACACAGTTTTTTTTAACTGATCATAATTACTAATATATATTTATTTAATATTTTTCGCTATTTTCTCTTTTTAGTTTTATATACAGAAACTAGATAACGTCAACATTAGATACATACAAAAATTAGTATTCTCATAAAATATCTACGGATCCATAGGTAAAAGAAATGTGCCTAATGAAACACAGTTTTGTGTTAAATACGAGATTATCTTTCCTCGTCACACTTCGTATTCATGGGTTTGGTTTTAAATATTTCCACAGATGTTTCAGACCGGTTCTTTCCAAGTTAAAAAACAGCTTGGACACAGTTGGATCAGAGCATTTCTGTTTCCAGTGGCAAAGTAGTTGAAAAATAACCTCCTCCATCCCTCCAGCCGTGTAACTTTCATCAAATATTTTGTCCAGTGCTTCTCTTGAAATGCCAAGAAATCTTACTGAAAAAGAAAACAGTTTTGTTAGAATATCATACGCTACAAAACTGATTTAAAACAAAAAACATATCGCTTATTGGATGTCAAACAAAATGCTGATTATTTTATTTATAAAAATTCAAAAATTAATTATAGCACAGTGTAAAGAGACGCAAAAAAAAAAAGTACCACAATTTATTAAAATTAAAATCTGTATCTCAATTTTTTTTTAGCGAGATGGACAATCCTTTTTCAATGCGAGCATGACACAAGACTATCTCATCTTTCCTGCAATGCCTGTAGTAAGACTGCCAATCACCCAGGTGGCTTGACAGACTATACCAGTAAATGTGATGTTTAAAATCATTGTAAGGCACACCAACCTCGACATGAGACAAATCTAAAGCAGATTTGGCAGAAGAATCTGCTTTTTCACTGCCGCTGATGCTAACCTGAATGGTTATCCAACAAAAAACTATATTTTTATTGGCAATATGTAACATGACATGCTTTTGTATTCCCAAGTAAAGAATGCTCCAACCTCATGGTAAAGAATTAAGACATGAAAGTGGGTCTATGAAAATAATAATTCTGGATGCAAAGGTATGTTTAATTTCTTCCAGGCTTTAAGAACTTCTGAATTTCATCAGTTAAAACTGATGCCTAATCAGGCAACCTCATTGAGAAAGTTATGTCTGACGGAAAAACTGTAGCACAAGCTACAGAACTCCCATCCCACAATCCATCTGTATAAGCTATAAAATAATTAAAATGTTTTATTGTACGATTTGGAGCAAATCGTTTAAGTAATATTTGTTAAGAGTTATATTAGTTATTAAGACTGCATCATCTATTTTATTAAATTCATAAACTCTGCATAAACATCATTATCTCATTCCATTATGTTTCTCATCATCTGTATTAATGGGGGTTTTTAAGTCAAAAATATATTCAATATCTGCTGAAATATTAATAAAAATTCAAAGCCTCAATTTTGAAATTGGCTGTAATTTAATATCTTACTCAGTAATCTCCAAGGGTCACCAACATTTCGTGCAACATCATTCATACGGTCAACACTGACTTCTTCATTAGAGTCTGAAAATAAAGAAATTAGATACAGAAAATAATAATATTTTTATATTTAATCTTTTTATTTACACGCAGATCAGCTGTAAAAATCAGTCCAGCCCCTCATTATTTAGATGATGTTTCTAAAAAATGGATCCTCATGATAGTAAGTCAATAGAGGCTTTAAAAGATATGCTATATATGTATAAACTAGAATCTGGTTATCTGGTGGTTGTGGAGAGACTTCTAATGTACCCAGACCTAAATCAGGTATAATCAGAGCTAGGAAGAAGGCAAAAATATAAATAGGACGTCAAAATTATAACATCTGAGAAAATACTTATGACATGTTAATACCCTATCAAAACCTAACCACTTGTACTCAAATAAAGTAATTCTTACCACGCACAGACTGAATATCCTCCTCTTCTGGTGAATCACTGTTATCACTATCATCACTGTCATAATCCTCTCCTGATGCATACATGATATTATGATTTCCAATCTGAATTTGTCGATTACCTTGTATCAAATACAAGTTATTTACTTGATCTGAAAACGTAAAATGTATATATAATTCAGAATATATAAAATATATTTAAATTTTAAAAATCAAACATTAAAAGAAGGAAGAAATGTTTCTTTTAACAATTTTATAAAAATATGGCATCGTACATGTTAAAAACATTATAAAGAGCAAATCTACTACTAACATATTAAGAAATACTAAAAAAAACAAAAAAACAAAAACTTACTTCCAAACTTAAATTTCTGGCCTGCATCTAAAATTATAAAGGTAATATTTACAAAAATATGATGTTTCATAATTATTTTATAATTAACCATTCAAAATGAAGAACTTGTTAAATTATTTTATTACATATTTATTTTCAAGCACTTTTTAAAAACCTAACATTGGCATGTTTTGTAGCATTCTTGATATTTTTGTTTCGTTTTCTTTATTTTTGTTGTCATCATTGGCTTTCTTTATTTTTCTTTATTATAAATTTGTATCCATTTTGTTACTTGATACTCAACAAAGCTTAGAATGTTTTACTTCCTCACAATGAAAACATTAAAAATATTATAATAAATATTATAATTACGTCTATAATAAAAGCATTCGCTAAGATGGGCATATACTGATACCTTTCTTTAAAATGTTATTTGAGTGAAAGATTAACACGATGGTTGTGCACACATTCCTACACAAGAGTATTTCGATCAGTCATTGGCCACAAAAACTAAAACATCGTTAGTGTTCACGGGCGATTTCTAACCCGTCTTATTTCTTGACGTCAAATGGAATATATTTCCTAATATCCTAGATTATAATTTAAACTAAAGTTCAGTTTACGTTTCTACAACTTAATGAATGTGCCCAAGTATTGGTTCGATGAAATTATTGGATTAACTGATAGAGAATAGGGTTGTATTTGTTATTATTATTATTTTTGTTGTTGATGATGCTGCTGCTGATGACGTTGTTTTCTATTATTAATATGTGGGCCAGTCTTTTGCTCTAACGCCATAATTGATTTTCGTGCCAATTTATGTTTACTACTGTTGCGTTTATAAAATAGATGGATGGATGAAACTATCGCCTGCCATTACTTTCCTTGTTATTTGAAGACACTGGCATCGTTCTTTCCAACCATGGCTGTGCACTTTGCACCGAGCTGGTATTAACTCATTCTTTATTACATAATATTTATTACAGATGAAGATTTACTTTTGAACTCTGTGTTGTTTGTTTGATCACGAGTTATTCACTGAATTTGTAATCAGCACATGAAAAATGCGTATTTTAAACGCGTCTTCGAGCTGGACAGCGAAAACAGTACACCAACCTCTTCGGCTTCGTGCCCATGAAGTGCTTCATTTTTAGCACCATTGGTAAGCTAAGTCGGGAATAAAATAAAATAACCACGTTTTTCTTGAAAAATCGGCTTCAGACAAATTACGTTATATTGTAATGAATTTACGCCCGACATTCTAAACCTTGTTCAATTTCCTTTTGAACAGTATTTTAAATTAAGCATAACATTCACTGCGGCTTTCTCCAGTATAACGATGCTATAATCGTCAGAATGACGATTTTCACTCGTACCATCTCGGTAAGTCAATTATTATTATGGTTTAATTAACGTTTCTTATAAACTTATTCAAGAATTCATTTAATTTTTATCTAATCACTTTTTATTGCTGAAACGGATTGTGATACCAATATTTATAATCTTACAACTTGTCTTTTGTTTTTTAAATACTAAAGCAATCAACATAACTAACTTTCAGTTTTAAATTTTGTCCTGAAGTGAAATATTTCAAAGAGGAATTAATTCTGATTAAGGAGTGGGCTTTGGCTTGTTGCTTTGTCCTCGATCTGGATTGCAGACATCATGAACATAGAATATAAAGAATTTCCGTTTCACCTGGAGTAATTTTGCATTGACTTTGGTATAATAAATACTATTTACATGATGAGGAAAATAAATTTGATCTTTACTTCTTTAATCTAATTGCGTACTATACAAAAACAGTTTTATGTATGTTAATGCACAAATTTGTTTTTTCTTCAGTTTTTTTCTAGACAAAACGAAACTGTGGTTTATATAATTTTATTTTATTTTAACCTGAGTGTTAATTTTAAATGTTAAGAAATTTGAATGTTTATTTTATAATATTAAGTCGAAGAAAAATGTACATGTATTAAATTGTTTAGCAATTTTCTTTCACCAGTTCAAATTTGCATGATTATAAAAGGAATTTTGTTGTTTGTCAGAAAACAAAGAATATAAAATAATTTACAATCAAAAGAACGTTTTGATGTTTAACCATTTATTAGTTATTTTTTAATTAATTATTTTTTCATCAGACAAAAATCAAATGTAACCACTCATTAAAAAAGAAAAGAAAAAAAGAAGAGATTTGATTCTTTTATTACAAGATAAAACCTTTTTACCATCAACATTAAGTAACATCACACGTGTATGGGAGTAAAGTTTCTTTATGATACAATAGACACTGTAAATGGCTGTAACAGACACTGTAAATTGGATTATTCTGTCATGTTTAAAATTCTGCAAATGATGATACATTTTAACTTTTCTAAGTCACCGGTATAAGTCCATTCATTTTTGAACAAGGTGAATAAATCCTTTTTGTTAAAATAAGCTATATATTTGTTTTGTTTTCCAGTCCAATATACATTTTTCTCATGATTTGTCATTAAAATTACGTTCTATAACCTTACTAGCAGAACAATAATAGTAGAATATTTTGTAATATGATTTCATAGGTTCATTATGATCAATTTCCCATGTGATTTATCAAGTCTATATGTTAGCAAAGTCAAAAAAATTCATAATAATAATAATAATTAAAAAAAATTATCATAACACTCATAATGAAAAATATAATCTTCCTCCCCACACTGTCATACAATGCTTACATCTCAAGGAGATAAATATTTATACAGATGGCATAATTCTGAATATTTAAGTGCTTTCATCAGAGTTGAAACTGTAGGATTTGTATCTTCACGTTTCCACTTAAGAAGAAGTTGATATACAGTTTCTTGCATGTCTTCTGAAATATTTTCTTTGCGTATATATTCAATGTCTGAGTCTTCAATTCCCAGCCTGCGAGCTATAATAAACAGCCAAAATTTTAACATTGTGAACAACTGCAACTATGTTTACAAATAAATATCTAATCTGCTTATTATACCAGTGTGTCAAAAAATTATAAATTAAAAAAAAAAAAAGGTTATTTCATTTGTTTTATTTATCATTTTTAATAAAATATGATTAAATTTGATTTATACCCTAATAATAATAAACAAACTATAATAGAAAACACACACAAAATGATAAAGGTTACTTGATGACATGACCAGTCATATATGTAGATATTTAGATCAATAGTTAAAGAAAATGAAGTATAAATAATTAAAATTTTCTCTTCAACTTACCAAATTGCCTCCACCTTCCTCCTATCTGTTCTGATAAATTTCTCAGTTCCATTTCAGATACTTTTCTTTTTGATGCTAAATAAATTATTCAAAGTAACAATTAAAACTTTGAAACAAAACAAAAAATAAAGCATTTTTGAACAATCTTATTCCAAAACATATATTTCTATTTTTGTTTCCAACAATCAACCACTGAAACTTCATCATTGACTGTTGTTTTCTTTTTAACATAAAATGAAAATTGCCAAAACCTAATGAATATAGGTTTGCTTTTTACATTTCTGTAGAAAAATAGAGATGTGTAAAAGATCACAAAAAAGATTAAAAGTTTTTTTAAATTTTATAAAATTTTATTGTTTCCACACCTTGAACTGGTGTGATATTTTAACTAGAAAAAAAAACTAATCAATTTTAGAACTTACACATCAACTGTTTTTCTTTTTCTGTATCAACAACCTCTTTTACATCATCATCAACATCACTGTCTGATGAACTCTCACTGCCAGCTGATGTAGCCCTGCATGGGTGCTGGATTATCATTGTGTTGCTATCTCCAATCTGTACATTCTCACAATTAACCAGATTTATCTGTGTATTATTTTTAACATTAACTTTTTCAAGTCTTGAATAGCCTAAGCAAGAAAAAAAAACATGATATAAAACTAATAATAATAAAAAATTATAATAATTCAATGAAAAAAAGAAAAGAAAAAGTAATTAAATTAAAAAACATAAGTTCTAATTATTTTTAACAGCATGAAGAATAAAGATTAGGCACTTTGATAGAAAAATACTGAATGTTTTTTTTATGGAATTATATTAATCTTTCTTGCAGAATGTTGTGTCAATTATAAACTCACTTTAGATAACCTGTCAGTTGGAATGTGCACAGCAGACAGTTCAGGCCACAATGATTTTTACATTTGTTTATCAAAAGTAATATTTTTAGTAAGAACTGATTCATTTCTTTTTATAGATGATGTAAATCAACAGGCACAAAGTAATTTACGGAGGAGGCTCTTAAAGGTTTCCTGGAATTTTTATTTTCTTCCTTAATCGAAACAATAATAACGATGATGATGATGAGGCAACAGCAATATCAATTTTTTAACTTTTAAATAATTTAAACTTCAATTAACTATGTTTATACTTTTCTGTTGTTGAAAAGGTGGAATGGCGGTGGGAGCAGTCACTCTTGAAACAAGATCTTGTGCTTTCATCACACTTAACTGTGCCTGTAAATAGAGAAACAAACAAAACATGAGCCATGCATGGTTAATTAAAATGATTATTCATAGAAATGCTTTTATTTACCAGAAACAATAAAAACAAAAAACAATATTTTTTTAACATAATGATGACTAAAGGTCCTCAAGCTATTAACTGAATCTATCATCTCTGCAATAAAATGAATTTTTAACATCACTTTTTTAATTAATAATTATTATTTATTTCTGCATAGGAAAATCACGGATACTGTATACATTTGACAAATTTATGTTATTATTCAGCTAAATGAAGATTAAAAAATCAACAAAATGCTAAAAAAACAAATAGAATAATAATAAAAGATTTCATTTATCTTATTTATATTTGGAGATAAGCAACTTTGAAACATTATAAAACAGAAAACCCTATTTTTAAGGGGTAACCATAGTTTCATCATTTATGCTTAGGAAGTGTTTGGTATCACTATAACCAGCAGAATTCAAAGATGTGAAAGAAACTATTAATTTAAATACAAGTATTCAAAAGAGTTTTTTGTTTCCACAGTTTGATACATGACACATCAACCACAGTATGAGTAGATCAGTAAATAAGTGTTACATGTTGTCACATAATATTTCAAATTAAACAGATTTAAAAGTGGAAATAAAATGTACAAGTCTCAAAATGGACATTTTTGGCATGAGTGAAGACATTGCTCCATAGCATCAAATTGTGCTCTGTCAATTAACCATGGTTTTCACATGCATCAACATATGTATTTATTTACATTCTTCTTTTTTTCAAGACCCCATTAGACAAAAATTCTGTTATTGGGTTTTTCTGTAGAGTAATAAATTCAAAAATAACAAAATTTGTCACCATTAGATTATTTGATAAATTAAACTGTTTTGTAAAAGCATCACAGAGAATGTTCCATCTCAGATGCCATATTAAAAGAATTATAAATATTACAATAAATAATTATATACTTATAGCTTTAAATGTATGTTTAAAAAGATTTGTAATTTAAAAACTATGAAAATAACAATGGTTCTAAATTTTGTTTAAAAACAACATTAAATGTAATACCTGACTTAATATCTTCTGAATATCAACAGGCTTTGCATTTGCCGCACTATATCTACCTCTTACTTTTTTATTGGACTCGGCCATTGGTTGCGGTCTAGAAAATGATATATATGTAAGTGACTTATAATGATTTAAAAGTTAACACTATTTGAAATATTAGTAGGGTAAGGTGGGGTAATTCTGGCCCCAGGGCATTTCTGGCCCCAAAGTTATATTATAAATTACAGCCACTATAGTGTTCTGAGCAGGCTTCTGGAACTTTGTTGATATAAACAGAACCTTACTATCTCTCATTAGAACAATCATGTAGGTAATCAGCCATTTACACATGGAGTATAGTTGCCATGAAAGTAATGAAAACAACAAGGTTGTAAAAAAAGTGCATTTTGAGGTTTCAGAAGTGAGTGTTCTTTTTTTAGTCCTATAGACATAAGGTTAGTGATAACTTATAACAGGCAAACATATAAGCAATTATTAAGTTCAGCAGAAGAAAACTGATAATATGTGGTAATTAGGAAAGGAGTGTATGTTTTATTTTACTCTACCACTTGGGGCAATTGTGGTCCTCTTGCATAGGGTATTGATATAGTCCATTCTGAGTTTTATTTAAATTTTTTGAAACAATTGAAAGTCCACAGTCCATCTGGTGGGGCATGTTGTCAAACTTCAAATAAAATCAAGAGGTATAAAGAACAGCTGGCAGAGAAGAAGAGGAAGGAGGAAAAAAGGAAGAAAAAAACAAAAGAAGATACTAAAGCCAAAATGGCAGCTCAATTTGAATGCTACAGCAGAACTGGTGGATGCAGTCAAAGAAAACGGTGGTGACGAGTCTGAACTAGAAGACAGAGGTGTAGTAGATATACAAGAAAAATGTTAACTCTGTGGCAGAGTTGATGATGGAATGAATTCCAATGAGTTCATAGAATGTGATAGGTGCCCAAATTTGTATTGTCTTGATTCTAGCACAAATATCTAAATCACAGCTGGTGCAGACTTGAAATATATTATATTCTTGTATCATATTTATCAAGGAGTTTAGTTTATTGAAGTTTTGAATCTGACTTATTTTATGATTAGTACTAATTATTATTAGTAGAAAACAATGATTACATAGCAATAATCAGTACAATAAATTTGAGGACCAAAATACATCATAAATGTGGGGGCCAGATTTACCCTAAATCAACAGGGCAACTCTGGCACCTGAAAACAACTTTTAACCTAGTTCCCATTTCAAAAGAATAAACAGTATGCATGTAGTGTTTGTGTATTTTGAAGCGGAAATAGATATACTTCACATTATTCACTCCATTTTGTTGTTTCCTTTTTTCTGTGAAGCTATAGTTGAGGTTGAATGGAAAAGGGTGCCAGAATTACCCCCACCTTACCCTTTATATTACTGATAAAAAAATAAAAAAATAAAAAATATTGTATTTGAATATTTAAAATTTCAAAGCAAAGACAATACAAAAATTTGAAATCTCATTACGATTACATGTGAAAAACGTAAAGTACCTAATTATTGATTTAAATTAAGTAATTAGAAAGGATGTTAAAGCCAAAGTGAAAATATTGCTTGCTATCAATGTGTAATGTAAATCTGTAATCAGTGAAATCCTATGGAAGAGCGATAAGTATAATACACGCGTAAAAACGGGATATAATATCTATATTATGTACGTACGTACGTATCGGCAGTTTAGTCGTTTCCTTTTAACATTAAAAGATACCTTTCACAATAACTACATTATTCAAGCTATCCAAAATAGAGATTTTCTTCAAATGAAGTTTCTGTTAAACTACCCTTATTCGTCACAGATTAAGGAAAACCCAGTTTCGCAGGTGCCTAGACTGATTGACTGAAATAAAAGGATATTCACTCTCTGGGTGAGTGTCCGGTCTATGAGAAGATAATAAAAGGAACGATAACTCCTTCCATAATTGACAGCAGCAGGACGTCAAGTTTGACACTTAGAGAGAAATTGCTTGTATATTTATACATAAACTGCTGAATCTTGCATGATAATACGAATAGAATATAAATTTTCTTTATCTCACCTATAGTGGTCATTTATGTTCACAAGTCATAATCTTCGCTTCATATACACACTGATATAATAGCATTGCATCTATTTACGATCGACAACTGCTACTGCCTAGGATACAGGCTGCAGCAGTAATTACAATTACTGTTACTTTATTAGAACGATCTCGTGGTATCGGTTTTGACGCAGATAAGCAACAGTTTCGCCCTAAGGAAAAATAATGATGTTATTCTTGTTATTATGGACAGAGACATAACGTAATATATATACACATGATTAAAATATAAACATTAAATTAAGTATAGGCCTATATAATATTGCGAGTTTTTGTTTGTTTCTAGTATGTGTATGCTGTAACATTCTTACCTTTTTAATGCGGTATGGGTTTTGGCGCTGAACATCTAAGCGAGTTCCATAAAAATAGGTTGAAGTGGGCTTGGCCTAATTGTTTAATAGTTCTTTGACTGTCAGCAGACGGTAATGTTTTGTGCAGTTTGTGGGTGAAATTTATTGTGAAACTTTGGAGATTATGGGGTTGTTTATGTATGGCTAAAAAAGTGTCTTATGAAAAACAGTACTTTTAGCTATATGGTTATGTTAATTTAATCTTACCCCAAACATGCGAATATGAAGCACTAGATTATTTGGTAGGTTACATTTATTTTTTATTTTTTTAAATTCTACTGAATTTTTATATATTCTTTTTTTTTTTTTTTTATATGATATTTAATCTGTATTCAATAAATCATTACTGAAAAATAATTTATGAATGTAAGAATGAAAGATATTGCACTTGTCTTATTTTAATTTTCAGTGGTGAAACAATTTTAATAAACTCAAGCAAAAGAATAAAATTATATATCGTCTTGGTGTGTGTTTTGACGCACCTTCCTTAAATAATAATAATAACGTCACAGGGCAAATATTTTGTTAGTTATTGACAGTTGTTAGTAAACACACACCGAGACGATATATAATTTTATTCTTTTGCTTGAGTTTATTAAAATTGCTTTAGGATAGTGGAATATATTACCACAATCAAGCCAGGCATTGAGTGAATAAAACAACTTTTACTCTTTTGAAGTATCTTCAGCATCATATTAAAAAAGAATTTATCAAAGATGTTTTTATATATACTTATTCACTTGAACCAATTATTTATTAAATGACAATAACAGTAATTAAAAAAACAACTTGAAATCAACATAAACATTATTCTTCTGCATGATCCTTGCTTACTGCTGTAATCTATACTTGAACATTTAAACATAAAAATGTATTGTTACTGTGAAAAACTTGGAATTTGTTTGGACTGTCTTTTTCCCAGCAAAAATCTGAGATTGTTAAATGCCTTTCAGATGGTGCCATTTTAGAAATATTTCAGTTTGCTAAATCAAAATATTATAAAAATCATCAAATTCCAACCATACATAATCAGAAATATTACAAATACTTTAGACATAGATCATAATGCTTGTCTGTGGAAAATATTCTATGTTAAAAAAATTGATAAAGCCACATGAGGATCACTATGGTTCTATTTCAAGAAAAATGTTTTATAATACCAGTAACAATAGCTACAGTTTCAGAGCATACACACTTACATGAAGTAGTGGAGAAAGAACCAGTTAATCATTTACAAGTGTTTAGAGAAAAGCTTGAAACCAAGAGACTGAAGTTGTCACAACTTGCAGAGAGAATCAAACAACTTAAAAGAAAGTTGGAACGAAGAGAAACTCATTTACAAAAAGAAAAGGAAACTAAAATAAGAAAAGTTGGTGCATTGATGGAAAAGAATCCAAACAAGTCAAGAAAAGATTTTGAAAAAAAAATCAAAACATCACATTAAATAGTTTGCTGCAGATTACAAGAAGAAATTAATATTAAATTGGAATCCTGTCAGGTTGCTATTACAGCTGTCTGAAAAAGCTAGTCTGTAAAAGCTGAAAACTTAATATTGAAAAAAGAGAACCAGAAAGATGAAAAAGGACGTCAAAGATTTAACTATCAACATTAGCCATTTTCACTGTTTGTTATAGAGCAGTAAAGAATCTGGCAAATCTAAGTTTCATTAATAAAAATACAAGTCCTGTAATATAAGAGGTGGCATCTTTATGTTTTCCACAAACATTTTTTGTGTGATAGGAACACTGTCACTGTACAGAAACAATTTCAAGGAAATGTTTGTTATTTCCCAGTGTTGCAAAGAACTGCATGATAAAAACAATTTCTGCATTGGCTACAACTTGAGAAATAGTTCAAATACCATGCCAGCTCTGGAAAACATATATTTATTGTTGATGTAATTATGTACCAAGTTCTGTTGTAATTCAGCATCTATTGATGATGTTTTGTCTTGTATAAATAAACATCTTTGTTAAGCTGTTGTTTTAAAATTAATTAGTAATAAAGGTTGGATACACAAGAAAATGAATTAATCATGACTCTGTTGCTGATGAATAAATCTCAACCCTTTCTGCTACCAAAGTTTATTATTTAATTATTTAAACTTTAGTTAAATGAAATGTAATGGGTTTGAACAAGCAATAATATATACTTGGTATCACATTACCAAGTTTTTAAATATATATATATAAGTGGGCCTAGCAGATTTTTTGACTGAATATTCCAGTAAGCAGTCAATGTGTGCATTATACTTTGGTCTAAAATAACGTCTTATAGGAGGAGCAAACAAAGAAATAAACATACTGGTAACCAATTTTAGTTTGTTCAATATACTGAACCAGTAGATGCATAAGAGATTCCAGCTGATAGCTTCTTTCATATGCTCCTGTGAAGAAGAACAACAGACAACCAATCATGTCATCCACAACTGCATTAAACCTACAGCAGCTGAGGGAAACTACCTGGACAACAACAACTCTCCAGGAAAAGTGATCTACAGAGAACAGTAGCGATCACAGTCACTGCAGGCTTTGACATGTAGTCAACAGGCAAAGAAAAAGAAGAAGTATAATTATAAAAAGAAGTTAATTAAACACTGTTGAGTTATGCATCGTCTATACACACTAAATGAAATGAAAGTAAACAAAGACATCTCAACAATCTTTGCTAAAATTTCTTTGATCAAATGGTGTTGTAAACAAATTTGCTAAAATTAGATGTATAATCAAAAAAATGTACTTCTAATGTATTTGAAGAGAATGAGTACCAATGATGAAAGTAACTTGATATAGTTGCAGCAAATTTGTTCTTTCAAATGGCTCATGAAAGCTAAAAATGCTCAGAAATTCAGGAATTGTTGTTTTCTCCAGAAGCTAAGCCAGTTTTAGTGTATTCTTGGTATACTTTTTAAACACTTTTCTTGAGGCAAGAACTAAGTTATGAACTATAACTACAAAACAAAAACACTGAATATTATTACAGAACCATTTATCTTTTTTTTGCCCTTCTTTTAAAAATATCAAGCAGTTATGATTATTTTTAATAATAATAATTCAGATGAAAAAATATATACACATACACATGCACACATTCATACATGAAAACAGCTACCATGGTCCATAAAAGTTGCACTAAGAGTACTGGGGCTAAATTTGAAATTTCAAGAGGCTGCAGTGTAAAATATACTGTTACTAATTAATTATAAGGCTGATAAACTATTTATCTTTCAAATGATCAGACCTTTAAAAAGCTTGAGACCTGTTGGAAAATTTATTTAAATAAACAGGATCCTTGGTAGAGAAAATATTAGGAACCACTGATACCTAAATATATATTTTTTCTATTCTAATAAAGCTAAAATATCCTACATGGCATTGTTGTTATTTTTTAAGTTCTTGGAGTACAGAAATAGAACCATACATATCATGGACATGTTTCATATGAACTAATAATTATAAAAATGTGATATTGTCAAAAGTTTTTAAATTTTACAAAACTCTGCAGATTTTTGTAAATGGAACAGATAACTTTATTTAGTCTTGCAAAAATAATTTGTTCCAAGATATGAACTTATATAGTATGCCATTTCTTTTTTCATATTTTTTATTAAAATGTGCATGTACTATAACCCAAATGTAAATGTACACCACCTAGGATCGTTTTTTAACCAAACAAAAGACTCAAAGCATAAATTTTAAAAGTTATTTGAGAAAGTGTTCTATCTGTTCCCAGACCTATATAAAAAATATAAATATTAGAAAAACACCACCATTTTGTGTGTTAAAATAATATAACTTCATTAACACTGTGATAGAAGTATCCACTCAAATGAAAATTTGAATATTTACTGCAATTTTGTAAAAGAATATGAGTATAATAAAAATATTTATGCAGTACATTAGGCCACTTTGATCTGTGGCCTCTGATGTTTTTAAGTGCATACACAGATAAAATAAATTGCGACAATACAAAACTATTTTATTTATTTTTATCCAGAAATAAATTAATAGTAACTATGTGTGTATTTCTGTGTGTGTGTGTGTGTGTGTGTATGTGTCTGTCTTTCTGTCTCTCTCTCTCTCTCTCTCTCTCTCTCTCTCTCTCGACATACATGTGTATTTTAATTATACTCATGTTCCTTTACAAAATTATATATATATATTATTATATGTAAATAACAAAAACATTGGTTTCTTTTAAATTGATAAAAACATTATATTTTTTAAATGTAATGAAATCCAACTATGTATCTAAAAGGAGCTGCATTAATAAATATATATATAATCCCTACACACACACATGCACTCCAAAATTATGATCAGTCTGAAATTAAAATATTCAAAGGCAGAATGAATAGAAACATATTATTATTTTTTTAATCCTTTATGGATTTAAATTCTGGAACAAATGTTTCAGTTTTGATTTTTCCAATGCAACAGCAATAGTTGAGATAGATGGATCAATACTGTCTTGTTTCCATTGTAGAAGAAGCTGATAAACAACTTCAGGGGTACCACCGTGATGACTCTTACTACATTCATAGTCTATATCAGCATCATCAACACCTAAATGGCGAACTGAAAAGAATTTAAGACTCTAAGTATATACACATTTTTAAATCCCATGAATTAATTGTATTTGTTATGTGTATTGTAAACATAAAATTGATAATCGTATCACTGAATTAAAAAAAAAAATTAAGTGTATGCTATTCTTTTCTACAGATGGTTTTTATCTGTGTAATTGAACTGGAAATCGGCTTCTGACTTTTTTAATTTCTAATTTTTTAATTTCTGTTAGATTTAGGATTTATTTTCTTATAAAGATGTCAGTATAAAATAAATTTAACTAACATACCAAATCTTCTCCATGATCCCCCAATATTTCTAGACAATTGTTGAAGTTCCATACTGGATATTATTCTGGTAGATGCTTAACAAATTAAAATAGATTTGTATTAATGTATTATAATGCCATTGCTCAATATTATTTTAAACTTTTTCATATTTTAACTTTATAGTGTTCAAATGCACTTATACAAATTGTGTGAAAGCCTATTGTAATATAGTAATATAATAAATTCAGGGGTAATAATGTAATATATGCATTGGTCAAACATATATATTGCAGTCATCTTTCTAGCTGTATAAAACATAAAGTAATATTCATAGCAGATTAAAATTCATTATAATATACAGTTCGAAAGACAAATTAAAAAAAAAAATTAAAAGTTCTTTTTATTTATTTAGTTAAAAATAATGCATACAAACATACATACATACATACATATATATAAAACACTGTCTCTATTCACAAACACACACACAAACTACAAAAGAGTATTAAATATTTTAATAATAAATAATGAAAGAGAAAGTGAAATGAACTATAAAACATTCTTACTCTTTAGCTCTTTAGCATGATCGTCATCTGGAGTGTACTGTTCCTCATCCTCACTTTCAGATGAAACATCCAAATCAGAGTTAGTAATTGAATTGTTAATATTAAGTTGTATGTAATTATACATCCCATGTTGAAAAATATTAACGTGAGCAGGAATGTTATGATCTAGAAAATAATAATATATATTGTAGAATAATATTGTTTCTTTAAATGTTCATACACACATACAAAGCAACTTGGTATGCCTATAAAAGAAATGCAGCATGCAGATTAAGATTTTGAAAGGGTGGCTTAAATGAATTATTATATTAGCTCTGCATATTCAGTACTTTAAATTCATGTTTAATACAAAGACATAACAATAAACTATAGGTAGTTAAAACTGTGTATTAAAGTTACTGCAAATCTGTTGGTTGTCTTTTTTGGGAGGGGGTGGGGGATTCAGCTGCCCTAAGGTTCAAAACTTTAAAAATCACACATAACTCAGAGTAACTCTTACAATGGATGAGGTTCTTTCTACATCCAACAATATTATAAACTGTCAGCAAATTATATTCATTTAAAACATTATTGTTCTTTATGGAATAAAGGAAAAGAATGTGTCTTTAAAAATTACCTAAATCTATTAAGAATTTAGCTCTCTTCCTAATGAATGATCAAATAAAATAACTTTTAATCACTATTTACATTTAAATCATTGAATTGTATTCAATTTAATATTTTTTATAATATCAATGGTCTGTTTACTTTTTAATCATTTTTCAATGCAAAAAAACAGGTTTTTCTCTTACCACCAGCTGATGCATCATCGTATGGTGAAGTTACATCAATGTCACGTGTGTCTTCCCCGGCTGATTCCATGTAGAACCGCTCCTGAGAGTGATAGGTGCATATGAATTTATTTTTAATTAAGCAATGTTATACAGAAACTAATTAAGGCTCAAAATTATAACAATAATTATTATTTTGCTTTAGATGTTGCTCGAGTTTAATTTACAATGTTTGGTCTGATGTTTGCGAATCTTTGTTTCCTAAAAACTGTTAAACGTACAATAGCTTATAACCCGATATTCTATTATAAAATGTGCAAAATTCTCTTTTAAATTGTTCACACATAATTTATTTTACACATAAATAAGTATAACATTAAAAGTACATTTGCAAATAAATCACTTTAAGATAACTCTACGATGGCCTTTTATTTTTAACGCTGGAATTATGATCGTGGCCACTGGTAATAACTACCTTCTCTTTTTCATTATTTTTCACTTCAAAAAGTTATTATCCACCTGCCTAAGATTTGAGATCGATATATAGTATTTGTTTGTAATCTTGTGTTTCTGGTCTATTCCTTGTCACTTGGTTCATTTCTTTGCTAAACTAGGCTTAGTAGGTGGCGTTTCACTCGATTTTAAACGAAACGCTGAACCAGTCGAACGCCTTTATTGTTTTTACATTGGATTTTATTTTGCTTTCCTTTCTCTTTCTTTCTTTCCTTTCCTTTACTTTATTTCTTTCTCTTTTTTTTTTTTTTTAATACCAATGTATGTGCGTCTTTTTTGTTCCAATTTTAATACTGATATAAGTTATAATTGTCACAATGTAATTTCCCCTCCCCTCCGGAATTCTAATAATAGTTTTGGGTTTTGTCTAGACGAGCCATTTTCGGTTAACATCTGCAGATAAATCTTAGTTTGGTAATAATTATGATTACAACCATGAAAATGAGGTTGATTTGACGAAATGTGCGTTGACAATTTTATATGATCTTTTTTGTTGTTGAAAAGCTTGGGCAAATCAAATTTTAAAAACAATAACTGCTTTACAATTATTATTCTATTATTTTATTTTATTTTATTTTATTTTTTTTTTGTTATTGTAATTAATTATATCGTTGTGTAATTTATTGTATCTGTTTGAAAATGATTTAGATGTGATAAATGCAGGTGAAATTTCAAACTGGTTTGCGTTATTTGATTAGTTCCCTAAATTATTTTAAACGTTTTGAAATTAAAAACTTGAAATTTTGTTTTATTACAATTCAACTTTGTTCCAAAACGACTCTCCATTATATCCTAAATCTTCCACCCGAGCACTGAATGATAAATATAAAAAACGTTCTAATTTTATCATAAATAAAAGTCTTTTTAAAAAAACGTTCTCATCGCCAGTTTGTCAAGAAACATTTACCTGTGAAGTGTGCATGTGTGTGTATAATATTTATAACAATATTTTTACAAGAAGAAATAACAACATTTATAATAATCTTCTTTATTGAAACATTCTTCATGAAGTTAAATTAAAAGTTATGTTTGTAATGTATACATATATGAAACATGACAAAGATAAACTGGAACACTGTCTGTGCTATATAATACGCCTTTTACACCAAATTCTGGAAATATAACATATTTACATACATATACAAGCTGCATTAACACTAGTTTATAGTAATTGTGTTTAAATACATGTAACTAATTTAATAATGTATATACATATACAGTTATTCATCTTCTAATCATAAAAATTTCAATTTATTTTACATAAAAATTTGTACAATTATTAATTTTTGTATTTGCACAAAAATGCTGAGAATTGTTCAGCTATTGAGTTATTTTGTCACTTCAACTGCAAAGCTAACTGAAAAAGTATTTCACAGCACAATGTCTAAACAATGGTTGTTACTATTAAGTTAATTAACACTGAAACACTTAAATTATTGCTATGGCCAGCCTATTAAATCTAACAAAACAATACACTTCTGAACAATATAAATAATGAGTAATTCCACATGTATGAAAAATTCAGTTTTTAAATAAGTGCTGCAAACTCTCAGATGTACATATTCAGAATCATAAAAAAAATATTAATTTTAAAAATAAAGGAAACAATCTGAAGTGGAAAATGTCAGACTAATTTATATTATTACTGATTATCCTAAATAAACTAGCTAACACAAATCTGAACTGGTATGATATATATGTACTAGATAATTTTGACAAATTATAAAACATTTAAAATCCAGAGTTTACAATCCATTTAGTTTTTTCAACAATAGTTAGAGATGTTCATTTTTATTAAAATCTGATTTATATGCTTCTGACAGCTGCATCACATTCTGTTTCTCTGTCTATATTCTAACATACACTCCACTTTCAAACCAGATAACAACAAATTTACACTTGTCATTCAACCAAAAAAATTACGTGTCTGGAATTTTCATTACACAATTTATTCTTACCAGAGTGTAAGTTTAAATAACAGAATTGGCCTGTTTTGTTCACACACTGATTAAAACAGTTTGAGTGAGAATGTTTAGAACAGTGGAAGTAAGGCATGTTCACACAATCTGTTAAGACAGTCTAACACACAGCAAATTCTTAACTTGAAACAACTGCTCCTGAATCTTCCTTCCCTTTGTACTTAGCTTTACCATGTGTGAATGGTATATATCTGTATTTTATCATGTGCTGCAAACAATGAAACACACATAAATTTTCTTATTAATATAACAAATAACAAATTATCTAGCCTATCAGAGATTTTTTCACAGTAAAATATAAGAAAAACACAAATGTCAAACTATCTTATCTCAAATTCATAACACACCAAACACTTAGACATATACATTATTATTTATATATCACTTTGACCACACTAAGCAAGTTCATATGCGTGTCTGTGGCTAATTGTATTAATACAGTAAGTAATTATTAATAATTAAAGATGTTTTACTTTAAAAACTGGACACAACAATAATACAATATTTGACATATGATTAAGGAGAGACTATATGAGTAATGGGATGAGAATCAACAAAGCTGATATGTTTCTTTTAATTTATTAGTCAATAGGACGATGAAGAAAACTGTTTTTAAGTTTTTACTAACCTTTATTTGTCTTTTCATTGTTATGGTAAAAAGGATGATGAAATACATGACAAGAATAGGCCAAAACACTGGTATATTGAGAGCAGTGAAGCATGTACATATCATAGCTATGACAATAGCTTTAGAAGAGGAATACCTGCAATGAAAAAACATTTCTTAAACCATAAACATAAATTTAAAGAAAGAAGGAAATATGTATTACTGATTTTTGTTCTTAGCAGTATTCTAATCTTGTAATATATGCTTTAGTTACATGAACATTAAAAATCAATTAAACTTTTCTTAACTACTTAAATGTTGACTCAGATAAAATAATGAAATCTCCATTTAAAAGTCATAATTATAGCTAATTTATAGTTAATTTTTTTATTTTTACCAAAATTTAAATTCAGGCAATCTCCTCATAAAAGGCCTAAATTCTTCATTAGCTTTGGTGGGTAAAGAAGGTCCATCTTCTGAAAGAAGTAAAGCATTGAACAAGTTACTTTCTGACTGCTGATCATAGACAGAGCTATAGCTAAATGTTACATTTAACTGTGTTATTTAAAAAAATTCATAAGCACATAAAAATTATTAATAAGAAAAAAAAATTAAGTTTTAAAAAGATACTATTTCATTAAATTCTTCTTCTAATTTTTATACATATTAAAATTCATGCAGAAATTTATCAATAATCATAAATAATATGAAGAACAATAATTAGAAATATGCATTTTAAAAAATTCATGTATATCAATTTAATAAATGTTTAATAATATTTAGCATCATATACAGCCGTTATAATTATACTATAAAAATATCAAAGTTTATCAAATTTATTTAAAAGGTCATTGAAGGGGTCATTCTGTGTCAAATCACCCAATGGGTTAAACCTGACTGTCTCAGATTTTTATGAAGCTTGGTATATTTGTTGACTGGGATTCCAAAGCACCAAATCGGAAATTATAGGCCAATCGGACCTGTGCTGTGGGAGATATGGTGCCCCGAATTTTGTGATTTTTTTGGCTAAAATGGGCATGACCCCCAACCTTTGAACCCTCACATCTCAGGAACTACTGGGCCAATCTTCATAAAATTGGGTGCTTTGACATGGAATGACTAGAAGCTATTCAACAAATATGTTATCATACATTTATGTGTATTAAATATGTAGTAATATTAAAATGCATTATATAACAAAAAATTGTATGCCAAGATGCCACTTTATCTTTCAATCTATAAATCATGACATACTAAATGTGTCAGTTAATCTTATCCTCACATTAATTTTGCATCATTCTTTATTATTACATATTGATTATTCAATTAATACTGTAAATTTAGTTATACAATTACCATTATCATCTAACAATGCAGGGTCTGTCTTTGGCGTCAAAAATGCTATAAACAAATTTAACAGATAAATTCCCAAAGCATATGTTACTATATACCATCCCTGAAAGTAAATAAATTTAATTCCATAAATAATAATAACACTTTTTCAAATTCACTAATTATAAATTGATAATACTGTGAACTAAATAAAGCTTATTAAAGAATACCAATTTACAGTATAAAGTGTAGTAATGTGTCAGTTTTTCTTTCTTTTTAAAAAAATACACCACTTTTTTTTAAATGGAAAGAATGAAAAATTTATAGTTAATGAGCTATACAAATTTTTTAATATCAATATGATTTTTAAAGAAAATTAAAAAGATTTTTTTTTTTCAAAAATATCTGTAAACCATACCTGTAAAATATAAACCCTTAGAGAATATATCAGCATCAAAAGAATAGTGCCACACCATCGACCTGTAGAATATGGAGTTACTCTGTCTAACAAATGTTGATGAATCTGAAATCAGTTACAACAATAATGTTCAAACTAAATTAGTTAAAAAAAAAAAAAAATGTTTATAAATATATTCATATGCATACATACACCACAGAATCACTGAAATTAAAATGCAAAAACAAACAGAAAACAAACAAAAAAGAAGAACAAAATGAAAGAAAACTAATTCGCTAAACATTATTTTGACACATACACATGTACATACATGTTTTACGAAATGCTATAAATGCTTAATAATTATTTCACATCTACTGCAGATACAAAATAGTCACATTAACAATCTCACAAATTATTCAATTATTTACTTCTTGTCATTGTTGACACAAGTAGCTAGCTATGAATGCTACTGGTGTAAATAAAAAAGGTCATTGTAACTAAAACAGGACTTGTGGGTGGAGCTTATCTGTTTTTTAATAAATACACTGCTTTGACATTCAGTTTTATAAAATGAGGTTACATAAATAAAATAAAATGTAATATAAGTAAAAGATATATATATTTTCCAAAAGTATGTCAGCACTCACCACTAGACAGCCTAGACTTATTTCAGTGACAACAAACATCATTTGTTTACACCAGTATCACAAGAAGGAAACATTTGTTTGCATTTTTTTTTTTATCTACAAGATATTTATAAATTTTAAACATAAATCCTGAACAAGGAAATACACTTTTCAACTGTTAATTCTTAAGTAATCAGGCATTTTTCTTAGTGTTTTAACACTAAACAATTTACTTTGTACCTCACAATAACGTTTGAAACCTCTGTACAAAAACCCAGGTTTTGATGGTTGTGTGTCTTCACCTTCTAATGACATTATCACTCTGAAATAATAAAATCATTATAAATGGAGTGAAAAAAATAACAAGAACAGAAATAAGAAAGCCTTTCAGGTAATTCTACTTTTATTATTACTTTAACCATCTCTAATTAATTTTATTTTTATTTTTATTTAGTTATGGAAATATTTAGAATAGTCACTAACAGTCTTAGGAGTTACTGGTCAAAATTATTCCAGCCAAAATGTCCCCATTTTAACTGCATTTAATGGTGCAGTTCATGTTCATCAAACATATCATCTTTGAATAGCATTCAGATTGGAGTCACCTAAAAGAAATTTAAGTCAACTGAATGGCAGTAAGTTCCAGTAAATTCAAGCACAACCAAAAACAGGATTTTCCGACTGACATCACAATAAACCATAGTATCTAAGTATCATACTTAGTATGGCTGTGATGACCAATACATCAATCCTCAATCCTATCAGTATCATCAGATAACATTAATTTTATAATATATATTTTACAAATTCTATTACAAGAAAAAAGAAGAAAAAAAGAAGACTTAGTTATTTGATAATCCCATTCACTTGTTACTTGATTGTCTTGTACAAGCCTATATGATATATTATGTATACCATTCATACGGAATTAGTAATTAGTTAATTTTAAATTTACGTTGAAACATTTTGACGCACTCATTTGCAATTCGCCAGGCCGCAGTAGACATCTAATATATTACAGATTTTGTTTATAAATTTAAAGTGATAACGAAGTGTAATAAATAATGTTCATAAATTATGATTCACACTCATAGGTAATAATTAATTCTTTTACTGTGGATACAAAACATTCAAATTTTTATTTTAAAAAAAGAAGAAGAAGTACGAATAATTAAATACAGCACTAAAAGCTGCATCTAGAATATTTCACTGAATGTGAAATATATTATCTACGAAATAATGAAGGAAAAATAAAATATAACTATAAAAGAATTCTGTTCTTCGAATCTCCAACTTGGTGTCCAAGATGATTATGTTGCTGTAAATACGAAAGACGCCATGTTTGAATTCATCATACCGGTTACTAATTTTGACTAGCAATAATATCAGTTAACATAAATACCTTGGTTGTTTCCTCAAATTCTAGGAAAAAATTAATTTTAATAAATGTTGTTTTAAAGAAGCAATGTTCAAATTATGTGAATTTTGAATCATTTAGCCACGTTGCACGACTATCGCCACAACCATTTTATTTCCGGTTATGTGTCTTTTAAATTAGAGTTTCCCCCCTTCTTTTTCCGCTAACTAGTCTTAGCATTTTACGAGTATCGTTAAAAATCACGTAAAAATTTAAAATAAAAAAAAATAATAATAAGAAATAAAAACAATTAATTAATTAGCAACAATAATAATAAAAATGATATTATAAATTATATTAACAGAGCGGCTGAGAGAAAGACATCTTTTTTTTAAACTTTTTTTTTAAATTACATTATATTTATAGTTTATACACTTATCATGGGTCGTTTTCTTATGTTTGTCTCGTATATAGGGACACATTACAGGTAACAAAAATATTCTTAAAATAACCTTTATTATTATTTTGAGTTATTTTTTTTTAAAACCATTATTATATATACTTCATTTAGAAAATTATAAAGAATGAACGATATTAATTAGAAATTAATATCAAATTATGATAATAATTAATATAGTCAATGTTTTAGTGTCAGAATATATATATATATATAAAACAAATATGCCATTGTCAATAACAAAATTAAAGGCAGATAGTTTTTATTTATAAATTTATTGTTGTACACTATAGGTTATTTTTAATTTGACAGTGGTCTTCAGATTCAAAATGTTGGTGGTTGCTTGAGAACAGATATTAAAACAGTTCAAGGTGTATTGCACGTATGTATTAACAAACACTATTTTTGTTTTTTAATTTTATTTATTTATTTATATTTTATAACACAGCTTCATTTTGACTTTGTTTATAGATTCAGAATTTGTTAATTATTTTTAAATATTAATGACAACAGTTGTATGTGTTTGAAAGTAACTATAATAATAATAATTTAAATTATCACAGATGTTTTTATTACTAATAAATGTTTTATTAAAAACAAATTAAAAAAGAAAACATATTATACATGAACATAAATTTACATGTAAATACTTTTGACATTGAAATATTCCCCTTTTCTTTCTTTTCTCTGCCTTTTCTTAGAGTTGTTTAGAGAAACTGAAACCTTCAAATGAAGTGAAAATCTATACATCAAGTCGAACTGATGCTGGTGTCCATGCTTTCTGTAATGCTGTTCATTTTGATCTACAGCACAGGTTGGATAATAAACATTTTAAAATTACAGAAATTGGTATTTGAATCTGGTGGATCTATAAATTCCATTTATTATTAATTATTAATTATGCAGAAAATGTGCATAAATTGTGATTCATTTGGGGAAACTGGCTATACAACAGCAGTTGATGGAGAATTTTAGGAGGAAGCTAGATGACGACAGGCCAGCTCAAGCTTTAGACCCCACAATGTCACACACTGGGAACGTTTAATTTGGCTGTGAAAATGTAGTTCTGGAAGTGAACAAATCTGAGTTCAAATATCTGTTCAGTTATATTGTTATCTCATCACAAATGAGCATGTCTTTAATTCCACAGTTTGCTGTTTCTATGGACCCTTGGCTCTGTGGATGCTGAGGATTTCTTTGGACCATTACCAACTCTGGCCACATTACTTTCATTTCAGTAATTACACATATTTTCTGAAAGTTTCAAGAATTATACATATTTCCTGCAACAAACAAACACATATACACTAATGTTTGTGACTAGCCATAACTGTCATTTCATCAATTTTTCATTCTTTATGTTATTTGCTTTTTCATTTTTATAATTTTGTTACTGCAAAGATTGTTTGTAAAATGAATATTAGAGTAACAATTGTTTTTAAATACAAATTATTTCTAGTACGAAATAACAGATAAAATGTAATGTGAAATAAGTGACTTGTCCACTCTTTTGTAATGTTACTGGTACTTACATCACATGAGATACTGCTGGTGTCAAACATACATTCAGAACAATGAATTTTTTTTTAAAATTAGGTATTAGATAATTCAATACTTTTTCTTTTATCTGTTCGAATTAACAAACATTTCAGTTTACAAAAACATGTTTTAGTTCTCAGCTCCCTCTGTTTCATTGACTTTAGTGTAAATTCCTAAAACCCATTTCCATCACTGTGTGAATATATCTGGTCTGTTCCACATCTTATAATTTTTTTGTTGTTTTATTTATTTAACAGATTTTACCCTGAGAAAGATTATAAAGCTGAAGTAGTAACACAGTGTGTCAATCAAATTCTTCGTAAATCGCGAGAAAGTATTCGGTATGAAATATTTGATAACAAACAATTCACATAACTATATGGTAGAAGTGCATAAACTTTTTGTAAATACATGAACATATAGATTTTAAAAATGGCTCATTAAAATTAAATTTAAATGTAATATTAATGACTCAGCAAAAGTTGGATTTATGGTAAGTAATTATTTCATATAAAAGAAATGATTCTTATGCAATTATTTCATATAAAAGAAATGATACTAATGTTCAAATATGTATTTTAGTTCATAAATAAATAAAACTGACTTTTTTACTAATTAATGTTTATGTTTCAGAGTACTTAAAGTGGTGCATGTATCAGATGACTTTCACTGCCGACATAAAGCTAGAGCTCGTCGCTATGTGTACAGACTGTGTTTTATTAAAGACAGATGTCGAGATAAACTAACATCTACTCTTTTCTCAGAGGATTTTGCTTCTCAAGTTTTGTTTCACCACCTGCCCATATCACCTCTAGAATTTAATTACTCTTATTGTGTAGTGTAATTGTTTTCCTTTGTTTTATAAAACAGTAGACATTTAAAACAATATTTTAATAAAGTTATAAATCAATTTTCTGACAAACTCATGATGATGCTATAATGATAAAACATTTTCAGTTATACTCAACAAAATCACAAAATTCTTTTTCAGTGAATCCAAGTATTTGGTTCTCTCTCTCTCATTAACGTTTTCTCTCACATTTATTCTTTCAGTCAATAATAGTTTCTGACCATGATCAGAATTAGTATTGATATAAGTACAAATAGTTATCTGATAGTTATTTGTGGACTTACACTCAGTATTTGAGAGACATTTAATGTAAATCTTGAAATGTAATTTTAAGTATAGGATACTACTTCACTTATTTTCATTTGGCCTGAGTTAGCAATTGTTCTGGCATTGGTGAATGTTATAATATCGAACTTACTGGTTATTTGTCAGCTGAAATGTAATATTTATATACTTCATTTCTTAATTCTTAAAGTTAGTTTTAATGTTCTTGAAATTTATATAACCATTAATATTTTTCTTTCTTTTCATTTTATTAGACTATTCTTATCTATACTTATGAATTGAAAAAATATGTATATCTAATGAATTTATTTCTTTCTAGTCATGATACTGACATGTGCAAAGTTCAAGAAGCTGCAGATGCATTTACAGGTTTGCACAACTTTTCTGCTTTCACAAATCCTAAAGTTCTGAAAGAAAACGACCCTGTCAAACACCTAACTGTAGGGTTGAAGAAAGGAACAGGAATCCTGAAAACCTCTCAACACCAGATGGCAGACTGTTTCGATTTCTGGGAAGTTCATTTTCATAGTCAGTCATTTTTATACAGACAGGTAATGAAGGTTCAACATTTTATTAAATATTTACTTACATTTAATATATACATACAAATCTGTTTATAAAGCTTTCTTTTTTTAATGTTAAAAAATTATGTTATTCTATTCTTTTTAATATATTTTAAATACATTCTTAAACATTTTGAGTACATTATTTAGTTATATAAATGACTATTAAATTAAAAAGTTCAATTAAAGAACTAATTATCTGACAGTCATGAATCTGTTTGCTGAAGGTTCGACGAATGGTGGGAACTATATTAAAAGTTGGAATGGGTGACCTGCATGTTGATGAACTGAAGGAACTATTAGAAGGTCCATCAAAAGAAAAAGACATTTATGCCAATAAAAATGCTCAGTTCTCTGTTCCTTCCTACGGTCTCTTTCTGAAATCAGTAGACTATAACGAAGAAGGTACATGAAAGAATTTAAGTATTTTTTCATAGTATATTTGAAAAAGATAGTTATATGTATATTATATAACCTTTTTCGCTTTTTTCTCTTTTTTTTTTTTGGCCCCCTCATATTTTTGTGCATGTTGAACTCAGTGCTTAGATTTGAAGTGTGAATGTCCTCAGGATTAATCCTGCTTATTGTCACTACTTAACTTTTGCCCATTGTTGTTTCCTTTTTTTCTTTTTTTTGTCTTTTGAAAAATACAGATAAACAATCCCTTACTGCTTACATGAAAGATAGATTTTGTGACTGACAGCAATAGGCCTCCATTATTTAATTACATAGGAGATACACAACCAAAACCAAATAAAAATTAATTCAGTCATATATTCTATTAAACACAAATGAGTTTTTTTAATACATTATTTCTCATTCAACATTGTCTTTACACTTCCTATTAATTTTTCTTTCCAGATTTAATATTTGATTCTTCAGTATCATCTAACACAAAAACAGCTTCTAAAGATTTTACAGAAAGAACACTGAGTAATGAAGAAGACAAAGTAATCAGTGTCAGCTGATCACATTATTGTCCACCAGCCAGTTCTTGTTGGACAACAGTGTTATATAACCTCTTTGAGCCGATGCAGGCTTATTACATCTGAAAGTTAATCAATGGTTATACATACAGTTCACTAACACCACTTGAAGAATTAACATCAGAAACAGAACAACGCAGACATATTTTATTTTTAATTTATTGACAAGACTGCAGTTATTTTAGTATCAAGTTAATTGGTTATTTACATTTTAATTAGTGACAGACAGTGGAACCCTGTTAAGAGCAGTAATTGTGAAAAAATACCAAACACCTGTTCTCATCTTTGAAGTGAGGTAATAAAAACTGAAGTTTCTTGTTCTTCCTTCTTTACATCATTAATTAAATTGCAGTTTTGTTTTTTGCAAGCCATCTTTTTTAAACCTTTTTTAAGAAATACACTACAAGATAGTTATGAGTAACTAACACATACTGGAACTTGTATATTTCTGTTGTCATACATATTGTAAACTGTGAACTTCAAGTCTGAAACGTAAATTGTATTATGTGAATTCACATTACTGTTTACTGAGAACTATTACTGTGATCAACTGGCTAGTGAGACATCTAACAAATTTAGATAAAAGCTGCAATTTTCTGCTCTCTGGTACTCACATGATGACTAGCTGCACTTGGAGCAAACTGTCTACATCTGATGAGTAATGGAAGCAATAATTCTGCGTAATGTAGTAGTTCAATCTTCTCTCAGAAATTTATCAAGTGTTAATAATATTATACTGTGCTTGTGAAATCAAACAGGAATTATCTGTATTTTCTGCATCTTTGATGCTCTTTTTTTTTGTATGTGTGTGTTTGTTCATCAAGACAAGATATTACTGACTGAAATAAGATGTTTTATAAAAGAACTGAAATGCACAAAATAGAAAGAAAAACACTGTACAGACTATTATTGGGACACATGGGCAGGCTTGTTCAAAATGTATGTTCTGTTATAAAGAAGATAAATATAATTATATTTTTGTATAATTTTATTTTACACAGACTGAAAATGAATATCAGAATTCGGAAATTTACTGATGTGGCAGATTATAATGTTTAATTTTGTGCTGTATATACGCTAATTTTGTTACATTTCTTATTTTACAACATAAAACTGATTTTAAAAATCAAATTTCCGTTAAAAAATTAATGATAAAAGATTATTAAAAATATACCCCAAAAGCTAAATTAGCAACAACAAAATAAATTAAGATTGTTTCTAAAAATATTTAACAGAATTTTAAAAACAACATAAAATACCTCAACCATATTTGGGTAGAACAACGATTAAAAAGGATATAAAACTTTTTTTTATTTTTAATATACGTATATTTATGTCTAAATCTGGGAATCAAATGCAATATCAATAAAAAATAATAATAATAATAACAAAAAAATACATTTACATAAATTAATAAAAGCCAGATTTAGATAAAAAAAACACAACATTGTTACTGTTTTATATATTAACATTCACATTTATTTAAAATCAATACAAATTAAATCTTATTTTTTTATTTTTTATTTTACGCAGTTTTTAAATGTAAATAATAAACTTAGTCATGAGTCATTTTCAAGTGATTTATAAAATTAAATATATCCGAGTAATTTTCACTCTCTAAACAATTTTAAACTATATTTTTCAGCGTATGTTTGTCCTGCATATGTAAACAATGGTACATCAACATGCTGGAATTCAAGGTCTTGTTATTATAGCCTGAAATAAAATGACAAATGCAAATTTAGTGAAAAATCAAAAAGGAATCCTTATATGATCAGTAAACAATCTATTACTCACATATTTCAAAATATTTATAACAAACAGCATTTAAAATTGGTTCAAATATTGAATATGTTATGTTTCAGACAAATTTGTATTGAATTTATTGTTTTCATACTGTTACTTTAATAAATGTATGATGAAGTTTTATATTTTGATAAATGAATGGATAAATAAAATGGTTAACAAATCAAAATATTTTAATAATAATATTTATTAAATATCAAAGCAACAGAGGTTTAGAAAGGCTGTAACGTTTATTACAATCATGATAAAGTTGAGAAGACGAGGAAAATAAGACTGATTGTCTGTCATTACTACATTATTAATCAGTGAGTTACAGCAAATTTTAGCATTCAGATAAATTGATGCAAACATTTGGAATCAAATGTGAAAAAAATTTGTTACTGAAAATAAACAACCAAAAACAACTTTGTATTGACTATTGTTAAAATTAAAAAAAATTAAATGTGCTAACCTTCCACTTCAAGGGACCAGAATCAGTAGCAAGTTCAGCATTAACAATTGTGAAGATAGAAATAATCTGTGTTACTTCTGATGTATGACTCTCATCTGCTGGCCACACCAACGTTAACACAGGTTTCTTCTGTTCTTTCATGTACTCAAAGCTCCGGAGGTTTAATTTCTGAAAACACCAACATATATACTAGTTTTGTGTGCATGTGTTCTTATGTACATGTGTGAGAGTCTGTGTGTGGGAGTGAACATGTAATAACAAATATTTCTTTCTGGAATATCTGGATTAAAAAATTTGCACAGCTAAATATTTCAGTTGGAATAATATAATCTAGAATCTATGGACTAACAACACAAGAATTGGAAATTTTTAGACAATTATTACAGTTTATTATAATGTTAGAAATAGCTGAAATAATTTTGTAATTTCTAATAATATTAAAATACTAGGCTTGGGAAATAAATGGATAATTTACTGTACTACTGAGTTTCAAATATTGCTACAGGAGGCCTAACTGGATGGAAATGTAGACATTTGATTGTTCTTTATTTATTATTATTTATTTTATTTCATTTTTTTTTTTTTTTAAATTATGTTATTATGATTATTTCTTTTTAATTCATGAAAACAAACGTACATCACAGTAAACTCTTTTTTGCACACCAAACTTCAGTATGAATATATCAAAAGACTTGTCCATCACTCCCATCACCATAGCTTTTTCTTCAAATGGTCCTGCCTCCTGTTAAAAACACATATAAATGATTCCATTAAAACACAAGTAAATATAAATTCAGTTCTGAAAATAATAACTTTAAGGCATTGCTAAATGATAAATTCTTATATGAGATTAGCAGAATTAACAACCAATCAGTAAATCATATCATTAACATCCACAGCTAACAATCTAATTTTGATAAATTTCAAATAAAACAAAAGTTTAAATTACTGACTGAACAAGACATGATGTGATACTAAAGTTGACAAAAATATTTTATTACCAAAAAAATAAAAAACAGAATTTTAGAAATACTAAAAGCTAAAAAAAAGATTAAAATATATATGTATTACTTTTACAAAGACAGCAAAATAGAGTTCCAAACTGAGGTCATTGACTCTTTTGGCTGAAATCTTCCTCTCATTGCAGTTGTCTGCCACTATCTGTAGCTCTTGTTTCGACAGTTTTGGAATATCTCGGTATTCTGAACAAACAAACAGTTATATACTGCAGCAAAGTGTAGGAAAATAACATTTTTTTATTTTATCTCGTATTAAAAACAATTACTTTCTTCATTTACAATTACTTGACTTGTATCAAAACAAAAATAACCATATGTTTGTAATTAATATTTTTAAGTCCTAATGTAAAGAAAAAGTACTCAATTTAAATAATATTTAAAGCGATGTCCATGGAGAACAAGGTAGAGCTACTGATACAAGGCTGTAGGTCATATTTCAATAAATAAATAGTTTTTCACCAATAAGGTTTCACATTCTCTGTACAGTCTTCTCTACATAATTAATTAACAAAATTACTGAGAAATTTCTTACCCAGGGATGCTGCCAGCAGTCTGTGAACAAGGATGTCAGGGTAGCGACGTATTGGTGAGGTGAAGTGAGTGTACAGCGGAACATTTAAAGCGTAGTGACGATACACCTCCTCATTATCAATAGTCCCAGCACAGAAATACTTGGCATTCTGAAATCACGACATTTGGCTGATTTTAAAAATGAAACTAGTAATAGGCTAATTAAGAGAAAGTAAACCTATAGAGTCAGAAGCATATGATCAAAACAGATTTTTATCCTTCCATGTGATTTTTCTAAAAATAAAGTTTGAAAATAACAAAATATGATCAAAAGGTGAATTATTTAATTATTTTTATTCAATAAGCACATATTTACAACCTCCCATTAATTACCTAGATAAGTTTAATAAAAAAAATACTTCTGTCTTATCCTCTACAAATATTTTACTTTATTATTAGAAGTGGTTACCAATAAAATACATAAAATAATAAGTGGAATAAACAGTACATTTAAATTAATTTATTTTTTACATATTTTACATATTCTTTTATTGACTATTAAATTCCATCTACAGATCAATGTTTTATTATTAACTGAACAAACCTGCATTGGCTTGGAACACATTGCCACAAGAACCTGCATCCTTGCAACCGAATATTCATCATTTCCACAATATTTCATCAATGAAGCCTGTGGAACAAAATCCATGAAAACCACATTAACCACAACACAAACATTTCAGTATACAAAAACAAACCCCAGTGTACATAAGTGGATTATTCTCTATACAATACTTGTGTGTCATAAAGATATAACAATATTAATTGCTTATTTTTAAACAGTAATCTATTGAATTGCTACATAAGTATGGTTGTAATTATAACAGGGAATGTCTGTATATCATTTACTGGTTCCTTACATTTTATATGCAGAACAATCTGCATTATTTTATTCCAGATGGATCTATATGAACCATATATTACTTTGGTGCACCACTAATTTAAAAATTACTAGCTTTTCTACTACAGCGTAAATTATCTGTCTTGTGACATGTTGTTAATGCACTGACTTGTTATATGAGTTACTCAGAATGACCTACGTTTAATGAACCACTGTCCTTGCCATCCAGTGGCACACCCAGCTCTTTTGCAAGCTGCATCTGTAATTAACAAATCAATGAATATGTGTAAGAGTCACAGGAAAACAAATGACTTACTATATTTGTTGGAATAATGGAATAAAGATCAAGAATTATTTGTAAACTCATGTAATAAGACATTTTAATGTAACAAAACCTTCACTATTCTCACTTTGACACTAAATTCAATTTACAACACCTATTTTATAGCACATCTTTCTGATATTTTATACAATTATTCCATTTTCCCAGAACTATTAACTATTAAGATGATTTGTCTTCAAATAAATGAAGTACATTTTTCTCTGCAAATTTGCTTTGAGTAATGTTATATAAGATTATTTTATCTGTGTTGCTCAACTGCTAACCAAATTTTCAATGGCTTTCTCCTGAGGAGGAGGATGTCGTCTAAGTAACGCCTTCTCCTTACAGAACTTATAGATCTTGTGAGCTACAGCCATGTTAGCCAAAAGCATAAACTCTTCAATCAGTCTGAAAATTAGAAACATGGTTTAGATTTTTAGAACGTGTCATTGCACATTCAATCCACATATTTGTATTAGATCTCCACCTCAATGACCTTTACAATGGTTAAGTAATAAACAAAATTTGCAGAAATTTTCTAAGCATCAGGTTCCTGCCCATCTCAGTTTTGTAACTGACTCAAATTTCAAATCCCAAATAGTTTGATTTTGGAAGATAATCAAATATATCTAATGCAGTTCAATGAAGGAAATTAATTATAAACATCCACTGGACAGGGTGATTAACATAAAGCTGCAGTTTAAATAACAAGCAACTGATCAGCAAACTAAAAAATTAACAATGATGACAGTATCATTTGAATAACAGGTTATCTACATGAATTTCATTTTAAAATTAAGGTTTATTTATTTTGGGGGGATTACTGTTTATTAATGTTAACAGCTGGCCAAATAGTTTGTCTGTCTTTTTTTAACTGTCTGCAAAACAGCAATATTCTAAATACCAAACAAATTCACCACAATTTGAATTGAATATTTGAAGCTTTGCAGAACTACTTTACAAAGAATTGGAAAACAATCCATTTTACCAAATATAGATGTTAAAACATGCAATATAATATGACTGCACACACACATACACACAGACATTTAGAATTACAAAGAAATTAAGTATTATGAATGAACAATATAAGATGATAGGATCTATATAAATAAATGATTCCATTAAAATTGTTACATGCTTCAAAATATTTTTAAAATATTTCAGTGTCATCACTATTCTTGTCATTTGTAATTAATATATTGGCCATTTTTTCAAAAGTATTGATTTCAGCTTAGTTCATTATTAATTTGATATGAAAACAATTTTAAAAGTAAAATAAAAATTGTTTACTTATTACTGTCTTTTTGCTGATAGACAGAATAACCATTGGGTAATCCAGTTTCCTGGTCAAGTGTAAACTGTATTTTCACTTGGTCTAGTCGCAAAGCTCCTCCATCAAAACGAGCCTTACGTAAACACTTGGCTATCTGAAAAAAGAGGAAAAATTCTTATGTGAACCATTAAAAAATCAAATCTGAAATAATTTGCTAATTTGCATCACACCATGAGACAACACACCATGAATTACAGTAATAAAAAATATTTAAAATTAAAAAAGCAGTTTTCTGTTGGATATCTTTGAAAACAAATTTGGAACTGAGATTAAAGAAAACATGACTGTATGATTTTATATATATTCTTAAATAAACATCTATACTATGAAAAACAATAGTTATGCAGCCATCTCAAAGACACAATGTTATTAGCCATTGTTTACCTGCTGCAGAATCACAACCCTAGATGCTATGTCAGAGGCACAGAAACCAGTAGATACTGGTGGCAGATCTTCAGCTTTCCATTCTTTGTCTGGTTCTTCAATAAATCCCTGAAAACATTTAACATTTAAGAAGTCAGTGTATCAGTTCCTTTTTTATTTTGTATATGGATGTGTGTGTGTGTGTGTGTGTGTGTGTGTGTGGTATAAATGAAAAATCTTAAAATGGAAATCTAATAATTTTTAATCTGTAAATGTTATTGTTCCTAAAATCAGTTTTTTTTCAAAATAAATACTTAACTAGTTATTGTTTTACATTTATGTGATACTCACTTGTGCATGTTCATAGCTTAGTTTCACACATGATCGAATAACAGAGCGTCCAAACCATTCATCAAATACCTACAAAATACTTTTACTCTTAATAAACTGAAAAGAGTAACACCATAAACATATAATAAAAGAAACTACAGAAATCTGAAATAGAAAGGTTTTGTAAAACTGTATTATTTGTTCTCAGATTTTTATATCTATTATTTATATATTATATATCTAATATAAAAGATTTAAATTTTTCCACTGTTCACTCTCTGTTTAGGGATGAATAAAGTTGTAGCATTTGAGTAATTACATATAAACTACTCTTAATTAAAGTAAGAAAAACAAACAAAAAAAACAAGTGGCCACAAATAATTTTTACCCATACCAAGCTGATTCGAATTTTTGATAGTTAAAGTTAAAAACAAAATAATGAATAAATTTTAACAAGCCTGCTCATTAGAATTTACCTCCCCATTTTTATTCATTTTCCACACAACTGAGAATGTAAGTCTATCTTCATCAGGGTTCAGACTACACAACTTCTCACACAGTAACCGTGGCAACATTGGTATGACCTAAAAACAAATATATAAAAAATTAGAAGAAAAAAAAACATTTATTTGAATTACTGAGTTTCACTATGATATTCAGATTCATTTTTTATCGCATTATTTTTGTACCTTCTGCACTAGATACACACTGGTTGCCCTTCTTGCTGCTACACCATCCAAAGCAGTGTCATCATTCAAGAAGTAACTAACATCTGCAATGTGAACTCCAACTTCATATAGTCCTAAACACAGAGTGTAAAAATTTAAATATTTTAAATATTTTATATTAATAAAAATCAAACTAAGAATTTGTTATCTATTTAGATATAAATAATAGTACTACTAACACTTCTGCTATTATTACTACTAATAATAATGAAAATGATTTTTTTTTAACAATAACAATAATCAATAAAAAAGGTAATAACAATAGTGATGATAATAATAATAATAATATCAATGATTAATAAAACTTAAAGCTATTTAAAACTTATAAATCATATTTTTAGCATTATTTATTATTACAATAAAGGAAACAGAAAGTACACTTTACATTAAACATTTTTAACTAGAAATATTCTAAGATGTAACAACCATCATCTAGCTGTTCACATGAAACTGCATCATCCAAATCTCGAGCAGTTGACGGGTCGATTGTAAAAACACATTTCTGTCGAAAATCTCGACGGTCTTCATACTCCTCAGGAGGTATGTTCCAATGAGAATCTTGTGGAAGACAGGAAAGAACCTAATATGATAAATTAAAATTATTTCTCTGTATAAATCAAAATTTATGTGTATTTCAAAGTTTGACATAAAAATATACACTTTATCTCAAACAACATACTGAAGTATGTGTTTATATATTTTTTCAAAGCTCAGTGGTTTATATTCTTCTATTTAATCTGTAAATATTTTAAAAACAAAAAATAATAAAATCATTTTAGATCACTGCAGTAATGCTTGCTACAGGCTTACTTTTATGTCTTTTAATTTTGTTTTTGATCACCAGATGAAATACAAAAAAAATATATTTACAACAAATTACCTTGTCGGAAAATTCACAGAATTCAACATCATTTTCAATGAGAATAGCTTCAGTCTCTGGTTCAATCTGACCAGCTTCACCAAGACTGCGTGAAAGATGTCTGTATAAAAAAAGAAGAAATAAGTTAACAACATTGTGTGAAAATATCTATGAAAATCAAGTAGTTTTGCAGAAGCCTACTTTTACTTCTATTCATGTGAATATAAAAAACAAAGCTAGGTATTTGTATACAAGAGTAACATTTTTAGTTAAAGCTTAAAGCAAACAGTAAATTATGAAAGATGATAAAAGGTTTATTACCCATTAGCAAAAGCAGATGTTTCCTTCCAATCTGATATCCTAGCAATGTAAAGAGTATTTGCATGGTCGTTTGGTCTGCTCAGAAAATCTATCGACAGAACAATGTTAATAACTAAATATCAATATCAATACTACATGTTAACAAAATAAGCATATTTAACTGTATGTATTCTTTAACATTTTTATTGACAGATTAATATTGCTACCATAACACTGATACATTTCCTCCAAGTATTTTTAACATAGCTTTCATCTGCTAAACATAAATGAATTTAACATAAAAGTTATTTAACTAAATATATGAACACATTCTAATTTTTATGTTTTTATCATTTCAGGCACAATAATTTTTCTGCTAACAAAATAATACATAAACTGATGCAAGAGGTTAGTTTATTTTAAATTTTTTATTTGCATGATGTTATTCATCCTTTGTAAGCCTGAGGAATTTATTATTTCTGATGTCCAAATTAATAAACTGGTAACTAGAAAGTATGCATAATACTTGTATTCCATTGCAGGTGTACTTATATAGAAAAAGAATGTACCTTCAGGACATTCTACAACTGGTACTTGAATTCTTGGCAAGCGACTGTCTGTAGGTGAAAACAGTGCAAAGTTCTTGTTGTTGTCTTTCATTGGTTTAATATAACCACCACAGGCTCTTGGATGCTTCTTTTCAATAATAGCAACTACCTATAAAAATATATGTAAATAAAATTAGTTAATGTTAGAAATTTTACAATAGGGATAAAAAAAAGAGTAAATAAATATAAATAATACAAAACTTTTGATTAAGAAATTCTAATACTGCAAGTGTTAATGTTACAGCAACTGGTACACAATTTGATTTTTGTACATATTATTCTTGTTTAAAACAATCTATAACAAAATCTATACATAACAAAATCTATACATAACAATAAAACACATTGCAGTAGAAGTGATGCTATTTGAAAAAATTTCTACTAAGATACCATGAAGAATAAATATTTTCTTTATACCTTTCCTGTTTTTTGGAGATATTTATCTTGCTTCTTAGAATCATCATTTTTAGCATGTTCTCTTGGCTGACAACTAGAAAAAAGTTTCTTGGCAACAGGACTGCCATCTTGCAGAATATCATTCAGTGTAGTATAGTTTGCTTTTTTATCTGATTTTGGAGAGTTTATTTGTCTTGTGGGTGAGTTGTTTTCTTGAAAATCACACAATTTAACACTCTCACAAAGTTTGTCAGTGAGTGACTGATTCTCTGCAGTACTGTCATTCACTGCCACATCATCAACATCATCATCTTCAATTATTACATCTGGTCCTGAATCATCACTGTCCTCATCAGCAACAGGATCTGTGGCAGCACCAACTGATGTTTCATAATTTTCTAGGTCGTCTGTGTACACCTTATCAAAAAAGCAAAATGACAACGTAACTAATCATTGCTGTAATTATATCTTTAAAGATTAGTTTATAGCTCTATATCTATTTATTTATGGAACAGTATCTATAATTGGCTTTCATTAATAATAACATAATATATTCACATGATTTTCCATTATGTTTACGTGTAGGATGAAGTTTAATTATTTATCACTAGTAATAATGACAATATTAAACAGAAAAAGCATATTTTTAAATAAAATATCTTCAGATAAATTACAAAAAAAGTGTGTACTATACCCTCCAATAAGTCCTGTCTAATATTTGAACTGCAACTACATCACCATTCAGTGCTCGGTTTCTGTACTTCATGCCAGGAATATAGATGTCAGCACTGCCATCCTGATGTAAAAAATAAAAGGCTAATTACCACCTCTAATTAATAATAATAATAATGTTTATATGTATATAAAACAAGATGACCATAAGAATGCACCTGTCTTAATAAACAATTTCATAGACAATGTGTTAGTTCATGTTTTTAGTGCAACAGATATTAAGTGGACATACTAGGCAAAAAAATCTGAAAATGCGAAGAAACAAAATTGTTTCTAAATTTTTTGACATGTTGATTAAGAAAATATATATACAAAATCCACTTCTTCAGATAAATGGCTCAAATCACATTTTACAAAATACAAATCAATATTTCTGTACATTTTTCACTTTTCTATTTTTTTATTTATTATAACATTAATCACCTAGAAAATGGTAATTTATTAGAAAGCAAAAAGAAATTGTTGAGAAACCATTGAAATTAATATATTATTGCAATATCAATTATTGTTTAAAATAATGGTTATTAAGCAAGTATCAATAAAAAATGCAATCACACACCCACACACTTATTTTATCTTTTTTTTTTTTTAAATGGGCTTTTTAATAAGCTTGCCAGAACAAGTCACAGGTGGATGGATAATGGAGAGAAAATAATGAAATTTAAGAATACCAAAAAAAAAAAGTAACTTACTGGGAGAGGAACATAAGAATCTTCAAAGTTTTTAGGATTCACTCGAATGATTCCCTGAAAATTATATACAGAAGTTAATGTAAAGCTAGAGATTAAAGCTGAAAAAGAAGAAATAGAACATTTATATTAATGAAAAAAGTTGTATTGATATTTAAAACCTATAATGCAAAGTTCTAATCAAAAATATTTTGTTACTGCATTATTCAAAATTAATTTAATGTAAAATAAAAAGATAAAACTAATGTTCATTAATGTAATTTTTAGTTGAATACTTAAAACAAATCATTAGAAATATCTGTATTATTTTTTCTTTTAGTATTCAATATACAATCATATTTGTGTCACAAATGTAAAAAGGAATGTACTACCTGGATTAGCTGATTTCTTTTCAATCCATCAGACACTTTGTCTAATGGCCAGTATAACTCAAATATCTACAATAACAAATATACTTTTGTTTCAATGGGTCTAATACTACTGACATAACTGGCTGCTACATTTTCAAAACATTTCACCTAGTGGCCTATTTTACCTAAAGGACTAGTTTTTTCATTTTAAATTACTTTGTCTACAAGCGTGTATTCCTGGAAGTATACTATCTGTAAAATCAAGTAATTTAATGTATATTTATTATTTTTATTTTCAGTTACACTGTGTTGTTTGCTGTGAAACAAATAAAACAAAATGTGAAAGCAAAGTGTGCTCAGACATTTGCATGTACCACCCAATGAAACCTTTAAATATATAAACAATATTCTGATATGTGTATTAAATAAAACTGTAAATTATAGGCAATAAATTTTAATATTAAGTGCTACAAACCATTTTCTTCCTATCTCTATTTCCATGACCTTTATTATCAGTTTTCTTAGAATTTTCTTCATGTGTTTTATCTTGGTTTCTTTGTTTCCCTCTGTATCTAACAGATTCATGAACTCTGTGTTCATTCATGTTTTCTTCTTCACAATTTTTATTGTTTTTATTGCAGTCATAAACATTTTGTGGTTTGTTACAATCACGAGTTTCATTCATAGTGAATTTGTTTTTATTTTTTGTCTTAACTTTTTTCTTTGTTCTTTGGTCAATACTTTCTTTTGCATTCGTATTTACATCCTTCTTCTGACTGGTTGGTGCCAAATCTATTGCTTAAAAATAAAAATAAAAAGGTATTAAATAACCAGACATAAAGAAAATTTATCAACATTTCTTAATGCATATGTATGTATTTACCAATGATAAAAAAAGGAATTTTCTCAACTTTAATGCAGTGTTTATGAAACCAGCTATCTGTTTTAACTACTGAAGGTTTTTCAACTTACTATGTTTATATATGGTCATTGTTCACAGCTTTTAAAATTAAGTACATTCAAAAGAAATGCTGACACCAGACAGGAATTAAATTTAAAAGATTCTGACATTGGGTTATGTGCACTCTTTAATAAAAAACAACAGTGATTATACTAGTAAAACAAATTACTAAAGCTACCTAATTTATAAAATCATCTTCTAATTAGCAAATCCTTTAGTTTTAAAATATATAGACAGAAATATTAGCTTTAAAAAACTGTAAGCCAAAGTATGTTGCAATCAAATGTGAATCACAGAAAATCTCACTCCCCAGTTATTTTTATTAACACATTTATTTTATTATTCTGTGTGCATTTGTCATCTCAGAGAATATGCATTTAACAAACGTACTCTCCCTGATAAACTCATTTGATGTACAGAGTACTGTAGTTTATTCAAGTAGTGTTCCAATATAAACACTTTCAACTGATTTCATATAATTTATATGATGTAGCTGGATAATAATACTTTTTTATTTTACTTTTTTTTGTTTTATTATTATCAATAACAGCTTTATGTAATAGATTTTGTTTTGATTTTTTGTTTTCTTAGAGCAAATATCTAATCACATCAAAGTTTATATAACAACATTTTATAAAGTTGTTAACCAGAGTAATTTCAGCTCTTATGATTATAATTTATGGTAATAAAATATTTCTAAATAATTCTGCAAACATACCTTTTTTAAAATTTACTTCAGAATCATCAGAACACTTTGCTGCCATGGTATATTAATCACAGCCTGTAACCTATACAAATATTACATGCACCAGTTTCACAATTCACCGTCTATTGCAATAAACTCAATGATAAATAAACCTGAATTTTGTTTTTACTGATTTACTGATTTAGTGATTTACATGATTTAGAATCTAATAACACAAATATTAATTATTTTTCTTTACGTGTATATATTATTATTATTATTATTATTATTATTATACAGATAAATATAAATGATATAGATATAATCATATATATATTATTATATGCACATAATATATATATATATATATGAATAAAGCGTGTTTTATATCATAAGTAACCTAGAATAACATAAGAACTTATCTTATATAAAGTTAATTTAAATTATTACAAACCACCACGAACGAGATACTGAAAGTTAGCTGTCTAAAATCAAATAAAATGTTCGTATCGTTTGTGATTTAATTTCCTCCTTTTACTTAATGGCACAAAACTTTTAGGTTTCCAAAACAGAGCTAGCATCGGTTTGAAACGTTTCGTTGTTGTTGTTTAGTTACATAGGTAATGGAAGATATACTTAAAATTGTACAGTTCTCGAAATTTTTTGTCCTCAATAAAATATTTTGTTATTATTATTAAAAGCAGATGAAGTAGTAATGTACTAGTATAGTTGAATAGTAGTAGTAATATAGATCTTTTCTATTTTCTTTTATCGTTTTATTAACAACTATAATGATCAATATTCATGATTTCATTATGTAAAGTAACCTGACTTGGAGATCATTAAGGTAAATAAGATTTGTAATTTATTTCCTTTCAGAACTTATTCACGACTGAGAATCTATGCAGTTTTCTGTAAACTATAAATACTGAAGATTATACGTTAATAAATGTATATTTAATATACACTTAAAAGAAAGCCTGAAAGAAAATAATTCTCTAAGTTATCGGCTGTCAGTTGAAATAAGGTGTTCGAGGCAATCCTGTAATACCATTAAATAGAATTGTTTTTTTTTTTTTATTTTTTTTTTTTTTTTTTTTTTTTTTTTGTGAATTAAAGACACGATTTTATATATTTATATATAATGACAGCCGACAGCTTAGGGAAATATTTTCTTCCATAATTGTTTTATTTTTAATGCTGGAATACCATTACCAAAACAACAAAAATAAATAAATAAATATATATATATATATTATCGCAGCAGAAAGATGCCACAGCCCTACTCATATGAAACGGAATGGAATTTATTTCATTTTGACTTATTTCTCTATCATACAGAAATTCTCATGGGCGTGTTCGACGTAAATTCGATTTACGTCATCTGAGAAATCGCTAATAATTTAGGTAAAACTAGATGTTGTTTAAAATGATTATATCACTAGAACAAATCAGTATATAAATTATTATCTTTGTTGTTGTTGTTTGCTTTTTTTTTTTTTTTTTTTTTTTTTTTTTCCGTTTGTTTTTGTTGACGATTTCACCCTGGTATCTCGAGATGTAGAAAATTAGATAATATAATAGGTTTCAATCCCCGTTAATTCTCGCAGTGTTAATTAAAATACATTATGTTATTACTATCCAACCTATAACTGTTGGATTATCTATTATTATAAAGTGAAGGAGGGCAAAACCAATTGGAATTTCGTTATTGAAAACTAATAGTTTTATATTAATATAATTCTTCTTCTTTTTTTTTTCAAAATATTTTAGTTAAAAAACATAATAATAATACTAATAATAATTATAAAAAGAAAGAAAAGCAAAACAAAGAAAAATTAATAATCGCTGTTTTATTACTAATTTCGGAAAGAGAAAATAATCTATTGATTATTGATTATTTTCTCATTCGGAAATCAGTGTATATCGGTTTAGAGAATAGGCATAACATTATCTTAGCAATGATCCCCATTTGATGTAAACGATTATTAATATCAAAACCTTTATTTAAAAAACAACAACAAAAGAAAACAATGAAAGAAACAAAGAAAATTAATAATAGACTATTACTGTTTCATTACTAATTTTAACTATGGAGAGAGAAAATTGTATATTACCCACTATGGTTAATAAAAATGTATTTCATAAACCAGTCATGGGGCACCAACTAGATGGGAAAAGCAAATAGAAATATTATTACGTTTAACACTATGATTATGAAACGGTTATATCTCATTTGCGCTTCTCATTAGCTTCTCTGAAGCAGACATATTGAAATATGTGTTTGAGAAAATATAATTCATAAATAATAATCATGTATTTCAATAAAATAACAAACAAATGGATTATGTGTAAAAATTAAAATATTTATTCTGAATTATTCAAAATATAACCCATAAATCATAGCAATTGCGAAAAGAGATGAGTTTGTAAATTTGACGCTTACAAAACAGTCTGTGTCTTTGTTCCACAGACAGCGACTTCCAAACTGCATGCCAACTTTTTCCTTAAGACCACCAATACTTACAATGGCAACTAATTTGTAATGACTGATAGCAAGAGCTTTAATTTTTTCCATAATATTTCCAGCCAAAGTCTGTGATAAAACTATGCACGTGCTTGGGTCATAAACCACTTCCTTTAAGTTGTCCATTAGAACTTTTTCTGTAACATTCTCCAGCTCCTTTATTTTCAATGGAGTGTCCTTTTTTTGAGACGGATTTCCTTGTTTGCTTCTTTTTCCATAGCAGACTGGTTTCGGGGGAACCAGTGAGATGGGTGAGCAGAGTTGTTTAACAGGACTGCTTTGATCCAGAGGCGTCAAAAGATGTTTAGCATTTTTAGATCTTTGTTTTTTCTTCATGGTGTTACAGGCTCTGCTTGATTGTTTTGCTCTGTCCATCATACTCATATTGAAATAAACAAAATTTCTTGTACAAAATGGCAAATCATATAACAATTGTCACCTAAGTATTTTCAGGTGAACAGCCACATAATGTTTCGAATGCTCCTTCAACAAAGAACAAATCAAACCTTTTAAAAGTTAATAAACAGATGAATTAAATACCATCTTTTTATTATTAATTTTAATCCTGGATAGAAAGGAAAGGTCATTTGTTTGTGTTTTTTTTTTTTTTAAATCTCATTTATAGTTACCTTCTAAGTCATTAAATAAAATACAAACATAACACCAATCAAAACCAAACATTGTGGAATCTGGATTTTTTTTCAACAGGAGTCATTTTTCTCTTCGGAAAAACTGACATGCTCAGAGAACAAAATAGGTGTTACTAGAAGAATTCAAGATCTAATAATTCACCTTGACATGTTGTGGGAGAAAAGTCAATGATGTAACATTATGCTGTATGTTATTTGGCTCAGAAATTCTATTAATGCCCAAAAGGTATTAATGAGATTATTTCTCAGTAAATATGAATAAGCTGGTTGTTAATACTTCTGATTAGCTGGTTTCAAAGCAACACAGGCTTGTTTCTCTGTAACAATAACAAAGGTTGAACCAATTAACATTGACTGTGTTTAATGACATACTAGCATATTTTGTTTTTTACGTTTATGGAAATAGGATTTAGGAATGAGGGGTATGCTAAATTCCACAGGGCTGAATGGTGTATGAAGGATACAGTATTGTAGTTTTATTTTAATTATTTTATTATTTTTTCTCTCTCTTTTTACTTTTATTATTATTATTTTTTTATATTATTATTTATTATTTCTTCCCTTTTTTTTTTCTTCTTTTTTTTCAAAAAATGCATTTTTCTTATTGTGAGCAGATAACAGAAGTAGTATTGAATTATTTCTGTGGAAATTGGGACGAACCCACACATAAACATTTCAAACTAACAATAAATCATCCAATCAGAATAAATTTGGAATGTGAATCAATATTTAAGATTATTTTGAATAGGCATTTTATTTATTTATTTATTTATTTATTTATTATTAGAAGTAGTAGTAGTAGTAGTCATAATTTATTTATTTATTTAAGCATTACGTGAGCTCCCATGAGAAAAGCCAAAAATTCGGTAATCAAATTTATTTAATTTCAACAAATTCGTGAACAAAATTAAATTCCAAAATGAACTGGACAGCTGCTGATCATAGAAGAAGGCAAGAATAAAACCAGTAAAAAAAAATAGGCAAGAATAAAACCAGTTGCAGAAAGACAAACCACTAAAACAAAAAACATAATAATAATAAAAATGAACAAAAACGAGCCTGACACATATATGTATTTTTCAGCAATAAAAATATTTTCATAATATTGGCTGAATAAAAATTGCAAAAAATTAAATTAGTTTTTGCCTCATGACATATATGTTTGATTTTGGACACTTGTCATTATTCAGATATATTCAGACCGGTGAATAAAAATATCAAATTGGACCGAAATGGAAAGAACAAGACCGACGAAATAGAACTTGTAGAGATGAAGACTATTTTATTACTATGCCACCTCTTCATAATAACCTCTGTCTTTTTATTATTTTAAACTGTGTTTTGCTATAAATATACAAAGCTGTTTCAATTTAACATGGTCAACAATCAGTTATAGATTCGGAAGCTTTTTTCTTTAAATTAATTAATTTTTTTTATTTTAATTTTTTTTTTTTTTAATGACTCAACATCCCAAAACAAAAAGCTATCACATTTTTCTTTCTTTTTCTGTTATTCAAATGGTATGCAAGGAAACATCTTGTAACTAAGGAAAAAATTCAAATCTATTAAGGAGAATGTTGTTTTAACTTTGTTTATTTATTTTCTTTATTATTATTATTATTATTATTATTATTATTATTATTATTATTTAACTAAGTCAAACTTATTATCAATACTCCAGAATTTTTTTTAATTTCTTGATATTTACATTTCAGTTTGAATAAACAACAAACAATATAATTGTTAATATTTATTAACATAGTTTGACGGGTATCATATATACAAATCTTTAGAATAACAATCTTATAAAATATCAGAAATTTTCAGTAGATCACCATAATTTCACTTTCATAAAAAGAATGTATTGATTTCTTTAAAGTAAAATATGAAAAAAAAGAGTAAATGTCACCATTAACATTTGCTTTTAATCAAATTTTAAATAATGAACACTCTGTAGTCTGCAATGGACAGCTTAGTATAGAAAATTAAATTCAGAGTAAAGCCACTGGTAAAAAAACAAAAAAAACTAATAATACATAAATTGATCTCTTTAATAATGCATATTTGGTTACAATTTGCAAAAAAATAAAAATAATAAAAAATTGTATTGATTTTGTAAATAATTATGTATAAAGCATCAAAAAAAATAAAATAAAAATACTGCCAGTAAAAAGCAGAACTTTATATTCTGCACCAAATACTGATCTACATATGATAATTGCTTAGTAAAGGTATATTTAGGCCAAATAGGAGCCTTTTTATGTAAAAAAAAAATATTGTTTAGTTTTTGTAATTTCAGCACAATAATAAACATAAATGCCTTCTATGGCCAAATTAAAAATAGCGTAATCCGTTTTCTGTTATTTTATTATTTTTCTAGCAACATTTAGCCTAAGAATTCATATATATTTAGACTACTAAAAATTGTTTCCAATTCTTAGTCTGTCCCAATAGATATTTTTCTTTAATACCCCTCCCCCAAATGAAAAATGTTTAAAAAATTATATATTTTTTCTCTATAAATGAAAGATAAATCCTAAGTTTTTAAATTAACTGAATTTATTTTTACTTAATTTCCCCACTCAAATTAAAAACAAATGTATTTGTGTAAATCTATTAAAATAATATATTATTAAAGTATTTATTAAATTTGCAAATATATAAAACAAACATCATAAATTATGAAAATGTGAAAAGTTAAAAATGTTAATATTTCTATTATCATAAAATCAGACTAAACAAAATACTTGAAATATGGCTTTGTAAGTTATTTTAAAAATATAAATAATTTTAATCAGTTTAAACTTAATAATAAAAAGAAACTAAAATGTAAGTTTCAAATGTGACCATGCTAACACAGAGGTTAATATGTATATATAAAAAAAAAAATGAACAAAAAATACCACATTTTGTACTGAACTGATGAAAATAAAAAAGTTTGAAAAATCTCTTACCTGAAATCCCTTACTTCAATTGTCAGCTTCCACACACACACACACACACACAAAAAGAAAGAAATTTCTATTATGTACACTTTATAATTTTTACTGAAATTTTTCTTACAAGTAAACTATTTAGATTAGGATGTGTCCAAGGATTTCAGATAAGGGATAATCAACCTCCTAAAAGAAAAGAAAGGAAAAAAAGGCACTGCCTCTCTGTGTGCACACACATACTCGCACACACACACCTACAGTATACATGTCATATTAACATGAAATATGGCACAGATCCAGCTGCAAAATATTACAGGAAAGAGAAAAAAAAGGGATGAAAATAAATATAAAAACAAGATACAACATTACTTTCACAGTATACTAACACCCAAAAAAACATAATCTGAGCTGTGTGGCAATCAATCTGAAAACTAACATAGTAATTTTAAAACTCTTTTATTTCTTACAGCCCTACAAGGTGTTGTTCACTTTACTGTTGTTCTTAACAGATCAAAGTCTTAAAATTATTTTTTGGGGTAAAAACCTGTTCTGAAAACTCATATTTTTTAAAAACAATTACTAAATTAAATATATACTTTTACATTTTCTGTAATTTTAATTTAATACATTATAGATATTAATATAACAATCAGGTTTTATTTATATTATTCTTAAAACTATATTTTACATTAAGAACAGAAATATTTTTAACATTTACACAACACAGAAATGAATAGCACTTTTATAATTAGTTTAATGTGCACTTAACTATGGTACAATCTCAACATCTTTTTAAATTCCAAATGACTGGTTTTTGCTAAGAATATCTGATAATAAAAGCCTATGAATAAAAGCCATAAAAGTCACTCTGTCTTTGCAGTCAAATTCAATGTCTTTTCATACTTAACAAAAAATACAAATAAAATAAGTGTTTTCTCAACATTGGAAGTAATTTGTGGATTTGTGGGAGCTTTAGAAAGTTTAGAAAAATTCAAGCAGATGTGCTACACAAACTGAATAACAAAGCTATAATATTGTGCGATGAGCAATAAAGCCAGTATTCTGCTTCAGTTATAAATAAATATAAAATTGAGTCAATATATATATATATATTTGTTTTATCAATAGTCATTTCATTTGAATTGTAATCTAGCTGAGGTTATATTTGATAATGATAACTAAATTTCATAATCATTGCTGCATCATAGCTGAGTTTGATAATAGACGTATCATGTCATTTTTATCTTTAAATAATCTATGGAAAAAAAAAAAAATTTTTTTTAAACATTATGATTCTGTTTTCATTAAGGCATCTGCCATACAAAATGTTTAATACTTGCTTTTAAACAGTAGAATTTAAGAATATAGCCCATGAGTGGTAATAAAAATCTTAACTTGAAATTTGTCTGCCACATATTTATCTTTTGAAAGTATTAATTTCATGAGCAGGTCAACCTATAAAAATAAAACAAATGTTTTTGTTTAACTGAGAAACAAGTCCAGAATAATTTTTAAAAAAATGATGACAATTTGTCTTTAAATGAAAACAGTGAACATCTATCTATATACAAATATTTTTATTTCTGTAGTTAAATGTAGGTTAATTCTAAAAGATATCAATGTGAATGCATGTAAATACAGATTTTAAATAATTATTACAAATTTTTAGAATAAATATACTTAACAAAAAGTCCAAACAAAAGCAAGATAAACCCGTTTTCATGTGCTTGCACAGCTACTGATAAATCTGTGCAAAAATACCCTACTCTAGTTCCATTACCTCTTCCATTTGTTACAACACCAGAACATCTGCTACATAGTAGTAATGTATTATTCAAATTTTTCGCAGATGGTTTGGTTAAAAATTAAAATTTAAATCCTGATTTGGGAATAAAGCTAGAGAATTGCTGCAAAAGCTGCTAATACACAAAAATGCTGAAGGCCAAATTAAAATAAATAGTCATTCAAGTAAATGTGTACATATTCTTCTAATTACTATACAATTACTAATCTGACATGATTTATTTTTTAATTCAATCAGTGCATTTACCAGTGCAATAAATATAATACTCCGACAAGAAGATTTCATGGCACCTTTTTTTTTGCTATATTTTACATCTTTTTTTACAATTTCAAGATTTTTCATTATTATCATTCTTTCTCCTTTTAATAGCAACAATTCCTCATTAAATAAAGGAATACAACTAAATTTAATTACGCTTTTGTCTTATCAGACATTATTGTCTTCTCAATAAGTGACAAACCATAATTAATATTTAAATATTTATATCAAATGATTAGCCTTTGTGACAGTTATTCACAAGAATGTGTTGTCAACTTCTTTTAATTTCTATTAAATCCTTTTATGTGTTGCACAAAACTTTCAATTATGTTTTATGTCTTAAATCAACTAATTACTGATTGTGCAGACAAAATAAAAAATTTCTATAACCATACTGTCTCCATTTCTACTGTTCATTAAATTTGTTACAGTATCATTTTAAATTTTTTCTTTTTATTGACTGACATTAATCATATAAATCTGAATTCTAAAAATGACATAAATTTATAAAAATCTTTTACAAATACACACAGGGACATGTTAAAATGGGTGGGTAGTGTCTCATTTCACACATTAACTGCTATCTTTGTGCACTGAAGCCTTTTGTTCCATCAGGTCCATATGGCTGACGACTTGCCTCATTATTTGACTGAATATTATTTTCAGTCTTTTTAACTAACATCATTGGTCTGAAAAAAGAAATAAAAGATTTAAGAAAAACAAATTAACTGATAATCAATAATTTAAGTGGATGTTAATGTGAGCAATGTAAAGACAATGCTCACCTGCTTTCTTCACTCTCCTTGTCATTCACAGCTTGCTCTTCTTGTGAATCTGCTGCTGCACCGAATATTCGTAGTCGAGCCTGAGCATATTCAGCTTCTCGTTGCTCTAAACTCTTCCCATGAAGATGTGACTGATTACTGAAAAAAACATTAACATAAGAAGATATATATTATTTCAAAATGATGATATTAAAGTTTGTGATGAAGATGGATAAGCTATGAAACATCTATCAAGTATAGATATATTATTAACATACTAATTTAATTTTTATTGATACACTCTTGAGATTATCTAGTTTCTATATATAAAATAGAGAAAAGATAAAATAATGACAAATATTAACTAAATAAGTATTAATAATAATCCATAAACAAACTGCCTTTAATTAAAATATGCAAATAATTAAAGTTCTGTTTGACCATCCATAATATCCTTTTACAGGAAAACATGTGATGACAAACTTTTAAAGGCAGTTCTTACATTGTAAAGTTATGTTAATTAGTGGCAAAGATATGGCAAATTTTGTGTGATAAATTAACAGAGCTTTGAAAATGTTCCACTTGCATAGCTTTGCTTTTCTATTTGATTCTGCGATTTTCATAGACATTCTGCAGTAATCTTATATATTTTGGGTTTAAATTTCAAGTAAAAGTTCTTTTTTTGAGAAGCAATATGTGGGTGGTTGCACATGACAGATGTTCCATTTGATTAATACAGAGGTCACTGGGGGAGAACTTAAAATTTTGGGCTTGATTTCATAAGCACTAAACAGTCACAAAACACTTTCTTTGTTTTTAGAATTTAAATATAATTTACCTGTTAAAATTGGCTGGTGCTTTGTGTGAAGGATTATTTCCTTTTGAGGAAATAGGTTCACGCTTTAGGATTCTAACTTGTGGAGTGTATTCCGTTCTCCCACTGTCCTCACGTATATCAGACTGTGTATTGAACTGTCTAAACACAATTATGGCAACAGGAATTTGAAATTATTTATGTTAATACAGTTCCACATTTTCTTTAAATTTTTATCATTTTTTCAAATAATTTATCAGTATTTTAAATGAACATAAGTATCAATTCATAAATACAAGTTATCCTATTCATGTAAGAATAGAAGTTTTGGGTACATAAAGAAAAATCATAAAATAACAGTGGAAAATCAATTGCTTTCAGTCATCTAGCAGATGGTATACTTTGGACATAGTAACAAGGTGGAATTTACAAATGTTATTATACAAAACAAAAAGAAGTAATTCTGAAGCTGATGAAGTAATTTTAATAAAATCTGATTTACAGTAAAAAGCAAAATGATAAGTGAATTTTTCTAAATCAGCTACCACTCATTACACTTTGTTTGAAAAATTTAAAAGAACAATGACAAGTGGGAATTCCTTTTTTAAAATTACAGTTTACTGTATTAACCTAAAACATGAAGATGCTGATTTCACATTATGAAAAGATTGCAAAGATTAAGCAGATTATACTGTAATAAAGTTTTATTTAAAAAAGGAAATTATACTCAATGTAAATTGTAATTCATATATTCTCATTTTTACAACAAACCTAAAGTCAACTACTTACCCATCAGTTTTTTCTTGTGTTACTTGTATACCATCAAGCCGCTTGTCAAGTGCCTGAAAGACCAACAAGAACCTATGTAATTTATAAATCAAGATTTCTCTATTTGTATTGAGGGCAAGGCATTTTCCATTCATACATTAATGAAAGTTGCATTGATATGGCTAAAGCCCACTGAAGATAATGTGTTATTGCACTTTTATTCCATAAGAGGCAGCACAAATACAATATAAACAATACAATATACAAAACAAAAGAGCTAAACATATCTCACTATCAAGTGTAAAGAATTAAGAAGCATTCAAACTGTTTATTAAATTATTTTGAAAGATTTTACAATTTAAATAGATAAAAATATAATACAGAGGATGCAGAGTGTGGTACAGATATTCGATAAGACGGTTCCTAATCTTTGACAGAAAAGGTCAAAAAGCATTACGTGAAGTTATACATATGAAATATTCTCTAAGTTATAATGATAATCATAATCAGATAATGTGTACTAAAAACATCACAACTCCAAAAGTTTGAAAACTCCGGAGGCTTTCAGGGCAATTCGGTGCACTCCGGTGCGTCAGTCAGTCACACCGGATAAAATATATCGATGTAGATAATCTTTAAACATAATAACTTAATCAGCTGACCGAGTTGTTCAATACTTATACTGACAATACGGTGAATACCAATACTGCAATAGAATAGTCACTTCCCACTTTTTGTTGGCATGTAAAGGTTATTATCCGACTCCTTTTTAATGTGGAATTGTCATTTGGCAATCTGTTTTATAACTAGAGGCTTACATTATCTGTATTGTTCAATTTAAAAGTTTTTGATAGATAATCAAATGGTTACGCACACCACTGTCTTCTTGGTCTTCCCAACTGTCAAGAACGTCACATTCGTCCGCCATTGCTGCACCAATTCTCTACTTCCGTTGCGTCATAAATTAACGGTTTCACCTACATGAAAATAGTAAATAATTAAAAGCATATAAAATGATGTGTGATATCTTTTCTGAAGTAATTGTAAATAATACATTTATCTTTCTATTTCAAGCTGACTGAAATAAATAAATGATATGTAAAAACTAGTTATACTTGCCTACAGCTTAAATAAATTGCAACACATATAAAACGACAAAGGATTTCGATGAATAATATATAATAAATGTAAATTTTAATTTATAAGAAACTGATTTTATTTTTTAATTATATGCAATTTGTCTGTATAAATATTATTATAGATCGATGTGTGTGTGTGTGTGTGTGTGTGTGTGTGTGTGTTAACACCCATACACGTATGTATGTACTACTGATTATCATTATCATTATGTAGTATGTATCATTGTACGTATGTAATATAATAAATATTTGATTTTACTTCTTTCTTTTTACTTCTTAAAAAAAAAAATTCGTGTTTTATTTAATAATTAATCTACAAATATAACTATAAATAATTGGTCTATATATATTATGCAGTGATACATTTAAAAGCAGTCGAATCCTATTCCAGCATCTTTCAAAAGATATTTTTAATGAAAAGAAGAAAAAGGAAAAAAAAATGTCAGAACCGAAACAGGCTAAAATTGAAGGACATTCGTCAGTATCACAACGCGATAAAGCTATTTTAAATCAGTTGTTTAATCCTAATTTGCCATACGGAGACGTTGACGACGAATGCGTTGAAACAGGAGAAGGTCAGGTTACTTAACCTTTTTACTCACCGATTACAAATTTAATTGTATACAACACTAATATAGTATTATATTATATATACTATATAGTAATACTACAGTCAACACTCCAGTGTTAAAAGTGTACACGTTCATTGATTTAATCCGTTACTCTTCACTGTCTAAGTCTTCAGTTCAGCAGTTTAGATTCAGCACATAAATATGATGATATTTCATAATAATTCTTAAAATTAAATAATCAAATAACAGGCAAGTAGTTTAAATACATTTAAAACATTATGTGAAAAACAGTAATTTTATATATGACCTAAATATCACTGCTTCAGTCCTTGTGTTGGACTACTTAGTGTCTTTAATCGCTGTTAATAAGGCAAGTAATTTTACCACCTACTATGATTAAATATTCTGGTACAGTATACTGCCTTTTATAAAATATCATATTTAACTGTATAATTTTAGATAATGGAGAAACTGAGGAACAGAAACATGCCAAAGCAATAGAAGTGCAAGGGGTGCGGGCTGCTGAGAGTGGAGACATTCAGACTGCCATTGATCTGTTCAACAAAGCCATTACTGTAGCTCCAGACTGGGCGTCTGCTTACAATAACAGGGCACAGGCTTTACGTCTGAAAGGAGATGTTGATGGTATAAAACGTGTGTGTGTGTGTGTGAATTATTGAATGCACACATATTACTTAATATGGAATAGTTTAATTATTGTAAATACACATTCCTACAGGTCTCTTTATAATTACCACTTTGTTTCTTAATTAAAATGTTACACCTTTGTTTTAATTGTATTTTAATTTCATATGACATCTGCAGTGCTTTATACCTGTTGAACATGACTAATAAAAATCAAAAATTTGTAATTTCAAATATTTTTTTTTTTAACATTTACATCTACAGATTTTTATTTCTGCTTAATTACAAAAGTATGATATATATACATATTTTACACACACACCCCCACACACACACACAATGTACATATATACCTATAATTGTTAGGTTTTTGTTTTTTTCTGTTTTATTTTAATTTTTTATACATATTTAAACTTCACTAGTTTATCATTACCTCTGATAAAATTTAGATTTATCTCAAGGGTATCCAATTTGTTACTTTATTCTGCAAGAATAAATTTGAAATTACAGGTGCTAATCAGGACTTGGAAAAGGCCATTGAACTTAGCCAGGGTCGAGGAAAAGCAGCATGCCAGGCTCACACACAGAGAGGATTGATTCGAAGACTTGAAGGTAAGACTAAGATGTCAGGCAGGTTTTTCAGCAAAGTCATAATTTGTTTTATCTTATAATTCTGATCCAGTTTATTAATTTTTGACATTAGGTTTTGTTGCATTTCATTATAGTTGGTACTGTGTATAATTTGGAAGTACAAACAGCCCAGTGCTTTATGTTCATTTTAATTACTTTTATTCCACTCCTTATTTCTTATACTTCAGGTTATAACTATTGCTGATTGTTTTTCAAATACTATTCCCGTTAATTTTAAAATAAAATAGTGATACAAATACAGTGGTACTTTGACTTATGAGTTTAATTTGTTCTGTGACCAAGTTTGTATCTCAAATTGCTCATCTATCAAATCAGTTTCCCAACTGAAATTAATTGAAATACCATTAATCCGTTCCAGCCACCCAAAAACCAACCCATTTTGGTTTTTTGGTAACAAAATATACAAATGTAAAGAAATGAACTGGTTTTGTAAAGTGTATTTATCTTGGAGATCAGACAAAATATTTTAATGCCTCTGGCTAGTTACAGCCATTATTGACTGCTTCAGCTTCAATATGGTACATATTGTAGAAGTACAATGCTTGTACTGCTTAGCCAAGTCAGCTACATGCAAACCTTGCTCATGTTTTTCTATGAATTCAAGCTTTAATTCAATGGACATCATCCGTCCTTCTTCTCAGCACTGTCCTTTGCCCTCACTTTCTTAGGATCCATGGCAGAAAAAAATAAAAAAAATACTGCACATAACACTAGCACAACACAACAGAGTTGCTTCCATGGTGATGTTACCACGTGAAGTAATTGAGTGAGATGCAGGATGCTGGCTGGATGTTGTGTTGTTCATTGCGCCAACTAGCAGCTGCGTATCTGAAGCTTGCTCATAACTCAGATTTTGGCTTGCAGCTCAAAGCAATAAATCGACCGGGCGACTGCTCGTAACTCAAAAAACTCTGTATAGGTACCACTGTATATGAAAATCACTCATTTTTATTTTTAAAAAACAAACCAAAAACGATGGTGCAACTGAATTGTGTTACATTTAGTTTTTAACTACGTGTTGATGAATAAGACTAGAGACTGTCATGGAGGGAATCAAGGTGGCTGAGAAATCTGTCTTATATTTATTTTATATCTTATTTACAATCAGGTGATAATGATGGTGCAGCAGAGGACTTCAAGATTGCTGCAAAGCTGGGAAATGAGTTTGCTAAGCAGCAGCTTGTCTTATTGAATCCATATGCTGCTCTGTGCAATCAGATGCTTGGAGAGGTCATACAGAAATTGAAGAAAGGAGAAATGTAAACCAGAATTTCAAGTGGTGAATAAAACAAATCCCAGGCATAACTTTCATAGAAATGAAGGAGAAATTACAGAATTATTTCAAACTGCTCAACCTGGACAGTTAACCCATAAAGAAAAATGAGATATTTACATATATACTGTTTTGTTTTATATTAATGTGCTATACAATTTATCTGTGGAATGTGACTTCATCTGGCAGCTATTTTGAAGTCTGTTAAATAGAAATATTTTTGAAATTATAATTTTTGAATCAATTACATATGTTATCTTGGGGAAATATAATAAAGTTATAAAACAGGTTTTATGAACATTGTTATATTTATATGGAAACACTGCTTATAGAAAAGGAATTTAATTTTGATACAGAAAAAAGAACATTTATACAGTCATTAAAGGTACAATTCCTGCTTCATTTTCAATATTTAATTAGCTATATGTTAATTAAATAACTATCCCTGGTAAAGTTTTTGAGTGTATCCATTCTTCTTACTGGTTTGGGAATTGAGACTTCATACATTTCCTCTGAATTTTTATTATTTCATTCATCAAACGTTTTGAATAGATTTCAAATTACTTTTGTTTTTGTTTCCTCTACATGTATTTTATTAATGGTTTACTTCTTTATGCCAGGTTATTGGGTGTCACATTTATTCTTACACCAATTACTAATGTGCCATCAGAAACGTCAGATATCATGTTTGTTCATGTAGACACATGCTGTATAGAATGTTAGTCGTAAGCTTTACAAAAATATGTGTCCCTTTGAAGCAAAATATTTTATTATCCATTATTATTTTTTTTTTAAACTCGGCAATACTGGTGCATAGACAATGTATTTAAACCAGTATTTCAATAATTCAAGATGCACTTTAAAAGCTGTGTTGGAATTTAATTTTTTTGATTTTATATGGTTAAATTACTTTGCAACATCAAGAACCACTTTCCAAATTATAAATTATTTTGATTTTAATACAAAAAGGATAAATTGTTTTAAAATATATAATTCTAAACCAAATTATAATAAATCTTTTAATATTTTTTTTATTTTCCAGCCTTGTATACTTGACATTATTTTTTTTATTAAAGTGTCCAGAAAAATCTAATTACAAAGTGGAGAATTATTTGGCAACAGTTGGCATAGTATATTTAAAGACCTATGGTCATTGAAATTGTCATAATAAACAGAAATCTAATTTAATTATTTATTCTTGTCTGGATATTTTGTTTTGATAGCATGTGGAATATGTAAAATATAACGAAGATGTTATAAACAAAAATGAAAACAAACTAATTATTAACTATGTTAATTAAAGCCATTTATTGGGAAAAGTTCACATCACTAACTAAATTATACAAAATTAATAAATTTAATTTCAATTACTCATTGGATAAACAAAAAAAGTTTGAATTAATCACCTTTTTAAGGATTTTAAAGATATTTTTTTCACGTTTTTCTAAGATAAATTTATTAAGAAAATTACAATATTCATTAGTTTATGTAAAAAAAAAAAATTGGTATATTAATTAGATAAATACATCCATTACAATAATATTACATAAAATTAGTTTTTAATCGTTCTTTATCCCTGCATGGCAAAACATCAACTGCTATTTTAAAAGTATTTCCTGAAATTTATTTTCAATGCTGTGGGTTTTACATTTTAAACTATTATTTGACTGGCATTTCCTTTTCAATTAACTACTGAACTCAAAATTTTGTATAAAATATGTTTTTTTAATATGTTTAAAGAAAAAGTTGCAGTATTTTCAAATCCAGCTGGAACCCATATAATTTTAAATCAGAAGTTTCAACTTTTATGCCTGATATAAAAAAATAATTACAAAGTGAGGAATGTTTTTGTGACCGTTCAGTTAACTCTTTGCAATACGAATTTTTTTTAAATGTTGAAAAACGCTATTCTAGACAAACATACCTGGATGAAGAGCAAATAGAACTGAATGGAGATAGCGGCTCACAACAACCAATGTATTCTACTAACAAAAATAACACAGAATATTTTGAAGATATCTACACAGTCACATACGTGATTGCGCAAATAAATATTACAGAAACAACATTACCAGTATTACAACTACCAACATAATGGTATTTCTGTCATCTGCAGTCTATCATAGAGCAGAGGAAATGAATAAATTCTATGCTTCGTATTTGTATGTGACTTTCTAATTCTATCATAAATTTAATTCTACTATTGCAACAGTTTTTATTTCTTTAGTGTAACACTTAGACTGTTTTCTATAGCTGAATGGAAATGGTCTGCTCAGCATCGTGTTTCATACAGTCCGCTGCGTCCAATGTATCGAACCCATTTAATAACATCATGGTCACTGTAATTCATCTTAGATTCAAATACTTTCAAGTATCGAACTTTGAATCCGGAAGGTGCAAATGGAACCTGGAATAAAATTCAGAATTCATTTTAAAGTTTTAATAGATAATTGAAACTATCAATAATCTTGGCATCTAAATTAACACAAAGTAAAGTTAAACTTACACATATATACACAATTAGTTTAAAAGTATTGAAATAAGTACTGAAGCTTATGAGGTGAAAATGAACAAAAAGACAAACCTCAAAGTTCATTGATATTGGTGGCCTGGTCCACTTCTTCTTGTCACTAGTGTTGAGCAGTTCAATTTCTGCACTAAGTTGACATTCTTTCATTCCTCCCATTCTCTTAATCCTACAAATTCAAATCAAAATATAACATGTCAACAATGTATAAACTAGGAATGGAATTTAATTAAAATTCACATGCACCTATGTAAACATTTCTAAATATTAAATTAAGACGACAAAAAAAAGAAAAAAAAAGCTTTTCTTGTTATACTAAACAACAATAATTTTAAAATTTATTTACAAAAATAAATTCAAAAAAGTGTTCATTATAGAATTATATTTGATTTAAATATAGTTTGTGATTTCACTTACTTCCATACAATAGCATTTTCACTGGCTTTGTATTTTGCTTTACCCTTCATGCAAATAACCTGCACTCCACTAGTGTTCAGTGGTGTTGGAATGCGTACCTGTTAATACAAGAGTTTTCATTATAGGAAAATGTTTTCAAATTATGTTACTAATGATAGTTTGGCATAATCACATAACCTGAATTTTAGTTTTGTGTCAGTTTTTTTTATAGTTTTTACATATGCAGATGTCTGTATTCTTTTAATTAACTTTTAAAATTCATACAGTTTGTGATGTGGAGTTTACAAATAACTAAAATTAAACATTTCTTAAGGCATAAATTATCTGTTTAAAAAATAATTAGACATGCAAAAACTGCGTCTGTCTACTGTGCATCACTGATTTACATCTGCATGCATTTCACTATGAAATGTTTTACATAAGTGTAGAATTAGTGGCTAATACAGTATTAAAGAAATATCTAAGGACATACCTCAACTTTCTGTGCTAGCAGTGATGGCTTGAAGTTAGATTTGACTACTACTTTAACTTCCATCTTATGACGGCCAACTTCACGTACAAGAGGAATAACTCTAAATGGCAGACTGATATCCTTGGTGGTCCGATACCTGATAATATAAATAAGCAAATTATTAAATGATAAAAGAAAGAATTTTTGTCCCTCATATCTGCAATTATCCTAGCATTATAACAGTTATGTCTATAATAAAAAATGTTGCATCTTCTATTTTAATTGTGATAAGAAACTAGTAAAACAAACCTCATAAGTTCATATTCTCCATCTGGTGGTATGAAACTAATGCTATGTTCAGTTTCAAACTTGCTTAGTTTGACACACTGGTGAAACTGACAGTCATCTATTGCAATTGATGTTTTACCTCCACTGAAATGTGTACTGAAAAATAAAAGAACATGAAATTATATATGTTCCTTTTTTAAATAGCAATAAGATCTAAAGTCAGTAACTAACATTTTATATTTTATAAATTGAATTTAGTGCCTATATATATATATATATTTGAATTTCTTTAGAGATTCTTCTTTGATTTAAAAAACATAATAATAATAATTATAAATTACATAGAAGATTAAACCTAAAATAAACTTAATAATATCAAAATTAAAATAAAAGAAGAGTTGAAACAATATTAAAAAAGAATAGCTAAATAAATAAAGTAATAAAAGAAAAGTAAAAGAAACAAAATAAATCAAAGAAAATAATAATTGTTTTTATTTTAGTATTATTTTTTTTTTTTAATGAATATTCAAGAGGGTTTTTCAATAATTCCTGCCTGACATAAAAAAATCGGAAGTACCAGTTGTTATTGTAAATCTATGTCTGATTTAGGGTGTTTGGAATAGAAGTTAAAACTAAACTACAGTTAATATCAGAGATAGATAGATTATAACAAGTTTGATGTTACTGTTTTCAGCTTTATACCAGGTATACACTAAATGTTCAATACAGTGGAACTCAGAATAGTTTCTGAATAAAATATTAATACAGCACATGCTAATAACGTAAAAATAAAAAATGAATATAAAAAAAACAATATCTAAATACTGTAATAGCTTTTGCAATATCTGATAATAAATTCAAAACAACAGAATACAAAATTGGCAATTTTTTTACAAAATTTAAATAGTGATTAGTATGATATATTTGGTTCATATATTTTGCAGTCATAAGTATTCAACTTCAAATAAGTGAGCATGCAATATAAATCCAGGTACCATTAAACAAATGTGGTACAATTTAAAATTAGGTAAATGTGACTTGTACAAGAAAAGTATTTGAATGCTGTATGTGCAGAAGTGTCAGTTCAAGTTATAGTTTTTATATGCATAACCAGCTGGATCTGTATAAATCTATATTCTATTATTATGTGCTTGAAAATCTGCAACCACTATTTTACATTTCTCAAAACTAGAGGTCTTGTGTATGATCTGAAATATGCACAGCATTTGAAAGCTTTACTCAATCTTTTCCTGTTGTTTTTTTTCTGACAAGAAAGTAAACTAAATCCTCTAGTTATTAGTCTGATGTTGTTATTATTTTATTGTAATATGCTAAACATTATAAAAACATAAGCACTACACTATCTAACTAATGCTTTGAACAATATCTTATTGCAATCAAATACAGTAATCATGTTAAAGGAAAATGACTGTTGTCGCTATTTCTGCCACTATTTATTAACTGAAGATATCTAATATATTATACAGACACACACGGATACATCTTCAAACAAATGTGAAATAAAAAAAGAAATGTATTAATTTATTGTCTTTTACTTAATTATCCTCCATGAAAAATTTCAAATACACAACAATATCAGAAAAATATTATGTAACAGTTGCATACATAATTTTACAAAACATTCCAACTATAGGTAACATAACAAGATAAAATAAAAAGTGCATACTACAATATGCCCACCACAATAACATGCATAATGTTTGCAGATGCTAAATGGTGCATGGTAAAACGTAAAAATAATCACAAGTTTTAAAAGTCAAAAGCTAATGACAAATTAAGAAAGCAAAATAATTCTATTTATGATTATTAAATTTTATTAAAAGTTGAGAGGAAATATGTGTCCTAGAGATTCAAAAACAAAGAGAGAAATATACCAATTAATAATAATCATTAATGAACTAATTCTACAAATTAAAAATATATATACATCATCTACATAATTATCTTAATAATAAAATGCTGGGCATAAATTTAAAATAAAGATTACAAGGTCTCTAAAAATGTTATTTTTAAAAAAAATAAAAAATAATCACTTGAAATAAATGAATTAAATATTTATATCTAACAATTATCACTGTTTAAGAGAACAGCTTTAATACTTATCTGAAAGGAATATTCACCAAGACTTAACATTTTAAACAATTTATGAGGATTTTTTAATGAAATAATGTTCAAAGATGTCATATCTCATAACCCAACATCTTCTTTTTGACATCGTGTACTTGTATTAACAAAATGAAATAATGATATTTATCCAAATAGTACAAAAACATAAGACTGAACCAATAAAAAAAATAACAATCGACTATCAGACTTTCTGTTTAACATAAATGTTACAGGGAATAAGTGTAACCTGGGATCATCTATTATGCCTAAATATTTTATGTATGTTCCCTGAAATGTAGTCTGTTATTTTGTAAATATTTCCTGAAATTGTTTCATCTATTAGTGTATCATTGTAATTAAATTCTCCCAACCTCTCGATAACAGTAAAGGAATGCCAACCTATGATGATTGACACATGAGAGCTATGAGAAACACATTTCAATACAGCAAGGTATTTCAGACCAAATCCAGTGTTAAACAAGTCATTTTGAATGTTTTAAGGTAAATATGATGCCATAGCATACACTTACCTAATTAAATTTACTTGTATTTCTGTCATGATATGCTTACCGATAATAGTCATTTGTAAAAGTAAAACTGTTTTCTTGTATTCTTATTTTTGCTTCTTGATTCTTGAAAGAATTTCCTTATCAAATGCCATCAATTCAAAGAATAACTTACATTTATTATACGATATTAAGAGAACGGCAGTGAAACAGTTTCAAGAAATATGTAAAAACTAATTAACTAAATTTCAGGTATTATGTATAAATTATAATATCTTAAATTTCTCTGATTATACAAATTTCCCTGAATGAACAAGACATTAATATTTCAAGGATCATATTTAATCCCTTGTTATATTTATTTATGTAATGTGTATGTGTGTGCTTAAAACTTTTAAATTCAGAAAAATTGCCACAAAAATTGGAGGAAACCTTATTTATTTTTAATTTGTATCAAAAAAGAAAGTTCTAATTTCATCTATGTGAAAACAGCAACACCAAAATTTTCTCTGAAACATATAATTGCTTTGTGCTAAGTCATAATAAACATTTTATTAAAATTCACTGTAAATAATAAATTTATTATTATATTATATTATTATACATACAAGGATATAGTAATAATATTTGGACACACATTTCCACATCAAAATCGAGACTGTAAAGTGCAATCTGCTACAAACTATTCTTACCCTTTGCTTGATTTTGAGCCAAAACTATCACTGTAAGAAAATAATGGTATATTTGTATATGACATTATAAGGCCATTAATACAACATTCACAAATGATTCAGGTGTTGCTTATGGCCTTTCTTAAGTTACAATGAAAATGACTTTATTGATGATACACAATCTTGTTTTCAAGGTAAGTCAAACGGACAGAAAAAACGGTACTGAATGAAAAAAAAATTTAAAAAGTAATTTAACACAAGAATATATACAAGATCATTACTTTTTCTTCTTCAAAAAAAACAAAAAAAATTACAAACACTGACAACCTAAAGATTATCTGAAGAAAAGAAAGATATCTCATTTGTATCTCTATTAAGAAAAACATTTAACAAATCTTCTTTAAATCTGTGGTTAAAAAATTGTTAGCTTTTTTTTTTTTTTTTGTATGTATGCTTTAAATTATTCCAAGGCTTTTACTGTCTTCACGTACACATCCAGAAGCAGACATATATAAAAATTCCTCAATTACATTGAATGAAATAGATAAATCAAAAATTTTTCATTTTACTTTTTTTTCAATCAGAAAATTAAATCTATTCATAACGTCTCCTTTATTATAAGTTATGGTTTTCAGTCCTTATTTAGCTAATGTTAAGAACTGGAGTTTCCTGAGTAATTGTAAACAATTAACTGACATTTAATAATAACAATCACTGATTTATAAGAGTGTTAAACTCATTTGAAAAAAATAAATGACCAAAGCAAACATACTAATATTGTGATATATGCTTAGTGCATATGAATGACTATATTTGACAGACTAAAACCTAATCTAAAGGTCTATTTCAAGTTGTAACAAGCAAGTTAACTTCAAATGAAGACATTTTAAACAGCATGACAATCTAATACTTATTACTGACTTACCTGCCACGTCCTGGTTCATCAAGACTAGATTTTCCTTTGCTTTCCATAAGAAGCTTGTCATTAATTCCAAACTTGCACTCTGGCATGCCACTTAGGTAGCTCTTCATGACAATACGACCAGCAACATGAGCACTCAATACCTGGCCTGCAAATAAATATTTATTACTACTAAAAAATTAATGATTTTTTTTTATTAAATATTATCTCAGAAAATTTATAAGCAATATGGTCTGAAATTACTATTATTAATTAGTATAATGTTTAGTATAATGTTTAGCAAATGCTCAGCAATTTTTAACACATATTATTTTTTTTAAATATTTAAGTAGTAAATTATTGAAAGAAACCTAATATTTTAAAAATATTTTTATGAAAACAATTAAAAACCTTGTGGTGACATGAGCAGATTAACTGACTCCAAGACATCAAGGAATAGTTCATTGCGTCGGTACTTAATTCCCTCTCGCCGCCAACCAATCTGTCCTGTTACCTGAGAAGTAATTTGAGATGTTTCCTCTTTAGTCTGAAAAAAAATATATAAAAATAAGAGGAAAAAATGTTATGAGTAAACAACATTTAAATTTGTTTATGTTATCCACTTTATTAAAATATACAATTTGTAGAGATTGAAAAACAGTTTATTAAACTTATCTGGTTAATTAAAACACTCGTATGACTAACATCATTGCTAATAATGTCAAACTGTTATTACCAAATAAATGACACTTTTGGGGTATTTTTCATTTCTAATTAGAATGCCATTTCAGTGGCTTGTTTGAATGTCATTTTTTATTAAATAAAAGATGAATAAAAAAAATTATTAAATTTTTTAAATTAATAATTATAATCATAATAATCCCTGAAAAATATTTAAAAAAAGAAAAAAATGAAAATTCTCTCAATGCTGATTTTACTGTTAACTTGTTTTCAGTGTTGAATTGTTAAATAAATAAAAAGAAATATGAAAATTAAATAGAATCTGCATAACCAGCAGCCATAGACAACAAGTTAATCATTTATTAAACAGCTCAGTTAATTATGAGCATTTATGATATATAACTGTGAAAATACACTTTTAAGTCTTTTGTAACTGAACAGATTATACAGGTAAGAATTCAATCGTAAAAAAAAACAACTTAAAAATGCAAACTACATCAGACATTAGTTATTTTTATAACATTTCTCTATTTTATACAGATTTAAAAACAGATCTTTGTTAAAACGACTGTTGATAAAAATAATATTAATCGAAATTATCATAACAAAGGGTGAAAACTGGAAAAAAACAGGATATATATAAAAACCTGGAATAAATCACTTCTGTTTTAGTTTTGTATGCTCAGAGGTGCATGGACACAACTATTATCTAACACTGTGAATACAAAACCATGCGTAAAAACTAGTTTAAACTAAAAATTAAAACAAAAATGAAGTCACGACATTCATCTATAATGAATATTTTACAGTAAATTAATAACAGACTTATTTAAGAATGAATGTTCAAAAAAGGAGATAAGCACAAAACAGCAGTAGGTTATCTTTTACATGTAATCATTAGCACTTTAACTTATAATTTTGTATGTTTTCAAAAAATGTGAATAAAAAAAAACATACCTATATCTGTTTCAACTGACTTAATGGTTTTATTTATAAATAAAAATAACAACATTCGAGATAATACAAGCAAAGAAAATATAATTACAGAAATAATAGAATATTCTAATGAGCCTACAAAACAAACAGAAGTGAACAAAACATAAAAAGGACCTAATTTACCTTCTTGCCAGGCCCAGAGATCAGCTGCATTGTCTAATTATCAAATAATAAATGCAATTAATACTGCACCAATAACAAAATGTATATTACTCGTTCTTTTCTGTTCTTTAAAAAATTAAACTGTATTTTTTTCAGTTCTTAATTATATACAAACTCTAGATTTGTGAATTTTACCTTTCTTCTTTTTTTTTAAATGCTGACAGCAAGCATTAAGGAGCAAATATTTAATAAATTGAAAAGCAGCTCACAGCATACTAAAGAAAACCACTTAAATTTTCCAGCTACACTGTTTTGACTTCATTGTAAGGGAGGATAATGATTAAATAATTATAAATATTTTAGTATTTAAATATATTTCTTTAATATATTTATTATTATAATAACTAAATTACGGGAAATGGCATAATTTTTTTTTAAATAACCCCACTTAAAAGAATAAGTAAATTTTTAATTCCTCATTTTATTGCCAAGAACAAGCACTTGGAAATAATTTGTAAAGTGATGAATTACATGCAATTTTTTTTTTTTTTTTTTTATATTTAAATGTAGTTTGCAACATTCAATCATTAAACATAACACAGATTATCAGAAATTTAAAACAGTTTTTCAAATGCTTTCTAATTTTGTTTTTGTTTTAATTTATCTACTGAAAATAATCCTAAAACCAACAATTATTTTGTAAAAGTATTGTCTATTTGTGTATTTTATTTTCCAGTTATCTATATATATTAATGAAATACACTCTAACAATAAGCATAATTAAAGTACACACTAACAATAAGAATAATTTATTTAAATATTTTTAAAACATATCCATTTAGATAATGAATCTACTTTACCATTTCAGTAACTGTGGTTATTTATTAATGTGGACAACATTTATATATTTTAATGTGATTTTGGTGTGACATAGTAATATAAAAAAAAAACCAAAAAACCAAATGGAATCCAGTAAGTGCTAGTGCCTTAGGTTTATGATAATTTCGTTCTTAGAAAATATGTGAGGCAGCTGTGACATGGGATGAATTTTTTTATTATTTAAGGAATATGGGTTATAATATATTTCTGAACTTACACTCGCAATATGCATAGTAGATCTTTAGTTTACATTATTACCAATTTTATCTACGTTACAAAAATGTCAGTAATGTTATTAAAAATAAAATCAAAAATTAAAAATTATATATGTGCATTTCAATGAAATTCTGTGAAACACTAATACATTCTACTACAGAATATATTCAAAATTATATTCCAAACTGAAAATAAAATACAGTATATCATTTTACAAATTTATAAATCAAAATCAATTTTATTCAACAAATTATACAATAATTTAATTATTTACATTGTTCTTTATTCCAATTATCTTATTATATTTAAAATATATGAATATGCGATTACACCATTTTTAGTGACTTAGTATTACTATTTATTATTTTTAATAAAAAATATAAGTTATGAATTGGTAATAATGTAAACTGCAGTGAATGAACTATTATTGACACGAAGACCTGGCTTGTAATTTCTCTGGCCTTGGGTGCTGATGATAATTCCTGAGAGATACATATGTACACTCACTTAGCATCAACATATTTCAGATAATTCAATCCAGCCATTGAGAGTTAACATATATAAATACATTTTAATTCCTTCAGAATTAAGACTGTTTCAGGAACTTATAGTCTAGTGTTATTTCTGTTTTTAATAATGAATTTTACAGTTTTTTAAATTTTTACATCTAATCTAAACTAACTTATATTTGTTGTGATAGAAGTCATACAGATTAAGATTTTCCTTATATCAAGATGTTTAAACCTCTGATCTATATTTGAAATAGCGAATTAATTGAAATTAGGTACATTAGTTACCTGTGATTTAATGCCTTGTTGAGTAATAAATGTTTTGAGAATACCAGTGTCAGTGTTCTGTGGATAACCAAAATCAAGGATTTCTGAAAGATAAATGAAATTTTGCCATAAGGAGGATTTTTTTTTTGAAAAGGTAAGCTTTGTGCTTAATTTACATTCAAAATTCAACAAAACATGAGGTTTATTATTAGCTATTCTGTTAAAGACATGATTTCAACAGGAAAATACATTGAAGACAATGAATTTTAAACAGAAATTTAACATTAACTTTCACTCTAATAATATCTAAATAGAGCTATTAAAATACAGATGTGAAAGGCATACTGTACCATCTAAGATCTCATAGATAAGAACAAAATTATTCTTGATGTTGTCTTCTGAAATTTTTCCAAAATATGATTGCATGACTTCAACCATTTTGTTGAGGAATTCAAAAACCATGGCAGCATTGACATTTTGCTTAGTTACTGCTGCTAACCAGATGTTTGACCTCCTGATATGGAAAAAGCTAGTTCTTGCAATATTTGTCACTGGAGAACGAACTTGCTGGCGAGCATGGATGACATTCACACGAAACGCATCAACGGCATTTCGTCTGAAAATATTATAATAAGTATTTTATTATACATGTATTTTAACAATTTCAATTTCTGTAAAGTAAGATTGCATTAAACTGATTTTATTAACAATAATAATAAAAATAAAATATGTAAACTTTGTAAAGCTTTCTGCATGTAGTGTCAGCAAGTTTATATTTGTTTACCTACCCAATATCATCACGAAAAACTCTGGAAATAAGGACTTCTCCCTTATGGTTATAAATAAACAAACCTCCAATCATCTTGCCTGAAAAATAAACATGGTAAATATAATATTAGAAAGCAAATAAATCCAGACACAACTGTACAGATCCATATAGTTTTCTGATTATACTGTTGGTCATTTCCAACATCATATGTAAATTTGGCTTCTGTAAAATGCTTTATTCTGTTTTGTCAGTTCTGTCAATATTTCATTACCACTGAACACAGTGAGAACAGTAGATGGTCAATTTAAGCTTTGGTTCTTTTGAATTCAATTAAGTTGCAATGATAATATCTAAACTGAAAAAACACAAATAAAACACTAAAGTAATCAGTCATAATCTGCAAGTGGAAGAAATTTTTATAATATTGTATGTAAATGTATGCATCATTGTTAATGTTATATCATTTATAAGTCAATATGAATATGTGTGTATAATAAATAATAATCTGCATATTAAACAAATATTTGGTAAACATTAGAAATGTATCCCTCTCGGCCTCTGCGAAGATGAAGGGGCTAATGGATTTAATGCAGTAATTTGCTCTTGCTGTTACTACTACTACTACTAGTACTAGTAAAGTAGTAGTACTAACTGTAAAGTTTAAGTACCGACTAGAGGATCTATCGCCCTGTGATACAACATCACAAAGCTATTTTACTTTTTTAAACAAAATTAGTCAATTACTGTTGGATATCGTTATTATAGTTTTAAAAAAATATGCTTTTACCAATTACTTACTCAAATTAATGAACTAAAGTGGGTGTTTCCTCGCTCATCGTATGCGAAGAATTAACTGGTTACAGAAAGATGCGTCGCTCCGACATACAGAATCGATGAAAGTTTAGCAAACGACTAAGTTCTGTACAAATGCTACTACCACAATTGCAACCTTTGTTATATTAAAATATTATAAAATTTTTAACAATTTTTAAGAATATGAATAAACTCGTAATATTTTGTATTTCATGGTCAGTTTGTTATTTTGTATTAATATGTCACAACTGTTATTTATTTAATATTTGCATTTATTCATGTATATTATATATTAAATTATAAAAAATAAACACTGATATGCATAATTATTATTTATATGTTTATTATTTTTATTTATTATTATTTAATTAAAATTATTTATTTTAATGATTATAAATATAAAATTATATAGGCCTATATGTTTATATAACGGAAATGATGTAATGAATTTCATGAAATTTGAATCATTTAAATCAGCAGATGAAATTAATTAAATGATATTTAAAAAGTTACCTTTTTGTATATTACTTAGACATTTGCTGCTTAAATAATATATTTACGTGGATCTTGCTTGTAATGTAGTGATATTGTTATTTTGTATAATCTGTATATGGCTGCATGATCATAAGGTAACGTAAAACATCTATAATAATAGTAATAATAATAACAATAGTAATAATAATAATAAATATTATTATTGTTGTTGTTGTTATAAAAAAACAGCAACAACAACAGTGGAGAAATAACAACAATAATAACCAAAGTATTAACTGCACGAAAAACATTAACGTACCTATCATGTTACACATTTTCTAAATAAATAAGTAAATAAATGGAATTATTTATATTTGTTATTGTACAGCATTTAGCAAAATATACTAAATTCCAAAACTTCACATTTGAGATAGATTCTATAGGACTGCTAGTATGTTGCTCAAGTCTGAGTAGTGGTAACATGTAGGCTATATCAAATATTTTACTTTGTTTTTGGACAATGAAAATAAATGTTAAATGTGTATTATTTACTTTGTGTTAACATCATGTTTTACAGAATAATTTATTAAGTAACTAAGTAAGTAATTAAATAAAGACCTGACTAATGGTTTATAAAACAATCTAATTTATTTTTATTTACAATGTCATGTGCGGCTTTTAGCATGATTCTATTCAGTGAAACTTTTACTTTTCTTCTTCATCTGTGTGTGTGTGTGTGTGTGTGTGTGTGTGTGTGTGTGTGTGTGCTGGTAACAGTATGATATCTGTTTAAATAGATTTTTGATGTGACAAATATTTTCAGCAGTTTAATTACTCTAGGTAAAAGTTATCTTTGCTAACAATGGACTGCAACAATAAAATAACATTTAAGAATATTTGACACCAGACATTTTATCATTAATCATGTCATTTCACACAGAAAACAATCCACAATCAGCTGCATCAGTTTGTACTTATGAAATGATGTCATTAAGTATATTTTGTGGTGAATGTTTGGGAAGAGGCAATGAAGTTTGGTTGGTGCATATGTCATTTTGTTTGGTGTATTAATGGGTGCATGTTTATGTCTATATCTTTCTTAGTATCCATATTTTGTGTGGGTGTGTGTGTGTGTGCACATGCTAGTAAACTTCAATCGGCCCTGATTATCCCAAAGCTCACTCTAAATTAAATAAAGAACGACAAAGTGAGAAGAAATCAAAAAAAGAAAAAAGAAAAGAAAAGCAAAGCAAAAATGTTTTAAATGCAACAAACACACAGATAGCGCCTCTAGGTTTGGTCATATTATCAGTGTTAAAAACTAAAACTTTTTGGTTGTTTTTACAGCATTATATTTCAGAGAAAAACTAAATAATAATATTAATAATATAATAATAATAATAATAATAATAACAAAACAATAATAATAATATTATTATTATAAACTTTTAGAATATATAATGCTCGTGTGTGTATATCACTGTATGTGTATTTATTGTACTAGTTTATGACGATGATGATAATGTTAATAATAATTTCATACATATTTATATAAGTAAATAAGAAAGAACGGAAATTAAATATTATTAAATAAATAAAAATAATAATAATAAAAATAAATAAATAAATAAATAAATAAATAAATTAATTAATTAAATAATAAAAGATGTTTTCCACAGAAAAAAGCAAAAATTATTTTTTAATATTGTAGACAAATTAATTTAGAGCTTTTGTAATGGAAAGAACCTGGATAAAATAATTATAAATGATAAATATTAATAGGTTTGGCAGTCCATGCCTTTATCTGAAATACAGTCGATTCTGAAGTTAAAATAAATCCAACAAAAATCCGGTACCGTATTTAAAAATTAATCACCTATTATTATTATTTCCCCTTAGTTTCATTACTATCCGCTAGGGCAATTTGCATATAGATTTTGATTGGACAGATGTTGGTATTTATTCTGCAAATGTAGTTGTTTGCTCCCTCTTCTATTAGTGGTTGAATGATCAAGGTTGCTCGTTTTGTCACTAGGTAAGTGACAGCAATCAGCTGATATTTCAACTCGGACACCCATAAAAAAAAAAAGAGTCAGGCGATATTTTTTTTTTTTAAATTTTTTTTTAAATACTGAAATGATGTAATAAATATTGTTTTATATTCATATTCTTTTAACTTAATTTATAAAAATGAAATTAAATATATTCAACAACAAAAATATAATTTAAAAAAATATATATATAATAAAAATAAAAGAAAGAAGAAAAAACTAGTTTAATGCATAAATTGTGAAAAAATTATTTTATATATTAAAATGAAAAAAAAATTATTGTTATTATTATTATTTTTTTTATATATATATTCATTTTATTTTTATTTTATTATTATTTTTTTGTTGTTATTGATGTCTGATTATACTGTCTGAAATATGTACTTGAAATAACATGAAATGTATTAATATTAATTTTCGAATAACTGCAAGGATAGATAATAATTCTGAATTTGAATGAAAACACATAATTAGTTTCTTTAGTATGTAAAAACATATTAAACCTATAATAATGATGGAATTCCTTACACATTACTAAAAATACTGCTATTGACTGGTACTTGTGAGATTATACTTTTTATAATAAAATGTCAAACGCCACTTTCAGATTCCCAGTAGTGCTTTATGAATTTTTTAATTAAGGCCTTGTATTTGGTTTTCTGTCCATTTTGATGAACTGATTACCTACTGATAACTGACTTTAAAATTACTTTATATAATTTTAAATGCTACAGACAAAATTTTTTTTTTAAATTTTATATTAGAGTTAATACTGATAATATTACCAAAGAAAAATACTACTTCTGCATTGTACAATAATTATTAAATCAGTTCTAATTAATTAACTGTTGCAGACTAGCCCAATTTTTTTTTTCTTTTGACCGTGAGCATGATGGCTTGCAGAACACTCCAACTCCAGAGCAATTTTCCATTCAAACCAGTTATCCAACAAATAGTTTATAAAAGGCCATGGTATATATTTTTCTGTTTACAAGAAAGAACTTAAATAACTTACTGGTTACCCAGTAAGAACATTGCTTGAGTGAAGACTGTGAGTTTGTGTTTGTTTTTGATTATTTTATGTTTTGCAAATAAAAAACAAAATTCTGTTCAGTTTGTTTAATTGTGTTATTTAAAAAAAATTCTTTTAAAGAATGTTGCTTTTTAATTTTTTTTAGCTAGTGGAATTGAACCAAACACTATGCCAGAAATAAAAAATGATGAAAATGAGCAAGTTAGATGTAATGGGAACCAAAAATCAGAGCATGTGTCAGCAACATCAAGCAAGAATTTCTCATCCAAAACACTTAGGCTCAGTGATTCACCAGTCCACTGCAGTCCACACTATCACCGCCTAATTGACCGCATCAATCGAAGATATGCATCTGGAGAGAAATTCTTCTCTTTTGAATACTTTCCACCACGAACAGCAAATGGAGCTGTAAATTTAATAGCAATGTATTTATGAATATTTTAAACATTTGGTTGGCTTAGAAATTGATCTTCCGTTTCTTTTGAAAAAACACTTTACATTTAAAGCTCATCTTTGGTCTTTATTGAATAGCATTATTAAATACAGAATTCACACTCACTCTCTCTCTCACATACACAACACACATATTATAAGCATATTTGGGTATGCATTTAAGTATGTATTTATGTATATATGTATATGTATGTCCATTTGTGTGCGTGTGTGGGTGTGATTTTTTATGTATGTAAATGTATATAAATGTATATATGTGTGTGTATGTATGTGTGTGTATGTATCTGTGTGTGTGTGTGTATTATATGTATGTGTGTGTGTGTGTGTGTATATATATATATATCTTTATACACACACACACACACACACACACACACACACACACACATATACCTATGTATATTTATACGTGTGTGTGTGTGTTAGGATTTAAATATTCTGTCTTGTGTATGTCTGATTGGACTCTGCAGATAGACAATATTTATAAATGCACTGCCACAGGAGGACAAAGTCCAAAATAATTGTAGCTATATTCTTTTTCCTATTTTCAGAATGGAGAGGATGTCCCAAGGAAAACCACTGTTTTGTGATATTACTTGGCACCCAGCAGGAGACCCAGAGAGTACAGAGAAACCTACAAGTTCAATGTGCATTGCAGGAACAGTGCTTAACTATGTTGGCATTGAAACTATGCTGCATATGACTTGCTGTAACCAAACTAAAGAAACTGTGAAATCTAACTTGAAAAAAGCTAAAGATCTTGGTATCAGAAACATTCTGGCACTGCGGGGAGGTCAGTATTAATTCTGTCACTTATCTCAAGTGGTTTTTTTTCTGCCATCAGATTTAATACTGAACATTAGCAAACTATTTTAAGCATTGTTTTATTAGCTTGTTTTTTATATATATATATATCATTTATTATTTATCAGCTTTGAAATACTTTCACGTAGGGAGAAGATGTCCCCAGTACTCACATAAGATACCCTGCTGCCTGTCAGTAAGAGTAGTGTGAGAAGTAGTAACAATGGTTTCCTCTCTCCATCATTAACAGGTTAAGACATTTACATATTATTAAATATAACTAACAATGTAATAATCTGAGCTGAACAGATGTCTGCTGTGATCTGATTTAGAATCTGTTAAAATGAATTTAGTTACAGTGATTTGGCTCATGGTTGCTTTTATTATTTTTAATTCTAATTTAATTTAGTCTGATTTATTTCTGATATAAATTGATTTCAGATATACCAGTTGATGAAAAAGAATGGAAAGTAGTTGAAGGAGGTCTAAACTATGCTGTAGATCTTGTTCGACTTATTCGTGAAGAATATGGCAAACATTTTGTTATCTGTGTTGCAGGTTAATTCATATTTTATGATATTTGAAACAATTGTTCCAAGTACAATTTTAAAATGTGTTTTATCTAACATTAAGACTGTGATCTTTTTAAATTTTACATTATTTCCCTTGATATTAAATATCACTGATTTAATCATTATTCTGCTAATGCAGAAGCAGTATTTTTCTTCATGAATATTAATTAATTAAAATAATAATAATAATAATAATTTTTACAGGTAGCATTTTCAAATTAAGAATATAGAACTTTTTAAAAAAGGGACTGATTAATTCATTCAGTCTTAATGGAAGATATTAGCATTAAATTAATGTAATAATATGAAAGTAATAGAACAATGTTTAAGAAGAATGCTTTCAGTGTAAATCAAACATTTAAAGGATACAAAAGTATGATTTAATTTAATTCACAAACATACTCAACCACTCATTCTGTCTGTTTTTGTCTCAGACAAACACACACACACACACATGCACGCACGCACGCACGCACGCACGCACGCACACTACAGTTATAACATAATTTTGATTTGTTTTAGGGTATCCAACTGGCCACCCTGAATGTACAAGTTACCAAGATGACCTTCAACATTTGAAAGAGAAAGTTGATGCTGGAGCTGACTTTATCATCACTCAGTTTTTCTTTAAACCAGAGACGTTTTTATCCTTTCTCAGAGACTGTCGCGCTATTGGCATTCATTGTCCAATAATTCCTGGCATTTTACCTATACAGGTTATTTTATCAGATGTACTATAATTGCATAAATCCTTCACTATTAACTTTCTGTTAATTGACTCAAATATATTAACATGTTTAGTAAATGGATTGTAATGTGAAACTATATTAACACTTATTATGATTTGTTATATAATTCTTTAAACTATATACATATTTATAAAGGCTAAGATACTGGTTCAAAATAACTAGCCTCTGATTTAGCTTTACATATTTAGAAGCAATGCAAAATGTCATAATTACATTAAATATTTTTGCTTTTTATCTATCTTTAGTAAACAATGTAAATATGGAAAATTATTTAATTACATATTTTGTGTATTTTATTTCAGTCTTATCAATCATTAAGACATATTGTGAAGTTGTCTAAACTTGAAGTACCACAAGAAATTATTGACGCCATTACACCTATAAAAGAAAATGATGAAGCCATTAGGCAATTTGGAATACAGCAAGCAGTAGAACTTTTGAAAACTCTCTTTAACAGTGGCCAAGTATATGGTTTCCATTTTTATACACTAAATCGAGAAGTTGCCACTATTGAAATTTTAAGACAGGTTGGCTTGTGGAATGAGGAAATCCAAAAACCATTACCATGGAAACTGACAGCCAACCATGCAAGATGCAAGGAGGAAATTCGTCCTATATTCTGGCGATGCAGACCAAATAGTTATGTGCATCGTACATCAAACTGGGATGAGTTTCCTAATGGAAGGTGGGGGAATTCATCTGCTGCATCATTTGGTGATTTGAAAAGCCATCATGTGTTCTATCTGAGAAGCAGGGCTTCACAGAAGGAGCTGGTACACATGTGGGGAGAAGAACTAACATGTGAACAAGATGTCTGGGATGTGTTCTACTGCTACATCACAGGAAAACCCAATTCTCAGGGTTACAAGGTATTTTAACTTTCTAAAAAAACAATTAATTATACATATTTATCAGATTGTAATTTTATAGTATTTTCATGGTCCATGATTGCTTTACAAAAAAAGGAGACAGCTTATTGATAAAAAATATTTTATTGAACTATTGAAATATATATTTAGAAAATACATATATTATTAGAATATTTCATTCTGATGTTTACCTTTTCATTCTTTTAAATTTCAGGTTACAAAAGTACCTTGGGATGACTCGGAGCTTTCTCCAGAAACATCATTGATTTCTGCAGAGTTAGCAAAGTTAAACAAGCAAGGAGTACTGACTATCAATTCACAACCAAATGTCAATGCAGCACCATCATCAGACCCCAACGTTGGGTGGGGATCACCAAATGGTTACATTTTTCAAAAGGTTCTTGTATCATTAACTTCTGCTTTCAAATTGAAAAATGTTACCATTGGTCAACTGGACATAAAAAACATCTTTGTGTATAACCCTGTCAGATTGTTTATTTCTAATCAAAGTAATTTTATTGTATTAGTCTGATTCTCAGGTTTAGATTGTAGGTTTGACAGACATGTTTACTGTGACTATCAAATAATTTCCTTTTCTAGAAAGGTCATAAATGAATATGATAGTGGATATTTTTCTTCTCAGTGGAAAACGAATATAAAAGATAACGAATTACTCGTTGTTAGACACTGATCCATAGATTTGTAGCAGTATGTTTATTCCTTCATTATTGTGCAAAGAAAGTATTTAAATTTGCTCTGCTAATTTGTAATGGTATGAAGTTTATTTTGTTTTCTTTCCCCATAGGCATACCTAGAGTTCTTTACATCCAAGGAAAATGTTGATGCATTGAAACAAATTTTGCCTGATTATCCACTGGTGAATTACCACATAACCAATCATAATGTAAGTTTTGGGTGGTTTTTTTGTGCAGACAAAGTTAAGCTTTAAAGCCTAAAATTCAATTAATCTAATACAGATGTATCTCTATTAACAAAGCTTTTTTTATTGTAATGAATGAACCAATTTAATTTCTATGTCCGTAATGTTTTCATGTTAAATAACTTTAAAATGTAACCAGTTGATATTTTAATCAGTGCATAAATGTCTAGGCTTGGAACATACAACACTAAAATGGTGTGCATTTAATTTAATGCTAAAAAAAATTATAATTCTTTATTATTTTTGGTAAAGTAAATTTGTTTTTTAATTACAGTAATAATTATATTATCTATCAAAATATCAAGAGTGCTGCAGATTTTGATATCTTTTTGATTAATTAATGTGATCTATTCAATCTTCTCGATTAATCTAACTGATCTGCTTCCTTATTCATTGATTTACATTAATATTTTGTTATTTTAAGTGATTAATAAATTATCAAAGTATGATGGTGAATGTTACAGGGAGAAGAAGATTACACAAACTGTCACCATTATGAGCCAGTAGCTGTGACATGGGGAGTGTTCCCAGGTCAGGAAATCATTCAACCGACTGTTGTAGACCCAGTAGCCTTTATCACTTGGAAGGTCTGTCTTTAACACACACACATGACCACACACAATGCCATATATACAATGATGCATATATTTACTTACAATATTTTAATAATTTCTTCCACTAATGTTGTTGTAGATTATTATGACTGATTAGTTTAATGTTTCATTTGTTGTTTTTTGCCTTTAGATATTATCATTGCAACTTAATTGAGTTCAAAAGCACCAAAGTTTAAATTGGCCATCTAGTGATGTCACACACACACACAACCAACAATATGGATTCTAAGAAATTTTAACCAAATAGTTTTGTTATTTTGATTCTGTCATTTATGTTTAGGATGAGGCATTTGCTCTCTGGATTGAGACATGGGGACATCTCTACCCACCAGAATCAAAATCAAGGGAGATCATCGAGAGAATATACAAGAATTATTACTTGATCAATTTAGTGGATAATGAATTCCCCAAACCAACATGTCTGTGGGAAATTGTGGACAAAATGTTGTTGCTGGCTCAGCAACTGAAAATGGCAGGTGGGTTCAAAAATTAACATAGTCTCACAACCTACAATTACTGCTTTACAGAATGCTTAAGAGAGTTAATAAACATCTCAGTGATGGTCAGTCTATTAATAAACAAAATCAGTTAATTTCTTTGTTATTTTGAATATAAATTCATAAATTAGATCCCCAAAAAATGTACAAGAAGTAAATGATTGGAAATTCAATACGGCCTGACTTTTCGTGATTCTTTCATATATATATATATATATATATATATATTGAATATATGAAATAAAGACTTTATTAAAAAATTTTTAGATGAAAACCATGTTGCTGTTTAAAAGAAACTGGCTGATTTGAAAATGGCTTAAACTGATGGCATGTTTAAACATTGAAAGTTTATGAAACTGATGATTTCTTTCTTTTTTTTAGCTTTAAATAAAACCAAAGTCTTTCATAAGTTGCAGGGCTGTGGCTAGAAAGACCTAAAACAAATATTTAAAAATGTAAACTTCTGATGGCTGTGGCAAATAAAAATATACTGTATAATGAAAAGTTAGGAAGATGTGACAAATTATTTTATATGATTAAGAAGACAAACATAACAAAATGTTTTAATCCTTTCTGGTTGTTAGTTATTTCAAAAGTATACATAATTAAATTACTAAGCATTATATTAATCACAACTGTGCAAGCTTTGTCATTGACATGTTTAGCAAATGTAAATAAAAGGTTTTATTTCTTTAATTGTAATCATGTTGTTATAAAATATTTACTCTATTTTGTTATACTTTTATATATTTGTTGATTTATTTATTACTGTAATTTAGTAATCAGTACCACAGAATAATAAACAAATTGTACATTCCATATAAAAAGCAGAACTCATCACCTGATGAAATTTTCATCAGTTTAGCTGTATTTTAAAAACATTTGAATGAGTTGATTCTGTTGAAATCCTTGCCACTGATAATTATAAATGATCAGTCAGTTAGCTACAGTATGATGAGAGAATTCTGTCTTGTTCTAGCTACTACTGTTACAAGTCAATTTTTGGATTATTATTATTGATTACAAGCTGTTGATTTATGGAATAAATTACACTCCATGTGATGAATTAACACAATCTCTTTTGAAGATGATGTTGATCCATGTTATAAATATTATTAAATGTAAACTTGTTTTTGTTGATTTAGTTAAGTTTTATCATTTTGGTTTATCTGCACTTCATTTTTGTTCTATGCCAATATTTTAATACAAATGAAAATGAAAAAGTATAAGATAAAAGTGTTTTCTTACTAGCGACAATCATAGACTGGTGTTAAGTTTTAGAAACAAATTTAACAGTGTTTGAAATTATTTTAATTCAAATCTGAGATTATTTGGGTGATAACATCAGGAATGTTATCATCTTTGGTTGTTGGCTTTGGTCAGTTGATGTGCAACTTATATTTTGTAATAAAATAATTTATTCAAGAATTTTTTGTGTATTCTCATTTCAGAAAAGATTGTCTGAAAATTTGTTGTGTTAAACAGATTTTACCTTACTGTAGTTTTAATTTAGAAATATTCTGTAAAAGATATATTTGTATTGAAATAAAACTTCTTATGACATGGTATTTTTCATTATTACTTTATATGGGTGATTTGTCAAAGAGTAAGTCATTTTAGCCAGTAATGTACTTCTGTAATCTGTTATTTTATTACTCTCATGCATTTTACAAACACTCGACTTATTAAAATTGTCAAACTCTTCCGTTTTGATTGATCATGTTTGAAGGTACTGCAATTTTATTTATTGCTTGTCTTTAAAAAAAATTTTGATCAATATTTGATTGAAACATAAGTTCATACTGTTTAAGTCAAATTCAAAGAACATTTAGATATTTGTCCAGATCTATTCAATCGTGTGTGCCATTTCATTTACCTTCAGATCATGTTATATGTTCGTCTCATGTGAAACAAATCACTAGCTCACATTTTGAGAAAATGCCATGAAAGTTTGGTCCAACCAAATAAACATATAAGAAAAATGTATAGAACAAAAGCTTGAGTGATTCAGATAAATAATTTTATTTCAGTCAGAATATATTTAAACTTGCTAAAAACACTTGAGCATGATAAGATAAAAAAATTTTTTACACTCAACATTGTGCTAAATTTTGTAGAATTTTCTGTGCATGATACAAGGATAAAATATAACCCAAATAAAAAAAAAAAAAACATCTCACAAAGTTACAACACGACAAATATTTTCTAAGTAGATAAAAATGAACTAATGAGTTAATCTTGACATCAAACCAGGAGTTGTGGAATTGTTCTTGTATTTTCCGAGAGTATCAAATATTTTAAACTTGGTTGTGTAAGTTCCAACCTTGAAATCAAACACAATGCCTAAAATAATGTTCAAAGCAGACATATCATAGTGGTGACACCCTGAGTATCGGAACAGTGGTTTACGGAAATGATTGCACCCAACATTTTGTGCTCCAGTGGGGCTGATACAGTCTTCTAACAATGCACATTTAACCCATGGCAACATGATTTCCTCATGAATCTTTTTAGTGTTGTATATAACAAGATGGTTAGATTCAACAGAACGATGAAAATAAAAATCTTCCTGTTTTGTTTTAAAATACTGAAACATTTTGGGGTGAGTCAAAGAAGAAGTAGAATCAACTATAGTCCAAGCTACAAGTCCTACATTTCTGGCTTGTTCAATCAAGCTGCTGTTTACTTTGGAAACAAAATATTGCGATGTATCTGTCCAGATGACAGAACTGAATTCATTCAGTACTTCCTGGGGAAAAAAAGTATAAAACAGATCATAAAATATATTTTTGTTAAATGAAATCATCAAAAACATATTTGACTATTTCTTGGTACCTATAATTTATAATTTGGTTGCAGAAAGTAGTATCAATCTATGGTATTAAAAGAAATTAGCACACTATCAGTTGCTAACAGTTCACACAATTTTAAGAAAAATAATAAATATAAATATGTTTGTGTGTATAATTTTGATCAAAACTAAATAAAAATCAGAAAGAAAAGGTAAAAAAATAACAAATTAACCAGATGAAATACCTGTATACAAACTGGCCTGTAGCTCTTGATGTCGAGATACTGTATATGGGATGGGAATTTGCTGAATGTTAACAAACGTACTGAGCAATGCCACGTAATATTGCAGTATTTTTCTAACTGAAAATAAAAACATAGAGATCTAAAAATATGATAATGATGGTGTTGTAAAATTAGAAATCTTTTCAAAATACAGTGCTGTTTAAGACTGTCTTAAACTCTATTAAAAAACATTTAATGTAAATGTGTATGTGTACATGTGTGTGTGTGTGTGTGTGTGTGTATACATATATATGTATATATGTATGTATGTTTGTAGACATGTATGTATGTATGTATGTATGTATGTATGTATGTATCACAGGTCTCTCTACATACTGTAAGAGAGGGTAAGCCTGCCAGTTTGCCCACCAATCATCAAGAACGGCAGCAATATCTGCCACCCGTTTATTTAGACTGGCTGTCATGCCATTGTTTTACACTTTTGGGATCAGCAGTTCAAAGGTCTTGTCCCTAAACAAAATTGAAGTAATCCAAAGTGACGACTGAAATTTGCTGCAACTCACGATCCTTGTGTAATGGAAGCTACTGTAGCAGGCGCTGTGCAGCTAAATTATTGCGCCTGAATTTCAATGATTGCTACAAATTGTTCAGCATGCAACTGTATAATTATTTTATCCTAGTTTTAAAATATTTTCTTTGTCCTTTGAAAAAAACATATGCACTCAATCTGCACAATATAAAAATAATTATTATTAACAGAGCATCGCCAATTCAATGTCACATTCTCATAGTCATTATCATACTGCAAGGCGAATTTTTACTTTCAGAGCAATGAAAATGATCTAATGTTACACACACACACGTATGTATATATAAAACATAGAGAAGGTTACAAAACTTTATGTGTGTGTGTGTATGTGTGTGTGTGTGTGTGTGTGTGTGTGTGTGTGTGTTTTTTGTATATATATATTCATGTAAAGAATATAATTCTCAGAACAACCAGACAAAACTCGCTGGTAACAGATACTTTGATATTATTTAATTGCAAATAAAATAAACTTGTTAATAGTTAATGCATTTGATGCAATTATTTATAGGAGCATTTTTGACTGTTCAAAGTACTTGAACTCGGAATATTTTCAGTACCATCCCTTCGTTTAACTTGCACCAGTTCCACCAATTCCTGCCATCCCTTTCACAAATGCTGGCAAGACCATTGTGTGTGTATGTGTACACAAGTATATGAGTGTGTGTGTCTGTCTGTGTGTATTTGTGTGTATGTGTATTTGTGTGTATGTATGTGTGTGTGTGTGTGTCTGTGTCAGTACAGCAGAAACTGGCAAAACAGGATCACCACGGCACCTTTTAAAAACGTCTGGTTTGAACAGGATCATCCAGTTTTTAGAAGATTCTCTTTTGCCATTGATTTAGAAACTCAGAATACATTAGAGTTACTTCCCTTCTCCAGGTCAGTTTGTTCACCTCATCATATTTGCACTTTTCTTTTCATATTCAGAATAATATCCATTCTTTTTCTTTAAAATATTTTATACTGTTAATGTGCTGATTACAAATTTCTTAGCTGTTTCCGATTTAATTTGGGTACAGATTCAGAATCCCATATTAAATTAATTTTGTATTTTAACAAAAGTTCAATTCACCAGTGTTTTGCTTGCAGGTGACTAGACATTTTACAGAGATTGATGTTTGTTTCTACATCTGCACTTGTTTACATATATCTATGAAATAAGTGATAAAATATGTGCATTGTAGAGCTTTCCATTTGATTTGTAAATTGTGAATGAAATGTGACAATGAGTAGACAGCTATGTTACATTTAATTTGTTTGTTAGCACATCCATAATTACATGAGATGGTTAACAAGCTTACCTGGCTTATAATTTCTTGAGGGTACTGAAACAATAATTTAACCCTTTTGGAATGAAAACTGATCTGATACCCATAATATATAGAATTTGATTTATTTAAGGTTTTAATGCACATAATGTACACACATAAATTCAGGATAACCAGTGACCGATTTTGCCAGTTTTCACAGTGTGTGTGTGTGCATGCATACATGTATGTATGTATGTATGTCTGTGTCTGTGTCTGTGTGTGTGTCAAATTTATTGCAAAGGCATCGAAAAACTTGTTGACCTTTGGGAAGAAGTGGTAAATAACAACAGAGAATACATTATTGATTAATTTACATCTTGTTATAGGTCATTCCATGTCAAATCACCCCCCCCCCTCAAATCATCCCACAGCACCAAATCCAAAATTTTAGGCCAATCAGACCAATGGTTTGGGAGATATGGCTCCCCGAATTTTGGCCAAAATGGGTGTGACCACCAACCTTTTAACCCTCCTATCTCAGGAACTACTGGGCCAATCTGGGTTCAGTTTGTAGGCATGCTTCTTTGATTTAGACACTGGAACTAACCGTTTTGACCACCTGAAACCTCCCTCATAGTTTCAACTCATGCTTTGCTATGTGTTCTGGTGTGATGTTGAAAAAGTTTGTCGCAAAAAAGTTCCATTCACCTTCCAACCCAAAGTCCTCTTCATGATGGCACAGATTAATAAAATTGTTCTTATTTTTATACGGTCCAGCACAGCCATCACTGTTACAAAATAGTGCAGTGAACTGAATTGATCTTGAGACTAGTTTTATCTCAGGCATAATCACTGTATTAAAATATAGTGGTCATAGTACTGGTAAATGTACCACTATTCTTATATTAGACATGATAGTAGTTGAAGTAATAATAGTAAAAGCTGTAGCTGTAGAAGTATCAGTGTTGTAATACACACAGAAGTATTTGTATTCTAGTAGTAGTACTATTATTATTACTACTACTGCCAGCAATAATAAAAATGATGATGATGATGATGATGATGATGACAATAATAATCATAATGATAATTAATCCAATATTATTGCTACAAGTAGCAGTTTCATAGTTGAAGAAGCAGTAGTAGTAGTGGATGTAGGTAGTAGCAGATATAATAGTAATGTAGATGGAGTGTTAGTATAATTAGTAGTACTAAAAAAAGTGGTAGGATTAATTATAGTGCTAACAGTAGAAGAAGATGTATCAGTAGAAGTAGCAAAATAAGGAACAGCTATTGTAGTAGTTGTTGATATAATGCTGATGCTAGTAGTAGTAGAGTTAGTAACAGTATTTGTGATAATAAAAGTAACAGTAGTGGCAATGATGGTGACAGCAGTAGCTGTTCTAATAATAAAAGTAGCAATAGCACCATTAGTAAAGTAATAATGGTAGAAGTACTGATGGTGGTGGTGGTAGTAGTAGTAGTAGTAGTCTAGAAGGAATTATAATAGTAATATAACTGCCATGTGCTCGGTGGGGATTTCACCAGGGGATTTCAAGGAGTTACTGACATGCCTGAAGCCACATGTCCTGTTAAACCTTTGGGCCTAATCGTGTAGAATATGTCATGCCATTTGGCATCTTTCCATACCCTTCAGGCATTCCTTCAGACATGTCAGGTAGATTTTGACGCCAAAGATGAGTTTTTGGTCTCAGAGAAGTCTATACATGTAGAAAATGTACATTATAATGCATTCTATCAATCATCCATGCAAGTATGCATTTTTTAAATCTATATTCTGGCTAAACAAAAAAGATTACACCTCTGAAACTTTTATATGTTTTAGTTAACATGTGGGAGATTAAATTTCAAGAAAGATCCTCTCAAGGTCATCTGATCCACAAGGTCAAGGTCATTACAAAGGTCAAACAGTCAGTGTAACCCAACATTCTTCAAACTGAACAATAATGGCAGATTTGGAAACCTTGTCACATTGCCTTTTCAACAATACCAATTTTATGAAGATTGGCCCAGTAGTTCCTGAGATATGGTGGTCATGCCCATTTTGGCCAAAAATCACAAAATTTGGGGGGGCCATACCTCCCAAACCACTGGTCCAATTCACCTAAAATATCAGATTTTGTGCTTTGGGATCCCAAGTTTCATAAAAATCCAAGTCAGTTTTAACCCATTGGGTGATTTGACACAGAATGACCCTTTTATCACTTAAGCTTAAGTTTTCTTCTATGCAATTTAATTTAACCGCAATGACTTATTCCTCAAAGCAATACATATAAATATAGGTATATGTGTGCAAATATGTTTTTGAGTATCTGTGTGTGTATATATATATATATATATATATATGTAAATTTAATTAACTAAATAAAATGATTATAGTAGATAAAATGATTATAGTAGATAATAAAGTATAGAACTGGAATTTTAACTATGTATTTTAATAAATAACTCTTCAGGCTTTACTTATATAATTAACCATTCAAAAAAAAAAAAAGAATATGAAATTAAGAAAATAAAACAGAATGTAACAAATTATTAACCATTAAAAATTTTTGTTTTTGATTAATAGAACTCACCATAGTTTTCTCTGTCTTTGACAGACCTAAATCAAATACAACCATTTTATATGATGGTAGATATTTCTGAACTGACTTCATTAAAAACACAGATTCCTCAAACTTCCCTGGTTCCACTGCTGTTGCTACCACAGGAATGTGTGAAAGGTCTTCATTGAAAGTCAACTGCTTATTAAAACCTAAAGCATGTAGGTACACTGGGTCAACAGTCAACTCTCGCACATCTTCTGTGTTGGATGGCAGATACTTTATGTTATTGATTTGTTTGTGTGTTTTACTAACCATCACTCGAAAACTTGATGACGGGTAACTGAACAGCCATAATGAAACACTTGTTGCTGCTATGAACAACAAAATTATGTAAAAGTTTTTAGTTTTCATTTGATCGACAACAGAATATCCCTTCATGGGCAATAAATTTGATAAAAGTAAAAACCAGATCAGGTGATTCACATTAGCTATACTTCTTTTTTTCAGACCATTTTCACAAATCCTGTGAACAAATATCCTCTTCAGTAATTAATTAGACTGCAAATCCTTAAAAATAAAAAATAAAATAAATAAATTCAAATGTAAACTGCTACTCATAACTAAGTTTAGAACTTAACATTTGAACAAAAAATGTACAATGATATTATAAGCACCATACCAATACTAATTATTGAATAATACATTTTGTTGTAGAAAGTATTCAAAATGTTCAGTAAAATGACTGGCATGTTTTCATAATGCATATAATATAGGTGAATAAAATAAATAAATACATATTTGTTTTGTAGAATTACATCAGATACAGTAAATGCCAACTGAATTAAACTGATATTATTAATGAATCGCAAAGATGTAACACATGTTTACAATAAACAACAGAAACCATTGCCTTTATTTAATTATTATTTTCTTATTAAATACATGAGCAGCAATTAAACACTTGATGCCCATGTATGTAACAAGAAACTAAATAAAGTGAAGAAAATGTTTTACAGTTTTGTTGGCTTCCTGTAGTTTTTGAAACACAACTATTAATGAATTCGAGAGAGCAATGATCTTGAATTCAACACTGTTTGCAAAATAATAATAGAATTGCACAAGATTCAAGCTGTGACAACAAAATTATTAAATATTAATTTAAAATTTATTAATTTTGTTACCAAATTTTGCTTAATTTTTATTAATAATTTTAATATTTTTGTTATAATTAGAAAATATATTTTTTCTTCATATAAAATTAAATTATCATGATGATGTTTCTCTATGTGTCAATACAATCCAGTCCAGTTTTGCTACCGATAACAAACAGTGACAAATTATTCATATCTATATTCCATTAAACATTTAATGAATGACATAAATTATTGCATTCATTAAATCAGGAAAGATGTAAAGATATAAACATTAAGAAAATATTTGTAATAGAAAAATAATACAGAACAGCTTCAAACAACAACAACAACAACAAGAACAGCTTCAAACAACAACAAAACAACAACAACAACTACTACTACTACTACTACTACAACTACAACTACTACTAACATTACTACTACTACTACTACTACTACTACAACTACTACTAACATTACTACTACTACTACTACTACTACTACTCTACTACTACTACTGCTACTACTGTTATTATTACAGACTTCAGGTAACAATCTAAAAAACAATAAATAAAATAATATTAAAAAAACAAACAAAAAAAACCAATTACATAAAAGCAAACAGTCACCGATTATTTCTTTTAATAACAAACAATTATTGGTTATCTAATTATTATTATTATTATTATTATTAATATTATTATTATTATTATATGCATCAGGTAACAACTATCAATCTGAAAAACAATAAACAAAATAGTATTAAAACACACACACACACACACAAACACACACATTCAAAACAACACATAAAAGCAAACATCCACCCATTATTTCTTTTAATAAAAAAAAAATATTAGTTATCTGATGATTATTATTATTATTATTATTATTATTAAAGACTTCAGGTAACAACTATCAATCTAAAAAACAATAAATAAAATAATATTAAAAAGCACACACACAAAACAAACACATAAAAGCAAACATCCACCGGTTATTTCTTTTAATAAGAAATAATTATTGGTTATCGGATATTCCTGTTATTTGTATCTTGTATCTGTAAATACAAATCATTAATAGATAAAGAACTTTGTTCGTTAAAATGAGATAATTTTTTTTACAAAAGTACTACGTATTGACTACAACGAAAACACGTTAAATAATGTTATTATCAGGTCATGATACATTTATACAACACTATATTCATTACAGTGTAAAAAAACCCCTATATATATCATTTTAGAAATTTTATAGCACAATACAACAGTGACTCAATTCATGAACATACATATTAATATTGCATAAAAATATTAAATTAAAATATAACACAACATTCACCTGCTCAAGATCTTCCGCTGCATCTCCGGGCATGCGCAAATAAATACTAAATAATCAACATACACGAATAAGGAAAATGATTTAATGTTGTACAGCAGAAGCATGTATCTTTAGACAGCTTTGTATTTCAGCTATACTCACATTTTAAAAACTTCCATGTCCTATTCAAACATTACATTAAACAAGCACTTCATTTTTATATTTTTGATGTTAGATAATGCAAGCATTCATTGCAGTCCGAACTGTCTAAATCTTTGTCATCGTTTTGACTTTTGATAACGAATGACTCGAGAGAAAAAAAAAAAAAAAAAAAAAAAAAAAAATAAAAAATTATTTCTTAAAATATTCAAGTTATCCAAGAGAGGTCAAAGGAAAAAAAAAAAAACCCCTTCTGTATATCGGAGTAATGCAAACCAATTTTTTAAATTATTATTATTATTATTATTATTATTATTATTATTATTTATTCTTATCTTTTTATTTATTTAATATATATATATATATTTCTGAGTACGAAATCATTAAAAAAATATAATAAAATAAATTAAAAAATTAAGCAATATTCATTAGTTAATTACTGCCTTTGTAAGAGTTCATAAGTAATATTTTTCTCTAAACAGTTTATAAAAAAATTAAAAAGCCACCAAAAAAACAAACCAACCAAAAATCACCCAATGAACAACTTTTAAAAACATAACAAAAATAAAAATTAATATCATAGTAAATAGTCTAATATATTCATACTGCTGAGGAAGAAAAGAGAAAGTTTAACTATCTTGTTAAAATATTAAAATGTGGTTGCATAATAGTTCAGGACTGGAAGCATAATTATTTTTAAAAAGCTACATTTTCCAGTATACTGTTTCTGATTAAATCTTTAATTATTAGAGATTTAAGCATCCATCACAACTTTTACATCTAATAATAATCAAGGCATATTGATATGACAGGTTATAACAAAATGAAGAATGGTTCTGTCACCTATAATGTCAGCTCTCTTCTTTTACAACAGATCTACAGCAAACATTAAATTAAATATTATCAGAGATATTTAGCATACTTTCAGAGTTCATGAAGTAAAAGTAAAATTTTAGAAAACTTTAAAATATGTACACACACACACACACACACACACATACATACTGTGTATAAAAGTTTATAAATAGCTATATCAATTAATATGTCGGTAAATAAAAAATTTATAATAAATATAAATAGTGAAGTAAAATGTTATGTTTGCTGAATATTGTATCAAACTGAGAGATAAAGAAAATGTTCGTGCATATTTATATACTCACTCACATAAACATATACATGCAAAGATACTAAATAAATTGTAATTATCTTTGTTTTCTACATTGAAAGCCAATATATATTTATTTGAAATAACCAAAGAGCCACATTTAATTAACAGTCAGTCAGATGATTTGTTGTCTTTACAGGGAATGGGTACTTACTTTCATCACAATGAATAGACATAACAACAAGGAATTTATTTGAGACATTTGATTCATGGCAGTGAAGCCTGCAGAAAATCATCGCAGTGTTAGAACGCTCTGCAGTATTCCAATTTTCAAGAATAATGACAGTAGAGTGACATCAGAGGTACTTCTTGACTGGTTGAACACTTTAAAAAATGAGAATTCTGAATTAATAAAAAATGCTTCATTTCACAGTGTAAGTTATTTTTGAATTTCTCTTCTCTTTATGAGAACAGCAACTGTTATTTGTAACACTGTATTGCAGAAACTTGTGATAGACTGTTGATATCAAATTACCTTTTGTATATACATAAGATGTTGGGATAAACAAGTGTCTCATTATTTTGGAGAATTGTTCTGTTCAAAATTGGTAAAACTTAAAAAACTAACATCGATAATATACTCCTCTGTGTTATCTGTCCTGAATAATGAAATACAACAGAATAAGACTTTTTTTATAATGCGTCATCTAAAACTGAATTACAAATTAATCATTTTAAACTGTTAGTACAATTCAAAAAAAAGAAAGAAGTGAAATTATTATGGCTGCATATGTTTATGTTGAAAACAGAATGCCAGTTAAAAATATAGTTTGCCTTTGTTATATTATTTTGTATTGTTCCACTTTCCAGTATGCTTTATTTGTATTAAGTATGATCAATGACTGCAGAAGATGATAATTTTTATTTGTTGTATAGGGGCTGTTTCAGCGATATGAAGCAGTAAGATATATATTTTTGGCATGTGACAAATTCAGTATGCCCATTGAAGTAAAATATGTTGCTACCGATCTGTTTGACAGGTAATATTAATACATATTCATTTCAAGCTAATGTCGTCCTTTATTTATTATTTAATTTTACAATAATGTTGTTGTTGTTTTTTTGTTGTTTTTTTACTGTAACATATTGCAAGTGTGAATTAATCTGAATGTACTTAAATTGAACCTAGCAAACTAACTTCATTTTGAATAATTCAACATTATAGTTCTTATTTGTTTACAACTATATCTTTGCTTACAATAAAATAAGTTCCAAATAAATTATATTATTATTATTGTAATCTCATTTTATAAACAGTTGCTGAGTTGTATGAATAAAAGAAATATAAAAAGGGATCACTGTAAACTGCAGTCATTCTTTTGAACTTGTTATTATAAATAAAATGAATAAAACACTATAATACATTTTTTCAGGCAGTTGTTTACTTAGAAACACATGAAATAATTTGTGACTGTTCTTAATCTAGGTTTATGATCAAACATTCTCAAGATCTGTTTGATCATGTCAAAAACAGTGACACAAAACACAAAGTAAAAGAGTTTCAGAGAATACAAAAACGAGTTAAGAAACAACTGATTTTACGAATGATTTCCTGCTGTCAAATTGCCAGCAAGCTAGCAGCACACTATACGGTATTGTTCTTGTATTTCTGTTATGTATTTATTCTGTAAAATTTAGTAACTTTCAGAATTTATTTTGTTTGTATGAGCAAGATGGATCAGTATGTAGCTTGTGGGTAAACCATACCTTTGCCTTATTGGTCTATCCAGTCAGTGCCCACAGACTGGATATTTTTAAAAAGAACAAACAAACAAAATAGAAATGATAATTTTATTTTAGAAACACCATAAATAATGTTAAAATTTTTTAATAATGTATCTTTGCTTATGTGTGTGTATTAAAACTAATACGTGTGTGTTTTTGTGTGTGTGCGTATATTATTAATAGATTAAGAAAATAATTGACTGTACACAGGTTATATCTACAATGAAAGCAAGACGATATCTTTTAGAAGCTGGGTACCGTTATAATCCTGAGAGTATATTACAGTCAGAAATGCGAGTGTTAAAAACTCTGGATTACAAACTGGCTACTGCCTCACCTCTCTTGTTTGTTGAAATTCTTCTTGAAATTCTTGGTAAGTGTAGATTAAAAACATTAATATTTACTCACTGTCTTTTTTTGCTGAGGGATATTGCCTCTTTTTTTTTTTTTTAAGTTTTTTTATTCTTCATCTTTATCTTTATCATCATTTAAAAAATATTGTCTAATAGAAAAGATGTTGTCATATAATTAAAGTTTTAGAGTACAAAACATGTTTTCCATATTAAAAATGATTAATTATTTTAATCTTAGATAATATTAATAATTATTAATAACATTTTTTTTGTTTTTTTAATATTTCTTTGTCAAATATGTATATATTTTCAAAAATAATATGTTCTTTTTTTCTTTTTTTAGAAATAAACTGCAAGTGACATTAAATATATCAAAGTATGCTGTTATTTTGTCAGATAAAATGTATTCATATGGAGTTATTACCTTATGTTTGAAGAATTATGTGCTTAGATCAGTGGTTAAAATGTGATCTGATGTGATTAAAAATCAGTGCTTCTATTTCTAGCTCAGAATGATAACATGCTAAAAGTAGATCAGTATCATCCTAAAGCAGTCAGTTTTTTGGATCTTCTCTTTTTGAAGTCTGATGAAATATCTGGAAGATTTCACTTGAAAATTGCAGGAAGTCTGAAGAAGTTAACAGGAAAAATGTAGGTATACAAATTAGATAAAACAGAAAACGAAAGCAACATTTTAGTAATAGATTAAAGCACTAGTTTTTAATCTTTTTCATACCGCAACCCCTTATCAGCAGCTCAGTATGATCGATGACCCCCTTTAAACATTTTATTCAATAATATCTAGGGTTACCATATTTTCATCAACCAAAGACAGTACAAAAGGAATCTATCTTCACTAAGATGGGATCCAAACCTATCTACATGTTTTTATTTATTCCTCTTTCCAAGTCATGTTGAAAAAAAGCTAAAACATACCCTCGCTCAAGAACAATCTCATGACCCCCAGAAAAAAGGCTGGCGACCCATAGGTTGAAAGCCTGTGGATTAAAGGATCATTTTTTGCTTATTATAATTTTTTATTTCTTTTTGCAAACATTTTTATTGCTTGTCTTTTAAGCTGCTACCTAAATTAAAATGATGTCAGAATAAAATAAAATTTTAGAATTTGCAAAAAAGAAAAAACATTTCCTGAAACATTTTTCTATTACCTACAAATTTCTTACTTCAACATTTTATTTTTTAGTCATTTTTAATTTTCTAACTTTTTAATTTTTTGTATTTTTTAAAAATTTGTTTGTAGAAATGAACTGCAAGTGGTGAAAATGAACAAAGTTTTAATTTCTTCGTCTGTGATTATTGCAGCTGTTTACTCTGTTGATCAGGACTCTACAGATAATGTAAGTTGTTTTATTTGAATGTTCTTTTCATTTTCTAGTCCATTCTGTTTACCATATCTGAAAGCATACCACTGGCATTATGAATAAATAGTTTAATAAAATTCTTTATACTTCCAAGATATTATTGTATCAATTTTGGTGACTGCTCATAACTAAGTCTGACAGTAAAATAATACTGTTACCAAACATTTTATCCCTTTACAGCTGAAGTCACAAGAGTTGGAGTTTTCTTAGGCTAGAAGTGGTTTGATCCACCCTGTGTGTGATTATGTCACAACTACAGAATCGTAGCAGCAACCAAATATTTGTTATACTCTTTTATTGTTACTAAGATTGAACTGTAAAAATACATATAAAACAAAAGTTGGAAGTATGCAGAACATATTTAAACTATATCTGCATCTCTGATGTTTGTACTTTAATATACAATTATTTTTTAGACATTTGTTTTTATTCATTTGTTTCATTTTAGGTTATTAAACTTTTACTGAAAACAACTGACCTGTCAGAGGGCATTATACTTCAGTTGTCAACCTGCCTTATAGAAATGGTGTTGGAGAAGGGCAGAATATCAGAATGAAATTATTTAAATTAGAACAGAATAATAATAATAATAATAATAATAATATTAAAGAAAAAAGCAACAACATTACAATGTTGATTTCTTACAATTTCAATCTCACCAGTGAGGACATAGTTGTCAGTAGTATTTTAAAAATTACTTTCACATCACTTATTGTCTTATTTCATAGATTATTTCCAACATTACCTTTTAATTGTTATTTTAAGATATCATATTAAAAAACCTCTATCATATTGAAGTTAGCTTCAAAATTAAAAGTTGTGCAAAGGCCAGAAATGTTGTCCTATATCACTACTAAAATGTTACCATTAAATAGGTGAAAAAAAAGGAAATCGTTTGAAACTTAATAAACATAAAAACATATTTGCTATTATCTAAAAGATATTTTTCTTTTTTCCTTTATTGTTTTCAATTGATAAACAAAATTTAGGATTCATAATACATATGAATTCCAGATCTGAAGGTGCATAATGATTTTGTATTTTTTTATTTTATTTTTTTTCAGTTTATACTGGTGACTGAAATCACTTATGATTGATGTTGGTACAAATAGATGTGGGTTTTTTTTTATGTTGTTTTGTTTTTGTTTTTTAATCAGATTTTATATACATATATTTTTTTATTCCTTCAAATCAATCATTTATTTTTCTATCAAATTGATAATTTGTAATTCAACTGCTGTTGAGACTGTGTAACACGGTTACTGATGGTTATAGTTAATATTTTTTCAGTGGGGAAACTTTTATTAATTTCTTTCTTTTTTATTCAGTTTTATTTAGCTGATAATTTAAAGATGGATTTAAAAGAAAATTACATGGTTTGATTGTTTTCCCTTACTCTTAATTTGAGATATTTTGTCAATGATCTGTGATACTTATTTTGTTGTTCATATACATTTTATGGTGCTATACATTTATCATTCTTATTATTATTGTATAATAATTAATTGTATATGGATTTGTAGCTCTGATATTTTACATCTGATTACTGTGATCCAAAGCAGCAGGATATTATGCTGATAAACTTGTGTAACATTCTGTTAAAAACATTTAAGTATTGTTGTTTTTTTAAATTTAATATTAATGTAATATTCATGTACATAAACTTATATTAATCAAGCTACAAGCAGTAAGTTTAGCAAGCTAAGTAGTTCATGACATGATACTGAAATTTAAGTAGATATAGAAAATCTAAATAAATAAATAAATTTTAAAAATTCTCTGTATGATGTTGGTTGACAGACTAACATGGTGAAAGTCCGATAATGCAGGTTTTTCAAATACACGTTAATCTACAATGGAAATAAATATATTTCTAAACAATTTGTTTTCGTGCTTCAAACAATTTTTTTTTTACCAAGTTTAAATATTTATGATTAAATATAATTTGTTAATTCATTTTTAAATGCAGAACAATGAAAAATATTAATTAATATAATCATTAAAAAAAAAATTCTAAAATATAAGAAAGCAAAGTAGACATTAACATATTCTCTTTATAAATTTCAAAACATAACTGATGTAATTTTTTAATAAAAATAATTGATCACTTATTATTTCATTACTTTGATAGGTAATTGCAAATTACTTGATATGTTAAAGATATGCTGTTACAAATCTCATTTAACTTTTTTATGTTAACTACTGATATGCTAGCCTTAATGTGATAAAATGTGATACTGTTGTTTTTATTTTCAAATGTTTGTTATTTTGTTAATAAATTACATTTAAAAGTATTTAGTTTTATTGTTTTCTCTTCTTTTTTTTCTTTTTTTTCATTTGCTTTGTTGTTTTTTTAAAGAATTTTTCTTCAAATATCTTTATAGTAAGTTTTGAATTTATTTGTATTGTTTTTATTTGGGTTTTATTACTAAAGTTATTATGCTGATTAGATGAGAATAATTTTTTGAATGCACAGTAAAGCTCGCTTGTGTGTGATGATATAATAGTTTCGCATAAAATATTATAATTTCATCAGTTCAGATGAAATAGTGTTGTGGTTGTTTTTGTTTTTTTTTAAATTGGGGAGGGGTATTACATTATAAATGAAAACGATTTTTTCTCAAAAATTAGTATTTTCATTTATAATGTAATACTCATCGATCCAAAATTATAATATGTTAATGTCTAAATGATCAGTGTTTCGATATTTTAAAATGTTTGTTTAATAATGATTTTCATTTTGGTATATTTATAGTAAGTATCGAACATTTCTTCTAATGGTTGGTGAAGAGACACAAAACATGTTCCTGTCACAGACAGGCGTTTTTTATAAGAATAAACTGGATTTTTAATATTTAATAAATATAAAATAAAATAATTTCATTATATTTATTTATTGATAACTGACCCTGCTGTGGGTTACTGGTTGGAATGTACCTTATATATATTGTAACTGTTACGCCTTTAGGTTTTTATTTTTGCGAAATGATTCGGAAAGTTCCGATGTTTAACCTAAATGACCGATATCCACTTCGCCTTTTCAATTATGACGTCATCAATGCTCGTTTATATAGAAACGATTCATAGTTTTAAATAACTACGCTTTTATAAGGCAGTGTATTTGTTCTATATAATTATGTCAGTTAATTTTAAAAATAAATGGTTGTGTTATTAATAAGCTTATTAAAGGCGAACAACTAAATAAAATAACATTTTAAGTTTAAATATACTGACAAGACAAATGAAATATATAATTTTTTAAAATAAACTCTAAATGGATAAAATCGACGATAGGGATATCGATGTTGATATAGGCATGTAAATAAAGAAGCAAACTACAAAAGTAGCAAGAAAATCTATTATGAAAAAACAGGAGACATTTAATTGGCTTTTAACACATTAATTTACAATTATGCAATAAAGTAAGGATTATGGAATACAATAATAATAATTTGTTTACTTTTTCTTGCACATGTTCATCGAAGGATCCACATCGACGACGGTCATCGACGTCTATGGGCAAAACCATTCGGTACAGGGAAACAGTAACACATGAATAGGTTATTATTATTATTATTATTATTATTATTATTATTATTATTATTATTATTATTATTATTATTTGAAAATAAATTTAGTGAACTATCAAACTGGGCTTATATAGATATATAAATTTACATTCAAACTGGTATCTCTGGAATTAGTTTATGGATTTGATCGACTAAGAATATTAAATTATTTTAGGCAGAAAAAAACCCCCAGAGTAATCAAAATATGAACGGTCTTTTTCTTTTACATTTGTTTTGTTTAATGAAATTCAAGACAGAGTCAGCTAATCGTTTACAATTCTTGTATAAAAATTGGAGGTACAATAGTAAGACGTACTATTACGAATAATCAGGAGACATATGTATCTGTTGTACACATTACTCTGTATATTCTGTGGTGAAATAATAATAATGAGAAGAAGAAGAAGAAGAAGGAGAACAAGAATAGTGATGAGGATGATACTTAAAGGAGGAAATTAACACAGCAAACAAAAATGGCAGCTCCATCTCCGAGTTGTAGTACGCGACAGAAACTTTTGTCATTAATTGAAGACATTGAAATAATATCAAAGTATGATAATTGGTTTTAAATAAAATTATAAATAAACAGTTTTTAAGAACAAATAAAATTGCTGTTAAGAACTTGATATTTTCTATTAACAGTATTTAATCTAGGAACTGCTTGGTTAAATGATAAAATTATAAATGATAAATCATTAAATGTGAGAAATGATGTTTATTTATTTATTTTATTAACGATCATACATTCTTTCTTCTACAGTCACACAATTTGAATTTTCTCAATAGCTGTTTCACATAAAAAAACAAAAAAATAAATTCGAGACTTTAAATTTAATGAACTGATAATCGCAAATTTCTGCCGTTCACTAGTACAGTGAAAATTATAAACATTAATGTTAAAAGCTTTGCAAATTTGTGCCAAAATACGTCGCTTTTAAAGATACATTATTCCAGATTTAATTAAATTGTTATACTTTCGTTAGTTCACAATTGCCTATTGGTGTTTCAGTATTGATGGACCATGATGTATGCAAGTGTCTATATTACTGTATTTCGACCATATTTGATTCTTTGATATCAGCATCCATATTCAATACTGTATTTATTTTTAAGAGAACTTTTCGAAGCTATGAGTTCATCTAAAGGTCAACAGAAAACGGACACTTCTGACACAGTATCTCTAATGGAACTACTTGTAGAGAAGGATAAAGAAATCAAATCAACTTTGAAACTTGGTACTATTATTATTCACTTTAACATGGATTTAGAAAAATATAAAACACTAAAGAGCAATTTATCTTCTTAAAAGAAGAAACCATTTTAAAAACTTAACAAAGCTGACATATTTCAGTAATAAAATAAAAACAACTGAGAAATTAATATGTTTGTGTTTGATTTTTAATTACTTTTTAAAAAGATAAAGATTTTAAAAGGACAACAAAATTAATATAATTTTTTTTTTTTTTTAATGGAGCTTATTTTGACTTCAATTTATGTTTATTAAAATATATAGGTTTTTTTTACAATTAAAATGAAAATGTTTTTATTTTAGCCGAAGAACAGGCATCTATCCAGCAGATTATAGATGGATTAAAACAAGATGTAGACAGGAGAGATATAGAAATTAAAAACCTGCAGCGTAATCTCAAAGAAGCTGAAACGATACTGGTAAACACTGACAGTTTGGCTGAGTTATTTAACAGGATTTTTCCTTATGTTACCAATGTCCTCATAAATCTTTCCCTTAGTGTTTATTTGTGGTCATGTTTCTACCTTAGTCTATAGAAAGTGTGCCAGAAAGAACAGAAAGTTTATTTATTGTGTTAATAAGACAAATTTACATAGGATTGATGAAATCTTTATAAAATAAATTTTTTACACTGTCATATTAAAATAATTAAATTAGACTTTTTTAAAATTATTTATTAATATATTATTTCCCAAGAAATATAATATGTTTGTATGTGTATATATGTGTGTGTGTGTATATATATATATATATGTGTGTATATATATATATATATGTAAATGTAAATTTAGTTACTGATATTTGTAATTCAGTACCATTGAGTTAAATCTGAATGTTCTAAATGGTTAATACATTGTTTTTGTGGACTGGTTGTTAAAGAAGAAAATCATGTCCACTTTGGCATTCCAGATATATTGAATAAATTGTAAGATGTTTTATTTTGCAGGCCACTGCTATATATCAAGCTAGACAAAAGCTCAACAGCATATCTCAAGCAAATAAAAAGACAATTTCTTCTGAAGAGCTCATCAAGTTTGCTCATAGAATTAGTTCTAGTAATGCTGTAGCTGCACCTGTTACCTGGGCTCCAGGTATTTCTGTTTGTTCACACTGACATCATAAAACTGAATTAAAAACATATAAAAGGCATTCCATCCATCATAAAATTATATTTCAAAATTATTTTATTATTTATTTTTAACTATAAGAAATCTGATTAAGAATAATAAGAATGTGGGTATGTTTGTTTTACTTAATAAGTCCTCCAAATAATTCATAGGTGATCCTCGCAGACCTTACCCCACTGACTTAGAGATGCGACATGGATTTTTAGCACAACAAGGCTCATATACAGAGAGTGCCAGTACAACAACACGACAGACACCAGTTCATCCAGTACAGTCAGGTAACAGATTTGTAGTTTCTGTTAGAGATCAGGATTATTACAGACAACACAGGTGTTTTAAAATACAGCAGTTTAATCACAACAGGAACATTTATTGTTAAATTCTGGAATTAGATTTTAAAATAAATCTAAGTTATTAAAATCAAATGAAATATTAACAGAAATTTTAGATCTCACAGCAGTTGGAGCTTCAGATTAAAAATAAAAATAATTTACAACCATCCCTGGTATAATTTTTAAAACACAGAAAGAGTTTTGTCGAAACATTTTTTCATAATCTTTAATGAGAATTTGTCTTTTATATTTTCAGATCACACTGTTCAAAGTTCTGGATCATTGTCATGGCAACCATCACAATCACAAGATATTCCAGTTCCTTTGCTGTCAAGCACACCTCAACACACAGTTACAGAAATGAAGGGACATAACAAGGAAAATGAAGAAGTAGAACTAATGTCTAGTGACTCCTCTGATAGCAGTTCCAGTGTGGACTGAATTGGACTTTGACTCAATAACTGGAATCGTGGAGACCTGCAGATACTTTAGTCCACTGGTAATGGCATACCTGAAATTTGGATTTCATGGCATAGATTGCAGTAATCTTTGTCAGTCTTTGATTTAAAGTTGATGAGATGAACCCTAAATCTGACAGATTATTTTGAATAGTAGGCTCAGATATTGTCTATTAATATTTAAAATTCTGTCATCAACTCACAATCTGTGAATGTAGAAGAATTGTTATGAAAATTGTTAACTAAGCTATGAATTATTTTCAATGTTCAAACTGCAGAATCAAATATGGATACATGACAAAATCATATAGATGTTGCTGTTTTTCCTCATCCCAGGCAGGATCATGGGACAAAGTTCTCATAAGGTGCATCATTGTAAGATAAGCAGATGAAATAAATAAATTTTATATGCTCAGCATTTTGTATTTTATTTTATTTTTTAATAACCTCCAACAAAATGAGAAACTGCTAAAACAGATTACCACATATATTTTGAATATTTTTGTCACGGAAAATATTATACATTTCAGACAAGATTTTTTTATTTTGCTATTGCTGGATTTCCACTAAAAATAATTGAAGATCTGAACATCTGGTCACTTATTTCATATTCTATTCTAACAGTGAACATCATTTCTATTTAATACAATACAGTCTGGAAGGTGCCAATTTATTCTGAAAACGAAAAATACTTTAACATGGAGGGAAAAATAAACGGTGTACATCCCAGATTTAATGAACATATGATTTACAATGTTATGTATAAGCAGTAAGTATTTTGAATTACAAACCAGTACGAATTTTCTATTTATATGTGACATAGTATTTATATCTAACAGTTTTACTGCTAGCTATAACAATATATTACTGATTGATGTTAATACAACAAAATAGGAATAAGAAAATAAAGTATTATTCACTGATTATGAGAAATAAACAATGCTAAGAAGAATAGAAACACTCAGGAATATTAACGTTGAAAAATATGTCAACCAAATTTATTATTATTATTATTATTATTATTATTATAGTTGTTGTTGTTATTATTATTATTATTATAGTTATTGTTATTTAATAAATTATAAGTAATAGAAGAGTAATAATAATAATAATAATAATAATAATAATAATAATAATAATAATAATAAAATATTAAAAATAGATTATTTAAATTTTCATGGAAACGAAAACTGCTATAGTTAATAATATATATTTTGGTCGCCCATCTTCGTGAAATCGCGGTCTAAGGGATATAACTCCTCAAAGAAGAAGAGAAACAAACGTACAACATTGTGTTTAAAAGAATTTCATTTTAGATTTTAATAATGAATTCATGGAATTCTCAAGAACTATACTTAGAAATTATGTCAGAAACTCTTTAATTTTTGTAGTAATTATTATTAAAAAAAAAGGTCAATAAAAAATCTTTTTAGGAACCATCTATTAAAAAAAATATTTTAATAATTACTTTTTCTTTTTCTTTGTTAAAAGATTTAGGCATTTTATTTCTGACGTCTGTTTATATGATTAGATTATGGAAAATCATATAGTATTTTTCAACTTGGATCAGAAAAGATAACGTTTGGCAAAGTATAATGAATTGGCTGATGCCTTTAATTTTTGCCATGTCAGGAAGTCAGGCCTGATTGGCCGTGGCACCCTAGCGAAATCCACATTCCAGTTTATTTTCTACATCAGTGAACATAGGGCACCGGTTTACTCTTCCGGTTTTTGTCTGCGTATTTACTTTTATCAATGTTGGAAGAACACTGTACGGAAAACAGTTTCTGTTTTGCCATTTGTAAGTAATGTACGCTTAATGTATGAAGTCCATAATAGATTTTGTCTTGTACGACGATTCATTATCACTGCTAAATTTGTTTCTGGTTTGTTATTTATTTATAATTAATAATAATCCTACGGTTTTCAACCTTTTAATTGTATTTACACTAAATTTGCAAAGAAACATGAATGAAGTGGGCCATTTTAGCATTATAAAGTATTATTATTTATTTAAATCTAATTATGAAACTAAAACAAGTTAATAAAATCTTAATATTAACATTTAACAGTAAAACTAACAAGCCAGCATAGAATCATAGAGGACCAGTCCGAATGTCGGGGGGGGGGAATTTTTTAAAAATTTTAAAATTAAAAAAAAAAGAAGAAAGATACACGAAGAAAAACCATCAATATTTTTGCTAGAAAGTAAACATTACTGCTGTAACGAAGTTTTTATTATTTTTCATTTCCTTATTTGAAAAAAGTTGCTTGTTATATATATATTAATCAGCAACGTTTTCAAATAAATAATAATTATATATAAAAGGTAATCTTGCAATTTAGATCTAACCTCTTGTTAGTAAAGTATTTACTCAATATGTACTTACAATTTTTTGTTGTTTTACTGCTAGTTAAGATATAAAAATAGGACATAAAACTGAATAAGCCCATTTTGTTGATTTGGTAACTTTTACAGTTTTATATGACCTTTTTAATATCGGTCTTGCATAAAACAAAAATATCTGAAAAAAATGTTTAGTAAAAGCTCTCCTAAGATCGATCTAAACTGCAAAATTTACACTTAAATACAATCTCTTTAAAGTTGTGAAATAGACATTACCAACAGTTTTAAGATAAATTAAGGCTTTATATTTTCAGATAATTTAAAGATCTTCTACAAAGATCAGAAAAATGTCAGGTGAGAAGACGTCAGTGAACATGTTGGAGCAGTTTGTACTCCTCGCTAAAACAGCAAAGGGAGCAGCAGCTGTGAGTCTAGTCAGCCAGGTGCTGGAGGCATCTGGGGTTTATGTGTTCGGAGAACTGCTAGACATGCCAAACATGCAAGAGGTGAAAACACCATTAATTTAATATAAACAGTAACTGTTAATATCTTCTAAAATCTAAGCATTAATATGTAAAAATGTGAGTATAAACATTAATCTAAATAGTGATAATGTATAATATAAATATTAATACAGTACTGCTTTTAATATTTCATGTAAATATTAATATAAAATGTAATTTTAATACAGTTAGGTCTACTACAGTCAAAGCATTAATATCTGATAGTGACTATATTTACTATAAATGTTAATTGAAAATAATACATCGTCTAAACATAAATAATATAATACTTTGAATATTTCTTTAAAAACCCATTAATACAAAATTTTGTCATTTTTTTTGACATGACCTTAATACCTATAATCGATAATAAATCAAATATTAACCAGAATATTAGTTATATAAATAATAAATTAAAATTCTTTATTATTAAATTATGATTTTTAAAAGACAGATAAATATTTAAATAGTTAAGTAAAATTAAGTAAATGTGTTTAGTACAAATATAATTGATCTAATCATTACAGGAATAGTTTGTTGAACTTTATATGAATGCTAATTAAAATAACAGTGTATTTTCTTAATTACAGTTACAGACAACAGCTCCACAACATTTTCAAGCGCTGAATTTGTTTGCTTACGGAACTTACCGAGATTATAAAGGTAACTGATTTTAGCTTTAGATACTAACCTTCTTGATATGTTAACTTTTGTGGTAGTTGTTTGGTCCAAAGAAAAATATAACAGATTACTTAATAAAAAAGAAGTCAGTCACTGAAATATTCTAGCTATTGTGATACCATAATTTTTGCAGTCATATAAGTCTTTCATTGACTAAATATATCAGTTTTATTGCTTATGTTTTGTTTGTAAGGAAGTACAAAGAAATGAACTTGATTCAGATGACTTTTAAATATTTAGCAAAATAGAACTAATGTTTATCATACAAAGATATCACTACTTGCTATTTTTGCTGTATTGTTTGTAAGTCATGGTCAGATAATATACAGCTAACTACAGGCATTCTCCATTAAAATATAAATTTAATTTATTTATATGTTTGAAATAGCTATAATTTTATAATTATCATGTTTGTTTCTTCCGTTAAAGCCAACAGAAGCAAATTTCCTGATTTAACACCTGTACAGCTCACAAAATTAAGACATTTAACAATTGTTTCCTTGGCAACAAAAAATAAGGTGATTTTTAATTACACAATTTTGTTGATCTCTTTTGTTAGGCTAAGCTTTACTGATTTTGCATGGTTTGCTGTAGCTATCAATATTTCTGCAAAGTGTTAATAAAATTTCAGATTTCTTTTAACTGAATGGAGAATAAGACATTAAAAACATACATTGTCCTATCTAAAAAGGCAAATAGATTAAATTGTTATTTCTTAATTTTTAAAATCTAACATAATTATCTTGATAGGGAAATAATTTTAAAAAAAATGTTTTAATTGTAAGTAAAATTTACTTTTTAAGCAACAAATTGTTACTTTTTGTCCTTTTTTAATGAAACCAGTAGAAAAATAAAACCAGTTTATAGAAATACTTAATTGATTTTTATTTTCAGTGTATTCCTTACTCAGTCTTGCTAGATGAGTTGGATCTGGAGAATGTGAGACAACTTGAGGTAAAACAGTTCATATTTTATGTTCTCGCATTAACTTTCCTAATATAGTCATGCATGTTAGAGATAGCCATTAATTCTGTTTTTGTTAAATTATATTTGATCTCCATTTGATAATTAAATGGAATTCTAAAATATTTTTATGAATTGTATTATTTACTATTAGAGATGTGCAAGAGTCGAACATAATTTTGTTGACATGTTAAATCACCTCTTGCATATGAGATCTGTTATTTATTTTATATAAACATTTTCTTTGATTATATTTGATATTTCTGTTAGCTGTTGAATTATAGCATCAGATTATTAATTTAAATCTTAAAAAGATATTTTTATCTTTAAGTATTTTATATTTTATATCGAATTTATAAATGTTCTTCACTGCATTTGAGCATTATTTTCTGTTAAGGATTTGATTATAGAGGTGATATATGCTGATATAATTCATGGCAAACTAGATCAGAAAAATCAGAGGTTGGAGGTGGACTACGCCATTGGTCGAGATATCCGCCCGGAGGCTGTGTCAGAAGTGATCTCTGTGTTACAAGACTGGTATTTTTATAAAACATGTTTTGAACATTTTCACTCAAATATGATTATTCTAAAGTGGGGTTATTTTTACAACTTCTGTCAAATGTGTTATATTCTGTGACTAAACAATTTTAAATGATTATACTTTTTCATGTTTTTAGAAATAATGTAGGTGTGATGTAAAAAGTATTTACTTTTTTAGGTTAGAAGATAATTGCCTTAATTTCCTGAGTTTTATTTTAGAAAATGAAAATAATTTTTAATTGTAAATTTAATGAGTTCATTTAAAATATTGTTTAAAATAATGTTAGAGACATTACTTTTTATTGTTTGGAGTAAATAAATAAACAGAAAATATATATTTGTTAATAATAAAATTTATTTTAAATGTACTAAATAGTTTATAAGTATTTTTAGTATCTGAGTAATTATCTCACTCAGGAATTATTCAGTTTTTACAAAAAGCATGTTCCATCTCTTGTTATGTAGGTGTTCTAGCTGTGAACTTGTTCTTAAGGGAATTGAAGACCAGATTGCTAAGGCTAATTCTAACAAAGAACATCATAACAAGATTAAAGCCCAGATAGAAACTGAGGTAAATTTTATTTTATCTAGGGGTGGGAGAAGAAGAAAAAAAAATGAAAGTATTTTCATTTAGAATTCTTTACTACTATTATCATACATACACACATACACAAACACACAGAAACTAAATTTTTAATGTAATTTCATATCATTATTCAGATGCTGCAGTCATTTATACAGCAAATAATTTTATTCTGCAGGTGGCTAATATTAAAAAAACACTGAAAAGTACACAACAACAAGATGTTGATGAGCAGATGGTCACTGAAAGTACCATGGCTACACAGTCTGATAAACAGTCGAAAAAAACTACAAAAACTAAAGGGTATAATTTTTCTGTTTTATTCCTTTACTAGTTATATTTTTTATTATTATTTGGTATGTGTCAGAAAAAGTGTCTGTTCATTTATTTTTGGGAGGTTTCCATTATATAGATTTGCCATGACCTGAAAGTTAATTCATATAAATTTATAGCTGGAAGTGCACTTTTTTATAACGTTTAATAACTGATTTTAATGTTTCAGATTGCGAGGTAGCAGTAGTGGGAAGCTATGGAAATAGAATTAGATTTTAGTTCTCAACGAAAATACACTAACAGCTACAGAATGTGAAAAGATGATTGTAACAAAGCCATTTTCCTGTGTGTGTGTGTTGAAAAAAATTCTAAGCATTGCTTCAGAAAAATGTTGCTTTTTCAGTGTCACATCTTTTGTGAGTGAAAAGTTGTAAAAACTGATGATCTGTCAACTGCAAATTGTTGATATAACTTTATCATGACTAATAATAATTGATTTAAGAATTACAAAAACTAATTCCATTATGAAAAGAATAAATAAATGAAAGTAATTAAGCATGTTGTAACTTCTGTAATAAAAAAATTAAAACATTTATGAAAAATATTTGTATGGATTTAAAGGTAATGGACTCAATGAAGATATGGTTGGATTGGATTCTCTCTTATCAGTGTCAAACTCATTGAAATAAAGTTCTGAATTAATAACACTTTTATTTATTGAGACATTATGTTTTTCAGTTTTGTTGTAAAATTATTTATTTTCAGTATTTCTTTAAAAATATATAAATTCAAGTACTCTGTTAAACATTAAAATTAATAACACGTATAAACCTTTTTTTAAATTATTATTAATGAATGTTCCAACACATTACAGTATAGAAAAATGTCAATAAGCACAAAACAAGTACAAATCAGATGTTATTTTATTTTTTGGTTTCCAAAACATCTATAATTGTATTTAGAAAATATCTTGAAAATAATTTTATTTTATTTTATTTTATATTATGACTTTGCTGTGGTAATTTTGTATGCTTATTGCCAGTGTAAGCACATAGATGGAGATATTTTTTTTTTTTTTTTAGAATCTGTTGATAATGTAAAACATCTGCCATCTTTGATTGATAATAATAAGTTAAAATAATTTAAATTTACAGACGTAAAATTGTACTCATTTCTAAAAGTTGATATATGAAGTCTCAGGTTCACATCAAGTTGAAGATTATCAAAAATCTGTTGATTTTTCTTAGAATAGTGTGTGTGTGTGTGAGAGAGAGTTTATTTTTTATAATACACAGGGTTTCTTAATCATTTTTACTCTTAATTTTTTATTTTTTTTTTAGTTATAATTTTAAGATTTCATTATATTTATATTTATTTTTGCATTTTTTCAACTGTTTTCTTTAAACATTCAATCAGTGAGTTTTTTTTAACATCTTGGAAATAGTATCCCTTTATGTTCAGACTGTTAAGAGATTTTTTATTAAAAGATTAATTCATGTGTATGTTTATTATCATTTATACATATCACTTTTAAATCAATTTTTTCTTCATTTATACATTAATCAGAAGTGAAGTCTGTCTGCTGCATTTTTTATGCTTGCATAAGTTAATTATTTCAGTCATAAACAATCTGATACTACAATAATGAAGTGTAATTAGGATTTTTATAAAATTTAATATTGTGTATTTATTTTACTTTTTATTATTTTAAGCAATTTAAAAAAAAAATTTGACCAGTAATAAATAAACTTAAAAATATCCTGACGAGATATATGCTAGTTTAAAACAAAATTCAGAAAAACCTTTTCATTTTATCAAAATTTATTTCTTTTAATAAACTGTTTTACTTCAAAATTTTAATCCAGTTTTATCATACAACAAAAAAAGGAAAAGCTTGTTACATCTATAGATACAATTTACTACTGCATTTACATTTAGATTCTAGTTGTACAACAAATTCTGTACAAACTGATTTTAGTCACATCCAATCTAACCACTGACGTATATACAGACTAAAAGGCACCCATTACAACAGTTAAAGGTTTTGGCTGATAAGATCATTTTAAAATTATGACAGAGTGAACAACATGAAAATGAATATGTTTGTCACTTGATTTTTTTTTCATTACATCAGAAGACCATAATTATTTCTAACTGATGAAGGAGATTCAAATATAAATGCTTAATTAAAGTAATTAAAGGTGATGGGGAAAAAATATATAATGTGACCCGGATTTTTCCAAATATTGTTTACATCTATTTGATGGAAATATTTGCATTAGTCAAGATAATTTTTAATAGTTTTAATACACATGGACTGTATATTTACAGATGACAAAACATTCACTTTAGAAAAAAGCTATATGAATTAAAATATTTTTTTAATAAAGGGAAACACAACAGCTAATATTCATTATAAAATGCATTTTAAATATATCTTTCCATACAAATTTTTTTTTAAAAATTAATAATAATAATAATAATAAATTCCCTTTATTACTTCTTCGTTGGTCCCGTACAGTATGAAACTGCTCATATTTTTTCCCTGTTAAAATCAATTAACTGCAATTCAAACAGTATCTTAACCAAATACTTAACATTCTTAAGTTGCTATAGCAATTCTAACTGTCTGTGAGCAGTTTATCAGTTCTTTCCAGTATCAATGGAACAATCTAAGATAACAAAATTTTCACTTTATTTTGTTCTGGCTAACCTGAAGCCATTAGAAATATGTTTTGATTCAAATTGGCAGAGCAGTGGTGAGTAAACAAGACTCCTCAGAACTATGTTGATTCAAGTATTAATGGATATCTCCAACTAATGCCTCATGTCTAAGACCAATATAGATATTAATACATTTATCAAATCAAACACTTTTTATTTTATTTCACCTGTTATAAGTTTCTATTTATAACACAGAAACCTTTTGGTGTTAATTAGCTGTTGTCCTGTTTAATGTATTGGTTTCTTAGGGAACACAAACACATCACAACAAATACATGAAATGAAAATATTACTAAAATCAGTTACAATAATTGTCTGAAATATTAGCATTAGCTGTCTTTTAACCCTGGCATTCAATGATACAAGATTAGTTTAATTATACTGTGTATGGTGTAAACCATTTATAACTTATATTATAATTTTCACCGTGGTTATTTGTTTGTAAAAAATAACACCTGGATGGTCTTAAAATACAAATACCTCGCAAAATAACATTACTAATATCATTTTTTTTTACATTATTCTTGAAATGAACATAAGACAATACAAAATAAAGACTCCTTCCCCCCCCACAAAAAAAAGAATGAAAAAAAGAAACAGAAGACTGTTATGTAATACCAAGTTCCGAAATGACATGGTGAAAACAAAAATCATCATCAAGCAATGATACAAAATACAAAAACAGTTTAATTAGTTTTAGACCAATGATCACCACAATGGTCATACCAATATTTTGGATCTTTTAAAAAAGAAAGTAATTCATTTAGTGATTTTGATTTCTCTTCTTTTTTAAAACGTACTAAAAAATATATTGCACAAAATAACATATCTATCTTAGTCCTAAAAAAATAATCATGATTGTGGTATGATTTTTAATACAAAAAGTTTAAGAAGAGAAAAAGTACAAATTAATCATCTAGTTTCTAGGTTCTGATCTGTGTTTACTGCTACCAAACAATAAGTCAGTAAAGATGAGGTATATACGACGTCACAGTTTGACTGGATTAGGGATTAAACACAGGCAGATTGCTGATTTTTTGATGGTCCTCTTCTGTATCGTTTCTAGCTAATAGCAATGCATGGGCAAAGCCACAAGAAACACTCTCTATATAAATTCCACACAATGGTTTCACTTCCTGTGGTACAGTTGATGAATGTGGCTTATTTTCACCATATCCCTGTTTAAAAAAGTATACGATACAGGTATCAAATACACATTTTTGAAATCTGTCAAATATTTCATTATATTAATCCAGTTGTTATCTACTCATCGTTTATCATTCAAGTTAATTTTAATTTTATTTAATAATATGTATTTTTTTAGGATGTGTTTATTCTTTTGCTGAAAGATGTTTGCTTACAAAACAGCAAGTTTACTAACCTCATTTATAGTACATTATTTTATTTATTTTCACTATTTCCATTTCAAACATAGCTGATATTTCTATTATAACCTAAATTTTGGTTTTTTCTTCACAATTAAAAAATACTTTAAACTGAAAATTAAACAATATTAATCTATGTTGATGGATCTGAAATACCCAAATTTCTGAGTAATTATCTTATTTAATACAAAGTCTGAACTTACAAGTTCACCATACGTTGGACTGGGACCCCAGCTCACTAGACTTTCATCTGCTGCAACAACAATACTTTTGTTACTGGAAAATAAAAGAAAAGAAAGAATTGTATTTTTGGGACAATGCCTGACATACTTGTATTCTACCGTATATTATAATCAGAGTTACACTTTCTGATTAGCACCTTCAATAACAGGATAACGGTTCCTGTCAGTCAAACTCAAAAAACAAATACTAGTCTGTTGGTACTAGTTTTAATTTTTTTTACATTCTGTCATTCTTACCAACATCCCACATTGCGGATCTTCCAACCCTGCAAATCATGTACCAGTTTTGGATACATTGCTGCTTCACCAGTTGATTTCGTCTGACCCCATAAAAATAATGCTCCTGAAATATTAAACAACAAACAAGTTCTTAAAACAAAAATAACTAGCAGAAAATTATTTACAAACTGTTTAGATATTTCAACACTTCCAACTGTTGAATTTATGTTTCCAATATACCACATAACAAAAGTCCTAAACTCAGCTTACTGGCACTACCAGTGCATAAATATTAACATTATATATCTATGTATATGTACATATACACAAACATATATTAAAAAACATCCATTAGAAAAACTGTATTCCATCAATGTAATATACAATATTAGTTTTTATATCAGCAAATTCAAATAAATATTTTGAAACTTTAATGTCATAATATAGCTATAGAAAAAAAAAATAAATAAATAAAAAATAAATCTGTTGCAATAAATCAATAAATGGAAAGTATCACATCATGAAATCCTACCCATTTCAGATATTGCCATGCTAAATGTTGATCCAGCATAAATCTGAGTGGCTCCTTTGTTTGGCCCTTCAAAATTTTTAAGTAGTCGGGGCACCATTTCATCTTTAGGTACTGCATGACCAAGTCTTCCATAGCCTCCAAAACCCCAGCTGAACACTCGTTTCTTGGAATCCAGTATTAACTGTAAATGGTGTCAAATAAAACTTTTGTATTATACAGATTAATTAATTTTATCTACCTCATCAGAAAAATATATGCTGATTAATTTTTGCAAATCATAGTGTATTACAGTTTATCTTTATTAACTCTTGACTACACTTAATGATTAAACTGCTGAGGAGAGGGTAATACTCACCACATGATTGTTGCCACAAGCAATTTCTTTCACTTCCACATCTGTTATTGGTAAGACATGGTTATCCCTGGTTTTCTCAATCCACACGTTTACTTTGCGTGGAACTAATTCACACTTGAAGGAAAGCTTATTGCTGGTGACAAAGAATTTGCCATCAGTGTTATGGCCTTGTAAAAATAAAAATATTTACATTAGATTACATAATAATAACAATAAAGACAGAGAACAAATTTTTTTAAATTTGTGTAATTGGTTATTAATAATTAAATGTAAATAATCAAGATTAAAAACCTGTTTACCTAACTGTCCATACTCAGGGCAGCCAAATGTGTACATGTTGCCTCGAATATCAGCCATTGTGCTGAACTCACCACCACATTTTACTTTTCTAATTGGTGGACCTTTGTAATGGATCTGTAATCAATAAGAGAAATATAAACACAATCCAATACAATCAGCTATTGTGTGAGAAAAATTGCTGAATTGAAGATGAACTGAAAAAAAATTATTAGTCCTTTCCATTATGGTTTTGTTCATGAGACGAATCTAAATAACCAGACCAAAAGATGTATTAAGAGAGAACTGAAAACAGCAGGTGGGTTCAAAGAGGAATTACAATGTTTAAGTGGTTATAATATATTCATATAATGTATCTAAATTTAAACTATAGAACAGTGTCTATGCAAACTTCTGAAAGATCATTCTGTTAAAAATAATTGTTTCATGCTTTGTACAATATGACAAATTACTTTGGTTGGTGTTGTCACATAAGGACTTTGGTGTCCTAGTCCAAGCTGACCCATTTTGTTGTCTCCACATGAGAAGACCTTGCCTCTGTCTGCATAAATATATAAATAAAGCTGTCTAATCAATAAACAAAAATAAAAAAAATTACTTATCAATTAATTTCTGAGTAACTTTACCATATTTTCTAATCTTACATACTGCAACCACTCAGTACAAAAGGAAAGAATAATTTTGAGCATTTCTAATTTTTCACTTTATTCACTATGTAATTTGTATCATAGATTTAACAATAAATATTTTCAATTCACAAAAACATTTATATACTGTCAAATTAAGAAACAAGTGGAAGAAAAAAATTAAAAATAATCTTTTATAATCGTGTTCCAAACTCAAAAAAAAAAAAACACCACTTTTTCTAACACTGAAAGGAAAAAAAAAAATAATAATAAAAATAGCAAAGAAAATTAAATGAAGATTTGAAGTCTATAGTCATTGAAACTTACCTGCTGATAAAATAAAGTTAATTTTCTGAAAACTTTGGAATAACTGAATGTACCTGTCAGAAACAAAGTATGGTTTCTTCCACAAGCAGCATCTATAATAGTAACTGTACTGAGTCCTCCAACCAAAGTTGGAACATCCTTTCTCTCAATGTCGTCCAAGCCAAGCTGACCTTTATCATTGCGGCCTGGAATAACAGGTTTATAAATCATAATTTAATTATAAAACAACATATTTATAAATTATAATTTAATTATAATACTTATTTATAAATCATAATTTATAAAACGTAATTTAATTATAATACGTGTTTATAAATTGTAATTTAATTATAATGCAAAAAAAGAAAAAACCTCAGAACACATCTGATTATATTGTCTTGCACTTAACATTAAAAATAGTTTTCACTGACTTTGTACATGAACAAAATGTAGAGAATTAGTATAAGTTATAACCAATCCTGGAGCAGACTACACTGTGACAAATCTTTCTGTGTGTGAATGAGTAAGTCTCTTTCCCACCAATGTATTATTTTTTTATAAGAGAAATATTTTGTTACAGGAAATAACTATTTAAAAATGTTTTGTTTATTGACTGCTTACCCCAAGTATACACTTTGCCTTCATCACTAATGGCAACACTGTGACAGGCTACACAGCTTGACACCACAGTCCTGATTTTTATTCCTTCTAAAGCTCCTATTCGGTGCGGTGACCATAAATTAGGACCACCTCGGTTTTTACCTAGAATAGAGGTTACTGTCAATAACAAGTTTTACAACATATGAAAATAAACTGGATGTTCCAATTTTAATTTGTATGACTTGAAAACAACAAATTATGCCAATAAATATTATTTGTTACACATATGAAAAAGCTTCAGAAATGTAGCTTTCTTCAACATTATATTTGGAACTTAAATTCCCAAAGTAACAGGACTGTTTTTGTATGAAATAAGATAGGCTCTTTTTGAAAGTTATTAGACATACATGTATATAATGAAAAATAAGTTAATAAAATATTTGATTTATGTAAGAATTATAAGCTGTAAGAGATGAACAATTAAAGTGTAAAACTGTAAATATCTCAAAATAATCATAACAAACTCAGAAACCAAGACAGTTATAGTTAAAAAAACACAATTAACTTACTTCCTTTGGGGATCGATTTACGTCCGATGAGATCCCAATTAGTTCCACCTGTAAACAGTAACACACCAGTGACTGAAGATTCACTCTTTAAAATCTAAATTAAAAACAACACAAATTAATTATAATTAATTAAAAAAAAGTAATAATAATAACAATAACAACAAGACCAACAACACAAACACAAAAAATATTCTCTCAATTAGTAGAGTGACATCATAAAATATGTAGAAACTAGCAAACTTGTCTGAATAATGATATCTAGTTTATACTGCAAAATTCATTTTTCAAATGTCACAACAGCATACAGCATATACTGATTTTTGATATCTCAAGAAATAAATATATAACTAGCTAAGGGATAAAAAATATGAAGAAAAAAATAATAATAATAAAAATAGTAAAAAACTTTCAAAATCACTCTAATTCAAACTATTAATTTCTTGAAACCTTTTTTTTTATTTCAAAGAAATTTATACAAAAAAAAAAAAAAAAAGGATGGAGAATTTATTTTTTCAAATCAATTATCTTATTTATTAAATGGCTGCTGTTGCTCTCAGCCTGTTTAATTTATCAAGTATGACTTTATTCCAGGTGTTGAGGTCAAAGATCTTACAATTTATAAAGACTTCTACTAGAAGTGATTAAGTGATTGCCCATTTCTTTCACACTGAATGTTAGTCCTCATGTATACAGTAAGGGCAATTTGCATCCATTTTTGTTCAATACAGTTAATATTTTATTTTTACACAGCAGCATTAGTTAAATACCAGTAAATCTTTTATTTGATCACACATTTGTTTTATTGTAGAAAGGATGCTTCTAAGACCTATTAATGTTTCGTACTGAATTTATATTTAAATAATTAGCATAATTCAAATTTAAAAACCTCATAAAACATTTTAATACACCATACAGTATTTTCTACTGAATGTATTAATTAAAATGTTTTCAAACAATTTATCTCATACCAAAACAATGGAAATATTTGTCATTCACCCAGTTTATAACGTATTATCATAAAAATTAAACATACATACACAAACAAAGCCAAGAATATTCAAACACACACACACACACACACACACACACAGAGAAAAATTTGTTTTATATAAAAACCCACACATACATTAACATATAATTTTAAACAAGGGGCAATTACTTCATAATTTTTTTTCTTAGTACCATTCGGAAAACGAAAGGAAGAACTGTCCATTCAAAGGGAAGACATTCTTTGCTGAAAGTCAATCAAATTACAATTCAAACAATTTTCTGTGCAAGAATTAGAAGTCATTCAGATGTTATTTATTTACTGATATTAAAATATGTATGTTTAAAAAGTAATAATAATTATATTCATTGATTTGAACTTCACTTCTAGGATGTTTACACCTTTGCTAAGGTTGATTTCAATGATTTCAATGACTAAATAATATTATCAGGCAACTAACTACCAGATAATTTTTATTCATCAAAGAAAATTTGTATTCATTAGCATCCCTTGCTTAACATAAAGAAAAACAAAAAGCAAACAATATTACAAATAAATAAAAATCATATGTTTATAATCTTCATATTAACAGACACAATTTCACTATCACTATTTACTAACATATTCTTTTAGAAACTTTGCTTATTTTTTTGATCAGCTTCTGCGATATTAACAGAAATTGTTACTTTATGCATGACTAGTACAACTGTAATATAAAGTGTTAACAGAGTTCATCGCTGTTATCACCATAAATTTGTAAATATAAGCTGAAATATAACTGGTGCTTCACATTAAACAATAAAAGTCATATAAAGTAGGAAACAGCAAACAGGCAGTTAGACTCTTCAATTTACACTTCAACAGTATTCATATTTATCTGTAATAGGAATTAAAAAATAATAATAAAATTTGGTATTTGGTAATCATTTTTTTGCTTTTTTGTGCATGTGCATGTGTGTTTATGTTAAATTACCTCAAGAAAAAATTAATATCTGAATGCTATAAAAAAATTCAAAAAAAAAAAAAAAAAAACGTTTCCTAAACAATTTTTATTTGTTGTAATATCAAATGTGATATATGATATATTACATACATTTACCCATCTTAACTATTAGTGTTAAGTGCATCACTGTATACATCATTAATGACATTACAAATAAAGTTATAAACAAATTACCAAAAAAAAAAGCAAAAAAAAAAAGCAAACATTTCTTTGTATTTGAATCAATTTATGATTAAATTGATTTAAAAGTAAAAGCTTCTTGTATATACTGTTATGAACGTGCCATATAATCTTTATCCTTTATATATATATATATATATATATATATATATATATATATATATATATACATATATGTGTATGTATGTATTAAACACACAGTTCTTTTATACAAGATTATCTATGTTCTAGTTATTCGCTAAATGAAGTAATATTATACTATTTTATAGCTTTTATTTTCTAAATTTCATTTATTTTACCTCTTTACTTTTTGTTCATTATTCTCCAAAACTTGAACAATTTAAATATCATTAAAACTATTTTATTTTAGAATTAAAATTAGCTCACAATGTCAACATTAGATGATTCATTGTTCTCGTAATCGTATGTCCCTCCATTTCCAGCAGTTTCAAAATCTGAGTCGTCAGAATCAGCCTGAGCAGTCATTTTTCTTTTCTTTGTGTGAGATTTTGAGTCACCGCCTCCATTTTTACGTTTTGGAGGCATATTTTACGATTTTACTTATGTTTGTGAAAGATTTACAACAAAACCGCCAAAGTGTGTCGTTTGTCGACCGATTTTTTATCATAAAAAGTTTCGATGATGCGCTTAAGGATTTTTCAAACAAATTATGAATATCAGTGTATTTTTGTTTATGTAAACGCTTCCAACGTGATGCTGTACAACTGTCAACTGATTTTATTGCAATAAAAAACCCCATCAAAGTGGTTATTTAAAGTAAGAATTATTTTACAAAATTATAAAGCAAATTCTAAAAATTAAAAAGTGATATAAACCAAAGGAACAGAGCATCGACAGACTTCAAGCGGGTATGAAGTGCTTAATAACATACTTTCTGACCGAAGTGCTCACTTGATTACATTAAAGACTCTCTTAACCAAACTTTTAAATATAATCACACACACACACACACACACACACACACACACACACACACACACACAGATTACATAAATTGTCGGACTATTCTTTAGAAATATATATATATATATATAGTCTGAAATCTAGTTATTGAAACTGAGAATAACCAAATTATTTACTTCTATACCGCTAGATTACCTTTCGCTAGGGCTATTTTATCCCGTTTGTATTAGTTTAATTGATAGGATGAAGTCAGAGCTAATTATTATTTTATCATCTCCGCAGTTAAATGGATTAATTTTATTTTACGATACAGAAATATGCAGATTTTTAATTGTTACGTCTGCTCGTTCATTATATGAGTGAATATTTTAATATAGGCAAGCACATTTTAACATATTACTGAATATATTTAAATTAAAAAATAAAAAAAAAAAAAAAAAAAGAAGTTACAAATAGTTGCTTATTCTACGGGTCGGCAACCCATGGTCCGCGAGCCTCATCCGGCCCTCCAACTGAACATTTAAACCTCAAATCCTAGAATTGAGAGAGAGAGAGAGAGAGAGAGAGAGAGAGAGAGAGAGAGAGAGAGAGAGAGAGAGAGAGAGAGAGAGAGAGAGATGTGTGTATATGTGTGTGTGTGTATGTGTGTATATATACACACACACACACACACATACATACATACATATATATTTACATAAAATACATTTGATAACTTGACTCTCCTCAAAAACACTGCATAGCTGTCTGGCCCCCTCTCTCCAAAAGGTTGCCGACCCCTGCCCTGTTCGAATAATAGCCTTCTGGAAAGTAAATATATTATTTTAGATAAGTTAGCGAAGACATACATAATAAGACAGATCCACAGTATTCAATATTTTCATTTTTAAAATTATTATTATTATTATTTATTTATTCATTTTATTATAATAACGATTTATATATATATATATATATATATATATATACAGGGTCATTAAAAAAATCCCACTACACTTTTAATTTTAATTAAATGAAAACAGCTTTATGGATTTGAATAAAAATTAGTCGTGAATTTTGTAGCGGGACTTTTGAATGACCCTGTATACAAAAAATCAAAATTCAAAAATCCATTGAAAAAAATTATATATATATATTAATTTTTTCTTGTGATTTTTTTTTTATTTTTTTTTTTATTTATTTTATTATTATGATCTATTTGATATTTTGAACGCGATCTCCAACAATGAATTTGTCTGAAAGCTGCTATGAACGGTTCGAACGTTGAATTTAATTAACTGCCGAATGTGACGAACTATAATTACGGACTATAGCTGTGATATTTTGATGTTAGCTACATGAGGTAACAACTATATTTAATTTTGTCCTCATTGCAAGAAACAGAAATAATCAGACTAATTTCAAATACGACAAAAATCTTTGAGATCTGAAACAAGGAACTGAAAAAGGAACTGAAAACAGAGATTATAGAACATATTATTATTAATAACATGTTATAATAATAACCGGATTTTTATTTTATTTTATTTTTTATTACTATTATTATTAAAATGTAAATTTTTTATTTATTTATTTATTTATTTTTATGTAGCTTATTTTATTTTATTTTAGGTTTCTGTTTTTTTGATTGGCATTAATAAAATAAAAAGTAGTGACACATGAAAATGTATATTCCCTTAATGTGAACCGGAGTTAACCAGAATTTCTGTGAAAAGATGAGTGCGGTGAATAGTTCGCGGCACCGTTGAGAGGGTAAACCACCTGGAAATCAGTGGATCGAATCTGTTGTATTGTTGATTCTTCCCTACCGTGATGAAACAAATATAAATGGAAATGTTATGTTTTGTCAGAAAAGCGTATTTCTTTAAAGGCGCATTACTTGGTACTCTGCTAGCATTTGCTTTCAAAACAGTAATCATAATCATCTGCCTCGTCGTTACAGTTAATAAAATAACCTTTAAAATATATCAATGGCTCTTTGCTCCGCTTTCCATATTTTTTATTAATGTATGTATAATTATTAAAGCTAATCAATGAAGAACTCTACATAACTGTAGAAATTAGGTTTTCAAGAAAGAAACCGAAAATACGTAGACCGTTAAATAAATAGATAATGAATTGTCCTACTGGTCTGATAAACTCCTGCTGCAGTTACACTTATCAATATTCTTTCCATTAATATACATATATCCATGGCCGTAACTAGACTTTTGAAATGAGGCAAAAACACTTAATCGCCGATAAACCTGTTTGACGTTTGGTATCTGAAGTCAGTTGTGTCTTTCATCGCAACGATGTCAACTGACTTCAAACGGTAACCAAGGTCATACACGAATTCATTCAGTGCATATCGTTTCTATCGGAATAGAGATTTACATTTTATATTTTTGAATAAAATCTTTGTATAAAAAATAAAATTAAAAAGATCGTCAATTTCGGTATGAGGCATTTGCCTGATTTGCCGCTTTGTAGATACGGCCATAATATAATATATATATATATATATATATATATATATATATATATATATATATATATATATTATTTAGTTGCTGTTAGTGGGCCTACATGGTCTGTTAATATAAAGAATTTTCAGAAATTTGTAAACATAACCAATACCAAAATATATTTCGTATAAAGATGATAGAGAATTTTTAACAGTAACTTTTAGCGCCATCAGTTTTTATGTAAATCAGCAAGCATGAATTATTTATTCAGTTTAGAAGAAAAATAAAATATAATAAACAATAATAAAATCCATTATAAAATCATTTAAATATAAAAAAAATGAATAGTCACGACCACATTAAAAATTCCAGTGCCCTCCGCTCCCTTGACCCACATATTCTACTGCCCGGGCTCGATGAATTTACATTAAAAAAGTTTTACGCCCCTGGTTTGAAGTGCATGGTTCTGGAGTTGCCATTGATATTTTAAGAGGATTTCGACAAAAGAACTCGAGCTAGGGTAAAGTGTTTGTAAAATAAACAAAATCCAGTTGGCCTAATTCCGTTGTGACTGGTAGGTAGGAGGTAGGTTCGTTTTACACTGCTCAAAATAATATGTGCCGCTTAATTATAGATTTCAAAATAATTTAGTGCTGATGGCAAGATAATAGGTTTTGTTTTGGCCAAAATCATTTATTTCTGTATGTATGGATGAATGCATGGATTTTTGTATGTGTGGCATATGTTTGTGTATATATATTTATCTATATACATGTAATTATATCTGTATACGAGTATTATGCTATGTTTGTATTAATGTCCATTGTTATGGTGTATTTTTTTGTTGTTGTTTTTGAGTTTTTGTGTTATTATTATTACTATTATTATTATTATTATTATTATTATTATTATTATTATTATTATTATTATTATTATTATTATAGATTTTACTGTCATGGCTTATATAATAGAGAAAAAAGAGACACCGAGATTAACATACCTGCCCAAGACAGGCAAACTTAAAACGGGCAGAGACGTCGTTGTAGACTACTACAGCGATTCTGATGAAAAACAAGTACATGACATCCTCAAATACATTGTCAACGAAGAGGGCGATTCCTACCCGTATCTAGACATGTCACGTATAGAAGATTTTCGAGCTTACTACCTTTCCCATGATGTTTTCGTTTGCCGAGACTCCAGTACGCACGAAGTTCTTGGAGCCTTTTACGTAAAACCGAACTTTCCAGGACGGTCTTCACACATTTGTAATACAGGATTCATTGTTAAGAAAACAGCACGTGGAATAGGAGTAGGAAGCTTCATGGTCCCACAATTCCTGCACTTTGCACGTGACTTGGGTTATCGTGCGTCATTTTTTAATCTTGTTTATGCAACGAATACGTCATCCGTGGCACTGTGGCGAAAGTTTGGATTTAAAGAAATAGGCGTGGTACCGGAAGCCGGTTATTTGAAGGGAACTGGTTACACTGACGCTTTACAGTTCTACTATGACCTCACAACTATTCCTCAGACCGATAAATAAAAACTGTAATACAAAGAACTATTCAGCCATTATAGTGGTTTGGGATCTTTACAAAATAAACAGAGAAATGTCTGTTTTTTTCTCTGTTAATATCTATGCAGAGATCAAACAAAGTATCAATGATTATGAAAATAAATTTAAAATTAATGAATAAAGATAAAACATTATCTGATTGAAAGTCTTTGTTCTGAACACTACTTTAACTACCACTTCTGCTACTACTACGATTGCTACTGTTATCACTTCTACTAAAGTATTACTTCTGCTGATGCAACTACTACTACTGCTGCTGCTGCTGCTACTTCTACTACTACTAATAATAAAAGGTACAAATTGGATATGTTTTCCATTTAATAAAACATGTTGCATATTCGGCTAGATTATGAAACGGTTCGATTTCTTTCTATTTAAAAAAAAAATAACCTGGTTGTTAACCTGATCTAAATTAAGCCACTGTTACCCAAATATATAAATTTATAATGTAATAATTATCATATTAAAGCAAAGCCTTTTTGTCTAAAATGAGTATGCATCATATTCCCTTTCTTTTCCAGTATTTTTGTTTTATTTATATACTTTTTTTTTTGCTGTTGTTGTTTTTGTTTTTCTTACTTTCATTCATCTTCTTCTCTTTTTTTTTTTTTTCCTTCTTTTTTCTAAAAACAATCAAACAAATAAATAAATGATGAACATTCCTGTCTTAAACACAAACAGTAATTATTATATCAAACGTCATACAACCGTGACTTATTCTGAACAGAGTTTCTGTTGTTTAAACTAGGAAAAATCAGTGTTTTATTTGACTGGGATCCTTATTCATTCATTCATTCATTCATTTCCACACTTTTCTGTTTCTTCTTCTTCTCGCCTTTTTTTTAAATTTTTTTATGAATATATAAATAAATAAATAGTAATATGAACATGACTAGTATCCTTGAACAATCCCTGAACGAATCTTTTTTTTTTTTCGACAATAATAAAAATGATAATAAAAACAACAACAAAAACAATACCATCTGCAATAATAAAACAAACAAGAGTATTTTCAGCTTTCATTTCTTTTTCTTCAGCTATCTATCTCTGTCTCTGTGTCTGACTATTCCTCCAACCATCGTTCCTTTCATCAACCGGTCAATCTGTCTGTATTTACTTTATAAAAACAAGCAGTACCAATAACCAAAACATATCGTCAATAACTTACATAAACAAATCACTCCCGTACATCCCGTTCTGATCCACGTATTCGATTACTGATCATTGTATTTTCTGATATAATCACAGCGTCAAGAGAACAACAAATAAAAAGATAAAATATCTTGCTGGTTTCTTTATAAAATTATTCTGAAATATGAAGAAGCCTGAAGATTATGAACATAGGTAAATAGCGTAATTTTTATTTTGTTCCAGTTATTTTGGTTTTAACCATGCCGGCTAATGGTAAGTCGCATAAACTAGAGTAAAACACACTTGCACGCATGCACGTACACTCACTCACTCACACACACACACACATTAGTAATTCTTATAGCATAAATTTGTTATATATTCTATATTCTGGGTCTTCTTTTTGCCTTTTCGTTTCTATTTTATTTTATTTTATTTATTTATTTATTTCATAGAATAATAATAATAATAATAATAATAATAATAATAATAATAATGACGATATTATTATTGTTGTTGTTGTTGTTGTTGTTGTTGTTGTTTTTGTTGTTATTATTATTATTGAAATTATTTGTTATGTTGTTGATGCTGCTGTGGCTATTATTATTGCTGTTGTTGCTACAACAACTTTATAATTTTATGACATGTCGACATATTTAAAATTAAATGTCATTCTTAATTTTTCTCACTAGGTGCGACTGCTGGAAACATAGCCATAAAGTCAGCATGTTTCTCTTTGAAATTAAAATTTTTAATTAGTATCGCAGCTTCCATTGTAGCAGTGTCCATAATTGTAGCTGTAACAGTTACAGGTGAGTTTCGTCAAAATCTGTCTTTTATTAATATACAAAGTAACATAAATGGGAAACGTTTAAAAAGAAATTAATAGTCTCACACTGCAGTTGTGTAGTAATCATTTCACTATAGGTATAAAATTTATATTTTTATGTTTATTTTATTTCTTGTTTTATTATTATTTTTTTAATTTCTTATAATTATATTCTGAAATCTCAAAATTAATAATTACTTACCTTAGTTTACTGAGATGTTCTCTGATAAGTATCAAAAAAATTTTAGGATTTAATTTTTTTTTTTTTTTTTTTTTTTTTTAGAGCTAATGAACTATGACAGCATTTTCTTTAATAATTCTGAATCAATAATTTTTATTTTTGTACATTTATTTATTAATGTTTTTCTAACTGGTTATTTTCAGAATCCTCAACATTTTATTGTAAATTTTATTTTTGGTGATGCTGATACTGATGTCTTTCTTACCTTCCGGTTTTAATCTGTTTATCGATTTTTAAATACAGTGGAACCTCGAGTTACGAACTTAATTCGTTCCAGAACTAGGTTCGTAAACCGAATTGTACGAAAACCTAAACGATGTTATTGTCAGACACACGAACGCCCCTCTCATGTTTTGCAGTTATTTCTTTCTTTACCTCTACAATTATACTTTCCACCAGCAGTATCGCTCTCACGTTTTGTTTTCTTACGCGCCATATTGAAAGGGTATAATAAAAAATATATATACACATAAAAGCAGCAACATTTTAAAAAACGCGATTAAGCTGCAACTGCTATCGATGATCAAAGTCCCTAATTCATGATATATATTTGCTACAGGGCATGCCTATAAACCTTACTTTGACCTCGGTTTTGACGTAAGCATCTATTCTTATCTTTACAAGATGTTGACGTCAAAATCGACGTCCAAAGAAAATTTGTCGTGGCGCGTCGCTGTAGTTCGTAACTCGGAACATTATTCGTAAATCGAGACAAACTTTGCCCATCATCACGGTTCGTAAATCGATTTGTTCATGCTTCGAGGCGTTCGTATATCATCAACCTTTTTTTTTTTATACAGTGTTAAATGGAAATAGTTCTGACTCAAACATCTCAACAATGGACCAGACAACTACTCCCTCGGAGACATTTACAGGAGAGATATCTACGACTGGCACGACACAGAGTTCATCAGATAAAACAACATATATTACAACAGTGTCAACCGAGTCACCAATAATTTGTCCAAAAAGTAATTATAATGTTTTATGTCCCTTTTGACGTAAAAGATAAGTTCTGGAAAACGTTTATAACATGTACTAGACCAGTATGGTCGTATTCATTAACATTATTTCATATACATAAGCACGGCAGAATATCTTGACCGTCGACATTACTACATTCAGAAAATGGTTTTTGTAATACATCATATGCAACCCATCAAACAATTTTTGTTTTCATCGTCACTTATAATTAATAACGTTGATAAAATGAAGGTGATAACTAGCTCTCTATTGTAGGAATGTTTCTGCTTACAGATTTCACTAGAACTGTAATCTTCATGCAAGCTGATGTTACGACGTACAAACTGTTTTTCAGAGGCGGCGTTACACCCTATAACGTAAATGGTAAGTAAGGAAAAGTCATAATTTATACTTTTTAAATTTAATTTAATTTTTATTATTTTTATTTTGTTTAATGTATTGAATTCATTGGGGGGGGTTCTTGTTTCATTCTTCCTCTTTAATATGGTTTAAACAGATAGTTTAGAAGAAAACTAAATATATCAATAATAATAATAACAACAACAACAACAACAACAACAACAACAACAACAACAACAACAACAACAAGAGCAACAACTTTGAAACCATGGCATTGGTAATATGTTTACAGTGGCAATCTTTATTAGTCATGACAAAAAAAAAAAATAATAATAATAATTAAAATTCCACTAATATAATATATTAATACGTATACGTAAATAAGTAATGCGTCATTTAGTGGTTCCTGAATGGATGAGCATTATATGTTTAAAGAGATGGGGATATTTTTTGTTAGTGGTTTATTTTTTACTTTATTTTTTTTTTTTTTATAAACATTTAAAAAAATATTTATACTTGCAGATGGCATGTCATGTGCATCTAACGTGGACTCCCACGACCCCTGTGCCGTAAGAATAATTCACAACGGTCTAAGAACCGTCGGCAATTACTCCGCCTATAACGCTTGGGCGAAGGGAGACAACTACCTGGATTGGTATGGACCGGAAAATGGACAGAAAGAATATGGCGGAGTAATCGCTGATGGAACACCAGCAGGAAAGACCACGAACGATTCAAAGTTTTTAGACACTTGGCATCCACTGAACACGTAACTTTACTATAGTTAGCTCATTTAAATATGAAACCACTTTGAAGTCATCAACCGTATTCAAGTGGGATTTCTTAGTTGTCTCCCTTCTTAAATTATGATATGTCATACATTATAATCCTGTCGCAAATTTAATTTCAGGTATCTTTTGCCGAAGCTTTGCCGATTTCTCTGAAATTTGATAAAATATCTATCTATCTATCTATCTATCTATCTATCTATATATATATATATATATATATATATATATATATGAATAGTTGTTAAGTATAAGGCACGTAGCTACAGCCTCAAAACAATGGCTCATTTTATCGATCTGAAACAATATTTATGCTTTCCCATAGAGTGTAAAATATATAACGATACCTGAATTAATCATATTAGACAGTATCCTATCAGTGAACTACATTCCGCTTATCTAATATAATTATTAATTATCTTACTGCTTTTGATTAAGGAATGGTTTTATTTGTTTCAGTTTTGGCGCCAATTACTGGCTGGCAGACTTGTGTATGGACTGCAGCCAGACAATTAGCAACTGGTTTGAAATCAAATCGATTATTTCCGATGAATGGGAGCACGACGTTAGTCAGCCTTTAGTTTGTGATGGAACAGCTCCATTATCCGACAGATCAAAATCTTTTTCTAGTGGGAACCATATTGGTCGCTGCGGGAAAATTAACGTTTTTAAAAGAAATGATGACAGTTGTGTCATAAACAATTTCTATTCATATTTGCACACAACTTCGAACTTTGGTTCAACTGTAGCACCATCGACAAGTGCGATTGTTACATCAACTGCTACAACTGTTACTGCTAGTAATTCTGTCACCAGTTCAGGTTTGACGATAACAACACCTCCAGCCACATGTTCTGATGGTAAGATTACATCACAAATTAAATAATGATACTGACATATAGCTAAAGTAATTTTAAATACTCTAACATGCCCAATTTTGATAAAATTATAATCTTTACAACAATACTCTACTTTGCTTTTTGTTCACAGTGACCTATTTGAATTATATAATGATACTTCTACATGGCTAACGTTACTTTAAAGACTTTAAGAAGACCAGCTTTGATAAAATTATAATCTTTATAACAATAATCCATTTTGCTTTTTGTTCACAATGATCTATTTAGTTCTTCGCATTTGGAAACATTTTAAACATCGATTATTCCTTAACAATTATATATTTTATAATTTGTAAAATTTTGAGTCAAATTCACTTCTAAAATTTCTTACTGGAGTTTAATTAGCTTTTGTTAAAGAAATAAACTCAAACATAAACAGGTAAAGAATTATTGTTCTAGAAGTCCGGTTACAAATAAAAAAACTAAAAAGTTTTTTCTTTCCTAGGTTTCAACAAGACTGTAATTTTGATTCAGTCACAAACAGTGTTTGGTGAAAACCTGTTTGTACGAGGAGGAAATGATCACAGCCGGGTATTAGGTGATGATGTATATATGTCTGCTTAAAGAAGCCAGATTGTGTCTGTGTGTGTGTGTGTGTGTGTGTGTGTGTGTGTGTGTGTGTGTGATAAAAGGTTGGATTTCAAAGTTTGGTACCCCATTCAGAAGACGGACAATATACCACTACACACATACATACTCATACACACAAACTGCTGATTAAATAAATAATCACGATCACTTAGATTAGTACTATGCTATCTGTTCTGTGCGTCAAACATGACGACGAACGACAGCATAAACTCAAGTAATCTGATAAGATTATCTGAGGTAAAAGTGAGTATAAAACTCAGCCTGGAATCGTCTTGAGTCCCCGTGCAGATTGTGAGGCCATAAGCTCTAGTTTATCTTGTACCTGAATCCGGCACTGGACCAACATAATTAATATTTCTATCCGATAGACTGCTGCCGAATATACTAAGCAGGCATTTATAAATAACATTCATTCTTTTGACATCGACCTTATATTATATAAAATAGTAAATATCTTACCAACAGTGAAAATTATATTAATATTTAGAAGTCTTTAGGATCGTTTTTCCAGTATCTACATTTCAAAGTTCAAAGGCGGGCACGTCACCGGAAAAACCTAGCAAATTCAGTACCGCGGCCATGACGTGCAAAACATACATATTATTTTTCTCTTTATTATTTTCATATAACGACAAAAAGCATAAAAAATATATAAAAAATAAATAAATAAATAATAATAATAATAATAATAATAATAATAAAAACAACATTAAAAAAACAACGATATTATCATTTTCGGGAGAATGAATACATTTCTGTATAACGAACAACCTTTACCACATTTGAATGTTAAAGGTTTACTGTCTAGCACTATAATATTTTTTTAATTATAATAATTCGTGTATACTGTTTTGTTAATTATTATTATTATTGTTATTGTTGTTATTATTATTTTAATTAATTTCTTTTATTATTATTAACATTATAATTTTTTTTTTTTCAACCAACATAAAGACTTGCCTATAATTTTTGTGGATTCAAGATTTGATCTCAGTACATTTTGATTAAAAGCCGATGATTTTATCAGATTTTTATGTATGTTTTTAGCACATAATTGTTGCATATTTTTTCTTGAACTGTTCACTGAACATTAATAGTAAATACAGTGAGAAAGAAGAGAAAAACTAAGACAGTTGTGTATTTTTATATTTTCTTCAGGGGAATGTCTAACCAATGTCTCTGATTATAATCCGTGTGCAGTGAGAATGTATCACAGGGACCCACCCGTTGATTCCGCTTACTCAGCTTGGTCAGTGGGAGACACTTTCCTAGACTGGTATGGATCAGAAAATGGTCAAGGACAGTTTAACGGCAAGCATGCTGAAGGAAGCCCAATGATGTGGACCACTAATGACAGATCGAACCCTTCATGGAATCCCCTTAACACGTAAATGACGCATTTTAATAATTTAGAAGCTTTATAGTTCAGCTATGTGTCACAAATAAGACTTTGTTATTAGTGAAAATCATGGAGTAAGAAAAGAATGAAAGAAATCACTGTGAAATACTAGATTTCAGAGTTAATATTTAAAGAATAATAATAATTAAAAAAAAACTGTATTCAGTCTATTTAGTCTGTAACATTCTTCAAACAGTGTAACAAAATTCAGATACAAATGCATTTAAAAACAGCTAGATATGTTAGATTTCTCGTAGTTTACTTCCACTATGATTTACAGATTCGGAGATGGTTACTGGTTAGCTGATTTGTGTATGAACTGCAGTCAGACAGTCAGTGGTTGGTTTGAGTTTAAATCTGTTATAACGGGTAACGAATGGGAAAATGACATCAGCCAGACTACAAGATGCACGGGGACAGCAGCAGACTCGGAAAGAAAAGCTCCATTCACGACAAGAAATCACGTTGGATATTGCGGAAAACTAAACGCTGTTGTTAGAAATCGTGCAGACTGTATAATAAACAGTTTATAAAATAACAAGTTAACAGTTTTAATTAAACTTTATATTTATTTATTATTTATTGTTACATATTAGAAACAATAATTACGATTTCGTTCACACTGATAGATTTTTCGGTGGTTCTTTGGCGTGTCATCTACGCAATCTAGTGATCTACACCGAGCAAATTCTAATTATTTTGTTTATTCTTGGGGGTTTTATTTTTTTGTTTTTCACGGCATAAATTTATAATTCATAGAAACAAGGGGTAAAAAGTATACTTGTTATTTTTCACGGCAGAAAGGAAACAATTTTTCATTTTATTTATAGGAACAAGGGCTAAAAAGTATACTAATATGAATAATTTTATCGATGAATTGAATAAACATCTGCTAGAAACGCAAGTAACAGATCTTCAGCATTCTTCCTCATCTGTAGCCAACAGAAATAATCAAGGGTGATTGGAAGGTTCTTTAGTTCACTTTTCTCATCTTCAAAATTCGAATTTTCGAATCTATCCATGTATGTATATGTATGTATCATGCATCTTTAACGTTTTTAAGATCTTCCTCTTATAATATAGAAATTTCGTAGATTTTTGTTGTTGTTATTGTTGTTCGCCCTTTAAGTTGTAGATCACTCGCCAAAGTCGCCTCGATTTTTCTCCTCCACCTTTTATAACGAAAACTGATTTCACAAAATTATAGAAAAACCCTTTTAAGAAATCCTGTTGTTACACCAATATACAAACAGACGTGCATATCGATACACTCGAATCGTGCATGCATACACTTACCCATGTACATTTAATTAGATATTTCACCGTTTGATCAGTCAGTCAAGGTATATTAGCTGTAACGGAAAACCTTCAACGAAAGTACTTGGGAGACATGCGCTCTACCACCAAAAACTGCGTGTGCCTTAGTATAATTATTATAATTGCTTTTCTGGCTTTAGTATTTTTGCAACTTTTATTTGTTTGTTTTTGTGTGTGTGTGTGTGGGTGTGTGTGTGTGGGTCTGGGTTTGTATGTGTGTTTGTATGTGTGTGTGCATGTGTGTGTGTGAAGACTACAGAAACCTACAGATACCTGTCTTTAAGAAAGAATTTTAGTGTCAAAATCTGCTATTCTCTTTGATCCTGTTGATTCCAGCAGAATAAGGACTAGTGTTAACCAAGTAACTGTAAAAAAAAAAAAAAAAAAAAATAATAATAATAATAATAATAAATAATAATAATAATAATAATAATAATAATAATTAAAAAAATAATAACAAATAAATAAATAATAATAATAATAATAATAATAATAATAATAATAATAAATAAATAAATAAATAAAATATTGAAATACATATCTAGTTCTTTTTTGAATAAATCAAATTGAGTGTGCTTTGTAATATTATCTGATGTCACAAGGAAAATTATTTTATTTCAACCGAAAAAAATAAAATAAAATAAAATAAAAAACCAAAAAAAAAGAAAAAAAAAAGTGTTGTTAATGTGTACCATTGTATAAGAAAAATGGTCTGAATGTATTCTGCATTCTTCAGAGTAATGTTTATTTCTTTTTGCCGTCCAGTGTTGATTAATAAGTACAACTACAAAAGATTACAGTTTTAAAAATAACTGTTCTGCCATAATCTATAGCAATGATGTCATCGAGTACAGGGCCGATCTGTTCGCAAATATAAATCGAAAAATGCAGTTATCGGTCTATCATAAACGCCATGATGTAACTATTCCTCTATTAAAATTGTAAAATGGCGGCATTAAAATGTATTTTAACAATATTATTTTATTGTCATATTTTGTTATGAACGATCATAGGTTGCACAATAACGTAGAAGTATAAACAATCATACTAGACTATTTATTAGTACCTCCAGATGTAATCTTTAAGATATATTTACGTATTGTAATAACGAAAATCCACGCTCAACCTGTTTAGAAATAATAAAGCCGTGTTATATAAATTCAAAACATTTATAAAGAAAAATAATAATATATTACTGTGGATAATTTTTTTTTTTTTTTTTTTTTATAGAGGGCTCATATTTAGTCGCAGTTAAATCAACGATTAAAATACATTTATCAGAAAAAATACCATTACAAAGGTTTAAAAAAGTGTTTGATTTATCGTCAGTATTATTCTTTTTCTGAAGACAGAGCTACACATACACAATATTTCACTTAATTATTAGTCTGAACATAGTCCCTACCAACAAGTAATAAAAGAAAAAGGAAACATCGATTATGATTGGTTCACTTTAATAACGACTATATTTAGCAATATCGTCAGCTGAAAGGGATTTCCCAATCACATGACATTTCCAGTTCTCGTGACTAGTTGTATTTTGATAAATAGAAAATAAAAAAGCAACATTTACTTCTTTTCAGTTAGTTATTTTATTCGTCGTACATAGTTACAGCAGAAATAGTTGTTATTAGCAGTTTATTCGAAATAAAACAGCCAAATATTTCCCTTTTTAAGAAGTGACCTATGTTCCGCTGCGCATTAATATATTTGTTTACATCAGCAAAGAGGAGAGACGCCATATTGTCAGACTAGTCAGTAAAGCTTTGTTTTGGTAAATCTTTTTCTCTACGAACGTCTAATTATGAAGTGGCAATACAAAGAAGAGCATCCATTCGAAAAGAGGAGAGCTGAGGGAGAAAAAATCCGCAAGAAGTATCCAGATCGTGTTCCGGTTCGTATATACAATTCAAATTAAGTGTCACTGTCATATTTGTATAAATTTTTTCTATTATTTTTTAATCAGTTTTATATATTTGATACGACGTCAGCAGTTGATTATGACATTATTGAATGACGCGACTGCAGTTCCCCCCTTTATTATTTGCATCAACTAACCGGAATATTTAACAATTGTATTTTAAATAATTATTTGACGATATCTTTCCGAACAATTGAATTTCGTCATTAATGAAACTACCGTTTAATAAATTCTTCCTGAAAAATCATTGATATAATTTGAATTTAGTTTTACATTTATTACGTAGCAAATTTATTATCGTTAAATGAAATTACAATAAAAGAAAAATAGAAATGAAATAAATTATATTCATTTCAACACAGGGCTATTACTGGCTTTTTAAAGTCAAACATTTTGATAATCATAATATGTGTTGTATTTACTTATTTATGTATATAAATATTGAGGGGTCAGAAATTTAACATTTGATTCTAATATACACACGTATGTTTTTATTCTTTGGTTATTATTATTATTATTATTATTATTATTATTATTGACATTTCATCCAGTTAGAATATTCAGATTTTTCGGAATTAAAATTATATTTAATACAAATACTGACCATTAATTTGAAGTTAACTATCAACAGCTGTTCTGGGATTCTGTTTGACAGCTAGTTATTGTGAGTAAATTCATTAATGACTAATTGGCATGTACCAACCAGAACAGTATCAGTTTTATAATTTCCACAAATAATCTATGGATTTACTTAATTTTATCCTCATTATTAAAAACTGCATAGGTAATTTATTTTAAAAATATTTTCTTATTTTTTTAAGTTGTTAAATGGTAATGTGCATTAATCTGTGGAATTAAAATATGTCTTACTGTCTGGTGAAACTAGTCATTTGTTAAGCTGATTTTTAAGAAGTAAAAATATTTTAATGAAGCAAACCATTGTACAAGTGAATATTTAATGATAATGATTTCTCTTCAGGTGATTGTTGAGAAAGCTCCAAAAGCCAGGGTGGGAGATTTGGATAAAAAGAAATATCTGGTTCCCTCTGATCTAACAGTTGGGCAGTTCTATTTCCTGATACGAAAAAGAATTCATCTGAGACCAGAAGACGCCCTCTTCTTCTTTGTCAACAATGTGATTCCTCCCACTAGTGCTACAATGGGTGCACTTTACCAGGTTTGTTCTTTAGCTTATGTTTCTGAAGTTCTAGTGGGGGGGGAGTAACAGTTTATTAAGATATGATCATATATAAGGAATTCAGACACTATTTAAAATACCACATTTGTATTTTATTCAGGTGCAATTATCATTTTTTATTATACTTAATTTTTAGAAAATATTAAATGTAATTACAAATATAGGTTAAAAATTTTGAAATGGAATTATATAATTCATGATAAGAGATACACACATAATCATTTCATGGGAATTATTAAAAGCATTTGTCTTAGTAAACTATATTGTTCTGAAGTTGGATCTGCAACTTTACATTAAACTGAATTCTAATTACTGTGAAGTATATTAATATTAACTTTTTAATTAAATTTTTTTATACATGCAGGAACATCATGAAGAAGATTTCTTTTTGTACATTGCCTACAGTGATGAGAGTGTCTATGGGATGTAAAATGAAAACATGAGTTGTTTTGTTTCACTGTACAGATTATTATTACTGCTAGACGGCTGGTTAAAACTCTATAATATGTGACAAGATTGTTTTTTATCTTATATGGGAAAGGTTACTGTATTTGTCTGTCTTTTCTTTGACATTCATGCCACTGCTAAAACACCACCAGCCAATTAACTTTACAAGTGTCGATAATTTTCTTTTTACTTCTGTCATCTGTAACCAGCTATTACAAATAAATTAGTGTTTCAGTTATCATACTTTTTGGACATTTTTATGAACTATTTGTCACAATAAATGCTAATACAGTAGGTAATGCAAATACACTGATACACATTTTCTTTTGTCCTAGATTCAGGCATCATTAGTGAACTAGTGAGCAAGCAAATGTAAAAATCTTATAGTGTGGTATGCTTTGTATTTGTAAATATATATATTTTACTTAATTTACAATTGCTAAATTTAGATAGATGTAGTATATCTTTCTTTTTTCTTTTTTTGTTCTTAATTTAAATCTGTTGTAAGATATGTTGACTCTGTTTTTGTTTCAGATTTTAGTAACAGTTTTGTTTTATTTATTATTTTCTCTTTAAGTGAAAAAAAGTTTTGTTATATTGTTACATGATTTGAATTTCCATTTAAAAAAAATTAAATACAACAGTATTTTCAAATTCCATTATTATTATTTGTATGTTTTAAATGTAACATACTGTAGTTTGGGAGCATTTTCAACTTCTCGGTTTTAAAAATGATTAAAAATATATTAATCTCTTTAAATTTCAGCTGTTTGATGTACATAATTAAGTCCATATTTTAGAAGATATATATTAAATTTTTGTAACCGATTATTAAGTCACCTGAACTGTTTTTCCATATGTTTTAAATTCATTAACATTATTACAATATGTATGTTTTATATGTATTTAAACAACTTACCCTCAGTTTTAGACAGCAAGTTACAATAAATAAAAAGGATTGTATTATTGGTGGGCTATAGCGACAGAGGGCATGTCTCCTTCATGTTCCTCTGACTATAGCCAGTTTGCATAATTTCCACCACTTGAGACACTGCAACATATCACATCAAAGTAAGCATCTTGTGGGAGTTTATCTTTCATTGTGGTTTGGTTATTATAACTAAACAAGCAATCTCTATTTAACAATGCATTTCAACCATTTTAAAAATAAAGACATCTTTTTGTTGTTATTATTAATGTTTAAAAAAAAAATACAAAATTGTTTTTTATAATTTAAAAAAAAAATGTTTTGCACTTAAAAGTTAATTTGGCTCTGGGAATATGGTGTGTATATTTATTATTTCACACCATGTCAGAGATAAGGTAAAGTTTAATAACTTTATGGATAGAAAGATAATGTGACTAAGAAAAGGTTAAGTTATCTCTGGGTCAGCCTTTGGTTAAAGTTGGTTTGACAGAGAGCCTTATTAGCTTTACAGTAACATTAAAAATAACTGGAAAGAAAAAAAAAAATTACGTTTATCTCATTTATATTAGATTATATTATAATATTTATTAGACATTCTTTCTTTTCTTTTTTTTTCTTTTACATAATTATGTTGAAATGCAAGTTGTGTGTATGTATAAATATTTTCTTTTTTTCTATATCTCTTTTTTGAATTCATGTGATATTGTGTTACAGTGTTTGTTAGCCATAGTTTTGGATAGACTGTTTTATGTTATTGGGATTTAATTTAAATAAAGATGTGAAATCTGTCCAATTTTTCTTCATTTGATGTTCCATGTAAAAACAAACAAAAAAATTAAACCATCTGGGACACAATTACAAACTGATCTGAATGAATATATTCTATATTTTTAAGCTATCATTCAAAAAATAATAATTCAAACAGAAAATTCATATGTAGCAGACAAACTTCATACATTAAAATGGCTCACACTTTTACAGTTAATCTGTTTTTATTACTTTTATAAATATATCAGCTTCTGCTAGTCATAAAATATCAAGTTTGGATGTAACTCACAAGAAAATGTAAAATGTGAGACAACATACATCCTCCTCAGTTTCATGTAATTCATGCTGTCATTTTTTAAATTTAACAAAATCTGCAAACAAACATATTTAGAAATGTATCGATACTGGTCCATTTGTTGCTTCTCCCAGAATTGTCACCATTATTTCTGTTAGTACTAAAGATTTTTTGCTTGATGCTTGGAAATTCCATGGTCAATCAGAACTTTTACTTCCAGCCCTTGAGCAGTTAAACTATCATTGATGTCCACACATCATGTAAATAGTGTGCCCTTATTGTGTGGTTTTGATAAATAGCCATTGTAGAATGCTTGAGCAGACATTTTCTTTTTAATAATGATTGATCGAAAGCCAACCCAGTTATCCTGTTTAAAACAAAAACAGCACTGGATTACTCTGGAGAAAATAGTTCATTGATAGATAAATTAAATTCAGTATAACTGTTTATCAACCTTTCTACAGGCAAATAATAATAAAATGCAGAAATAATTTTTAATTTAAATTCTAATTTGTAATAAACATTATTTCAAAACAAAAAATAAAGATAAATAGTGAGATATTTTTTTTTCCTTTACAGTCAAATACAGTCCAAATTTATTCTTCTTAATAAATTGAGGAAATAGGAATTTTTCTTAATAAATAATTGTTGGTTGTTAAAAAAGAAAATCACTCACCTTACATTTAATTAAGAGCAGCTGTCTATCTTTGACAAAAAAGGGTGTGCCAGGTTTTGCATTTTCTGTAAACCTGACATCAAACCTGCTGGAAATATCTAAGCAAACATCAGGATAATATAATTAGGTTTTAAATCAAAATGATCATATACAGTTTTTCAAGCATCTTAAAATTGAATCATTTTCTTCTACATTTAATTATATCTTTGTTAAGACATGTTTCAATTTGATGTTATTGAAGTATGTATGTGTATATATATATATATATATATACACACACACATAATGATTATTTTGTTACATCCATCTTCTAATCATTTACAATAGATGATACAAAATATAGCAATTTGAAAATTTCTTAGCAAGGCTATTCCTGAAATAATTACTTACTGAAAATAAACTGAACAGATTATATTATATCCAGAATATTTACCTTTTACAAGGTCAGGATCCACCATATCCAGGAGTTTAACAGGTAAATCTTTCCAGTGACTTTTCAAAGGCATCTATAATTTTTTTTTAAATATAACAACTGGACAGAATAATGTTTTACTAAACTTCAAAATTTATATTTACAGATGCAAAAAAAATACAAAATAGGGACTGTAATATAATATATAATTCAAATTATTCCAGTGAAAGGTAACATTTTGTAAATATGTTTTAAAATTTTGTCAATACATTTAAAATACAGTTTTTGATAAAATTGGAGCAGCAATCAACATTCAGAACTTCATAAATGCTGAATCTGAGTAGTATGTCAGAGCTCTGTTTGGAATGGGAAACAGACCAAGAAACAAGCCAATAAGGATTTTATTCTAACTGTACTGTTAAAAACCTTTCCAACATCACTTACTCTTCTTACCATTTCACTAACAGCCCTATAGAGTCTATCGATTTGTAAACACGTCTGTTCATTCCACTGCACATAGGCCATATTTGGTTTTAACTTTTGTGCTGGAAAATATATACAAACATATGAATTCAGAATAAACAACACCTAATAATGCTGGAACAAATAATAAAAATGAATAATACTAGACAAAAAAATATATAAATATATATAATTTATAAAGAAATCTGTGAATATATTATTTAATCTGATTTATAAGCTATTTACAGATAATGTATTCATTAGTGCACCTTTAAAACTAGTTGAATACAAAATTACATTAACAAGTATGAATAGTGACTTAAAAATTAAGATAAAGAAAAATGTTGGAGAATAATACCTAATGTCACTCCATCTTTTGTTTGTTCATGTTCATTGTTTTCACATGATGTCAGATCAGACAAACACTTGAGTAACTGAATCACCAAAAACAAAAAACAAAAAAATTGACATTTTGGTGTTGATAATTTCACATGACTTTCATGAACAAAATGATGATGGAACAGGTAAGGAAAAAGTATGAGTTAGTTTACACATAAACAAAGAATTATTTTTTTATATAACATCAGGACAGAAAAACATTCAAAACATACTGGTTCAATCATGAATTTTATATGGTATGATTATAAACAATTTAATAGTAAAATATTCTGATATCGAGACCTAGATGATGTTGATTTTTATGGTATGTGTTTGAGAACAGAATTTAACTCCTGAATTTGTAAACTGTATATAAGGTGGACAGATAAGGGTAGAACTTGTAAGCTGATATTTTTTGCTATAGAAAAATTACGATTTAGTTTAGAGCCATTTTACTTCATGTTCAGTATTTTAAAATATTGTGAGATGAAAACCAGTATGTTAAAATATTATTAGACAAAAAATAAAAAAAAATAATAATAATAAAAAAATTATCTCACCAAGTCAGCACCATGTTTTGCAAGTAAATCACTAAGCTGACAGGAGGTTACTCGATATGGAACTGAGATTTCTTTCTGTGATAACAAAGGTCCGATGTCAAACCTGAAATAGTTATAAAAATAACTGATATTATAAATAATTGACAAATGGTTTAAAAGACACGAAAGAAAAAAAACAACTTTATTTATTTTTATTTTTTTGGTTTGAGAAATGTTAGTTAGCAAATTGGCAAATATAAAATAATTTACAAACTGTTTTGGTCTCAGTTTCATGATGGAGATTCCTGTAGTTTTGTCACCATTTAGAATGGTGTGGATAATTGGTGCTGATCCTCGCCAACGTGGTAACAGACTTGGATGAATATTAAGAATACCACTGAAAAAACATACCAGTTATATTATGTGGGTTCAAATGCAAATTAGTAGTAATAATAATAACAATAAAAAGAGTAATATAAATATTAACAACTGAAAAAAAAAAAAAATCAAGTCATAAGATTAAAGAGAATAGTAAGGGAGCCTTATGACTTTTAAGCATAAAATGAAAATATATTTAATACTCTACTTAAATTCTGTGTTTTAGAATGTAAAATACATCATAAAAGAGAAATTTTAAAGCAAGTTATGAAATAAAAGAAGATAATTAAAAATCAGCATAATTGCATATTTTAAAACAAACAAATCCAGCAAATTAACTTAATTCATAATTTAACTATCAAACTTTGTTAGAATGATGATAAATCTCTCAAAACAATAGAACAGAAATGACATGTACAATTACTATGAATTATTCCAAACAAACTTTACTGTGGAAATAAGGTGATGAGTTTTGCTGGAATAAGATGACCAAATGATGCCAGAACTCCAAAATCATAATTCCGTGGTAGAGCCTGCACTGGCCATGTTAGTACATGGAGATTGCAGCTCACAGCATATTTTCTCACAGATGTCTGAAAGTAATGAAAAAAATTTATAATATCAAAAAACAAAAAATTAAAAAGTGTAATAATATTATGGGTAATTCCATGTCAAATCACCCCCCAAAAAAAAATTTAAACCCGACCGTCTCAGATTTTTATAAAACTTGGTATACTTATTGACTGGGATCCCACTGCACCAAATCTTGGAGTACCTTGACCTTTTGACCTTTTAAGCATCAGAAACACCTAGTTCTCTCAAATTTATGTAAACTTTATGCATACATATAGGCCTACAATGTCTTACTCGATGATCAAGAGGGATGGTGATTCCTAGCATCCAGAATTGATCATTCAGGTTTTAGTTAATCAGATGTTAATGGCTGAAAAGGTGTTATTTTCATGTATGTGCATTTTTTAAATCTATATTGTGGCTAAACAAAAAATATTACACCCAGAAAACTTTTATATGTTTTAGTTAACATGTGGGAGATTAAATTTCAATAAAGGTCATCTCAAGGTCACGTGATCCACACGGTCAATTTCAAGGTCATAGCAAAGGTCAAAAGGTCAAGGTACTCCAATATTTTCCAAACTGAATAAAAATGGCAGATTTGGAATCCTTGTCATTTTGCCTTTCTAACAATACCAATTTTATGAACATTGGCCCAGTAGTTCCTGAGATATGAGGATTCTAAGGTAGGTGGTCACACCCATTTTTGCCAAAAATTTCAAAATTCGGCAGGCCACATCTCCCACACCACTGGTCTGATTGGGCTAAAATTTCAGATTTGGTGCTGTGGGATAAAAATCTGAGACGGTCGGGTTTAAACCATTGGGTGATTTGACACGGAACGACCCTTATAGAAAAACAAAATAAAAATCATTTTAATGATAATGATGAAATAAACATTTAAATTAATTTATTATTTTAATATTGTGTTATTATTTTAAAATTATTGAATATTTGTATATAAAGTGAGAGAGAGAGAGAGAGAGAGAGAGAGAGAGAGAGAGAGAGAGAGAGAGAGAGAGAGAGAGAGAGAGAGAGAGCGGTAATAGTTATGTGTATAGAGTTCAAAATGAAATAACAAATAAATTTATAGTAGTTGTTGAAAATTTAGTTCACTTATCTGTTGTTACAACAATTATACTTTATTGTATAGATTTTCTGAATTGAAATATAAGAACCTTTCCAGGATTTGATACAACATCCAGCGTTTCAATCACTGAGTTTTCCGTATTCAGTCTGAAATAAAATTTTATACTAAATAATCTTTTTTTCGAAACAAGTTTTAGACTGAATAATAATTAAGAATGAACTTTTTTACTTTACATTGCTTTTCATTTTGTCTAATTTACCTAGCAATTATTTACTATTTGAATGGGTTTTTTTTACAAATTACCATTTGCAAATGTTTAAAATATTCATAGTATAATGTAATATTAACTTCACCTGTTATTATTCAGAATCTTCAAAACTTCCACAGCAAAATTATCAGTTCCAAAAAACAAAATTTTGCATTTATTTTTATCAGAAACTGCTGCCTTGGTTGACAGTGTCCTGACAAATGTTGTTGAACAACTATGATTCATTCCACATGTTTTAGAATGCATTAGATCAGTCCTTTTATGATTTTTACATATCCAGCATTTATTGCTGTCAGAATATTCCTCTATTGATAAACTTAATATCCGTTTGTCCTGAAACTGAGAACATTTTTTTAGAAGTATTGTTTCCAATATAGAATAACAGTTTGTTTCTTTAGAACTTTGAAATCTCTCTGATTTACATAAAACACTATTTATAATTTCATTTATGAAACTTTTACATATTTCTTGTGAATTAGTCATCTGACTTTTTTTAGTGTTGTCTGTTTGACACTGATAGCTGGAATTATTTCTGCTCAGATCTAAATTAGCTGTTCTTAATAAATGACTGTCATTGTTTCTGTTGAAACCCATACATTTTTTCTCTCCAACAAACAGTTGTTGAAATGAATGTCTTTTTAGAAGACAGCGATTTTTATGATAATGTTTGACAGAAGTTTGAAAATTTAATTTATATCTGCATGTCAGTTTCAACAACTGAGTTGATGAAACAGAAGATGATGGTCTAAACATTAACATTTTGTAGCAGTTTTCATCTTCTTTTTTCTTTTCTTTTTTAAATACTGAAAAAAAAAAAAGAGAAAAATTAAAGAAGAAAATTAGCAAAAGATTTGTTTCAACCTACGTTTTATTGCAACATAAATATGCATATCATCAAAACAATCTTTAAATTTAACATTTAATGTTTAAGTTCATAAAATATAGATATTTCAACATCGGTTCACAGTCGTTTAGCATTTCTTAATCAAGTTAATGCAAAAGTTTATAAAATATATAATAATGATCAATATCAAGTAACTGATATTATTATTATTAATATTTTTTATTTATTTATTTATTTTTTCCTTTATATTATAATAGCACTTGTCGTTCGCCTGTTTATAAAGAAACGTCCTTTACAAAGTAAGTCGGTATTTCTTAAATAAATTACAGATATTTAATTTTTGTTTAACGAAACAATCATATAAATTCCGGAGGTGAAGACTACAGAATAATTTATTATCTCTGTCTTCTGCTGTCACAATCATTATATCTTACTGTCTCTAATCAAGAAACTGGTTTTAAAACAATCCGCTATGCCATTATAAAACACCTGCACGTTTCTGTAATCTTAACAAAAGATTTAGAGTTATTTCCCTTCCAACGGTTATTCATTATCAAAGAAGTAATTATTTATTAAATTTATATTTTTGCTAAGTTACTATCTTATTTTTTATTGTTTTTTCTTTTCATTTCTTTTTTTTTTTTTTTTTTTTTTTTTTTTTTTTTTTTTTAATATAATTAATTTAAGCCAGTAAATTCCTAATTATTTATTATTTAAACTTTCTTTCAACTAAAATCAATAATACTTTTTTAACACATCAGTCAACACTGTTAATCTGGAGTAGTCAAATTACTAATTTGGGTTGTGTTATCATTGTGCTGAATTAGTTACATTGTTATCGATTTTATTCAACATAATTAAATAATGCAACAACAAAATCATTAATAAAACTTTATTATTATTATATTATTATTTCTTTTTTTTTTTGCACTTGAATTTCAACACGTTAAAACTTGTTTATAAATTTAAATAACCCAAATTAACATTGTGTAAAATTGACTTCAAAATATAGTTATAAGTTTGTTTACATTGACAGCAGAATCTGACTAAAACTAAACAAACCAAAACAAAGAAGTTACATGATGATAGAAAGTTTATTAAACTAAATACATACAAAAACTGTTACATGTACCTCTACAATAAACCATCCAGTCCAGAAACTTACATGCATGTCAAATATGTCATTATTTTTTATTTATATATTTTACATGCTTAAATAATAATAGATAATTAGCATTGTGAAATTAAGGCAAGAAAAAAAAAGGAAAAAAAGAAGAAAAATCAACAGAAAGAAAAAAATAACAAAAAAAACAAATTTAAAAATGTACGCATTAATACTATGCAATAAATGATTTACAGAATTTTATTTACAATTTTTCACTCAGCATTAAGACCAGAAGTATTAAAAGAAAAAAAAATCATGCATGTATTTCTAGCCTTCAAAGCAAGCTAAATTAAATATCCTCATGATAAAAGGATTAATAAATGTATGAAGTAAAGTTATTAAAATATATTGATTAAATATAATAAATTTATTATATGCAATGACTGTACAAAATTTAAGTTGTCACAATAAAATTATCAAACTTACAGCATTCACAATTGGCTATACGTAATCAATTCTGCTGAATTTGTTTTATTTTTAATGTTGAGTTGTTTTATTTTAAAAATTCAAAAGAAGTAACATTAAAAGAATAAAGAAAATAATAAAATTATGTAGAACCTGCATGACTACATGAAATTTGTTGACAACTAAACAGTTTTTATTATCTTTAAATTTGTTGTTTACTCAGCAGTAGAAATCACAGTAAATAAATGTAAAAAAATAACCATAAAAGTTTGAATTCATGACAAATTGAAAAATGATAGTTGGTTGATTCTACAGTATTTCTTTATAAAAAATATTTTTGTTCATTTACGTATGCAGTTTGATGATAAAACACTAATGTAAACTAATTTAAATATCAATGAGGAAGGCGGCTAGAATATTTTGATATTTATGTTTATTTTGTTCTATTGTTTTCATCCTTTTATAGTAATATTTAATCATTGTCAATTCTATTAATTACAATCTGTATGGTGGGTTTACTGAATACAGAATATTATTATACTATTAATGCCTAAACTAAATAATTACAAATACCTCAACATACATTGATAAAAAAGATTAGTAAGTAGTTGAAAACATGATTTATAACCTTTATTTCAGCTCTAAGCACAGTGAAAAAATATACAGTACAAAAAAAGGCAGATAATTTTTGTTTAATAATAATAAAAAAATCAATATATAATATTAAAATAAAGATTAAAAAAGAAAGAAAGAGAAGTGCTATTTTGGAACAAAAATACTGTGCAGCAAAACTGAAGTAAACAGAACTTAAATTAATAACTGAAATAATAATATGTAACGAGGGGATGTTACTGGTGGTAACTCAACCCACATTTCTATACCAGAGATCAGCTGCAGGTTTTAATTATGATTTACATTTTTTGTTTTTACTTTAATTTGAAAACATAATCATAGTCTCTATCCAACCTCTTTAACTGTACTCTGCTCTAGAATTTAAATGGTAATTTATTATAATTTTTTTACTGAAATCATGTTCATATCCAATTTTAATTTTTTTTTTTTTAAATTAGCAAAGATATTCCAACATAAAGTTGGATATATCTTAATTTATTAAAAAGGGACAAAATTTTAATACATCACAAAATAAGATGTGACTTTGTTTTTTAAACATTATTATGCAGACATGCACTACAAGAAACAATGAGAAATATGAAAACATGGCAATATTAGATAAAACAAACACCGAAAATGAAAATATATATATATATATATATATATATTTTTTAAATACAGTTTTACAAGAACCAAGGCAATTGGTCATGGAAAGAAATTTAGATTTAAAACCAATATTTCTACTGTCTTCTAAATAAGGCTAGAATGACTGATTTTGATGTTAATCCAACTTTTGCAAAGAAATAATCCTACCCCCCCTCCCCTTGAAAAAATATTTTCTGTACTTTTACTTCACTCTCAATTCCAATGTATATATATATTAACTTAACAATTTATTCATTATGTCAGGTTGAGTAATGGATACTTATCACCCTGTAAGACAAATAAATACTCAAAATGTTTTATACAAATGTTCTCGAGAAATAATGCCAGTAGTCTTTGCAAACAAAAGAAACACGTATGGCTACTTGATTAACAGATCAGGCAAAATAAATTAACAAAAATATTACATTTGATCAGACTTTAAATAGTTTTAAATAAAAATAATTAAATAAATTAAACATAAAAGGTAAATTAATAATGAAATGGTATATCATCTAGGTCTTTTACATCATCTTCATAAAAACAACAATAAAGAAACAAAACATGTCCCCAAAATCTAAATTCTGATGATATTCCAACAAACTAAAGATTAAAAAGTATTATTTGTAACTGAATAGTCACTGTTACTTAACACCTATATCCCATACAAATGAAGATAGATAAGAGCTGTTTTTATTGCCTACTAATAACTCTTGCTGTTTGTATCATTTAATATGTTGTTGTTGATTAAAAAAATATTTCCTATCATTAAAGATCAGCAATGATTAACCATTGAGCAAATGGAATAATTTATCTAATATGAAATATACTTTGTTTCTGTGCTTAAGTAATGTATAAGCTAGTGCAATTTGGGGTACTCTTTTTGTATGAATAGTAGTAGCTGGCATAACTTTTATTATTATTTGCCAAGCTTTGAAATATGAATTTTAAATATTTGTTAATAAAACGCCAGTCTGCAATGGTCATACCATTGTCTGAAATTTATATTTCTTTTCACCCCAAGTTTATAATTCTTGTGAAAAGAGACCAATATAGAGAACTTTCAGCTCACTTTTATTTCGTAAATTGATAAACTACAAACTACATTATATCCATAATGTTTTGCTTACCCACCGCCTTATAAATTCTTTACTGTTTTTTAATGATTTTGTAAAAATAAAATTATGGTTATATATATATGTAGTATATACCCCTAATTTTATTTATTCAGTTTTCAGAATATCAACAGTTCAGTGACATATACAGGTAATATGATAAGCCCATCAAAGCAAGACACATTTCTTTTTCGGTTTCAGTTCTGGGGGTTCCAATGCAGCCAATATTGCTTCATCAAAAACATTCTTCAATCCTTTCTGTAAAAAAAGTAATTCACATGGTATGAATATAAAATATTAGTATAGATTCAACATAAAATAAAAGCTTATTAGTGTTATCAGGGTAAGTATCAATGTGTTTTATAGCAACTTCAACACAATAATACATGATAATTTAGTTCTGTAGAATATGATTAACATGCACATAAAAAAATTACCTGGAAAACTTCTAGAACATTAGTTTATTACCTTGTTTTGTTACAACTCTTACAGTAAATGTTCAAATAGTGTTACAAATGATAAAAAAAAAAATTTAAATTTAGAAATGAAATATTAGAGGTTTTGGTAATTATTCTGCTTTATTAAGAAAAGAAGGTAATTTATTATTTCTTACAATTTAGAAACAATTTCAACTTTATTTTTATGGAATAAAAAGAGAAAACATATCTGAGTAATTTTGACATTTTAAAAGTCGCTGATTTGTTTTCATCTAGTACTTCTCAAACTACAATTATGATAACCCACACTGACCTCTTAATAACTTATGCAAAACTATTAGGCAATAGGCAGACACTCTACCCAAAAGCAGACATCAATCAATCAATCACATGGTTATCAAGTTTATCAACTGAACTTAGATTGGAATGATATTTCAGTGACACATTTTAAACATAACACTAACAAAAGATTAATCTGGCCAGATACGACTGTTTTATTATCATGTAAACAAATAACTGTGTTAGCTGATAAACATTTTATATATATATATATATATTTTATAAATATTATGATTAATGGGTTTCAATAGTTAATTAAAAAATTTAAATTTATATATTGTTGACAACAAATCAAAATGCTAGATCAATACATAAATTCTTTTATAAATAATTTCATAAGCATCAGAAGGTATAAAGATTTGTTCTGATCAAGAAACTGAAGCAGCAGATTCAAACTGAAAATAGTGATATGTATATTTGAAAATATATCCATGTAATTTGATCTTGTGAATAAAATGCAATAATTTAAAACCTGCCACAAATGTACCTGTGTCAAGGCAGAACATTCCACATATTTCACAGCCTTCAAATCTCTGGCTAGTTTCTCACTCTGTTCAACTAATGTGGGTTTCTGTTTGTTCTTGGCCAGTTTATCTATCGTTGCAGCATCATCACGGAGATCTATCTGGGTTCCCACCAGCAGGAATGGTGTTCTTGGACAGTGATGAGTTATCTCTGGTACCCACTGTTAATTTTAAAATTGACAATGTAATCACAATAATATGTAACAGATTATATCCACTAAAGTGAAAATACTTTCATATCATTAGTATTTACACCATGTTTGTGCCTTTTATATATAGAGCTAATATATAAATAAGTAAGAAAATAATTTATATTGAATAAAAAATGTATAAAAAAAAGATCCTTTTAAAATGTATAATTCTTACAACTGAATTACTGATCAATTTGTTTTTGAAATTACTGAACAGAAGTTTTTAATTTATTTGAATGAAAAATACTAACCTTTTCTTTGACATTTTCAAAAGATGAAGGTGAAACAACTGAAAAGCAGACAAGAAAAACATCTGTCTGTGGGTAACTTAAAGGTCTAAGCCGATCGTAATCCTCCTGACCTGCCGTGTCAAACAAACCAAGTGTATACGGTTCTCCTCCAATCATCACTGTCACTGCATAATTATCAAACACCTAAATAAATGAAGAAGATATTTGGTCTGAAATCTTCCAAATTTTATGTATCAACTGTCAACAAAACAAAGTTTTTATTGTTTTGATCCAGTTATTTGCTATCAGTTCATTTTGTAACAGTTCAATAAATAATTAACAATTACAGCAAACCAATAATTAACAATATCAGACAGGCCAATGCCGTATTGCCAACACCTATACAGGACTCAAACACTGAGCTATTTATATAATTATAGTCATAGCATTACGATTACCTGGTCCTAAAAATAAATTTAAAATCTTCAAAAATATATTATCAAAGTTAACAAGGTAAATAAAAAAATAATAATATTTAGAATATAGTGTATAATTCTATTTTGAATTTAATCAGTGACCTGATTTTTATTGCCCAAAAATGTGACTGTTATGGCAGTATTGACTATAAAAACCAAATTTCTTTATTTTACAAAAATATTATCAAAAACTACTTACAGTTGGTACATATTCTGAAGGGAATTTGTTTGTTGTATAGGATATAAGCAAACATGTTTTACCAACAGCTCCATCACCAACCACTACACATTTAATAGTTTGCATGACTGATTTATTGTGTAGACTTCAGCCTGAGAAATGAAATAAAATATTAAAATCTATTAGTAACATATCTCTAATCTAATCCAGACATCTTGAAAACTATTTCTGATTTGGACGGCAGTGTATTTAAGATATTTAATCCATATGCATTATTCAATTTACCGTAGAACAGAGTATCAGTGTTTAGCTTTTGCGTTAGGAATATTTTGAAACTTTGAAAAAAAAAAATCTGAAAGTTTTTAATGATCAATAAATATACAAACTCATTTAAAACAAACTGAAATGGAAATAATAATTATTCACTTTGAAACAAATTTTAATAAATTTTATACAACTTTTCAATAACAAAAATAGTAAACCTCTGCTGTTCATAATAATTTTCATTTGTGATTAATAACACGAAATCTATTGTTATATTTTTTTAAAAATGTGCACATAAATTCTAAAAAATAATAAATATTTAAAATAGAAAAATAATAATAACTGCAGATAAATGATATTTTTGAATATGAAATTTAACTTATAAAAAAATATACAATTGTGTTATGTCAATCAAGTTACAATTAAATTAAAAAACGCAGATCTGACAGATCGGAAATCTAAGAAATGTGTTAGAATGAGGGTGAGGGTCACGGAAAAGGTAGCAAAGAATCTTATAACAACGAATGCATGTTACTTTTTTTAATAGGAAAAAGAATATAGAAAAAGTATTAAAAAATCAACATAATTATAAAATAACTCTGAAATTACTTTATAACATACAATGGAAAAATAATAATAAACTATCCTTAAACCGGCAAATTGGCGGCCATATTTGATCCAATTTACAGGCTTGGCATTAGAAATGACAATTGCGACTGTACATAACTCATATAACGTTTGCTAAATAATATTTTGTATTAGTAGCCTAATAGTCTGTTTTAACTCGCTAACACAATGTTACAAAACAAATCTTACCAAATCTGTTACTTTTGGGCGTAGTTTGAAAGACGATAACGAGTTTTCTGCACCTCACTGAAGAAAAGGAAGTTAACTGAACTGAAAAACCGGAAGTGTGACGTATAAATTTAAAAATAGATTATAAATCTAGGTCAAATTAGAAGGGATGAATTTTCCAGAAAAAAAAAAAATATAAATAATAATAATAATAATAATAATAATATAAAATGATATGAAAAAAAAAAAAAAAAAAAATCCTTCAATACAAACTCACCCAAAATAAATCTGTTTTAAATATCAATGTGATAAATTAATAAATGTTTAACATAGCTTATTTAGTTATACTTTTATTTATTTATTTGTTACCATTTACATAACTGATGTTATGTGGTTGTTTACAATTAAACTAAGAACCTAAATTCACTTTATTTATGCTTCTGTATAATTAACCCACGACTTAATAGTTATATATATATTATTTAAAAACCACTGTTTTTCTTTCTTTTTTCATTATTATTATTTTATATTATTGATAAATGATAATAATAATTATTGCCTTTTCAAACGCAGATTTTTTTTTTTTTTTTATGTAACAACAAATAAAAATATTAAATAAAATAATTAATATTTAAAAAAACAAAATTACAGCAAACTCTAAAATTCTATTAAAAAATAACAATTGATACAGCTGAAGCAACAAAACAGTAATAAGATTATTAGTGTTGTATATTGTTTAAGATATTACTATTATTATTATTATTATTATTATTATTATTATTATTATTATTATTATTATTATTATTGACCTTGAATGAAAAGCTTTTGAACTCTTTATTAAATTAGGACTATAAATAGAAAAATATTAAATATTTTTTTAGGTGCTTGAAAGTTATACATAATATGGTATAAAACATAATAATTTTAAGAAATAAGTTACTTATCACGTTTAATGCAAGTAGCTTGTTTAAGACTGGTTTTAATACTATTTTAAAGACAGTGATGAACACATCTAAAAATAGATTTGTTTTATTTGTGTGTAACAGCCATTTTCAGAATACCAGTGTATTAAAGGTATATACCATTAATAGGTCAAGGTACTAACTTACTAATTTTTATTGAAATAAATACTTTTAATTATGATCTGTATTTGTGTGTGTGGGCATTTATTGTAGAAATATTTCTGTATTTATTTACTTTTATTTTAATATTAATTTTGTTTGTAGGTAGATTTATATTTTTCTAATGTTAAAAATCTGACATCAGTGTAAATCATTAAATGGCACATTATGAATCCTCAGACATCAGTCCTAGCATTAGAATTCTTTTTTCACTTATTGATATAAGTTCACAATTTTTTAAATGCTAATCCTCTTAATTTCTGTGTATGTTGCGTAAAATATGAAAAACTAACCTCCTGTTTGAAAGTCTTTATTCCAATGAACCTTTATTTTCACCAGCTAACTAACAAATGCCTTTTGCACTACATAGGAAGAGTGAGCAAGATCTCATTCCATCATCAAACAAACTGTTAATGAGAAACTTAGGCCTGCTATATGAAGTAATTATAGTTGACTTTTTGTTAACTTTTAAACTCTCCATCTTAAGATAAGAAGCCAAAACCTCAGTCAAGCCTTTTCAAGATTTAGTTTTGTTTTTACTCATCATTTGATTCAACACTTCATCAACCATGCCCCACTACGAAGTCCAACAACGGGACCATTTGTTGCAGATAAAACAGCAGACATTCATGCCAGGGATATGTGACTAATATATTGTGTAGCTCATAAGTGATTTTCCTAGCCACTGCCTGAGGAACAAATATTAAGAATTAATTTACAAACATTTCCTGTAAGATATAAACCACACATGTGTGTGTGTGTGTGTGTTTGTGTATATTCGATACATATTCATTACCTATATATATGAATGTATATATGCATGTATATATATCTCTGTATGTATGTATGCATTATGTTTGTATATACATATATACGGTCCCTAACATCTTTAACAATTTTTAATGAGGACTGGAAAGGTTGTAAGACGAAACTGCTAGAAGGTTAACTTTATATAAGATTTAAAAAAAAGTCATACAAATTATTATTAAATAATTTATACTTCATCAGAGACAAAATGCTGACAGCCAATTTACAAAATTTTGCAAACAAAAATATACATACATTTTGTTACAAGATAATTTCTTGCCATTTTTATTTTGCACCTCATAAAGGAATAAATCTATAATACATTCCTGATCATAGTAAAGGATTTTTACATCATTCTTTTCAAAATCTCAATTTTCTTGATACTAATCTTAAAATGATAATAATAAAAATAAAAATAACAACAATAATAGTAACAGTAATAATAATAACAATACTAATACTAATACTACTAATAATAATAATGACAAAAATAATTATAACAATTTAGTTATAAAAAAATTGAAATTTAAAAACAAAAATAAAAGAATATTGATAAATGAAGCATACTGGATAGGATTATTATTTTTTTTTTTTTTTTTTGAAGTAATTTCTTTGAAAAAAAAAAAATGTTTATAACTTTCTCAGGTTTGACAATTCTTACAAGCTTGACATTTGCTTTAATAACAGTATAAAACAGAATGCAACAAGCAACAAACAACAAACTATTACACTAACAGAGAGAAACAACACTTTAAACAAATTTTGAATAAAGAAATTACCTTTGGTGTTCACCATAATTCAGTCTGAAACAAGTGTTCTACTAGCATCCATTTTAATCCTCATTATCATGATGTGTAAACTAAATTAAGAATCTTGCCAATTAGACAAAAACATTTTGAATCATACCAGCAGAATAAGATGTATGCTAACTTTCTACTTAAAAAAAAATACCAGTCAGCAAGTTTCATTTCACAGTTTTAAAGTGGCAACTTCTTTTCCAGCCCACCTCAGGTGCAGGATGCACACTTGTTTTGCCTCTGCTCATGTTATAAATGAAAATATTGTCATTCAGTGTAAACTTGTAATGTTTGAATCCACATTTAAAGAATTCATCATCACCTCAGGCTTGCCCTCTTCCTTTATCCAAGATGAACACATAAAATGAAGAAAACCACTGGCTGAATGACAGATTAAGAAGTAACATCTACATAAAATTTAGAAATATTAAAAACAATTTGTCAAACATTTTGGTGTTTTTTTCAATTAAAAAAAAATATATAAAAAATTACAAATAGAAATCTGTGGTTAAAAAAGAAGCATGACAAAAACTATCTATCCACATTAACTGAGATTAGTCAAAACAAAACTGAATACTGAAATTGCAAAAGAAAGCTAGGAAATCCAAATCCAACAAAACTGGAATGCTTATTTTAATAAATTAGGCATACATCTAGTTATTTTTAAATTAAAAAAAATATAAAATAAAAAAAGAAAGAATTTAAATTTAAATTAAAAAAATTTTTACAAAATAAAATTTGTTATTTTGTCAATATACCAGTTTTATTGTTACAAAAAGCCTGTCATGTTATCTTAGTCTAGAAATTCTAGTCATTTAAAAAACATACTTTGATTTACATTTTTTCAATTATAATGTTTTTTAGAACATAATTTAGAATGATTGTTTTTCTTTGAAACAATGAAAATGATGTTATTTGCTTCATGGGATATTATTATACTGTTATTATCATTTCTTTCTTAAAATTTATAGATTTAATCGTCAGGATATTTGTGAGCATAATTTCTATATTTGTTATTTAACATAGGTAAGATAAAACAAAATATATAAAAAGATTATTTAAAGAAAATAATAATAAAATATATGTAATTAATCTGATATGAAAACATACAGTTGATTTATTTACTTAACAAAAACCTTTTTTATTAATCAAAATATTAGTATATAATTTAATTTAGATGTGGATAGTTCTGAAAAACATTAATATTAAACACATTTTTACCTGTAAAACTTAATATTGCGTTAAGACTAATTTTTCTTATCAACAAAATAATAATAATAAAAAATAATTAAAAAATTAAAATTAAAAATAAATAATAAACTAACAAATAAAAATTAAATAAATTAATTTATATAAAAGATTTTAAAAATTATAAATCAGTAATAATATATGTGTATAATACTAGTATTAGATTGTATTAGATATTCTTTTTTTATCCTTTTATTGCTTTCTCTGATTTTCTTCTCCTTTCTTTAAAAGAACAACAAACAAAAACAAAATATGAAGAAAAAAAGGAACAAAACCTTCTTAAAATTTTGTAGCTTAAATAGTTGCTTGCTACCACAAACAGTACCCTGACAGATATACTCAAACTCACAGAATACAATTTAAAAACTAATTAATTAAGTTTATATTTGGTTCTTCAGTTAAAAAACAAAAAGAAAAATCTGAATCCTTATATTAAAATCATATGCTTTCATGATAAAACATGTATTCTCCAAAATAGTTGTGAAGAAAAAAGTTATTTCTTGTGTGATTCATCATAATTTAAATTTACAACATTTAAACTATTGACACTATTTTTGGAAGGACTAATTTACTGAAGTATAAATTAAGACGGAATGAGAATACACATTTAAGGATGGACGGACATGTCTGTCCTATAAGTTTCTTTCAAATAGTGGGCACTGGACATATTGATATCAATGTGCTTATGATTGTAGCTTTTATTTAATTCAAATTTGATTGCCAAGGTCAACTGTAAGCTTACCTCTTTCATTAGTCTACAAAAACATTAAATGCAATAACAGAAATGTTATTTCACTTTGGACCAAAGCCAAAATTTATGTATAGTTAATTTTATCAGCAAAAAATCAACAAACCTTTTATCTATGAATGACATTCACAAAATCTTATCAGTGCTAAAATAGTACAGTACATTTTTAAGTATGACATATTAAATACTATATTAAAATATTTTAATCAAGTAAAAAACATGAAGGTATCAAAAAAAAAAAAAATTAGTATTTTTGTTATTTGTAAATTTTTTAAATTTTGTTTATTAGTATTAAAATATTCATAAAAGAATTATTACACAAACAACACAGCTTTGTTTATTAATAATGTTCTTATTAAATCTATTTATTTACAAAAAAAACATCAAGTACAATTAAAATCAGCCAGAATTATAATATAAAAAATGTTCTCTTTTTTGCCATAAAATACATCAAAATTAACAACACACTTTAAATTCTTTTTTCTGGCTTGGTTAATGAAAAAATATTTTTAAAATTGATAACACCATTCAATAATGTATAAATATTTATAAATATTATTTATTAAAGTAACAAATCTAAAAATAATAATAATAAAAATAAAATAAAACAAAATGTATATTAGGTACAGAAAGAAATATGTTGCATCTTGCACATTCATAAACAATATTTCAACAATTACATATATACAAATTAAAATATAACATTTATATCACAATCACCTCCCTTCAAATTAGCCATTTGAATAGACTCGTCATTAAGGTTCAAACACTCCAAGTTTAACTACAAATTAACTGTGAAAAATAGTAAATGTATTCAACAAGTAACATATTTTAAGACAATTCTTATATATATATATAGAGTGACAGGAAAGATGCCAGTTACATTTTACACATTTTACTTTTTCAGAGAATTTATTTTATTTAGCATACATTTAGAGTTATTTTACACAGATAATATTTATTGAAAACAGATTTTTGAAAAGATACAATCATTTTAACTAACTGTATTAAATAAAGATTAAACTGAAGAGGGAAGCAAAATATATACAGTGTAAGTTTATCAAAAAAAACACACAAATATATTATATTAGAGATGAATATAAACTCATCTGAAATTTTCGAAATAGTATTAATCCTTTAACAATCACATTTATAATTGTGAATTTTTAAAATTACTGCAAACATTTATTTATTTTATAAATTAACTGAATGTGAATGAACAGCTTATGACATTTCAATAAGAAAAACCTAATATAAAAGTAAAAAAATGTAGATAAAGAAACCATAATTATCTGATTACAGAACTATCAGTTATTAGTATTGTTTTCAGGATTAATGTTCTGTCTCTCTGTCTCTGTGTGTGTGTGTGTGTGTGTGTGTATGTGTTGTGTGTGTGTGTGTGTGTGTGTGTGTGTGTGTGTGTGTGTGTGTGTGTGTGTGTGTGTGTGTGTTGTATCTAGATCTTTGGTAAGTAAATTTTTTAGGTGTCAGAAATAAGCAATAACCACTATGGATCCCAGTGTACCATGATACTTTACCTGACACAGGCTATTTTTCTAAAATTAATTATATATAAAAAAAAATTAAAAAGAAGATTATGTGACCAGCCAAGAAGGTAACATAATTATGCTATGCTTTTTTCATTATCACATGCAACTGAACCAGAGTTAACATGAACTTCCAGACTGGCTTCAATTTGTTTTTAAAAAAATCACAAAACCCAATAAAAAAACAAACACAGTACATAACCAGCCATGATTGTAACTATGGTTTCAATACAATTAACAATTATGATTAAGAATTTTCTGCTTAAGACTAGCTCAGTTTTCAAAATTATACAAATCTGTCAATAAACCATTATAAAAAAGTTTTGTGAAACCATCCATGCAGGAAACTGTCAATTTAAATTATTTTACGTAACTTAACCAAGGTTAACTGGAATCATAGACTTTATCTATAGCTTAGCTTAAAAGATGAAATTATTTTAAAAATCCAGGTCAAAACATGCAACTAAACCATTAACAAGTGATTACCAGGAACCAATCATTTGTCAATATATTATTATGTCAACAAAAATCAATCTAACTGTAACATCTTTTACCTTGCAATTAGTTCTATTATATCCAGATAAATAAATTTATCTAAAAAGTATACAATCTTTGGAAATTTGATTACCAGTAATCATCTTAAAAAAAAAATCACTGTCATTAACAACATTCATTGAAAGACAGATAATCCAGATCTGTAAAAAGGTTAGCTCTAGCTCCAAGCAATTTTATGTCATTTTAACAATGTTAACAATTGTTTAAATCTTCAGAGAAATGGCAAACAGTAACCAGCTAACATGTAATTTAACTGCAGTTTAATTATTTTTATAATACCTATGAAATGCTCACTGTCCATTTTGGAAATCACTGCATTAGAACAAAAATATTTATTTCAAATTAACTATCTTTACAATTAGTAGGACAAGCAATTAGTTGTAAATTATTTATTTTATAATATTGGCATTGTAAAGTTTAGTATGTTTTATCTAATATTTTGTTTCATAAAATACTGATCATTCAATAATTGTTCATGCTTCTCCATTTTCAAAATGATTTGTTAAATTACATTCTATCTCAGTTTTAATCAAAACAATAACATTGTTTATCTTTCTTACCATTTTTTAAAATTATTATTTGCCTGTTATATATATAATAAAATAATAAAATGGATCTGAAAAATGTGGTGTCAACACCAGTTTCTTAAGCATGCAGTTAAAAATTCATATATCAGTCTGTAACAGTGAAACAAATATTATTATATCAGGTTTATATATCTATAAGTATATATATAAAAAGGTCACGATAGAAATACGTTTTCTAAACTCAATTACTAATAATGTGAAATATATACCATAGTAAAATAACAAATTAGATATGTTATTACTTCAATAAATTAATTTTCAACTACTTCTCATTCCTAGATATCACCTTTGTTTTTAATCATCTGTCATTCTTTTTATAACACCTTGATAAAATTAATATATATGAAAAACAGATTTAAAAAGAAATAATCCATATATACACTGCTTATTACAGAAGTGCCATCATACAATATTTAATTTCTAGTAACTGTTTCAAACTTAACATCAACACAAAGAGAGATAATTCAACTCTCTGACACAAAATAAAAAAACAAAAAACAAAACAAAAACAAAAACAACAGATGACTGGACAGAGTGTAAAAAAACAAATCTAGTTTCATCTTCTTCCTGTAGACTTTGTGTCGACTGTTCCAATATTCTGATAAATTTTGGAGGAATCTTCTTGAGGTACACTGAATACAGAAAACAAAAGAAAGATGTAGTAGTATACTAGTTACAAATCATTAGTCAGAACTTAGTTCATTCATTTGTTTATGAAATATTACTCACCATTTTTTATTCTGCTTGACTTATAGAACATCCAGACAACATACACAGTAATGAAATGATCTGTGTTTTTTAAATTATGTTTATCAATCAAATTTAATTTCTTTATTTATTATTGTTACTTTTTTATATTTTATTTTATTTATTTATCGATATTATCTTCCTTATTATTATTTTTTTCTTTGTCATGTGTATTGACAAATATAAGAGTACATTTAAATTCACTCTTTCATACACTCTCACTCACTGATTTCTGCCCTCCTCTCTCAATGCATACTCATATATATACAGATAAATCCATCACAAACATACACACACAGGTAAACAATAAAATAACCCAAACATTTCATTTTACTTACGCAGGTACAGCTCTATCCGACAAATTGACTTTAGGGGCTGCTGCAGCAGGAAAAGAATTTGGGGGAAGAGCATTTCTAGCACGGGCGGGGTTTTCCTGTCCAGTAGCATACTTGATGTTGGTATATTCCCTCCCAGCAACCTGACTCATCTGTTCTGCCTGGCGTCTTCGTGTCTCTGTTTCAATGTAGTGGTGAACAGCCATGTACACAAACTTATACTGGGCTTCTGTCTGAACCATGCCAGAACGCTGAGACCGAACCATCTGAATTGTCTTCTGTATGTCAATGTCCACATCAAAACCTTAGTAAATAACAAACAACTGCTAATTAAAACAGAACTTTCTGTCTGTGAAGAGAGGAATATTAAAAAAAAAGATCTTGCTATTAATCAATCAGAAGAGCATGATTAAACTAACAATTGTCTAAGAAATATATTTACCATGCAACTTGATTTGATTCAAGATGATGTCAATAACAATGAAAGTTCCTGTTCTCCCAATGCCAGCACTAGAAAAAAAATGAAACAACATATTATCTTTAAATTATTATCTCTTTATTTATTTTATTATATATATATATACACACACATACATACATACATTTTTTTTCCCTCCAAATTTATTTGTTTATTTTTTAAAACAAATTTACATAGACATGTCTCAAATATACCAATTATATACTGCTGATCTTCATGTGAAATGTTGTTAAGTACTAATTTTTTTTTTTTAAATCAGTCTACAAAAAAAAAAACCAATCATGGATTACTGATGATACAGACATCTTTGTTTTCAGAAATACCTCACCTGCAGTGAACAACAACTGGTCCTGCATCTTTGATGTTGTCCTGATGCTGATTGGTGACCTGTAAGAAATTCAACACACTGCCTGGGTCGGCAGGAACACCATAGTCTGGCCACGTTTGAAAATGAAACTGGTAGATCTGTCTCGGTCCCTCCGTCTGATAGGCAAATAATTAAAATTACATAATCATTGTACTATTTTTAAATTATATTTTAAAAAAAGAGGAAAAAGTTAAATATTTTAAAATTGTAATTTGGGGGGGGATAAAAAAAAATGAATGAAATAATGATTAACAACTTAATTAAGGAGTATATAGATACTGTATTAACTAATGGAGAATTAATTATCTTTTTTTAAATATATGCCAGATACATTTAGACACCCTAAGCACTTTGGTGACCTATGTTTACATATTTCAAAATATAAACAATAATAAACTATTAAATAAACCATTATTTTTATTACTGAATATATTTAGATATACACACACACATATAGTTTGGCCTACCTTGCCATCAGCATATTCTCGTGAAAGTTCCAGCTTGCGGATGATGTAGTCTGTTTCAACAGTTTCACTGATAAGTTTCACAATCAGGTTACTCTTGTAAGTTGTGTATGTTTTCACTTTGTTTGTCTCATCCGGCCAGTAACGAACAGCTTTGTTCTATGTGTAAAAGTCGTATTAAAAAATAATGTTAATTTCTTTTGAACCAATAATTAATTATTACTTTTGAAGAACTAACAGCTTGGTTCTCTGTGTATAAAAATTAACAAAATAAGTTGATTTATATACCTTGTTTAATTAAAAAAAAAAAAATCTATTAATATTGTTAAATCTAAATCTGAATCAATAACAAAAGTAATAATATAGCATTACAATTGTATTATTAGTTTTAAATAGATGTAGTATTGCAGATAAATTATTTTGGACTCAGTTTTGATATTAACACATCAGCAGACAATTCAGATTTAGGAGTTTTTACAAATTAATTCACAAAAAGTAATGACACATACTTTTCCTCTTTCTACTTCCTTTGTTGTCATGACAATGACCCGTGAGTTTTCCTGCCACACCATTCTCCAGAAGTCTACCACTGTGTTCGGAAGACATCCTTGTGTTGCTATATACGTCTTCTTAGGTTCAGCACTGTCTTCCTCTGACTGTTTTTAAAAATAATTACTTAATTTAATTAAAATATTTATATTTGGGTTTCTTTTTTCTTTTTAATCTGACCACTTTTTCCCCACACAAATATATGAGTAGGTACATAAATGTAAACATGTCTGTTGCATTAACTGTAAATGCATCATTTTTTGTGTGGGTCAATGTATTTGTACAAAAATGTCAATAGGTTGATTTGTAAAACTGTCAACATAAAATTTGAGTTTAATGAACATAGATGTCTATAGGTTTGTAGATAATCGTACATAACTGAACAACTGTAAAAACTGTACATTGTCCTTATCTTTCTGTGCGTGAGCCCATTTGAATTTAAGAATATGGTACATACTGTAATGAGATTTGCATTGATGTAATCAGCTCCAACAACATTTGGGTCACCATCTCGCAACACTACACGTGTATGATCAACTGAAATAGGAAACAAAATGTATTTTAACAAATTTTTATCAAATGTAGTCACTCACTCACAGCTGAAACACACACACACAAAAGTTTATCAGTAGATTAATAACAGATATTACATTAGACAAAGATGGAGTGAAACTCACATGGTAAAATATTTTTGTATCTGTTTTTGGTTTTGTTTTCAGGTCTTTGTCCTTCTTTCCGACTGTACAGATGTCGAACCTCCTGCTGTTGAAGTTGCTGAAATAATTAAAGTATTTAATTAGTATCTTATAATAAGATAAAACATATTTATTTTAATAATCACACATCCATCCATCCACATGTATACACACACATATAAGTAACACACATACACACACAAATGTACATACATACATTTATATATATATACACACACACACACACACACACAGAGTCAAAAACAGAGATTATTATTTTTTTTAAATAACCTTTTCATCTCTCATCTGATACATTCATTTTATATATTCATGAATTAAACAAAAGAAAACAAAAAATTTCAGAAAAATAATAATTAGAAAAGCAAAAAAAAAGTATAAAAAGTATTATTTACTTCAAATTCATCCCAGAATCCACCTTTTGCTGTTGAGTTAACCTGAGATCCTTTCTCTGATTGTAGTTGCCGTATACGATTGTCAATGCCTGATGCTGTAATCCTTGTTGCATTCACTGGCTACAAAACAATTGTGCAATGAACAATGGTTTCTTTTAGGAAATATGATAAAGATTAAATAACACACTGTTTCATTTATCAAATTGTACAAAAAATAAACTGTACAGAATGAAATATTAATAAATGTACTTTTTTATAGCAACTTCTTCCAACAGTTTAAAATATATAAAAATCTTTTTTTCATATATAAATTTTGTTTTGTTTCTTGTGCTTTATAAATATACTTTCGAAAAAGAAAAAAAAATTGTTTTTGTTTGAATAATGCATCCCCAAAAATACAGATATAAATAAAGTGTCCAAAAAAAGAAATACATAAAGGCCATGGTTTCAAGTGTAATTATCAGTAAATATTAATAAGTGTACTTTTTATAGCAACTTCTTCCAACAGTTAAAAATATATAAAAATATTTTGTTTTATATGTAAATTTTCTGTTTTGTTTCTTTTTGTGTTTTATAAATATACTTTCGAAAAACAAAAAAAAATCTTGTTTCAAACAGGAAAGAAAAAATATTACTGTTTTTGTTTGAATAATGCACCCCCCAAAATACAGATATAAATACAGTGTCCAAAAAAAGAAATACATAAATGCCATGGTTTCAAGTGTAATTAACAGTAAAGAAACATAAAAGTAGACATTTCAAATATAACGAATGAAAAAGATAAAAATTCTCACTGTTTTCAAATGTACAACAGTTCCAGTTGTCTCAACCATTGGGTTCTTTTTGTAATGTTCAACCAGGTCAGACAAAGTTTCGAATTTTTCACCACCTCCCACATCAAGTTTACCTTCCTGCAAAACAGAACATACCAGATGATTTGATTCAAACATTTCATATCAAGCAACAGTTACTTATCTCAATCCCCTTATTTTCAGAAAAGAATTGAAACAGGATCCATAGTGTGAGAATCCAGTGCTTATAATTATCAAATGTCTTGTTAATATCACATAATTACTAATATTATTTTTCTGTCATTTTTTTTTTTTTTTTTTTTTTTTTTTTCAGCTAAAAAATTTATTGACATTAAACATGTTTTAAAAATGATAAAATAAAGATGAAGTTAAAACTTACATGACACCGGACTTTAACGTGTGTGACTTTATCATCGCATCTGACTGACAGTACGAAATCACCAGGTTTACTTTGACTTTCTCTGACTAGATAACTTCCATTCTTTGCCTTCTCCATCAAACATTTCTCTGCCTCTTTCCCTGATATATGTCCATGAAACCATCTAAAAGAAATATAGTAAATCTTTATTTTTATTTTTAAAGTTAAGCATAATTTTCTGTAAATCATGATTACAAAACAACTGTATCAAAGGACTGATGAAAATTTAATATTTAATATAACTGTATAAAAATTAAAATACCTCTCAGGTGTTGGGTCAGCTGAGGTCACAGGGTATTTAAGTTCAATGACTTCTCCATTCTTCTCTTTCAGTTGACTCATGTTTTCCATGTAGTGCTGTACCAACTCAGCCAGAGTGGCAAACTTCTCCCCTCCATACAGATCATAGAAATCACCAGTATTCTGTATCTTAATGTGTGTCACTTCACCATTTCGCCTTCACAAAATAACACTCATAATTATTAATTTACTTCAGTTACTTTACTTGCACTATCTTCTTTTTAAACAAATTAAAGGTACTTTTAAAAAATTATATATTTTTAAACTTTCTCTTTTAGAGTAATAAGCATTTAAATTTAGTGGTACCCTGACACTCTATATATAATAAAACATGAATCAAATGTTTTGGATGAATAATGTAAACTTTTGGAAAGCCTAAATCTAATAAACCATTTGAGCAAATGATTTAAAATATGTAAAGTTTCATTTCATATCCAAGGAACAGTAGTTTCATAGAAACAGATTTATAATGAACTGTATATTGTTAAGATTAACTTTTGAAAGTCTACCTGCTCTGGCCATCAACAGAACAGTTTCATGAATTTAATAATTTTCTAAATCTCATGTAACATGCTGGGTGAAATGAATTCCGAATGTATAAATTTATGTCTGTACCTGACAGAGAGTGTGAAATCCCCCTCCTTGCTTCTGCTGGGTCTCGCCAGGAAACTTCCATCAGTACCCCGTTCATTGAGCAGAATTTCAGCATCCACACCTGATATGTTTGGATGGAACCATCTGAAACAGTTTACTATATATCAGCAACCAGTTGTTACATACATGTAAAAAAGAAAACACCCAAAAGCTAAATAGTGGAAATATAATCTGTACGATCTGCATGGCACTACATATGTCACTAAAGGTATTTAATTTAGATATATGTTAGAAATTCATATAGTCGAATGTTAAGTGTTAATCTACTCCGAGACACTATCTAATTATCTCTCATAAATGACTAATCATAATATAATTTTAGTTGTGCACAGCTTGAGTTAGAAATCCACAAAATTATTAACACACACACACATTTAAATGAGGAATAAACAAGTGGAAATAAAAATTCAAATTTAAGGACCCCAAAAATTATAATACAGAATTTAGAAATGTTATACAAGTTTCATTGTATGTAATTTCAAGTTGAACATCTTCATTAAAAATTTATAAAGAGAGCATTTGACTATTTTAACATATTCTTTAGTATGTGTTGGCTTGTAATACAAAATAAATTTTGCCTCAAGACATAATTCTGCAGTGATGTCGCAGTCTGATTCATAGTTCTTTAATCTATGCTTGAGCTTACTTTATGTGGTAATTTGTCTTAACAAATAAATCATATTGAGTGTAACTGAACTATATAAACAGTTCACAGTATTATCACATTCTTAAATTCCTTTTGTGCATTAAAAAACAAAAACTATAAATGGAAAACACTAAGATGTGAATTTAAATCATGAAAAGCAATTGTATATAAACATAATAAAGAAGCAAATGTTCAATTTATACAGCTAACTAAATAACTATATAGTGTTAATAAAACCTACTATTTCCAATGAAATACATGCATTGCTCCCAGAGTATATATGGCCTTGGCTCTGCCTTAGATTTGATTATTTTACTTTTTTGGAAAACCAATTAAAGATAATTCAAACTGATTCTTTTTTAGAAAGAATTTTAATTTACAGAATTATACATCAAAGCCAAAAATGAATTAAAATGGAACCATTTCTAAAGATGATTAATCTATAAATGATGGGTAATTACTCAGCCTGACCAAAAATATATAATTTTTACACTGGTGACTATGTAATACTGCAAGCTTTGTATCCTGACTTTCCTGACAATTCACTAGAGAATATATATCAAACATATATTTTTATAAAAGACCACCTAAATCCATGAAAACTGGTTGAGCAAAATAAACAAAATTAATATTAATATTAATTAATGAATTATTGTAAAATTAATTTAATTTTATTAAACTCTAAATATTGTTACATAAAATTATATTATTAATTATTGTGTTATTGGTATTCTTACAATACAATATAAAAATGATTGAATACTTTATTATCCTTTGCCAAATTAATAAACTTTTTCAAATTTTATATTATTGTAAAATTATCATTGAATTGATGTAGATCTTCCAGTTCAAGCAACTTAACCTCCTCGGCGTCCACGAATTTGAATACATTGCAAAGTTGATTATAGTATCTCTTTTACTGCACATATTTTCCATACACGTAATATATATATACTTCACTTTTAGTTTACTCCTTAAAGCATTGCGCCAAATGTAGTCTTAATTTAACTCTCAAAGAGTTAAAATTTAAGTGAAGAATTAGAAAACCCTTCGATAGTTTTACAATTATCTTTAATATATTTATTTAATATTACCTTCGGGATGACATTGCAATTGCTCTTGACACTTCTAAAACTCAGAATAAAGATCTGCAAATTTATCTCTTTGTTATTGCTCTTCGCGATACGTCAAAAATAAAATCATTTTAATAAAATGCTCTACAAAAATGCAAGACGGAAGTGAGAGTACCATTACTTCCGGGAATGGATAGGTTGGGTCTAGACAAGCTATACTGCAAACCGACAGCCAATCAACTTAGCGCTAGAACACGGTTCAGTGCAGTAATGGTCAGTAATGAACGTGTCAAGATAACAGTTTTCCTTCATATTACTTTTCGTGTTTTCGTGTTTGTAGTCATTACAAACTAAGAATTACTTGGTTATTGCAAAATACATACTTAAGACAAATTGTTTGAAATGTATGCATTGATCCCAGAATTACAATTCTAATTAAATACTATCATACAGGAAATATAAATAGGTAAATTAAATAATTAATAATAAAAGTATCTTAATTGGTTTTCTGTATTAGGAGAGGATATTTTATTTACCCATTCCTCTGTTATTTGTGAAATCAATTTTGAAGAACCAGTAGGTTAGAGCAGGAAATAGCCTTTTGCAATCGCACCCACCCCACCCCACCACTAATAAATTTGTTATGTTGTTTTTGGTTATTTATTATTTTATAATATATTTAATTGCTAAGAATTCTGTTGAAGTTATTGGCATAAATTAACATATTTACATGAACAACAATCTTGGTAAATTACATATTTTAAAGAATATATTGTACTGCTTAACATTCTTACTTTTATTATTTTTATTTATTTTGTATTTATATTATTTATTTTATTTTATTATTGTTGTTGTTATTGTAGCATAATCATATGTATGTGTGTGTGTTTCTGTGTGTTAATGGACATGTAGAAACTATGTGTGTATGAGACAAAGGTGGGCGTAAAACGTCAAACACGTGCTTACTAAAAGTAACAACTGAAAAATCGTCTGATACCTTGACATGCACGTCATTTTTATCGAATGTTACGTTTTACGCTCGCATTAGTACATTTTAAATAACTATAAATTAACTTCTTAAGTGAAAGCACTTGAGATTTATAAATTGTAATATTAACCAAAGGCAATGTAACTGTTATCGGGTGCAGGTAAATAAATTCAAAATCACCTGAAGCAATGAAACATATTATAGGTCCTTAATCAATCAACAGATTACTACCCTGAAGGTATAAATCAAAGGTGATTTCCTACCTTGCTGTCGCCATTATCGCTTGAATTTCTTTCGTGATATATAAATCCAATAAATAGCTGTGTTTTATTGTTACTTTTTATTTTTACTTCTTGCCTTCCTGAGGAAGTATAACGCGAGTTTCAAACAGCAGTGTTTAAGTTTTGTCCACTTGTGTGTTTAGCACGACCCAGATGACGAACAAAGTTTGGCCGTAGTTTACGAGTTTTAGTCTTCCTTGTATATATAGGTTACACGACAAATGATAATACACATTGCGCTTAGATTGTGTAGGTCACAGGATGTCGGCGGTACAGGGGAAAGGGGGGAGATTCAGTATGTCACATATCAGAGGTCATCGTTGTCAGTGTGACTGTCTATTCAGTGAGGGTGTGTGATTGGCATGGATTTGCATTTAAATAAAATAAGTTACTGGGACAAGATGCTGTGAGAAGCAACTAGGCATCTTGACTATATTAATGAGTCTAAACCTCTTTTTTGTTCTATTTAATAAGTTACTTATTATTATTTGTTTTTATTATATTATTAAAATATTAAATATATGGATTATCTCTCACTATCTTATTGTATATATTTATTTATATTCCACATGGACAAACATAAACACACATTAATAAATTATATTATTATTAATATTACTATCATCAAAATTATTATTTTCAGTTGTAGGCATTAATATTTTAACAAGTTCTCATTCAGTGTAACACATTTACATTTAAAAATAAAGTTTGAACACACAAACACACACACACACACACACACAAACAAAACAGACGATATATGTGTGGGTTCTAAGTAAAATCATTACAAGGAAGCAATGCAGTTAGCTCAGTGTCGTTGTAGATATCATATTCCTTGCTGTTTTTTTCCCTTGAACTGAGATCGGGAATGTATCTCCTGATCGGATTACGATTTGCATTATTTTCGTTCATTATTATTTAAATCCCTCAGAGGACACTAGTGTGTTGGCTTTGTATAAGAACAAGGAAGTAAAAAGAATTAACAACAACAAAAAGACATTTAATTTGCCCTTGATGTAATAGATATAGATTTTAAAAACTAACTAAATAAAATGAAATTGTATTCCTTAGGTCAGAATCTTTTTTTTCTACTTATTTTTATTTAGTTATTTTTTTAAAAGTGTTTTATACTTTTGGAGAGGAAAAAAGTGTTTTGTAACTTAAAATATTTTCGTCTGCCAACACGCACTGAGTTACCAGATTGTATAGTAATATATTTAGCTTGATCCGTTGATGCGTATAAATATGTATGTTTGTGTGGACTTAATCAAACTTTCTTCTTTTTCTTCTTCTTTTTTCTTTGTAAAATAACTGAGACTATAAACGTAAATGAATATCTCAAATCAACTTTAGTCTATATGTTTGTATTTTTAAAGTACGAGAAGACCTATATTTTTTTCGTCATAATAAATTTCATAATTTATTAAATATATCAAATGGATTTTTATTTTTCACAACATTATAATACAAGTAGCTATACAATTAAATATATTAAGTTACAATTCAATTTTGTTTTATGTGTATATTGTTTGTTTTTTTTTTGTTTTTTTTTTGTCGTAATAAATCAGATTAATCTGCTCTTTATTAATTAAATATATTGAAAGGGGGTATTTTGTTTATTTGTGCTTGTCCTGCCAAGCAGCAGTTTAATATATAAAATTTACAGATATAGCTGTAGAGAAGTTGCATAAAGTTATGTTAGGAAAAGATGATAATAAAATAAATCAACGTTAACGTTAGAGGTATTTTAATCATATTAGCCGAATACGATTTTGGCAGTGATTACATGTATTTCTTAGACATATTCATGCTCGGACTTTTTTTTTGTTAAACTGAAGCAGAACTTTTGATTTTAACAGGTTTAAGAACAAGAAGCAGTACCAGATTAGAGATCCCGGCTTACAGATATTGTGACACATCCAGTAATATTTATGTTCAACTGCCTAAAGGAAAGTTAAAGAAAAATAATATATATTTATTAGAAGGCTAAGAACAATTAAGACTCTTATCATTTACTATGCATGGTTGTGTGTGTGTGTGTGTGTGTGTGTGTGTGTGTGTGTGTGTGCACAATATGTATCTCAAGCATGCTATAATGTAACTCATGTTTACTGTAATTCAGTTATACTACATGTAACTCATATATACTGTGTGTAGTTCATATACACTATATGTAACTCACGTATACCACATATAACTGATGTATACTATATGTAACTCATAAATACCAAATGTAACTGAATCAAGCTACTATTTAGCTAATTCATTACTTGAATTTACTTACGTTCGTGGAACTAATTGAAAGGACAAAGAAAGAACGAATACGCGAACCTAACGTTGACCCTAACGACTGCACTGAGTGGGTGAGGCTCACATTAATAGCAGACCCTATCAAACATACCGTGGACTTTCCAGAATAACTGTATATAAATATAGACAGACACACAGACAGATAGATAGATAGACAGACATACATATATAACACTATCCTCTACATGTAGACACACCACAGAATAAACACACGCACGCACACAATTACATAACTAATAAGGTAATCTTGAAAGAGTAGTCCCTACATCTGAACTCCGAGATTATCATAAATAAAAATTAAATTAGAAACTAACAAATCACACACACACACACACACACACACACACAATAACCATAAATGTAATTAGTAACTCTCTTGCCTTGCAGCACTTATTTTAATGTTTTTTCTTTCTTTTTTTCAAAATTCGTATTCTTTCTTTCTTTCCTTTTTTTCTAATGTTACTTTTCTTTCTTTTTGCTTTTCTTACAGGTAAGCCTTATTTTACATTTTAGATCTCGCCCATCTTAGCAATGGTTTTACTAAAAATTAACGATTTTTTGTTTTATTGGTAATGCACATATAAAATATAGCAACCCATTTTTGCTTATCTGATCAAATCTCCAGTTTTTATTGCATCACGGGTGTTATTTATTCGGTGTTTTAAAGTGTAATTAAAACAAAGAACTTTTTTCGTTAATCACCGGTAAATGAGTTGCAGATAAAAAAACTAACCCGAGTATTATCAGGTGGAAAACATCTTAAACTACTACCATAATCAGGAAAACTCAGTTGATTTGGTAATCTAATCTGTGATAAGGCAGTTTTATAATCATCGCATTTTTATATATGAAACTGCAGGTTAAAAAAAGAAATATATATACCAAATGTGAGAATAGTTGAAAAAAAGCCCTTGCTAATAAAGGGGTCTATCTGAACTATAAATTTACATGGATGCTCAAGTCAGTAGAAAGGAAATAAAGTACTGAAAAAAAAAAAAAAAAAGAATAAAATGGCAGACAAGCAGTTAGACTCTAAGCTGGAATCTGCCACCATGGCTGGTGATGAATCAGCTGGAATTTCTGACATTCAACCTGACAAAGAACTTTTTCCAGGAGTTAAAAATGTCGATGAATTTTCACAAGTAAATATTTTTTCTTTTTAAACCACTGCAGCGGTTAGCATTAACCGTTAACTTGTTTTAACTGTTTATTTTTTAACTCAAAGGGAGGTAAGTAGGAAGTTGTTTAGAAAAAGCACATGTATTTATCTATTATGATCAAGTAATTTTTTTTTTTTTTAAATGTTTATAATAATAAGAAGAGGTTCACGACGAATTTTACCAACACATGACTTTTACCGCCAGTTATTTTGTTTTATTCTGTTGTTTATTTTTGTTTTAGACTTTTGGTGGCAGAAATACAAAGTAGCCGAAAAAATTATAAATATACAATAATTATCGCTAAGGGGAAATCTTTCAGTACAATCAAATAATGTGAATTAGAAATCAGTCTGAATTTTGAGACTGTATAGCAGATAAACATACTGTAACTCTAAGCCTAACCTAAATCCTCATTCCAACTCCATCCCCAACCCTAAATGCAGTACCAAATCATGGCAAATGTTGCAATGAAAAGAAAATTGTTGGAACAACTTTATATAAAAGAAAATAATATATTTCATGTTAGAAGTGCTGTAATGTTTAGAACTCTTGCCTAGTTTTTAGTATAAATAGTAAATATGTTTTTCATGATTTACATTTTAAATTACTTTTTATTATTTTAATTGTTTTCAGCAAGCTCTTAAGTCAGTTCTTGTTGCTACTAGATGTTCTAATGGTCTACCAACAGGAGATGATTTTGACTTCTATTCGACTTTTCATTCAGTCCGTGAGGTTCTTGATGTTCAGGGCAGCCAGATCCTGCAACTGTAAGTATGAGTTAGTCAACTATTTAAGTTTAGTTTAACTTTATGTTATCCTGGTAATGGAAATTAAAAACCAAAATAAACTGTCAAAAGAAATAATTTATAATCATACATAACAAAACCCACCCAATCATACACAATTTTTTTTATTATTATTATTTTTTTTTTCAGTATACAGAGATTGTTGAAACAACAGAATGTTAAAGCTAAGTTTTCAGAAAGTGCAAATGCAGTGGAACTTGAAGACAAATTTGATGTCCTTATTGATGCAAATGACCAGCTTCTGGAACGAGTTGTAATTAGTTTATTATCTCTTTCTGAAATGTAACTTTTTGCAATAAAATAAGGTGTAGGCTGTGGTTCTTTGTTCAAGTGCTTTGCATATCAGTCCTATTTGACATTTCTCATTTTACTGTAATCCAGTTGATCATAATATCTTTAGTCTGTAAGAGAGGTTATAGTATTTAGAAAATGGATGTAAATGTCTAATGTTGATAACATTTCTTTTGCAAAATATTTATGCTGTTAATACATAAATTTAATCTTTAAAATGTACTTGAATTTATTTTATTAATTTTCAGTTTTGCATTTAAATCATAATAATTTGTTTCAGTATTTAACTAAAATAATAATAATAATAAAAAATTGTAGTTAAGAATTTGTTAAGTTAAGTTTGTGGTGAAGCTTAACATTTTTGCCAGATGTGAATATAAATGACGTGATTTACTTTTTTCAATATTAAGGGTGTGTGTCTGGATGAAGCAGCAGGTCTGAGAAAATCTGATGCTAAACTAGTTGTTTCATCTTCAGTTCATCAGAAGAACAGTGATGCAAGTTGGAATAAAAAAGTAAGGTGTGAGACCAGTCAGTGAAATGTCCTCAGTCTATTTTGAGATTGCTTTTTAAATATAAATGATTATTGTTTTTGTACATATGTAAATATATTTATCAAGTAAAGTTGTTAAAAATCTGATTTTATAATGTTCCTTGTAAGCAACATTTCTAAAACATAGTATTTAAAAAATTATTGTTTGTGACCACCAGAAGGTACCTTAATGTATTTGCAAAAAAGTAATAATTTTTTTGTTTTTAACTGATTTTTTGCTGTTTAGAAAACACAGTTTTCCCCAAACACATTCCGCCTGCTATCCGCTCGAAATGTACAGCGTCCACAGTTCAAGTTTCAAGACAAGATAGATAACTCTAATAAACCTTTTCAACCAAAACTTGGAGTAAAGCCAAATGCGTTACTTCCTCTTGAAGGTAACTTTAATGCACATTTTTTTTTTTTAGACTCACTGTTTTAATCTGACATATTGAGATAAATTAGGAACATAAATATTAATATACCTGAAAAGTATTTTAATTCAGTGTAGACATGTAGGAGAAATGGAATGAAAAGTTTATATTTCTAGTCATGTTACTTTTTGTTGTTGTTGGTTTTTTAATAATGTTTTAATGAATAATATTTTTTCTGGTTTTAAAGAGCCTATAGATTTGTTTGTAGATATAAATAAACAGCATTTGATTATTTGCTGTTAAACAGAATACTGTTTTTGATTATCTTTTGTTTATTTTATATTTTGTTTAGATAGTTTGAGAATTCCAGAGGGGGTCAGTTTCGAAGATTTGGAAAATCCAGACTTCAAGTTAATATTATGTTTATTCTTTTCAGTTTATAGAGTACATAATAGTTCAGGATGGGATATTTATACTGAATAAATAAATATATGGTATACATAGCTTACATAATGATTCCGTGCAAAGATGAAAAGATAATGTGTTACTTTTGAGTGTTGTTGAAGGAAGGATAAGTAAAATTTGATAACGAATGTTTAGGGCTAATATTTAACTTATTTGTTTATGTTTAAATAGCTTTAAATTTTGTTTGTAGAATATCTAATTATTTATTGTGATTTATTTTAATTGCATGTGAATTAATGTGTATGTGAATTTAAATTCTTCTAATCATATATTGTGTAAAAAACATTCTTCTACAGATTTCCACATCCATATCAGTATGAACTTGATCATTTTACACCAACCCAAGAACAGCTTGCTACCCCTGAAGTAAAGGTAATTTATGACATCAGGAATTTATTTATTCAAGAAATAAATCAGATTTGTATAATGTGGTCAAATTATATATAGTAACCTCACACATACTTAAACAGCTCTACTGAACTGAACAGAAAAAATGAATGTGCTAATCAGAGCAAGCTGTTGTGAAGCACATCTACGACGGGCACGCTTTCTGTCGCAGAAAAGAGTTTTGGGTAAGGATAGAGAGTGGGTTCTCATTACGATTGCAGGACTGAAGGGAGAGGCCAGCATATCGGATCATAACGAGTTGGTTCCAATGTTTCATAGACGTTATCTGCTCCTTGTTGTTTCAGGCACTTGTCTAGCTCGTTGAAGGTCTCCTATACATCATAGGGTCCGTGTTGGTTGTGTCCTGTTTGTTTGTTCGGTTCTTGGCTGCTGTTGATGTTTCCTTGTTCTTTTTGGCCTCTTCTTTCTGGTCCAACAATTCAAACTTTTTTTCTTTTTTTTTTAGCCAATGGTCTTTTTATTGATTTAAAAGATGCTATAAACACCTGCAACTAAAAAGAATAAGAACATGAATGTAGTTAACTTATTTACATTTTATTTTATTTTATTTTATTTGGCCAAATGTCTTTTTATTTATTTAAAAGATGCTATAAACACCTGCAGCTAAAAATGAGAACATAAACATTGTTAACTTATTTATATTTATTATGTACATTTGGAAAAAAAACACCAAAACCCCTATAACCGGGTTAGTATGGTCTGAAAGTAAGTACTTATAGTACGTATAGTTTTGTTTTTAATTGTTAATTTAATTGGCTATTCAAATTGATCCGTCAATCAGCCCATCCATCCATAGATCCATCTGTAAGTCAATAAATTCATTCAATTGTTGTTTGTTTTTGTGTCATAAAAAAAAAAAAAAAAAAAAAAAAAAAATTAAAACTTTCAACTCCAAGAGTCTAAAGTTTGTGTTTTGTGTTCAGAATATATGTTGTTAGTGCAGCGAGGACTAACTCTCTGTCTTTCGTGTTTGGTGCCAAGATGTTTTGGAGCGTGAACTCGATTTTTAGTTCTTCCAGTGTATTGTGTAGTGCTTGTCTTTCCTTGGTGAAATTTTGACAGTGAAACAAGTAGTGTTTCATTGTTTTGGAGAGTCCACAGCTGCAGTTGGATTGCATTTAAGTTGGTCGAGTAACCAATTCTGGCTTTGGTGAGATTGTTGTTGTGTAGTTTGTTGGCAAGTGTGATTTTGGGTGTTTTGGTGAGTGGTTTGATGTTCAAGTGCCATTTGTTTTTGGTGTTGTTCCATTCATTTTCCCATTGTTTGCCTGCGATGGAGAGAATTTCATTTATTCCATAGTGTATGTCTGTGCAGATGTCTTCGTCTTTAATGCTGAATGACTCTTTGGCACATGGTTGGCAAGTTTGTTGCCAATTATGCCAATGTGTGCTGGGAGCCACTTGATGATTAGTTGTTTCTTGTTGTTTTGTATGTCCTCGTGTAGTTGTTGTATTTTGCTGAGTAGGTCTGGTCTGCTGGAATGTCCGGATTGTGTTGAAATGATGGAACTTAGGCGGTCCGAGAATATGACTGTGTTTGTTGTTGTTGTGTTTCACCCACAGCATGGCTCTGATGATGGTGACCAATTCGGCCGTGTATACCGAAAGGTGATTTCTGATATGGCCGAATTGTATGCATGTGGGTTTGTTTGTGTGATCTTGGGCTATGAAGGTGAATCCTTCTCTCCCATTTTCTGCGTTTTTGGATCCATCGGTGTAGATGTGTGTGTGTTGTTTGTAGTGGTCTTTTGCTAGAAATATGGCTTTTTTGAAGAGTGGGAACTCAGTTTTGATCAGGAAAGGTGTGTTTATTGCTGGTTTTGTTTCTTTGTGGTGTGCCAGCAGTGGTATTTCCCCTATTCCTGTTTTCCTTTTGATTCGCTGGCTGTTGTCAGGAAATTCGATAGTAGTAGAATATGCGATTTAAAGGGTTGCCCTATTCTTTGTTGGTCGGGGACCAGATCCTTGACGGGGTGGTCTGTGTTGAGGGTATGTATATTCAGGTTGTATTTCAGTAGCTGGAGCTTTCTTCTGTATTTTAGTGGTTGGATGCTGTATTCTGACAGGAGGCTGTTGGATGGTGTTGTGTTTGGCAGGTGGCTGATCACTCTGAGGGTGCTGGATTGAATTATGTCTAGTTTTTTTAAAGAGTGTTCAGGAGCATTCGAGTAAGCCGTGGCTCTGTAGTCGAGCTTGGAGAGAATACATGCTTTGTGTATCAAAATTAGTGTTGACTTGTTTGCTCCCCAACTGGTTCCGGAAATTAGCTTTAGAAGATTGAGTGTTTTTTTGCAGGATGCAATTATGTTGTGTATATGGCATCGGAAATTGAGTTGACTGACTAGAAATTTGAATGTTTTGGTTTGTGTTATGACGTTGTTGTCGATGTTTAGTGTGATTTTGTTGAAAAGGAGGCATGTCGTTTTCGAAAGAGAAACCTTTATGCCCATTTCACCGCCCAGTCGTTTATGTTGTTTAGGTCTTTTTGTATTTGTTTCTGTATTACTGCGGTCGATCTGCCTGTGTGCCAAAAAGCACAGTCATCTGCAAATAGTGCTGTTTTTATTGGTTCGGTTGGTGGATTTTTGGCATTGTCTTGTTTGTCGAGTGCTGTGACGATGTCGTTGATGTAGATGTTGAAGAGTGTTGGTGAGATCACGGATCCTTGTGGGATGTTTTTTCGATTGTCATTTTCTCTGAGGTATGACCGTTTACTGCTGTGGATCTGTTATTAATGAAGTCTTTAATGAAGTTGAACATGTTGCCTTTGATGTTGTTGTTGATTAATTTGACGAGCAGTCCTTCCCTCCGTATCACGTCAAATGCTTTTTCAATGTCTAGGAATACTGTGATGACTTTTTTGATTTCCTAAAAGATTGATTGATTGATGTTTGCAGGCGTGTGATCTGGTCATTTGTGCTGTGTTTCTTCCTGAAGCCGGTTTGATATTTGCTGATTAAATTGTTGTCGTTTAGATGCTGGTTCAGGCATGTGTTGATCATTGTTTCCAGTGTTTTGCACATGTGTGACGTCAGAGTGATTGGTCTGTAGCTGATGGGTAGTGAGTGATCTTTGTGTGGTTTGGGCAAGCTGAAACATTCGGCGTGTTTCCAGTTTGTTGGAATCTTACCTATGGTCCATATTGTGTTGTAGAGGTCGAGTACATTGAGTAGCGTTTCATCTGGTAGGTGTTGTAGTATTGTGTAACTTATTTTATCTGGCCCCGTGGCTGTACTTTTCTTGTTTTTGAGTGCATGTTTTAGTTCGCTGATGTTGAATAGTTGATTGTATTTCATGTGTTCTTTGTCTGCGAAATGTTTGCCGATTGTTAGGTTGTCCAGTGGTTTTCTTTGTGAATTTCAGTGGGAATTTCGAATTGCTGCTGGACTTGGCGAAGGTTTGGCTGAGTAGGTCTGGTTTTTGCTTGTTGTTTTGTGGTCGATGTTGTTGCAAAAAAGTTCCCAGTGTTCTTGTTTCGCAGTGAGTATTAGGTTAGAAACTTCTTTTTTGTTATTTTGTATTTTTCATGTGTGGAATGATTTCTGTCTTTTTAGTATTGTCTTCTGAATTTGTTTCTCTCTTTGCATTCCGTCCACCAGGGAGTGGATATTTTGCTGGTGCATTGTCTGGTTTTTTGGTATGTATTTGTTTGCAATGGAGTGTATCGTATTGATGAGCGATGTGCAGTAGGTGTCGATGTCGTTGGGGTTTTGTATGGTGATGTTTCTGCATGCTTTGTAGAAGCCTTCCCAGTCTGCTTTGTTGAAGTTCCATTTGGGTGTGAAAATGGATCTGTCCGAGAAGGTGTTCTTGCTGTTGTAGTTGGTGAGTATTGGGTGATGGTCGCTGTTTAGTTCCTTGAGCACTTGCCATTCGGAGAGCGCTGCGATGTCCTTGCTTGTGAATGTTAGATCAATGGCAGATTGGCCACCAGTGATGTCGCTAGTGTACGTCAATGTTCTGTCATTCAGACAGACCTGCAGGTTTTGCTCTTTGAAATTTTCGAGGACGATTCCAGGGCTGTCGTCTGTCACCACCCCATAAGGTATTGTGACAGTTGAAATCGCCCGCTATAATGAGCTTGTTGTTTGTTGTTATCATTTTGTTTAAGTCATGGGTTTGGATGGTGTATAGTGTGGGAGTGGGTTGGCTGTATATGTTATATGTTGTGATGTGCCCCCATTTCTGACTGGCCGCACTTGGGCAACTGCGGCCTCATTTCTATCAGTGTGTATCTGTACCCATCAATGGTGATGGTTGTATTTGTTAATTTGCTGCTAAACGTCAGTGTGGTCCAGTAGCTTGGAATTTTCCACATTTCCACACTGACTAATTTAGCATTTGTTTGTTCTATAATTTCTTTGTTGAACGTCTCAACGTCTGCATATGGGTAGTAAAAACCGAAATCTATCGAGATGTATTTGTGAATTATTGTTTCTTTTGTTTTTGTTGTTCGTTTGCGTTGTTGTTGTTGTGTAATGAGTGTTTGTTTTGGCTGCTGTTGTGTGAGCAGTGTTTTTCTGGGTTGTGGTGTGGGTATTTTCTTTGTTTGTTTGGCATTAGGGATTATTTTTGGTAATACCCTGACAATAAATATTTCATCCCAGATAGTTATGCTGGGACCTATAGCTTTTAGTGATTTTGTATCTATTTCGAAATATATTTCTTTTCCATTTTGATTGTTGTTAACTTTAGTTGCTTTGTCTATGATGTGTATTTGCACTTCTAACAAATAACGCAACTTTTTTTCGATGTCTATGTGGATTTTTTTAGTTTTTTTCCTTTTTATTGTTTACCAAATGTTTTGATCGCTTTTGTTTTCGGTGTCTCTGTCGCGTAGCCTTGCCAATATGTGTAAGTTTCTGTTAATGATTTATTGTTCCTCTGTTTCCTCCAAGTCCGAATGTGTGTGGTGGGATGTGTTGTTGTTTCTCTTTTTTTGTTTTCTGTTACCTTTCTTTTCTGCGGAGCTAGGGCTCCTGTCCCTAGGTTGTTTAGGAACTTTAGTTTCCATGTCTGAATCAACTGTCACAGTGCTGTATGTTTTCGTGTGTTTGTTTGCCATTGTTGTTTGTAGGTGTAATTGTTTTGTTTGTTTTTTGTTTTTTTAAATATTTATATTCCAAATATATAGACATGTCTATATTAATTTTAAAAAGTCTAAAGCTGTTGTAACTCACTTTGAGACCGAGATGAAGCTAAAATGTATATTTGTTATTTAAGACACCAGAAAAATAAAAGAAAAAAGAAGAACAAATAGTAAAAAAGAAAAAAGAAAAGTAATAAGAGTAACAATAATACAAATACCAACAAATAATATAAATAAGAATCTAAAACTGAATAAATAAAGAAAATGATACAGTATCTTTAGTTTCTGAATTCAGCTCAGCAAGCACAATCCGTACCTGAGTGTTCTTCATAGCTTCTCTTTCGGGCTTACGCCATGTCGGGGTCAACCATCATGGCAGCGAGTCTGTTGTGAGAATCAACAGCTCAAACCAAAATTATATTTAAATATGAATGGTCAGGCACCTTTTGGTTCTAATTTGGTTACCAGCAGCATGAGTGGGCTTGAGTATTTCCTTTTACCTTGGATAAAATTATAAATTAAAGAAATTAAGCTAATAATAATGTGGTTTTATTTCCAGAATTATAAGCCTGTTGAAGAAACTGAACTGACTATGGTGGAAACTCTGGAAGACTTGACCAAGATGTTTGAAACACTAAAGCAACAAAAAGAGATAGCTGTGGATTTAGAGGTTCAGAATATCTTCTTTTATTTTAGTTTAGAATATTACTTCCCAGTCCTTACTAGAAAAAAAAGTTAAAAAATTGTATCATTACATTTTACTGAACATAACTGTAGTAAAAAATGGAGGTGATTATTATGTTCACTGATGCAAATATATCCTAGTTTTAATAATAATAATAACACATACAAATTTTAATTTTATATATACTTTTTTTTATTATTTATGTTCTTTAAGAATATGTTCATTCTTTTTACATATGTATGAATATTTGTATAAATAAATCTCATATTTATCAACAACACACTAAAAGTTGTATATCTTTTTGTATTATCAGGAGCATCATTTGAATTCTATGTATTGTTTATTATTATTTTTCATTTTTGATTTTTATAACAATACACACAGAATTGTATATCTTTTTTCTGTTACATAAAATTCAAATTATGTAGTATATCTTTTTTATTTAAAACACAGGCTCACTCTTACCGGACATTTCAAGGAATAACGTGTTTAATGCAGATATCAACAAGAGAGCAGGACTTCATCATTGACACATTGGCTTTGCGCAGTGACATCTGCATGTTAAATGACATATTCACTGATCCCAGTATTGTTAAGGTAATATGTAATCTTTTTCTCTGTAAAACATTTAAACAACATATACATTTTTAATTAAATTTTATATCTGAATATTTATTTGATGTAAAAGTAACTAAAAGATACAAACACTTTTGTATAAATAAAGCTAACTTCTGTTTTTGTAATATTTAATACTTCATTTTAAAATCTCATGAAATAAAAATAAAAATAACAGTTTCTGCAGAATTTAAAAACCAAGTTTAAAAGAATAAATTCATTTCTTTTTAAAATCCTTGTATTATAGAGAAGAGGACAAAATTGGATTAATGTGTTTAGTCAGAGGTGACCATTCATGGCATAATGAGACAACAAGATTTTTATTGTTAGGTTTTTCATGGAGCTGATTCTGATGTAGTGTGGTTACAGCGAGATTTTGGTGTTTACATTGTGAACCTGTTTGATACTGGCCAGGCAGCGAGACTTTTGCAACATAGTCGCTTTTCTCTCTCTCACCTTTTACAAGTGTACTGCAATCTCACTGTAGATAAACAGTATCAGCTTGCTGATTGGAGGATACGGTAGGTCACATGTAATCTTCTAACCAATGAGATTTAACATATCAACTCTTAAAGGTATTGAAACATTATAAAATAAAAACTATTATCTGGTTAAGCCTTTGTAAATATATATTAAAGGTATAATTATCTTTATTATAGTATTTAAAAGTGTACAATTCATTGTGGATTAGATACTGTCATTTAATTTTATTTTATGTCAATGTGTTTTTATTCAAATGAATGTAATTTAGAAAAATGATTTTAGAATTACATTTTTGTATATACTTTTTATTATTTTTTAACATTTAGTATATGTTTGTGTCTCTGTGTGTGAATAATTTGTATTAATACCACAGATCTAGCTGATTAATGGCCCTGGTAAATGCTTCCATGTTTAATCTGATATATGTACAGGATGCTTTGATATTAATTTAATTTAAATAGTTGAGACAGCAGAGTAAATGATATTAACCTAATAATGTATGAAGTTTGATATTCGTGCATTGTCCATTACTAAAATTTAAAAAAAATAAAAACAATAACGTTATGTTTTCTTTCCTACTTTAGACCACTTCCAGACGTTCTGATAAACTATGCTAGAGAAGACACACACTACTTGCTGTACATTTACGACCGAATGAGGAAAGAATTAATAGACAATGGAAATGAACAGAAAAACCTGCTACATGCTGTCATTACAAAAAGCACACAAATATGCAGAAAGGTATTTTAAAAAACAGTTACTAGATTTTAAGAATATTGTTATCTTTAGGTATACCAATCTGGGTGATTCATGTTTTGTATTTTAAGTGTGTGTGTGTGTGTGTGAGTCTGTATTCCAGCATATATCACTGTTCTCAGTTTAGTACTGGTTTCTTTCACACACTCTCTTTTTTTAATTTTTATACACATGCTGATTCATGGTGTGACAATATCCTGTGGATTAAGAAAAGGATGTTTATGAAATACATTTTTTGATGGGATGTTTTAATTAACAAAAACTTTTGTTTTATTGTTTAACCATTAACAGCAGGTTTTTACATTGTCCACTGTTTTATTGTTAATTACAGGTGTACACAAAGCCAGTGTTTAAGGAAGGTGACTACCTGGAGCTGTACAAGAAAAGTAAAAAAGCTTTCAACTCGCAGCAACTACAGGCACTGAGAAATCTCTACAGCTGGCGAGATAGAACTGCTCGTGTTGAAGATGAAAGTATTGGGTCAGTTTTTTACATTTATAAGAAATATAAAATCTGATTTTAACTCTTTAAAACATTCTTCCATCATCAGTTAAAAATATCTTAAATACCTTCTCTGTAGAACTGTTTGAATGTGTAACTAATGAATGTGATTATAATTATAGGGTATTATTTGCTTCAAGTGTCCAAACTAGAAATAACACAATTAAAATTGGTAAAATGTGGAAATGCTCGTATACATAGATTTATATTTTATATTTGTATTGAGTAATATAATTTCACATTGTTAATTTGCTGTACATTTATCAACATATATGAATAAAATAAAAACATGAAAGATGTATAAATATTTTTTAAACTATGTTAAGTATTGTTTCTTTTAGTGACTGAAATGGTATGGTGTTTGTTACTTGTTTCAGTTATGTGTTGCCAAATCACATGATGTTACAGATCAGTTCGATTCTACCACGAGAAAGCCAGGGTGTCATAGCCTGTTGTAACCCAATTCCACCCTTAGTCAGACAATACCTCATAGAGTTACACAACATCGTCACAGAGGCCAGAGAGGCTCCGTTAACAAAGGTAGTTTACATAAGTAAAAATTTGCACTAATAACGAAAATAAAATTATACATCATTGCATTTAGCAAAAGTAGCTAAGTATTATTTTTTTTGAAAATGAAATATCACCTTTATTGAATGTGATTTGTTGATAAAAGATAATAATATATTTATATGGATACAATATATAATTTTTTTTTCAGGTACAAAATATTTCTGCTCCTAAGCCATCAGTTTATCAACATCCAAAGTATGATGTAGAAAGTTTGTTAAACTGCCCACATGACATGTCACATTCAGCCAAAAATACCTTTTCTTTATCATCCACCCCTGGTGAGAATTAATACTTTTACAAAATTTATTAACTGTCTTAGTAGTTTTCATCATATTTATTAATTATTTTTTTAATTACTGTTTTACAAAGCAGGTTAATAATTTCATTAATACAAAGGAATTAAATAACTTTTTAAATAAAAATTAGAAAATATTTTAAAAATAGTTTGGTTTATAACCCTGTTGTCAGCAAATACTGACATTATGTTTCATAAATGTTCATTAATTTTTTTTTATTTATGAAGAGCATTTAAAGTTCTAGTTTTTTTCCTCCTTTTTTTTAATTATATTTGAATTTCAAATCTTCTTTACAATAAAAAAGTTATTCTTTTATCAGAAAGAAAAATAAATGAAAAACTTAAAAAATTAAAAGTTAAAAATAATTAAGAGAAAGAAATATTATGTTAATTCATTTATGGGCAATGATCACAAGTTACCTGTTCTTACACGTTACGAATTTGATAAACTTTCAGACTCAAAGTTGACAGCAAAGATACCATCAATGTTTGGAGGTGAAAATCATCTCATCATAGTAAAAAGGAAACCAGTTTTAACTGTGTTTGAATGGAATCCTAAAGTAAGAAAGAAATCTTTTACTGCTGTAATCATTAACTCATATTTACTCTTACAACATAACATCCTGAAATGTTTTTAAGCACTTCTTCATGAACAGAACAGCATTTATCATTTTTGAAAAGCAGCCATGATGATATTGTATGATGAAATTTAACTCAGCTGGCTGTACAAACTAGCTATTTTAATTTAAATTAAAAAGATGATAAATATATTGTGTTGGTTTGAAATATTAAAGAATACATAAAAATAGGTTTTTATTTTTTAAATTCCTCATGCTAAGTGATTTTATTATTCCTTTAAATCAAAACTAAAAAAAATTACTTAAAATTCATTTTGTATAATACTTTATTTGTAATAATGGATGGGTTTGACTTTAAAAATGTTTTGTATAATGGTCAGTTTCAGAAAAATGGTGTTTTTACAACAAATGCAAGTGAAAAAGCTCTGCAGATATTGAAATCTTTCTCTAGTCCATTTGAAAAGGTAAACAATCATTATATCTGAAAATATTTTATAACCTTCAAAAATCAAATCTCAGTAAGTATAAATGTGTTTTTTTCAGTTCCTGTTTTACTTTTCAAAAATGTTTATTAGTTGTTTTTTTTTTAAATAAAAAGATAGAATTATACTAAAACCTTAAAATCTTTTAAAACAGTCCTTGTTGTATATGAATAACTGCAGTGTTTTAATAGAAACTAAAGTAAATTAAAACCAAGAAATTATATTAAATAAGAAAGAATTATAAACATTTTTAAAAACGTTTTTAATCTTTATTTTCAAGTATTTGCCACCTGAAGCATTAAGTTCTGCAGACTCACAGGAGAATAAGAAGCAGTCTTCTGATCAAATGGATGAGGTTAATATATTATTATGTTAATATTTTCAACAAAATATTAAACATATTCTTTAAAAAAATCCTAGTTCAACAACATTTAAAAAACAAATTTGTTATTATTATATTTCATGAAAGAAAATTTGAGACTGTATATCTATTTTGTCTCCTTATAGATGGAAAGTCAGTGATTTTATTTAGATACTGGTGGATGTACACAGAAGAAGTAAAATTTATCTATGTATAAATCAGTACATTGTGTTTGTGTCTGAATGTCCTAGTGAAAAGTAACAGCAATCAGACTGTACATGAATATAGAACATAGCATGTGCATGCACAAGCCTTCACACAAACATACACACACAGATAAAGCACAGACAAAAGAATGTATGAAATATTAACGTGTGTGTTTTATTTTAAATCTGTAGAAAAGAAAGCCCTCTTGGAGACTGAAACCTCACACAAAACCAAAAAGAATAAAGAGAAAAGAGGAAGAAGATAAGATAGATCCAACAACTGGTCAACCACAACATTTATTTTGTAAATATCTTCTTAATCCACAAAAACATACTCTACTAAATACAGAGGGAAAATAAATATTTATCAAAGTTTAATTGAGAGAAGCAACTGCTTTTTATAAATTGGTATTGTTATAGTTTTCCTCATATGATTATTATTACAAATGTGAATAATATGCATACAAATTTAGGAATTTAAATTTATTTTTTTACCTTTTTTAGCTTTATTTTTAAATAATTTTAATAATTGTATAAATTTGACTTTTTAATGTGTACAAATGTGTATAAATTGAGAAAACCATGTATGTGGATGTCATTTTTTTTTTAAAAGTGTTTTGGAATTCTGATTTAGTACCACCTGTAAAGAAACAGAAAGTTGACACAGTGACAAACCCTGTGATTACAAAGGAGGAAGAAATGACTCAGGTTTCACTAAGACAACAGGTAAAACTGAGTGTTTTGTAAAATTTAAATTGAGATTTGTCATTTTCCATTATTTCATGATGTCTCTTCATGCATTGGAACGAAAATAAGCATGATACGCTGAATACGTTATTCATAACAGGATACCTTGTTTTTAATTCATTTTATGTTAACATAAAATTTGAAATGGCCATTTCTTTACACATAACTTCATCATATTTTATTAATAGTATTTTTTATTAATACATTAAATAATTAAAACAATTTACTTGTATAAATAATCTAAATTTAGCCATTTGTTTATACCTCTAACTTGTTTAAAACCATGTTTTATAACTGAAGCGTTTTGATGCTATTATAAACTTTGACTTTTAGATACCCTCCAAGAAGAAGAAGAAGAAGAGAAGAGATGACTTGTATGATGCTGAAGATCCATACAAACCATCATCACTTGAAAAGTCTGTTCTAGGGAATGATGACATGACCCATGCAGACAGAGAGAAGGAAAAAGAGGAAGACAGAAAGGCACCGAAAGAGACAAAGAAAAAGAGGAATAAACAGACTGGAGAAGATTTCAAGCCATTTGATTACAGCAAAGCTGACAAATCAGTCTTTGAAGGTAATTTTATTAATTATTATATTACTGTATAGTCAGGGCATATACAGTGTTTAAAGTGATTTTCTTGTATTGTAAAACCACAATAAAGTTCATTCTCTTTCAGACTGTACAGTATTTTCCTTTTTTATAACCATACAGTTTTTACACTGACACTCATACAAAATATAAGATTAATAAATTGAAAACAGACATTTGTGAGTTATTTCATAATTGTATTAAGCAAGTAACTGAAGATACTCTGTTTTTTAAATATAATTTTACATATATGATTAATTTTAGTAATACAGTAATACAGTTACCAACAAGGATTTTGATATTTTTAGATTCACAGTTTTGTTTATTACAGTCATATATATTTAATCCTGATTACATGCACAATAAAACATTACCCTGGATTATAATTCAAACTGCTTATAATCAAAACATGCAAAGGTAATTATAAAAAGGCACACTTAAGGAAATGTTCTCTATGTTCTTATGAATATATGCATATCCTCTGAATTATGATCTTTAATATCTCTGTATGAACATGCCTGAACTAATTATGATGTGTCTGTGTTCATGCTTCATGAATTATATTTATAATCTGTCCTTGGACCTTTGTTACGATGATTCTTCTTTGTCCATTGAAATATTTTAGTTTCAGCAAGATCTCTGCAGCTTGTTTTATCTAATTTATTAACTGATTAAAATGAAAGCATTACGACTTGTTTGTGTTCTAAATTCTCTTACAATTAATGGTTATGAATTATCATCAGTATTCTTGTGTACAGATTATTACATTGATAATGCCCACTACCACATTTATGTTCACAGCAAACAAATCTAACACCAGTGATGTTTTTGACCCAAATACAAAACATCGCAAGAAGAAAAATGATAAATCTAGGAAGGTATGAAAATTTTCATGATTTCTTTCTAGAAAACATATACATATACACAAAGAAATGTATAATATATAAACCTACTAAAACATAAGTTGAAAGTTTTTTAATTAATGAGCCATAATATATATTTCTGATAAAATACAGTAAAGAGCTACCTGTATCCTTGATGTATAGAATTTTAAGATTTTAATTCCTGTTATAGTAATATGCATTATAAAAATAAATGTTATGTATAATTTAACAATTTGTTACAGCTAGTAAATTCCAAGAGTTAATCTGTTGTTATTTTTAGATATATTTTAATATTGTGTTCCAGATAACAAATTCAGTTTTATTGAACTGTTATTATTATTTCATTATACTTAATGAATATCATAATTAACTACTGTTATTTTTTTCTTCAGTGATTGCAAATTAAGAGAATATTTTTTTAAGATAAAAAGATGTTTATAATAACTAAGTCGCATATCAAGCAAGGACAACAATTTTTTGCATAACAATCAAGACAAAATAACATTATTGATTGTTAGCAATTTATATATAATAATAATTAAAAAAAAAAACATTTTTAATTATATATTTTTAGGTGAAGAATCCATATTTTCGTGACAGCCGAAGACAGAAAAGTATGACCTTTAGCTAAGATGTTAAAGTTGGCATCATTTTTAGAAAGATATTAAGTCAGTGTTAAACTCTGACCTTTACCGAAGTCAATATTAATACTTGACACAAAATAAGAACTTCCATTCATCATTTATTATCTTAGAAAATGTGAAATGCTATTTCTGGCTACAGTCAAAATCTGTTTTAAATTGAGAATGAATATTTTCATTTGAGAATTAGAATTTCAATTTGTTAAATGTGAGTAAAAAATTAAAAAAAAAAGAAATGTGTTCAGTATAGCATGAAACATAATAAATTGCTGTAAAAAAGTCAGCTGACATGATACTGTGTTTTACAATATAAAACATTAATAACTGCCCTTGATGTTTTTTATTCTATTTATTTTGTGTGTGCAGAGACGCATAATACATTTCTTTTAACTTTTTACTAAAATGGTTTTACAAATAGTTATTACCATGGTTTCTTTTAACTATAACTCTGTCTCATTTCACCCATGTGCATATGAAATAGAAATTTATTGTTGGTACAAACAACTTCCTGTTGATATACATTTCTCTGTGTATCTGTGCATGTTCTTAAAATGAACCATCAGGATTAATTTTAATTACTTGGTTTTCTTTTCTTGCTTTCTCTGCAGCAAAAACCAAAAGATGGCTGCCTAATGTATCATCTGCCCCCGTTAAAATAAGATCAGTGCGGTTTTCCTGTGAAAATAAAATCATTTATGTGTTGACGTTTAATTATCATGAAATTTCATACAAAAAGAAATAATTTTTATTGTTACTCAGTTTTTCTGAAATAACTGGGTGAGTCATCATCATTTATTTTTTATTTATTATTATTTTTTTTAAAACACTGAAGAAGAAACTTACAAACACAGCTTTGACAAAAGCATCCATTAAGAGTGCATCAGACCCACCATGTCCACTTAAACGTCCAGAAGACTTCACCACAAGTTCTTCAGTAGCTGAAATAAATCAGTGTGTTTTTATCTGCTAGATAATGTTTCCAAAACTAGTTTTGTTACATTTTATTTACCCAGATTAACGTGAATTTTTCTTTGATAGTTCATAGCTAATCATGTGAAATTTTTTTCAAATCAAACTTTAAAGATACCTTTCTTTGCTTCATATATTTTTAAAATATCTTTGTTACATTTACAGCAGCTAGCAAGTCGGTTATTCACAATAAAATTATTAAAATGATACTAAACTGAAATTTATTTTAAAAATTACTTGTTTGTTCTGTAACAAAGTCAAAAACGTTGATGGTCGCAAATGCCCTTGCATCACAGGTTATTTCCCCCTGAAACAAATATGAATTTATTGATCAGTCAGTCTCTGTCTGTCTCTGTCTCTCTCTCTCTCGCTGCTTTTCAAACTTTACTTAAACATGAGAGGCATATTCCACCGTAATGAATACTTATATACATTAACAAAAAAACAATCTACTCACTTTGGTGCCATACACTTTGACCTCTCGCTCACACAAACGCTTAGTAAAAGCAACCATAGTCAACGAGGCTGTGGCTCCCCCTTCAAATTGAAAATTGGTTACCTTCGAAACAAAACAGAAAATTACATTATGGTCAAAGTGTTAAGTGTAGAATCAGTTTTATCTGCTATTAGAAAATCAGTTAATTTCAAAATAAGAAAGAGCTAAATATTAATGAACAACAATATATCAGATATAGTCATTTAAATTTGACATTATACTGATTACTTTCAAATTTAGTTTTTTACACATTGCTAACAATAAAGCTGTACCTAAATCAACATGTTAAATAGATTATACAGCATGTTATAAACACATTCAGAAACATGCCACTGAGGATTTTATTCAACCAATGAACTGGTATGAGAATGTATAATATTTGTGATATTAAAATTAAATTATTCCTGATTAGTTCATGAATATATCTATTTGTATTTTAGTTTTTCCTATATTTCTGAATTACCTGATGTGTCATGACGTCATTATCACATTCATAAACACATCGGCCATATGGTCCAGTTTTTAGAGCCTCTGTTATACTTTCTATGTCTGGAACTTCTGTTAAAACACTGACTGGCCAACCTGTAAATCCCTGTTAACACATTTTTAAAAATAACTTTTATGTTTCTGTTTTTCTTTTGTATTTTCTTTAAAAAACAAAAATAAAAATTTGTTTGTAGAATGTCAAAAAACAGCCCATTAAACAGTAACCCATAAAAGTAAAAGGAAAAAGATCATATTATGATATGTGCTGTTTTATGAGTACCCTACAAAGAATTAAACAAATATAATTTTATCTTCAAATAGCTGTAAAAAGTAATTAATATCAGATACGATGTCAAACTGAAGAAACTTATTAAACTTTCAGATTATCATTTCTGTTACATTTATAAAATACGGGAAGCAATTTTAAAAGGTTAACAATAAGAAAAAGAAATGGGTGACAATAGGTAATACCAAAGGAAAGATGGTGAAAGATGAATGGTTAAAACAGTGGAATATACTGAGAAAAGATTTTAAAAAAAACATTGTAGAATAATTACTAAATTACAGTTAAAAAAAAAAGAAGAAAAAAGTAAATACAAAAGAGAAAATTGTAATAATAATAAAAGGTTATTGTTTGTTTTAATTTATATCTAATATCAAACATAAATCTTAAACTCACTCTCTGTAAATAAAGACGTTTTGCTGAGTAAGGACATTTCAGTTCAATTTCTGTAGGACAATCCAAACATCTTGATCCTGATCCTGGAGGCTAGACAGATGGACAGATAGGTTATTATTTCATTTGAAAAATAACATTTTAGAAATCCAGTAAAAAGTAGAAATCTGAAAAATGAGAATTACTGGTAGGTTGAAACAGCTGGAACAACCACCAATAAAAAAAAAAAAAAATGGTTCTTACCTTATCCTCCATTTTGAAATGTGCAAGACTCCCAAATGATGACACAGACACACAACGCTTTGATCCCATCCAGTATTTAATGAGGTCAACATCATGGCAACATTTGGCCAGCAAAGAGTTACAACTGAGAGCTTCATTTCTCCAATTTCCACGAACAAAACTGTGAGCAAAGTGCCAGTAACCAACCTGCAGATTACAAGTTTAAACTTTGCTCTGCATTGCTAAAAAAACACAACTTTAACATCAATACCAAATCTGTGTATTAATGAAAGAGAAGAGAAAATTGGCAAAGATTATTAAGATGGTAAAGTATGTTAATAAATAAAAAAACAAAATGTACTGGTTCTGTGTGCTGTATATGGACAACATCTCCTATGGCTCCACTGTCAATGATTTCTTTAATTCTTTTTGACCAGGTTGAATACCTCAGAGTGTGACAGACTGTTAAAATAATGTTGTTGTCTTTACATGTTCTGACAATTTCATGACAGTCACTCGCAGTTACCTGAAAAACAACCAAAGAATAATATAACAGGTATTGGTTTTAACAATTTATATACAATGAATTTTTAAAAGATAAATAAGCTACAATGTGAATGTGATAATTATAATTAAAAATAATTATTAAAGAAACAAAATAGATATACAAACCTATTCACAGCCTGTGTATTAATTTATTTTTAATTATATGTGTAAATAAAGTAACAGACATACAGACATTGGTTTTTCCAGCAGGATATGATAACCCTTTTTAGCAAAGGCAACAGCCGGTTCCTGGAAAGCAGAAGAAAATATCTTTATTTGATTGTGTAGTCAGAAAATTAGTGAGTGTGTGTTTTTGTATGTACAGTGAATGTTTGTAGTTTTGTGTGTTTGTAGTGTATGTGTGTGTTTCTTTATGCATGATGAGTGCAGTGTAATGTGCGTGTGTTTGTGTGTAAAGTGAATGTGGAATGTGTTTCTCAGTGTATAGTTACTGCTTGTATAGTTGTGTTTCTGAATGTTTAGTGACTATAGTGTTTCTGTGTGCATACTGAGTCTGTGTGTAGTGAATGATTGTAGAGTGTTTGTTTCTGTGTGTATAATGAGTAGAGTGTACCTGTTTCTGAATGTATAGTGGGTGTTTGGTGTGTGTGTGTGTGTGTGTGTGTGTGTGTTCTTGTGTGTGTGTTTCTACTTTGTGTAATGTGTGCTTGTAATGTGTGTGTGTCTGGGTGTACTGTGAGTGTAGTGTGAGTGTGTTTCTGGTGTATAGTGAGTATTTGTAATGTGTGTTTCTGTTTAAAGTGTGTGTGTATGTGTGTATGGTTCTGTGTTGTATAATGAGTGCTTGTAGTGTGAATCTGTGTTTTTGGGGTATAGTGACTGTAGTGTGTATGTTTCTGGTGTATATTGAGTTCGTGTGTTTCTGTGTTGCATAATGTTTGTAGGGTATCTGTTTTTCTGGATGTACAGGGTATGTGTTTGTGAGTCTAGTGAGTGTTTGTAGTGTGTCTGTGTTTTCTGGAATATAGTAAATGTCTGTTTATGTGTATTTGTGATGTTCTGTGTTGCACAATGAGTGCTTGTAGTGAATGTATGTGTTTCTGGTCTATACTGACTGCTTGAAGTGTGTGTGTGTGTGTATTTTTCTGTGTGACTTCTGTGTTTGTTTATGTATGGTAAGTGTTTCTAGTGTCTTCTGTGTGTGTGTATGTGTGTATGGTAAGTTTCTAGTGTCTTCTGTGTGTGTATGTGTGTATGGTAAGTTTGTAGTGTACATCTGTGTTTCTGTGTGTGTATAGTGAGTGTTGCAGTATGTGCATTTTTCTGAGTCTATAGTGAGTGTAATGTGTGTGCATTTCTGTGTTGTATAATGAATGTTTGTAATGTGTGTGTGGTTCTGTGATCTATAATGAGTATGAGTATGTGTGTGTGGTTCTGTGTATATAATGAGTAGTGTGTATCTATGTTTCTGGGTGTATAGTGAGTGTAGTGTGTGTATGTTTCTGGGTGTATAGTGAGATTTTGTAGTGTGTGTGTATATTTCTGGGTGTATAGTGAGATTTTGTAGTGTATGTGTGTGGTTTTCTGGGTGCATAGTGAGTGTAGTGTGTGTGTACGTGTCTGTATTTATTTCTATGTTTGTGTTGTATATTGATTGTTTATTGTAAGTATCTGCTTCTGGGTGTCTGGTGAGCATTTGTAGTGTGAGTGTGTTTCTCTGTGGGTGTTGTGAGTATTTGTAGTGTAAATCTGTGTTTCAGTGTGTATAGTGAGTGTTTGTAGCATGTATGTTTCTGGTGTATAGTGAGTGCTTGTAGTGTGTGTGTGTGTGTGTGTGTGTTTCTGTGTTGCATAGTATTTGTAGTGTGTGTGTTTCTTTGTTGCATAGTATTTGTAGTGTGTACATTTTTCTGGGTGTATAGGGTGTGTGTTTGTGTATATAGTGAGTGTTTGTAGCATGTACATGTTTATTTCTATGTGTATAGTGATTATGTAGTGTGTGGTTCTGTGTGTATAATAAGTTTGTAGTGTGTGTGTGTGTGTCTTTCTGGTGAATAGTAGTGTAGTGTGTATGTGTTTCTGTGTTGTACAATGAGTACTTGTAGTGCATGTATGTGTTTTTGGTGTATAGTGAGTGTTTGTAGTGTGTGTGTGTATGTGTTTCTGGTGTATAGTAAATGTTTGTAGTGTGTGTGTATGGTTCTGTGTTGTATAATGAGTGCTTGTAGTGTGAATCTGTGTTTCTGGTGTATAGTGAGTGTTTGTAGAGTGTGTGTGTGTGTGTGTGTGTGTGTGTGTCTGTGTGTGTGTCTTTCTTGTGAACAGTGAGTGTAGTGTTTGTGTTTCTGATATATAGTGAGTATTTGTAGTGTGTGTTTGTGTATAGTGAGTGTAGTGTGTGTCTGTGTATGTGTGTGTTTGTGTGTGTGGGTGTTTCAAGTGTCTTCTGTGTATGTGTGTGTGCAGTGAGTATTTGTAGTGTAAATCTGTGTTTCAGTGTGTATAGTGAGTGTTTGTAGCATGTATGTTTCTGGTGTATAGTGAGTGCTTGTAGTGTGTGTGTGTGTGTGTGTGTGTGTGTTTCTGTGTTGCATAGTATTTGTAGTGTGTGTGTTTCTTTGTTGCATAGTATTTGTAGTGTGTACATTTTTCTGGGTGTATAGGGTATGTGTGTATATAGTGAGTGTTTGTAGCATGTACATGTTTATTTCTATGTGTATAGTGATTATGTAGTGTGTGGTTCTGTGTGTATAATAAGTTTGTAGTGTGTGTGTGTGTGTCTTTCTGGTGAATAGTAGTGTAGTGTGTATGTGTTTCTGTGTTGTACAATGAGTACTTGTAGTGCATGTATGTGTTTTTGGTGTATAGTGAGTGTTGTGTGTGTGTGTATGTGTTTCTGGTGTATAGTAAATGTTTGTAGTGTATGTGTATGGTTCTGTGTTGTATAATGAGTGCTTGTAGTGTGAATCTGTGTTTCTGGTGTATAGTGAGTGTTTGTAGAGTGTGTGTGTGTGTGTGTGTGTGTGTCTGTGTGTGTGTCTTTCTTGTGAACAGTGAGTGTAGTGTTTGTGTTTCTGATATATAGTGAGTATTTGTAGTGTGTGTTTTTGTGTATAGTGAGTGTAGTGTGTGTCTGTGTATGTGTGTGTTTGTGTGTGTGGGTGTTTCAAGTGTCTTCTGTGTATGTGTGTGTGCAGTGAGTATTTGTAGTGTATATCTGTGTTTCTGTGTGTATAGTGAGTGTTTGTGGTATGTATATTTTTCTGAGTGTATAGTGCACGTGCGCACGCGCACGTGTGTTTATGTGCATTTCTGTTTTGTATAATTAGTGTTTCTAGTGTGCATGCATGTGGTTCTGTGTTGTATAATGAGTGTTTGTAGTGTATGTGAGTGGCTCTGTGTATATAATGAGTGTAGTGTATCTGTTTCTGGGTCTATAGTGAGGTTTGTAGTGTGTTTGGTTGTGTACCTGGTATATAGTGAGTGTGTGTGTGTGTGTGTGTGTGTGTGTGTGTGTGTGTGTGTGTGTGGTTCTGTTTTGTGTAATTAGTGCTTGCTGAGTTTGTGTGTGTGTTTCTGGTGTATAGCTTTGAGTATTTGTGGTGTGTGTATCTCTGTACAGGAGTGTGTGTGTGTGTGTGTATGTGTGAATGTTTCTGGGTGTATAGTGTTTGTGGTGTGTGTGTCTTTCTGGTGAACAGTGAGTGTAGTGTGTTTGTGTTTCTTTAATATAGTGAGTATTTGTACTGTGTATGTTTCTCTGTATATAGTGAGTGTATTGTGTGTGTGTGTGTGTATGTGTGTGTGTGTGTGTTTCTGGTGTATAGTGAATATTTCTAGTGTGTATCTCTGTACAGGAGTGTTGTGTGTGAGTATAGTATGAATGTAGTGTGTGTGTGTGTGTGTGTGAATGTTTCTGGGTGTATAGTTAGGGTTTGTGGTGTGTGTATCTCTGTACAGGAGTGTAGTGTGTGTGTTAATGTTTCTGGGTGTCTAGTGTTTGTGGTGTGTGTGTGTGTGTGACTTTCTGGTGAATAGTGAGTGTAGTGTGTTTGTGTTTCTGATATATAGTGAGTATTTGTAGTGTGTATGTTTCCCTGTGTATAGTGAGTGTTTGTATCATGTGTGCGTGTTTCCTGTGTGTGTGGTGAGTTTTTCAAGTGTCTTCTGTGTCTGTGTAGTGAGTATTTGTAGTGTATATCTGTATTTATGTGTGTATAGTGAGTGTTTGCAGCATGTGTTTTTCTGAGTGTATAGTGTGTTCAATTCTGTGTTGTATAATGAGTGTTTTTAGTGTGTGTGAATGTTTCCTGTGTGTGTGGTGAGTGTTTTAAGTGTCTGTGTGGGTGTAATGAATATTTGTAGTGTATATCTGTGTTTCTGTGTGCATAGTGAGTGTTTGCAGTATGTGCATTTTTCTGAGTCTATAGTGAGTGTAATGTGTGTGTGTGTGCATTTCTGTGTTGAATAATGAATGTTTGTAGAGTGTATGTGGTTCTTTGTTGTATAATGAGTGTAGTGTGTGAGTGTGTGTGTGTGTGTGTGGTCAGTGTTTCAAGTGTCTTCTGTGTCTGTGAGTGTGTAGTGAATATTTGTAGTGTATATCTGTGTTTCTGTTCGTATAGTGAGTGTTTGCAGTATGTGTGCTTTTCTGAGTATATAGTGTGTATGCATTTCTGTGTTGTATAATGAATGTTTGTAGTATGTGTGTGTGCATGTGTGTGGTTCTGTGTATATAATGAATATAGTGTGTATCTGTTTCTGGGTGTATAGTGAGGTTTATAGCAAGTGTGTGGGCGTGTATCTGGTGTATAATGAGTGTATACGTACATGTGTATGTGTGTGTGGTTCTGTTGTATAATAAGTGCTTGCTGTGTTTGTGTGTGTTTTTGGCATATAGTGAGTGTTTGTAGTGTGTGTATATCTGTACAGTGAGTGTAGTGTGTGTGTGTGTATGAACGTTTTTGGGTGTTTAATGAGTGTTTGTGTGTTTGTTTCTGTGTGTACAGTGTATGTATGTCTGTTTCTGCATGAACACCCTAACAATATAAAATAGATTTTCTCAACCTGGACAAAATAGCACCATTTATACACTATGAGAACACTGGGCAGTGGTTCAGAACTACAAATATTATTTACAATCTAAATGCTAAACTATTGTACTTCTGTCACTGGATATAATTTAGCATAAAGGCCCTAATCTTAACCTCTTGGGCTGAGCTCAGTCAGTGAGCAAGAAGTCATGACACCAAGTAGCAATTCACCCAGGTATAACAGGAGTGTGAAATCATGCTGTACCCTGCATTACCATATTCTGTTCAAAAGATTGTACATTCAGTGCACGTTATTAAATAATGCTACCTGACAATATATATACTATTATGATATCACTGAAATCATTGAAAAGCAGATGTTTCATGGTTTATTAATGAATTAGTAATATTGGATCTGCTATTGTGAATTGTGGAATTTTCAAACAAAAAAATTCAGCAATTTCCGCGAAGATGTAGGAGATTTCTAAATTACTGTGCTGAAATTAGTTGAAAAATTCTGCAAAATGTTTTTAAGTACATTTCACAATATACCCAGAAAACAGCACTGCATGAACCATTTGACCTGTCAAGTTGTGACCTGGGCATTCCAATGGCAAGACTGTTTATGACAGTTTATGACAATGATTTCCAAATACACATCCAAATGTGCTGCAAGAATACTTCCTGGATGATTTGGTAAATTTGTTGGTCCTAGAAATGAATTGCTACCAACATCAATGCCCATCAGGCCTTTGTTGAAAGACCAGTCCACTGGACTAAGTACTATTTTTTCCCTAAGTATATTCACACTGCAGCTGCCACATCAGGCACTGGATTGGAAAAGCATGATTTCAGATTCTACTAGAACTAGCCAAGTGAATCACTACCCAGTGCAGTGGTTCTCACTCACTGACTGCAGAAATGACTACACATCATCTGTCTTTGAACCAAAATTAATCAGTCAGACAATACTAATCAGCAAAAACAACCCAACCATTATCATCACTCACTTGCTGAGCGACCTGACCCAAGTTGTTACAGTTTATTCAAAATTGGGTGCTAAAAAATAAACATTGGTGAAAAACTATTGTGTAACTGACCATAACACTAACAGACACTGACCTTGTGATCTCTGTCTACCGTACAGATCATGACACAGTCAGCAAATTTCTCTTTTGATACAATGTCATGCCAATCTAAAACAGAAATAATTAACATACAGACATATACACACAACCACAGCAATAGTGTATATTAAATTATTTTTTAAAAACAACAGTGAAGGTCCAGTAGTTCTGCTGTGGTCTTACAATAATTAAGTTTTCAAGGCTGGACTGTAAAAGTTATTTGACAAACTGAATATGTAACCTGCAATATCACATAAACAATTTTGGTCTTTGTGAAAATAAGTCAAACATGCACACACACATACACACACACCTACATACACACACTTAAACTGAATGCATTTATTGAAAAAAAGCAACAGATTAAAGTGTTTCTGTCTTTTTCAAAAATCATCAATCATTGTGTGCATGACAAATCAGTGTATTTATTAGTGGTCTAAAAATGCTTTTTCTGAATACTGCTCAGAATTAAATGAAAATGATGATAATTTGGCTTATTTGTACCTTTGAAGCAAAATGCATCATCTAGTTTGTGTTCTTCTTTTTCTTGATTTCTTTGAAAATCTCTTGGTTCAGCTACAGCAACAATCTATTAATAATGACAGCCATTTTCATTTCAAAAGATAATTTATATTATTTTATTTTTTGAATACCTAGCTGCTATAAGCAAACATAAGAATCTTATGTAAGAGTTTCAGAATGTAAATTCCATGACAGATTGCAGATATTGTGAATAACAAAATAAAATCACTTAACATTTTATTTAAAATTATTTATTCTAAGAATTAAATTATATTTCCAAGTCAAATTTTTAAATTTCACCTTGAATTTATCAGGGTAGTACAAAGCATATGATGCATAACAATGTCCTCTGCTTCCAGCTCCTACAAGAACACACGTCACAGGTTTGATGGAAGAGGATTTGTGGCAGTCTCCAGTGGACATTTTGAGAATTTTCTGAAATTTTCTGAGAATAAATGAAATATTATTAGAATCACTATGCAATTATACATAGCACACTGAAGAACCTGATACATTAGTATAATATTATGTTTTGTGAGTGTTTAAAGAAATATTAGTTAATCACTACTTGACATCATAACAGACTAAAGAAATATTAGTTAAACACTACTTGACATTCATAACAGATTAAAGAAATATTAAGGTAATCATTACATGACAATGTTACACTAAAGAAATATTGGTGTAATCACTACTTGGCCATGTATCACACAAAAGAAATATAATCAGTGCCTGACAGTCTCACATTAAAGAAATATTAGTACAATCTCTACTTGCAGTGACACTAAATAAATATTAATGTTGTCAATATTTGGGAGTGTCACATTAAAGAAATATTTGTGAATCACTACTTGACAGTGTCATACTAAAAAAAATATCAAATATTCACAAATTAAAAACAGATCACGCTGAAGATATACTAATGTAATCACTACTTGACACTGACACACTAACTCTTTTTAGCGTAATCACTCTCCTGACAAAGTGACACATTAAAGAAATATTAATGTAAACACTAAATAGTTTGTTCAGAAAAAAGGAAAACCTACATTGTTTTATGAATTATAACGCAGTAACTGGTTCGGAAACTCAATACTATAATTTTTAAGTTTTTATTACATCTTTGAGCCCGCACTTTAATAGCATTAACATTAAATCCGAGTTTTTCTAAATCCAAATATGTATTCAGTAACAAATGAAAATAACAAAATAAAACTTGTGTAATAATGTCAATAATAGTTTAGATATAAATATATTAATATAACTTATCGCAAATGTTTCATCAGAAAACTTGTGTAATAGTACTACAACTTGACTTAGTATAAGTTAAAATAAATTATTTTAGATCAAATCGATGAACCTGTGATGAAACTATTACATTTATTTATATTTCAGACGTCAAATATAATTCATAAATTTCTTTAAAATGTTCATAATTCAGTGGCAGTAGAAAAATAATGACAACGCTCCTATTCTCAAATAATTTGTCAACATCAAATGTTTTTAGTTCCCGCTTCCGGGTTAGTCTCTCTTTTGTTGACCAATGAAGTACCCAGTTGCCTGCCACGTGACCACGCCTTCCTGTGTTGTAATTCTCCACCGCGTGTAAATCGGGCACCGTTTAGCTCTATTTCGGCCTCTGATTTCTCGTAAAAACAAATTCGAAATGACTGATGCAAAGTCCACCCTTACTCGCGATGGAACGATGCAGGTGACTGCAAAGGTGGGTAAAAAAATCGCGCATCGGATACTTAGAAATTTGCTTTTGAAAAAGGGTGTGTATTGTGTGTTGAGGCAATAGCTTTTAGATATGTTTAGCTTTCTACCCCACTGACCTATATTTGTCATTTTTAGAAAGAAGATAATAAAATTAAGAAATTAATCATTAATATTATGAAAGTATATTAATCGAATTTATTTCTTGTGAATTTGCATACCTTACAGATGCTGACGAAGACTTGTTAAATAGGTTAGAAAATTTGGTTGTCAATTTTCAAGATGGCGTCTGTTGATGGAACAAGGTCATGTTTCTTGTTGTACCGCTTTACTAAGCTTAATGACAAAGCAAATAGAGGCGCGTACAACCATGACTTCTTGTACATACATTGTATTAGTGTATAGGTACTTTTTAAAGACTTGACTTATATGTCTTAACAGTATAAGTTTTTTATAAATTTAAAATGATGTTTATGGAAGGAGCCAGCTATTAAATGAACTGAAAGAGACGCTTTTTTTTTTTTTTTTTACTTCTTTTACACACTCAGCAGTTATTTTTTTCATTGGGAAACTATGCTTGAAAAATCCTAACATTTTATTATCTTTTTATAATTATTTTTACAACTAACAGAGAAAGTGAAAGTAAAAATTGTACATTTTACCTGATCAGCTGATTTTTCCACATAACACTCTATCTGGCTGGTTCAAACATCCATACAAAATCTGAAATAAGAAGCGTCTCATTTACCATTTATATTTGAAAACTGAAGAAATCAGCCAAAGGAAAAAAACTGAATTGCCGTAACCACATTTGTAACAATGACATAGTGACTAACAACATAAATAACTAAAAATGACTAGAATGCCACATCATCATTTGTGACATTTTATATATACACACATCAAGCCAAACAATGTTCTACATTAGATCCTTTTATGCTTTTTGAAGTGTTAAAAATACATTCAGTCATTATATATATATATATATATATAATATGTATAGTGTTCCTTTTAATTTTTTAGTTACTTGTATAATAATAAATTTATGAATATTTGCTTTGAAAGGGAAAGAAAATGCTTTGCCTGTCAGAAATTGAAATAAAATGTTTGAAAATCAAATATTGAGGTGTTTTTGTGTATTTTGCATTTTTAGAATTAAAGAATTTTCTTTTACTTTTAATTACACTGAAATGTTGAATAGATATTTTAATATAAATAACAATACTTGTATTTTTTTTAATGATAATAAGTTATGACAGGAATCTTGCTACCATTGGTTCACAAATCAGTCCTCAGATAACAACAAGATATGTTTTACACAGATATTTCTGACAACAGGTAACTACTTCTCAAATTTCTTAAATAATTTTTTAATTAGAAAACACTGACTGGAAGTGACAATATCATGAACTACTCTTTCTAATTAGCAGCCACTATATATCTGAATCCAGACAATGTAGCCTTTGTAACACAAACTAGAACGAGAAATAACTTGGTGGATCCTCTGTGAAGGATCAATTTAATAGACACCACTTAGCTAAGACCCACTTCTTGAAAACAGCAGATAGATCAGTGAACTTGTGTAATGTAAAATGTGACTGATCAGCAATACTTTATTTCTGTTCTGTTTATTTCATTTACAAAACGTGTCTAATTTTTAATCTGGTGAATTTCTCAGTATTTTCTGTCTTGTTTAAACCATCTGCTGAATAATATAACATTGATAATATACGTGATTGTAAAAAACAATTCAGATACTGGAAAATTATTTAGACAAAATCAAACAAATTATCATATGGATGTAAATCCTTTTTAATGTTTGATTCATAAGAGAGCTTAAAGGTCAGTCTTTGGTGACAGCATTTCCCATTCAAGGATGTACCCTTCCTGGTTCCTAAGAGTGTAGACAGTCTCAGATACAAATCATCTGTGTTTGTTTGATAGCTGAAGAGCTCACTGATAAGTCCTCTGTGACAAACCTTCTGGTTTCACTTAGTGATCTTGTTTGTTCCTAACATGGAACTACAAGTCAGATTTACTTAGATCAAACCTTCATTAATTTGTAATGTATGTTATTTATGAGTCAACTCATTGTTAAGTGCTTGCTGGTGGTAATTCCCATTCCAACAAATGCTCTTCCTCCTTCATAACCTATAGACCTGTCAGTCAGATATCCATTATTTTTTAATATTTCATACCTAAATCAGTTCATAGATCAAACTTTTGTGACATAAAATCCCATTCCAACTATTACTCTTCCTAATTCCTTACATTATATATCCATCAGTCAAATTATATCACAGACAAATATTGATTTTAATGTTTGATGTCAAACTTAAGTGTTGTTTGAATAAAACAGTATCTATACAAGACACACGATACTGAAACCCCTTTAAATGGCTAATGTGAGATTTTCAATAATAATTTTTTTTATATACAACTCTGAAATGTATGAATTTTCTCGTTTTGACTTTATGGCATAGCCATAAGCTCTGGATATGGCATTTTAAAAAATACAAACTAATAGGTCTACTTTGGTGACAAATGATTGTAAAATGTTGATTTAAAGGTTACATACTGGACCTATTTCAGTATTTACAGTTTCAGTGAAATCTGGTTTGTTATTTAGAAAATGTTTACAGTTAGTGATAAAAATAATTCATGAAAGAACAATTCCAGGTGGTTTTTTTTTTTGTTCATTTAATGATGCATATCCATTTCTGAAAAAAACAACCTTGACATATTTTGTATTAGTTTACTGTTGTTGTTATTCTTTTGTTCTTGGATTATATTATCCAGATTTGTGATAAATACAATACTAATGATGATGAAGTGATCTTTTTTTAAAAGTTGCCATTATTAGGACTTAAAAAGTACTGCTACTCTGACAACATAAGAATTATCAGATAGATGCAGTTAAATTTAGAGATAAATAATTTTAATTTACATTTAATTATTCTTCATTATTAATGAGGTAAGATTTGAAAATATTTGTTATTACAAATCCACCAGTTTATGTATATTGTTTTGTAACTTTTTAGTTAAACACTGGAATGAGGGAGCTGTGGCTTGGTGCTCAGACAACAAGACTATTTCTTAATGTTACCTCATTTCCAGCCTCAAAAATTCGTATAACAGATATTCTGATGCTAAATGTAAAAACAAAAATATCTCCTCTATCTGTATGTAAAAATTATACATTTTTGAAAAATGTGTTTTGTTAAGTAAAACTTATCTTTCAGTTCTTGGTTATTGTAAATAAACTGCAGAATAAAATATATTTTCACAAATTATTTTGCTGGATGACTGTAGATGTATGAAAATAATATACTTTTATTAGTGCAGTTTAATTATTTGATTAATATTTTTGATAAAATGTTTCTGTAGTGGAAAATGTGTTGTGATAATAACTAATGGTCAATGGACCATTTGAAATATTAATGCTGTTCAGTGATAATATGGATTAGAAAGAAAATGGTATTAATACTGGATAGGGATTTTATAGCCATATGTATAGTGTTTGCATAATAGCTTTATTTGTGATATCGAAACTTAAATTACATGGGTAATATTTATATCTATATCAGTGTGGAAAAAGTACTCCCATATATTCAAACATTGGATGCCTTAGTCTAGTTAAATCTTCAGTGGGATTTATATATATAACTATGTTTAACTATATTAAGGTACCCAGTATTTGACTAAATCAAAAGTATTTCCTACTCCTGTTTAATTTTGTTTTTACATTGTTTGAATATAGTTAGAATGACTTTAGATGTTCACAGCCATTCAAATTTTAATGAGATTAATTTTAATGACTGAAATTTTCGAATAAACAAAAGTATTTCCATTTTTTGTATTTGTTTTGAAATTCATACATGTGGGTAATTGGCATGATATTAGTATGTTGTTCACAACCAATCAGGTTTCTTCAATTTACACATAATCCCAGTTTCTATTTGCCAACAACACAGTTTCAATTATTATGTTAACAACTGGAATTACTTTCTGGTATTTGCAGTCCACTATGGCCCATTTCCTTTTTACTGACATATTTACACTGGAGCATCATTTTTTATTTGTCAGTGAACAGCCCACATAGGATAGGTTTTATGTAGGGAAGCAGTACCTGATGTTTGTTGTGTTAAGGGTGTGTTTCAAAGTTAACATATATGCTGGCCAGCTGTCTGTCTCAGAGGTATTATTAGCCTAACAAAGGGTGGCTTGTATTCTGATCTTTTCATGACGGTTATATACAAACAAATGTTGTGCATCACATTTAAACATCTGAGTTTGTAAGTTTTAGTTTGTGGAAATATATATTTAAAAATTTTGAAAATTTACTGGTGTATTTCTTTGGATTGAAAGCTTAATGTTGTGGATTTTATGAGTATTTTGTTCACAATGTTTGATTAAAAGAAAAGATTTCTGCTTATTCTAAAACTGTTTGGATACATGAATAATTTTTTCTATATTAATCTATTTAATTTAGAATTTGAATTTTACATGTTTTGAAAAAGAAAGTTTCCTTCAGCTTTCTGGATGTGAAGTTTCTTTGTATTTAGTCCATGTTTCTGGATTTTCTTATGTCAGAAGTTACAACACATACTGTACTACTAAGAAGTGTTTTGTCTTTTGCTGGGTTTTGAATTTTCATTGAACAAACTTTAATGTAAAGTAAGCAAAAACATGCATCATTGTGTAAATTTTAAAAACAGTTTTATTAGTTTCATTCTGAAGTGTTTGAAGTTTGATGGGGTTTTTTTTTTAGTTGCTTGTTTACTAAGAAATGTGTGTTGAAAACATCTGAGTTTATTCTCATCAAGTGTTCCTTGTTCTAAAGTACAGTCAGCCCCTTCAGTGTTTCAGAGTAGTCTACAGACAGGAAATTTTCAACAAATTTTCTTTTATATTTGTTTTAATTTTTTAATTTATTTTTATTTGTTTTACATTTCAGATATGAAAACACAGACAAACTGTTGATATACCATCAACACTATTTTTTTGTAGGTACTGTGATGGTAATACTATTAATTTCAGCAGTTTCCTTGATATATGTAACTCTATGACTGGTGCATGTCTGGTTTTTCTTGTAGGAAGGTATACAGTATCTTGAGGACTCAGGACACACAAAGTTGTTACAGATGCAGGGTTTGACAAATGAGGAAAAAGAAAAACAGCTCAACAGAGACTCAACTATGGTTGCAACTGCTAAGGTTCATTACTGAAAATGCTGCTAAAATTTTGTAAACAACAACAAATTAGACATCTGGATTTGTCATGTTTTTTGTATAAGTAGCTATTTTATAATGAAATGGCTGTTACATTGGTTGTGCAGTGAGATTGTGGTTGTGGCAGCATTTATATTTTGTTTTTATTTTTAAATATATTTTTGTTTTATTTTATTTATATGTTTATTTTTGTATTCATTTTTTATTTTTATTTTCTCTATAAATGATTATTGTGATATATAAAGTCTGTAGCATTAATGACTTTTATTAACATTTATATAACTTCTGATATTTAATTTCATTTAAGTTTTTCTTTAATTTATTTATTTTCTTTCTTTCTTTATTTTTTAATTTCCCAAACTGTCTTAGAGATGAGTTTTTCTTTTTGATTACCAAGTTTAATTAAAAATGTAATTTTTACAAATTCTAGCATTCATTGCGTTAAATAATTTCTTGTATTTCATTTAGATGAAATATACTGATATCAATTTTTTTTTAATTTTTTTTTTATTTTAGTTACAAGAATATAACAATTTGCTATAATGTGGTGTCAAATTTAATGTTTGTTTGGCAAGATTCCTATTTTTATTTGATGTATCTCAGAACAGTTATAAAATAATTTGGTTTAGTATCTATCTGAAAAATATATTGAAAACGTATTTTAGAAAGTATTTAACACATTGGTTTTGTCACTTTTTACTATAAATATTAACATGCCCACAATCAGTTTTATGCATTATTCATTTTTGTTAACAATTTGCATGCTAGTTGTTAGGTCACATATCTGATAATATACTGTTTACTTTATTCAGAATTTCAGGGCAACTACAAATGATTTGGATGCAGTGTCCAATGCAATGGATATTTTATTATTGATTATGTCATCTTGGAAATAACATATACTAAACCACTTTGACAAAACTGGTGATAGAAAATGAATATCCTCAGATGTTGTTATTAAAGTAATTTAAAATAATCATATTTTATTGTAGGAGGGTGAGAAATACAAAGAGGGGGTAGATCCAGACTCTTTCACAAGAGGACAACAGAAAAAGATTGAAGAAATTCAAAAGGAGAAAGCCGACACTAAAAAAACACGGTTGCCTAAAGAGGGGACAATGGAAGTTACAGCAAAGGTTAGTAAATATAAAAAATAAAAATACATACTGAGAATGGGATAAAGTAAATTTCATCACATATTATAATAATAATTATGAGGATGCTTCACAATAAATTCTGTTAGGCAAAAATATAAAATAGCATAAATCTTCATTAATTAAAACATGGATTATAAATATTCTTGTTGACTTATTAATGTTTTATATTTTTACCCAAAGAGTACCATAAATTTATCTTTAATTGAAATGGTTCAAAATTTTCTGTTTTTAATTGCAGTAAAAAAATTAATATCCATTCAGCTATTTGTAATAAAATTAAAGATTAGAAGATGATATTGTTGTTAACTTATTACAGAGAAAAATGGTTTATAGTATATAAAACTAGACTAAGAAAGTGTAAAAAAGATAAGATTGGTTTTGTTTGTATGATAGAGACTAGTGTTATTCTAATATGTATGTGAACAGGAAGGCAAGGCGTTGCTCGGAGATGAAAAGCTAGGAGAAACAAGACAGGAAACTAAAAGTAAAGCAAATGCCAAAAAGCCTGCAGGAAATAAACGTGAATCAACGATACAGAAAACTATGGCTGAAGGTACGCAATGACAAACCATATATATTATTTTCATTTCTTTTTATTTGAATTAAATTATAAATATTGATGTGTGAAATGGCTGTCGCTCATTATTCAATTTATTTCATTCAGAAAACTTCATGTTGCCTCCCCATTATCTAAGAAGTTACTCTGTTCCATTTCAACTTCATTTATTTTAATTCCACAATCATATAAATTATTTTACTCCTTTATTTGTAAAATATTTCCTCCTGTTACTGTAATTGGTAATAATGATTATTGTATTGTTGTCCTTATAAATAAATAACCAAGATTTCGGAAAAAAAAACAATAAACCAAAAACATTTAATTTTAGCTAAAGCAATTGTATCAGAAGAAGACCTTACCGGTGGACGACGTACCCGGTCACAGAACAAACCCGCCCCTGAAGTAAAAACACCAGTAAAACGAGCTGGTGCAACACAGAAAGCAGCCAAAGAAACAAAGGAATCTAAAAAAGCAAAAAAAGACAAAGAAGCAAAAGAAACAGCAGAAAATGAGAAAAAAGATGAAGAAAAGAAAGAAGAAAAACAGGAAGAGAAAAAAGAAGAAAAGAAAGATGAAAAAGCGTAAGCAGATACAAATAAAATAAAAGTAAGGAAGGAAAAAGCCATTTTAAACCAGTAGAATCACTTATTTTGGACAGAATGATCAGTTGCAGTTTTCATCTCATTATCTTTTGGGGGAAACATGAATGTATATTTTTCTTACTTTTTTACCTTTTTTTTTGTTTTGTTTTTTGTTATTTATATGATTCGCTTTGTAGGTTAGTAATTTCAGTATACAATTTATATTCAGTTGTTAGTAAATTTAAAGGTATGCTGCTGTTTGTACTTAACCTATGGAAGAAACTATTTGAAGAGGATATTAAAATCCACACTAATAGTTATTGCATTTTTAGATGCTTAATAATCATTATAATTTTAAATATTAGTGTTTTTAATAACATTTTGCAAGTGCTTGATAACGGTCCCATTACTAGGGTTTGTTTATTCTTTGTTTTATTCATTCTCATTGTACATGTTTAAAATTTAAAAACATTATAAGCCACATATACATTCTTGTTATTTTTGTTTTGCATGTTAATTAACATGTTGACTTAGGTAGTATGAATATGTCAGATTGTGAACTTTGTAAGCTGGCATATTTCATATTTGGCTTGGCTAATATATTTTTATCCCAGAACATAAATATTTCATTAATTTGTGCTGCATTTTTGAAAATTAATTTTAACATATTTATAATTCTCTATTTATAGTTTAGAGTTGAATTTCATGAGTCAAAGCATAATAAATATTTTTCTATTTCTTTTATTGTTTAGAATTCAGGGCTTAAAATTCCTATCATTTTTGTCATCAATCACGACATTTTATTTCTTTATATTTTCTGCTGGTGTCATATATTAATATTTTACCTTTCAACTTATTCTGTATCAAAATAGTAAATTGTGTATTGGAAAATAATTATAATTATTCACATAGTAAAATATAAAAGCTCAAATTTTTTAATGATAAGTTTATTGACTTTGTTGATTTGTGATATTCCTTTTAATATTACATTTAGCTAAAAAAATAAATATATACTGTTTTTTAAATCAAATATTTGACAAATTAGAATGTTGAGGGGTGAGGTTTTTCTATTTTCTATTATTACAAAAGCCCTGAATTATTAAATGTTTGTTTAATGTACTGTTATTTTTTAACATCAAAACCACTTGGATCCGATTCTGAATGCAATAAATCATAACATTTGATTTATATAATTGTTAAGTAAACAATTTCCAATTATACTGTTGTTATAGATTTTTTAAAGTCTTTCTAATTTTTTAGATTTTTACATTATTTGATATATGTTTTAATCAGTTTCATTGTATTGAAGAAAATTGAAAAAAGTGGTTGACATTTTTTTTACTTTACAGAAAGTTTTTGAATTTATATATATATTTTTTAGCTCTGTAAAAATTATTTTAAATAATGGGGAATTAAGATTATATAATTCTAATTTTGAAATAAAAATAAATTTCATCTTTTAGATACAACTGGTATTGTATAAATAAAATGTTTGTATTCACTTTTAGATAAGGCAGCATTTTTCATTTGTGTTTTTGTTTTCATCATGTTTGAGTTCAGCAATTGACATTAATGTACATTTTTCATTATTATAAATTGTAACATTAATTAGATTTTAATTTTTTTTAAATGTCTTTTGTCACTTTAAATTTAATGTTCTGTGCAAAAATGCTTAAATACAATTTATATACTTCCAAATGACTGATTTGTTTTTAAGTGAACTGTATTTGCTAATCATCAGGTATGGAGCTGATATTTATACATAAATAAAAAAGGTACTAAATACAATAATAGCCTTCCTTATTCCTTGTGACCTTATTTTGTTGTCATATTATTGGCAAAGTTTGGTTATTAGAAAAAAAATTTTTTCCAACATACAGAAAGAATTTGAATCATACCTTTTAATTTAATGATATATCTTGTGGTTTGTTGTTTTTTTCTTTTGTTTTGTCATGTAATAACAAGTAGCAAACATTTTGGATTTTATAGCAATGATGCTGGGAAGAATTTACTAGTGTCATTGCATTGTGTTCAATTTTTACAAATTATTACAAATTACTTTATAAATTTACATTCATAATTATATTCTTAATCTGTTTCAGTTAAAGTAAGAAATTATTGCAGATAAAGGCAATCCTTTCACAATTTATTAATGTAATTAAAAATGAGCAAAATGAATTATAATTTATCAGCATTGATGGTTTTTTATCTAATATATAATCAAAATTTTAATTTTAATTTTAATTTTATTATTATTATTATTTTAATATTATGCATATATTGTTATTTGTTATTTAATTATCTTGAATGTCATTTGTAATGCTAGTAATTTGTTTTTAATTAACAAATAAAAAAATTGTTAGATTATTGTGTGTGTATTAATTCTTCCACTGTGAAGTTCAGGTTAAAACATACTGAATAAAACAATTTTCCAGGTTACAGGAAATAAAATATTGGTTTAAATTTAGTGTTATTCAGATAATTTTTCTTATCAGCCTGGGTGAACTAGTTATTACAATTTTATTTTTAAAAACATTTTCACTGCTGAATAATGTTTATAAAAATGTTTACGACAATTTATCTTTAACTACTCTCACTTGATTTATTTTATATTTACTTTTTTTATTAATTAAAAATTTTAAACTTAATGGTTTATTTTTTATATAATATAGGTTTGTTAATTAATATATTCGTGACAACTATTTGTTTAATAATATTATTTTTAATTAATTATCAGATTTTTATATTTAAAGATTATTACGACACCATAATAAACATTTTACTACACTTCACAACGGAAGAAATTTATTTTAAAAATTTTGAAATATAAAAAAAAGAATCATCAACCATTTTGAGTTATTTTTATGACCATCAAATGTTCAACTTCAGATTGATGCATTTGTATAAGTAATAAAAATATCGACATAACCATGTAGTTATTTGTTATGTAATTTAAAATGTTGATTTAAACAAAGACATACAGTTCTATGAGTTAGTTAATAAATATGAATATTATAAACCAAGATATTATTATTACTATTTTTTATTATTATTTTTTTCTATATATTTGTTACTGGAATTTATTTTCTCTTTTTTTTTTCTCTTAACCTTTCTCAGACATAAACATGTTATTTCATATCATTTTAAAGTTATGTTTATAATAAATAAATGATAAAAAATTAAATAATAAATAATGTCATATGATAAGTTTTCCTAAATGAGTGGACACGATCAAATATGGATTATTTGTAATACCTTTTAATGCCAGGAAAATACAGGTATGTGATTAATGGTAAACAGGAGGGTGGGCAATGGCCAAAGGCAATTAACTATTAACAGTAAGAAATTCTTAAAAATAGTTGACTGGTCCAGTTCAACATAAGCACCTAATGTGCTAGAAATTAATGGAATAAATGAACTTCCAAAATTGGCAAATGAACATTTTTTTAATAAAAAAAGGCTTGACACCCAGAAGACTTATGTGGGTTATTGTACACGTCAGGAATAGGGCATAGAAGGCAATCTGGAGTGGGTCAGACACATTTTAGTGGCTAGTTCAAGCAGTCCTTTTGTGCAGCCCAAGGGACAAGCCATTAGGGGACTGGGGCTAGGATGTGATGTTTAAATAGAGGAAAATGAAAATTTATACATGCATGTGGAAGGCAAAATCCATCTCTCCAGTGTAGATCATGGTGACAGAACAAACTTAAACATTATGGGACATCCCCAAGTAAACACCAATATTCTGGCCCAAAAATTAAAATAATTTACTTTCTTTTTTTTCTTTTTTTTATTGGCATGTATATAATAGTTTATTTTTTTATTTTTATGGTTTATATTATTATTTTATATAAATTTAAAATAAATTGAAAAACTGATGAAAGTATCATTTATTTTCAAACTGACAAACACTTTCTAATTTACAAAACTGACAAATTTGCTTTTTATTAAAAAAAATTTGGCCCATAAAATTAACTATTGTCATGTCTTCATTTCTTTTTTTTTCCCCCTTTCTTTCTTTCTTTTTTTATTAAATATTCAGTATTTTCTGTTTCCAATAAAAGTATTAATATTTTATATCTCAGCTATCAGATTTCTTGGTTTATCAAACACTAATACAAGAGGTGTATATAAAATGGGTTATAAAGAAAAAATTTCAGTAGGTGAATTGATCTTTGAGAAGTGTACACAAAACCTTCTTAAAAGTGTAAATTGATAAATGTCTGTCATGTGAGTTAATCAGTGTTTGTAGACTGCTCTCACTTATTTAGTTTTATATTTTTTTAAATTTCTAACAACCTCAAATAAAAAATAAAACAAAATACTCAGTAAATTTTAAACAAAAATAAAAATAAATAAAATTCTAATCAGTTTTCTTTTTTTAAGAATTTATTGTTAATAAAGTATGTATAACTAATTCACAACATTTACAGCATACATTTTGTATACAAACTGAACTGAACCAAACTGTTTACAACATCTAATGTTCACATTCTTAGTCTATGATTCAGAAAGAACAACACAAGTCACAGATATGATGAACCATAAGGATCAATCTTTCCCTTCACTTCCAAAACCACTAGTGGGTTCCTGAAGACTATGCTAAAGATGATCTCACACAAAAAAATCCCAAATTGCTACTTATCATTAAGAATGGTAGTGTATGGTTACTTCGCTTACAAAATAAATTATTAAAAATGTATATAGAAACAAACATTGTACTTTTTATACATAATAATTTTTTCTATTTATAAAAAGAACAAAATATTATAATTTCATCATCTAACACATTTTACATGATATGTAAAACGTATTAATTTGTTTATTTACCTATTCTCGATACTTACGTTTTCAAATAAGCACTGTTAAATCAATATTTATTCATTTTTAAATTTTATTTGTCTGAAATACAAATCCGATTTCAAACTTTTTTCTAACCCACGTGAATTTTAAATCAGTGTTCTTTATTTTGACAAACATTTAAAAATGACTGAATATACATAATTTACAAAACAAATTAATTTAGAAAATGATCTCTGGAAATAAATAATAATAATAAAAAAAAAAAAAAAAAAAAACTATAAAAATACAGAAGAAGAACGTTATATAGTAATATAAGCTTTAACATAATCACGCATAAACTGAGCAAACTGTAACACAATATATATAGTCAAATTAAGATTTATTTATTTATTTTTATTTTTAAAGTAATAAATATCCAAAGACTCGAGAGAGTGGCTGTTTGAAGGATATAAAGTGTTTATTCACACTAATTATAAAAATAAACACTTATTACAGTTATAATATTACTACTACCAATTACTTACTTTGTCACTTACATTGTTGCCTTCTTTTGTAAACATAATCAAAATATTATCTATTGTCTTAATCAAGATTCCTATTAAATACCTTTGTTAATCAGCTCTCTCTAGAATTATAATCGGGAAAGTCGGAAAACCTCGATACATGCATTCGGACATCGTCGGGCGACTTCGGGAAATTAAAAAGAAGGAAGGAAATTGTTTGGGAGGCGGTAGTAGTTTGGTTTTAGGATGGTGTATTTCAAATGCATTTTGTTTTATTATTAAACTGTGATCATAACATTTTACTAAGGTTAACGGCATGCTGAATTAGTAAGTATTTTGTTTATAAATAAATATTAGATTATCGTTTGTCAGATTAGTTTTATAATATGGCAGATCCATCGTCCATGCTAGCACTAGCAGACGTAGTAAAACTAAAAGTACTTACGTGAAAGTACTAAAACACAACAAATGCAGAACATAGATTTAGCTTAAGTTAAATGTCCAAATAGAAATATTTATGGTTTACGAAAAACAGAAATCATATAATAATGTTTTAAGATCGGTATTTCTTTCATACAAATAAATGTAATATTTTCTACTGATAAGAATTAATCGGTAGATTTTTTCATATTTTTGTCAAATAAATCGTCATCGTGATCATACCAGTGAATTTTTGGACGTATCATATATAATTTATTGTTTTGTTTATCCACCGATCCCATAAGGATGGCATGTGGTTGTGTGTGTGTGTGTGGGGGTGTGTGTGGGGTGGGTGGGTGGGTGTATGTGTGTTTGGATTGTTTGTAACATTGTTAAAAATTAAAAAAAAAGACAACCAGAAAATCCCCACCAAAAGTGTCTGTTTCATATCTTGTTTTAAAATTGTTTATTTTTAATTAATATTATTATTATATTTTTTTCACTCAAGCTGAAATTTATAATCATGCCTCCTGTTGAAGTTCTGACAGATCTTATACGTACAACAGATGATGTGTACATTGATTTTCTTCTTCCTCAAGGCATAATTATCCCATTAAAAATCAACTTCTATCGGCCCTTGGACATTGTCAAACAGGTATATTATTTACCTTAACTTCAGTAGTGTCATAAATGTGATTATATCAGTACTTACCCATTTAAATATAATGACTGAATAATTAAATAACTCAACTCATTAACTGGATTGGTAATTTCAGTAGGCATGTTTAAAAATTCATTATAAAGGATATTGTATTCAATCTTTTAATTTTTGTAGCTTACCATATTTTGAAAATGATGTCGTATATTTATTTAAAGGATATTTTTATTTTGTTAAGGAACTATGGACGGAAGCTGAAAAGTACCCACTTTTCCATTTGTTGAAAAAATCAGATTCTTACAGTTTTGTTTATATTAATGAGAAAGGTGAAAAGGTAAATAATTTCTTTCTTTTTTTCTTGATTTTATTTAAGAAAATGTTTTTACTTGCAGTTAAAAAAAAGAACATTTTATTATTAGTTTGTAATAGAGTAATTTCTGTTAGTAATGCCAAAGGGTGTTACTTATTTTGTATTTAACTATCTTTAATAGATTTTTTTGTTTTTGGTTTCTTCCAGGAAGAGATTTCTAATGAAGACCAATCACTAAATGACATTCGGATGTTTTGTACATTCCTCAAATTGATAGAGAAACAAGGAGATGATAAAAGGAAAACTCTAAAGAAAAATATTAATCATCTGATAGGAAGAGGTGATAATTTAATATATATTTAAAAAGATGTTAATGGTATTGTATAATTAGGAATCCTTTATAATTATTATTGGCTATATTTATAATTATGTCTTTGAAGCCATAGGTGCAGAGAGAACATTTTTGTGATTGAAAAAATATTATTGTTTTATAAATTAGATTCTGATGGATTTCATTTGAATCTTGTTTGTGAATCTAACTGCTATCTTTCCACATTCACGTTCCAGCAGATATAACTGCTGAAATAACTGATTATGCTGATGAGTGGATTGTGAACATAATTGCATTCATTAATGAAAGAAAGACTTTGTAAATAAAATTAATACATAATGTGACATTAATAAAAGAGTTATGAGTGTACTGTGTAATATTTCAGAACCACACACTTCTGAGGACTGGCATGCAGCTGAGGCAGCTGATTTCACTCAACAAATGCAGCGAATGTGTGACTCTATTGTCCTTAACCTGAAAAGAAAGGTAATTGCTTAGGAATTAAATTAATATTTTTAAGTTTGGACTGTTAATATAATATTTATAAACTTTAAAAGCTTTTAATATAATGCGTTGTTAGATATATTCATAAGTTATTAATAAGTCAGATTAGTCTGTTGATAATTTTATTATTAATTATTATTACTGGTGTTCTGTTCTTAAGTATTGTCTATATTTGTCATTATATTTAAATTTAACTTTCAGAACTGGAAGGAAATGCTGCAAACTAAACATCCTCCAAGATTACGTAGAAACCCTGAACTTCCAGAAAAACTAAAGGCTTGTCTTGAAAATGACGACATTGATATTGAAATTGTTGTTCAAGAAACAGGGGTAAAAATACTGTCTTTGTTTATAAATTCATTAAATGTGACATAATTTCAAAATTGTTTTGAAACAATCACATACTTTATCAATATTAAATGTTTTAAATGTTACATGATTTTGATCATGATATATTTTTAATATATTGTCATACACCCCCAATATTTGTGTTATAAAGTAATAATACAACTTAGGAATTACAATCACAGTAGACTCAGATAAACTAAATTTTTAAAGTTTGAATTTGTTTATGCATGAAGGAGTAATATTCATCCTATTCTTATATACAATTATTTTTCTACACTTTTAGGCAGAATACAAATTTCAAGTTCCGGCCATGAGTCATCCTGATATTGTGGTTAGAGAAATACTTCTAAAATGGTCCAAGCTTTCTGGGAAAAAGTTCGATTTAGATGAACCGAAATATCTCCTCAAAGTATTTGGAATGGAAGAATATCTGTTTGGAAAGTACCCTCTTCAGCAGTTTAAGGTTAATACCTTAAGGTTAAAATCTGTATGCTATAAGTAGATGTTTTCTTTCTAAAAAATAATTTACTTTCTTATACATTTACAAAAATGTTATACATAGGATTAATTTATGTATAAATATTATTTCATCTTTTTTTTAATTAATAAAGTATGTTATCACAGACTCTACTGAGTATAAAATATTGATAATTGGTTTTTCTTAATAGTTATTAATCTATTAAACTAAGGTAAAAGATTTAAATATTTTAGTTTGCAAATTGTAACATTATTTTTAATCAGGTGTTTTTTGTATCTTTTATTTATAAGAATTTGTAAAAAAGTTTTCATTTTATTTATTTTTTCTCAGTATGTTTACAACTGTATTTTGAAAAAGACTCATCCACAGTTCTGGTTAGTTCCTGCTAAAGGTAAGCTAGATAATTATATATTACCTTAAAATTGCCTTCCATCACAAAACACAGTGTTCAGTTAAGTCAAGTTCCACTCCATTATTTGGTCACATTTAAGAAGATAACTCAGATTTCTTAACTTGCAATTCTGTAAACTGAGTCTTTAAATATTCATTAAGTACCGTCTCATTTATATATAATATATATTTATAATCATTCCTCAGGAAAGGTGTTTAATCATATTTAAACTACCACCGTGCATTTATATTTTGATCTCTGCATTCATTTTCCTTTTAATCAATTCCATAATACTATACTGACTAAGTGAACTATAGGGGAAAATTGAAGATTGGTTTTCTTCATTATCCTAAGGGAGGGAATGTCACTTACTTTGATAAACCTCTAAATTAGAGTCTTGTTAAAATGTCCTATATGGAATTATACATCTAGATGATCATACTGATATTTGCTGCAATAAAAAGCATCAGTTTATCATAAGTATTTTGTTTTATCTGTTCTAATGCAGTATGGTGTATTATTTAAGATATAATTACAGAGAAATTGTTTAGATATGGTTACAGTAAAATGTTTTTATTTTACATATGTTCTAATAGCTTTATAGTGAAATACTTCATGGTGTTTGTAATACCAGTGATTTATTTTATATTACAGTTATTTAAAATATTGATTTGTTTCTCTGTATCTTTTTTCTAGACACTGCTCCTGGTGTACCTCCACGGCGAGTGAGCTATCAGAGTGGTAGTGAGCAGCCGGTGAAAGTCAAAGACAAATGTATCTGGGATCTCAATGATTCATTCTACATCAACATCACTGGCATTGACATAACTGGACTTCCAGATGGAACTAAAGTATTTCTCATTAGCACTCATTGTAGTATAAATAAACCATTTTGTTATTCTCCTTTAAGTTACTTTTATCATCTCATTTTATTTGATACCCATAAAATATTTTAAATTGTGAGAAATATGACAAATCACCTTGTTAGAAAATACATTTCAATACTATTAATGTCTTTATATATATATTACAAATACATTTATTCATGCATGAGCATGCTAACATACAGCTTCAAGAATTAATATATATGTTACAGTGTATTTGCTTATTGTAATAATTTTATTTTAAATTAATGATTACAGGCAAAACTACTAGTTGGACTTTTTCATGGAAATGAAGCTCTATGTAGTATTGAAAAATTCACTGACCTTTCAGTTCAGGAAGGATCATGCAATTTCAAGGTTGATATAAAATTTGACATAGCCCTAAAAGATCTTCCACAGATGTGTCGTCTCTGTTTTACCTTGTATACCTGTCGAAAAACCAACAAGGTTTGATTTATTCTGTTGTATTATTTAACCCTCAGTTGCTACAAAAAACAGAGTTAATGTGATATGTTTTGAAATACTGCTAAAAATTATATTATTTAAAATACAATTACAGTGAAATGTTTAAAGCTGTTATGTTAAAAAATATATCTTAACTTAAATTGTAAATCGGATACAAATTTCATACTTGCTATTGCTTTTTACTTCTATGTTAAATCAAACTTTTTCATGCTAAATCAGCTGAAGAGAATGTACCAACTCACCTCATAATGATCTGAGTTGTTTGTTTAAAAATACTGTTACAGTATCAAAATGAAATGTTTTGCATTACTTGATTTAAATCCTGTTAAATTATTTATGTTTTAATTCTTTTAAATGAATTAATTTTGTTGATATATCTAGCACTTTTAAAATTACTGCATAAAGATGCTATTTGTCTTTAAATTATTAACATTTGTATTCTATTCAGGATATGACTCCTACAGCCTGGGTGAATGTTGCAGTTTTTGACTTTCGATCTCATTTGATGCGAGGTGAAAAGTTGATGCCAATGTGGCCCATAACCGATGATTTACAGATGGAAGAAGGATGCTACCCAATTGGTAAGATTTGAAAAAAAAGTAACATTATTATCTAATATCCAAATATAGTCCCTCGGATATCTTTCCAAAATTTAAAAAAAAATTGAATGTGGAATAAGTTGTGTTTTCAAAATGGTTCTTCAGTAAATCATTATAGTCATTTGTTGAATTCTTTTTGTATTAGAATTTCATTTTCACATTTCATAAAAACAAAACAGGAGCTTGACAGATGGGCAAACATTGCTGTTTGTATTCTTTTTTTATTAGCTTAAATGGTCATCATTCACAAATAAAACAATATAAAATTAGCACATTTCTTAATAACATGAAAGATATTTTTTCTTTGCTTACAATTTTGATAATTTGCAATAGATACTAATGCTGCATCAATTTGTTGAATCAGTTTTAAAAGGAATAATGTAGCTTATTTATTAATGTCTTATTATTATTTTCTTAAAATATTGAAAATAATAATTACTAGAAAAATTTATTTCAGGTTCTGTATCACCAAACATGTCAGTGAGTGATGCTCCCAAACTAAAAATCTCATTTCCTGATTTTGGAATTAAACAGCTTATCAGATATCCAGCTTTTGATAAGGTGAATAATTTAATACTTGTGTGACAAAAACACTTTTAAAAAGTTATCAAAACTGCTTTGCAAACTATATTATAACTTTAACATAGTTTACGTAATGTGCCTTCAGATTGGATTTTATTTTTTTCCTGTGCCAGGCTTGAAAATAACAATTTTTTTTATATTATGATTAGATTATATACATGTTTAGTTTGTGTGTATTAATATTTAATATTTTATTTTGTATTGTTTATTATTAAAATAATATAGTTTGTGAAATTTTTCCAATAAATGCACTTCTCATTCAAGTCATTATTGCTGCACATCTTCGCATAAAATTACAAAAAAAATAAAAAAAATAATTTTAAAAGTATTTTTTATTAATTAAAAATGATTTGCTTATGCTTAAAAATGTACAGTATTTTGTTTTACATATGTAATAACAATAATACATACACACACAAACACTTGTCTGTGATTGCCCTTAAATTGTTGTAATTGTACATACACGTACCTATCATTAGGTGGTCTACTAAAAACTGATTATAATAATTATGGTAATTTTTATTTACTATAATGGATTATTGATTGAATTCCTAATTGTAAACTAAAGAAAACAAAACAGTTGTTTTTCCTTTTTTCAGTTAGCATTAAAATAATTTTTTATATTGTAATTTTCTCATAATGCTTCTTGAGTTGGACATAAATCTTAATAATTGTTCTTGTTATTTTGTGTGTGTGTGTGTGTATTTGTGTGTTTATCCATATTTTACTTTTCTATCTGACTTTTATTTTCTCATTGTTCTTCATATTACAGTTTCTTTAGATCCGTATTTATATTTTGTAAATTCAGATTCTGGAACTTGCTGCAAAGAACATGGAACCAAATGGTGCTCCTTCCTCTGTTGTATGTTTGACTTTACTTTTTGTTTATTTTTTTGGTAAACATTGATAAGTTCCGTAAAGAATTTGAATGATAAGTATTTATAGTACTGTTTAAAACCTTTTAGTTTGAAAACATTACTAGTTAAAAATTATATATATTGTAAAAATTAATAAACTGTATTTTTTTCATTTTTAGAAAAATATATTTTATTTTTACAGGTAATAAAAGCAAGTAAATCTCATATAGAGCAACTGAGACAGATAGTTACAAGAGATCCCCTTATACCCCTGTGTGAACAGGAAAAAGAATTTATGTGGTTGCTCCGATTTGAGTGCATGGAAAGGTTTCCTAATGCTCTGCCAAAAGTCTTGCAGTCAGTCATATGGAACAACCGTCATCATGTTGCAAATGTCAGTGAAGTGCAAAACTTTTTTCATATAATATATATATATATAAATTCATTGTTACAATATAACAGTATACTGCATTTTTTTACATAAATATATTTTATCCACAGATATACCACAAAAAACTGGTTCTCTTTCATTAATTTTTGTACTGGATATTTAAACTGAAAAAACTTACTGTATTTTAATATTGTTTATAGATTTTTAAAATCAGTTTTATAACTTTTGATGTTAAAAAATGACTTTAATTTCTAACTTCAGATTAATGATCCAAAACATTTCAGCATTTTTTTTTTGTTGCTTTTAATATAGATGTGACAGTTTTTATTTTATTGTTTTATTTATTAATTAAACATAAATATATTTCCAGGTTGCAGCCTTACTTCAGTGCTGGCCTCGTCTACCTGTTGATTATGCAATAGAATTGGTTGATTACAACTATCCAGATATGAATGTACGACAGTTTGCTGTTGATAGTTTGGATCATGCTCTTGGGTAGGTTTCTTTTTATTACATCCTGTCAAAATCATGGCCATAATATTTTTCACATGCTAACTGAATCAAATTATATTATACATTTTTGTGATAATGCTTAGTATCTTTCCAGTGTAGTTTACTAATATGTCTGGTAAAGATCATCAGATGAGATGGTGAAACACTGATACCTCTGCTATAAACTGAGCTTCATTTAGAGTGCAGATATAATATTATAACTTGGGTCAGTTTGAGTTTTAAAGATGCCAATGAAAGTTCATCATTAACTTGCTATTTACTTAACCCAGTATTTCTATTCCAGTTTTTAAATGATTGTGAACAAATGAAAGTTATCAAGTTGATCATAACTAGATATATAATTAACCAACTATTTCTGAGTTTGTGTATTTGTAAACTAAATCAGTTTGTTTTGAAATATACAATTAAAGCTGCCAAGACAGTTATTAGCTAGATGTATAATTAACCTGATATTTCTGTGTATGTTTGTGAATTAAATCAGTTTGTTGTGAATGTTATTTATTTCAGTGATGATGAGGAGTTGTTGCAGTACTTGTTGCAGCTTGTTCAAGCCTTGAAATACGAGACTTACATGTGTTGTCCTTTGGTGAAATTTCTTCTGCGCCGTGCTCTCAACAACGAACACATTGGACACCATCTCTTCTGGCTGTTGAGGTATTTTTAGTACTTTTTATTTGCTTACTGTTTTATCTTCGTGCATTTTTTTAATGTAGTTTCATACTGTAATTCTGCTATATTTATTTTATGATGTAATAGAATGGCATTTTTTTTTTAATTGTAGAATTATGTTTTTTCATTGTTTTATGTTTCTTGATATTAATGCAATATTTTATGAATGTCTTAATTTTAAAAATAGGTTTGTCATTATTAATATTCGAATCAGTCTAATATTGTGACCCAGAATGCATCAAGGATATTAAAAATCCGTACCAGTCACCTTAAAAATTATTAGTAAAGAAATATTATTAATATGTTGTAGTTGAAGAAAAATGTGTTGTTAATAACATTTGTTTTTTTGACAGATCTGAGATGCATCATGAGACTGTTAAAGTCCAGTTCCGACTCATTATGAAAGTTTATTTACATGCTAATACTGGACATCTGTTAGAATTGGTCAGACAGCAGGAAGCTCTGTCTAAACTGGACTTCGTAAACCAGATCATCAAAAGTGAAAGTTTTAATATGACAGACATTGTATGTATATTTTATATATTATATATATATATTTTTCTCTAAATGTGTATTTTGTTGTTGACTGTGCATAAATGTGTGGTTTTTATCTAATTTGGTATGTTCTATCATCTATCAGCATTAAGGAAATTACATTTAGATGTATTAGTTATGACAGATTTAATTTTTTTAAATGGCTCTGCCTTCAAAGTTATGAAAATGTCTGAGGGTTAAATTTGCATCAAATGTTTTCAGAAAATCCGAGAGAAAGCTCGCCAGCACATGCATGATATCCTCAATCAGAAGTCTTATGTGATGATCCTGTCAGACCTCGTGAACCCATTAACACCCAGACTGAGACTTAAAAAACTCATGTAACCTTCTTAATTTGTCTTTTAATTTCTTTTCTTTTTTAAAATATTTTATTTATTTATTATTTTTATAATATCATTGTTTATGGTAACTTAAAGTGATTATTTACTTCTAATATAGCAAAATAAAAAAACATTAAATAAGAAAATGATTCTGGGGGATCTGTCTGTGTCCATGATTATCTAGATATTTTATTTTGGTTTTTGCTTATTCCAAAAACACACACACACACACACACACACACACACACACACACACACACACACACACACACACACACACACAGGTTAATTCATATTCTTCCAAAATTAGAAGATTATTTATTTAAATTGTGTATTCACTGTTTGTTATGTTTCAGTATAGAACAGTTTTGTATCATAATCTGTATATTTGTTTTTAATATTAAGATTTCTGTTTTTTCTGTATTTCAGAATTGAGAAATGTCATTTCATGAATTCCAAGAAACGTCCTCTTTGGCTTGTCTGGGAGAATGAAGATAAAAATGGTCATCCAATATCCTGCATATACAAAAATGGAGATGGTATTTTATGCTTTTAAATTATTTTAAATGTGATTATTTAGCAGGAATATGTGTACTAGATAAGGTTATGTAAGTTAGTCAGTGTAAGCTAAATAGGATAAGTAAGTCATTTTGAAAATAAATCTACTCTGATTTTTTAACTGAGGTGAAGGTTTGTGGGATTAAACATACCTAATTGGCATTTAAATCTGAATGTGTTAGCATGAGGTTAACCTAATTGGCATTTAAATCTGAATGTGTTAGCATGAGGTTATAAATTCTGACATTTAGCAGTATTCATGCTACAGTCACCTGTTAGAAAAAAGTGTAGGTTTATTTCCATTTTGCTGTTACTAAAATATTTTAAAACATGAAACTGTGTGTGAGCATGTATGAGCACATGTATGCCTAAGCACCTTAATCACTTACAAACTACTACTTCCCTTTCCTCAGTTTAAATCTCAAATTTGTTTTAAATATTGATAATTTTTTTCAGACTTACATCAGGATATGTTGACATTACAGATGTTTCAGATAATGGAGCACCTGTGGCAATCAGAGGGTCTGGATCTCAGGTAAATGTTAACTGTTAACAAATTTTAAACCTATGACAGGCTGGAGTAATTGTATTAGCATCAAGGCAGACCATAACATAAAATTTAAACAATAGTTTTAATTTATATTAATACATTTAATTACAAGTCTGACAGTAATGGCAATCCAAACCTCTCTGGTTTATTCTGTCCTAACGTGATAAAATCTACCAATAAAGTCCTTATGACGATGTAATTCAATGCCTTTATAACAACAAAAAACCTGATAATCTATTAACAAAACTCAACATTTGACTAGAAACAGGAATTTTATAAAAGCATATTAAACATAAATTAAAAGGCAGATTTTAAAACTGTCATTACATTTTGTAGCTGGCAGGATGTAGATTTTTTGTTGTTAATTTCAGGTTAAATCCATATGGGTGTGTGGCAACAGGTAAAAATCAAGGTATTATTGAAGTGGTTGACAACTCCATGACAATAGCAGGAATTCAGAAAAAGTACAGTTCTGGTGCTCTTAAAGCTTTTAAACGTGAGGCACTCTACCACTGGCTGTCTGAGTTCAACAAAACAGAGGAAGAGTAAGTATACTAATTTATGAAGGTTCACTTTAAGACAAGTAACATTAAAGAATACCTTTAAATATGTTGAGGCAAGGCTGTTCAAAATATCTTAAACTTGTTGAGTTTAGGCAGTATGTACAAAAATAATTTACAAAGAGTAATCCTGCTTCTCAGTTTCCGCTCTGTAATTCATTAACGTATAGCATGAGAATTATGTAGATAACTTTAAAGAGATTATATTATATTAATATAGATCTTGTATTTTAAAATTAATGTGATATTATACAAAGTCATGCAATAATGATAGTTAAAGTATTATTATGTATTTTTCATATTATTATGTATTATTAATTTTATTAATTTGTTGTTTATACAAAGTCAGACTGCTTATTAATCAGTAGGCTGTATACTTTCTGACAATGGTGAAATACTTTCATCAGCATTTCCATGCTTTGACTCAGTTAAACTGTCAAAAGAAAGTGTAATATATAATACAAGTCTGATATTAGTTAAGATGTTGCAGAGTATTTATTTCATACATGTTATTTCAGACTGGATGAGGCTGTAGAGGAATTTATTATGTCATGTGCTGGGTGTTGTGTAGCTACATACGTGCTTGGTATTGGTGATCGCCACAATGACAACATTATGCTCACTCAGTCAGGACAGGTAGGGTTCTGAGACATCAGTATGTTTTCTACATTTCAGATTTGTTAATTTATTTTAGGCTAACAATTTTTTTTGAAAATGTCACCTTTCCAGGACACACACACACACACTTTCTCTCTCTCTCTGTCTCTCTCTCTGTCTCTCCCTCCCTCTCTCTCTCCCTCTCTCCCTCTCTCTCCCTCTATATATATATATTAAAATGTAAGTTAAAATGACTTGATGTAACAGAATTTTAATGATGTGCATATGTGATATGATCAAGCTAAACAAGATTCATTTGCCTTATAAATTAGATGTCAGTCTGTTTCAGAATTGAAATTATTATAAACAGATTTTATTTGACTAACTTTTGGCATTTGTTGCCTTTAAGGATTTATATGATGCTTGTTTGTTTTTTTAACCTTTGGACTCCAGACACTTTTAAATTGTCACTGACATCAGACACTGGACAATCTGTGTAATGGCTGGTACATGTTACCAGTGATGTTGACAATGGGCAACAATGGTGGGATGGATAATCGGTAGTAAAAAACTTATTTTAAAATTGGAGGTTACTTAAAAGTAATTCACTGCTTTATAAATGTATCTTCACACCTATTATGAGAACTTTTCACAGTGCAATTTTATTTGATTTAAGCTTTTCCACATTGATTTTGGTCATTTTCTGGGCAATTTCAAAAGCAAATTTGGAATAAACAGAGAGAGAGTTCCGTTTGTGTTGACTACACATTTCATCTATGTCATCAACAAAGGTGACACCTGCAAGAAAAACTTTGCCAGGTGAGATATAATTATTTTGTATTGGATGAGAAATGGTTTAATGTAATGTAGTAACTGCTCTTTTTGTCTGAATGTTACAAAGTAATTTAGAATAAATAAGTTATAAGTGTTTTCTCAATTTCAAAACTGCACACATTATGTTTTGATCAGTAAATTATATCATAATAATTGTTTTTATTATTATTATTATTATTATTATTATTAGACCTTTCTGTTGATTTGTCAGTTTTACTAAACATCCTTCCCTTACATGATACATTTTAAAAATTATTCCTTTATTCAGTTATTTTCAAGAAACACTGGTTCTTTGTTCACAGGTTTCAAGAAATATGTGAGAGAGCATACTTGATACTACGTCGTCATACACACCTGCTTTTTTCACTGTTCATGTTGATGTTGTCATCAGGCATCCCACAGCTAATGTCAACCAAGGACATTGACTATCTCCGTGACACTCTTGTGCCTAACCTGTCAGAGGAAGATGCACTCAAACATTTCAGAGAAAAGTTCAGAGAAGCCATCAAAAACAGCTGGAAGACATCTGTTAACTTTGCAATTCATATGCTGGCTCGTTAGAGAAAACATACATGTGATGTATGTTTAACTTTCTCATTGCTGTACACTCACATAGCAGTTAATGTTTCAACAGTGTCATTTGGGTTATTTTTTAAAAATACGCACAGGGTATTATTCTTTGAGAATGCAAAAGTACTTATTGTGTGTTTAAGAATATAAGATTGAAAATTAATATTCCTAATTATTAAAACATCAAAATTTCTCCATGACAGTTTTATAACATATTTTTTAATAATTGTTTCATTGATTTATATATCTCTAATCATTTATACTCCACATTATTATAACAAAAACTGTAACAATTTTTATATATTCATCATCCAATAATAAAAAATTAAAACAAGGTAGTCCAGAATATTAAAAATAAATTTGATGAATTTTGTAGGCATATTTAGTTGATTTAAACATGTAACACATTGGGATCAAATTGTTTCAAATTAAACCTTATTTAAATTAATTTATATCATATGATGACTTGCAAAGTAAGGCTTTGATAACATCAGATGATATATATAAACTTAGAACAGAAACTGTGATAATTCATTTACTCCAGGAAATAATTACTTATTTTTAACGTTTAATTGGAAACTAATTAATTATTGCTAACATTGCTAGAATATTTAATTTTGTTGTTCAAATACGAAGACCAGATGTACATAATTTTAAGCAAAATATATGTCAGTATTTTATTTACTGAATTTAGAAGCAAAATTGAACATAATTTGTGTTTTCATTATTTATTCTGCAGAAAATTTATTTGAATATAGAAGAGCTTTTTCTAAATTGCAACATTTTCACATTCTGCATTCACTTTGAGTTATTTGCAGGATCTTCAACTTGTTTCGTTATTTTTATTAAAATAAATTGTTGTTATTAATCTCTAGTCCATAATTATGGATCTAGTCACCATGCCTGTATTTTATTATGCTTTTGTATAATGCTGTTTTAAATTGAAAAAACAAAAAAGTGTTTTTCAATTTGATTTTTAAAAAAAAAATAGATTGCTATATATTTGTATTTTTAATCATAATAATTATATTTTTTAAATCAAATATCAGAGATTGTATATTTATTTTTTACTGTTAGCTTCTTATGATAACATTCCAACATAATAAGAATGTACATAAAAAGATAAGAACCTAGTTTTAACAGATGTACAAATGCAAAATAAAAATTCATTTAAGCAATCTAGGCTTACTTCATAACTAATTTTTAATTTGTGAAATTAATTTGTTTTTACTTTCATTTTTGTTGTTGCTAATATATTTATATATGATACTGGTAACTGTATTGTTTTAAGCTGAATGGAAACATCAACAAATTTACATCAGTTGTTGACAAATGTAGTTAATTAAGCTATTAAGTCTTTGTTTCTTTTAATATTATTTTATATTCATTGAAGATATTTAATACATTTAAATTTATTAAAATTGACATAATTAGTACATCATTTATACAAAAACAAACTGTTAAACACACACACACACACACACGGTACGGTTCTTTGTTTTTGTTTATCATTGTTTAGATAGTGGGTTGGAAAACACTTCTTTGAAGAACACATTTGTCAGAGAATACAGAGAACAAATTTCTTTATTTTTATTCAATGAAAACACATCTACTGTGATAAATATTTGTTTCGTTATGTTGTTAACATGCAGTCATGTTAGTAAAATCAGAATTGTTACATTGTTACATTGTTTTCAAACATGTTTTCATGAAAGTGTTTGATTTCACCACAGTTCTTCCAAATTATAAAAGGTAATATTGATACTACTATTTTATCATCAGTGTCAGTATCCATTTTGGATTTGTTATTTTTTGTGCAAGGTACAGAACATTTTAATTTTTATGGTCTTTCACAAAGTATCATTTTGCAAATTAATGTTGATGGAAAAAGTTATCTTAGTGAAATTACAAAATGGGTAGAAATCAAATAAACACTGAAGTGATATGAGGATTTAGACTCTTTGTAAGACTATTAAATTTCAGAATGATTAAGAATGATGTTAATTAAATATTTTCTCTATATTCTTTACTTTGGGTTAATTGGAGATTTTAAATTTTGATTCAGTTTAAAATAAATAAATAATCCTTATATAGTTTAATGTTACTAAGTTTAATGTGAGTATATTTCAGATTATTTCTTTGTGATGTTTGGATGCACACTTTGGGTGTGGTTTGATTGGTGGTATTAAAGATGGAAACAAGAACTGCAAGAACCTTAGTTTTCCATTCATATAGATATGGAAACTACATAATTTACACCAGTAAATAAAATTATTTTAATAAACACAACATAATAAATGGTTACATGTACATTTTTCTAGTTTGTGCCTTGGATACCCTGGAGATTAATTTTCCTTTTTTATATATATATTTTTTTATAATAACATTTTTAGTTTCAAAATTAATTAGTTTTGGTTTGATGTTCTTTAATGATTCAGATACCTTTCATTAATGTTTGTGCGTGTATATCTCTCACATACCCACACACACAGTCCTTACATCTTGTAAAATGTTATCTTATTGTTTAATATAACTCATTATTATCTATGCAAACATGTTAATAGATACTTAGCACCTGTTATTTTTAATCTTGCTGTTTTGAGATAGATTTAATTTTCATGCTGATAAAATATTTCAGCAGGAATTTGAAACAGTAAAATGATTTTAATATTTTTTTACTATTGTTCACTTTACATTCCAGTATATATATAGGGTTCATATTTTAAAATTGCTTTGTGATAGCCTGTAGTTAAAAAATTTAATGATTAAAAATAGTTTGAGATGACCAGAACTTTGAGAAACAATGCTACATTGTGTCATATAGATGTTTTGAAATCCTGGCACAGATTAACTCTAGCCTCAATTAACATCAGATAAAAAGAAACATATCGGATATACTTTCATTAATTGCAAATTTTTGTACAATTTGTATTGATGTATAATTTGTATGTAGGTAGTATTTTATGAAAAAATGAATAAGAGAAATCTGATATAGAACATTAAATTCCAAAAAGAAAAATAAATCTTTGCTAATAAAAAAATAAAAAAATAAATTTAAATATCTGAATACTATACCTTAAAATATTGGTCATATCATTTAAAAATCTTTGAATACTTTCACATTATGAAAATGTTTGGTGATTTTATAACTGAGTATTCTTTTATGTCTGCCAGTCCTTGTTTTTACAAATTTTTATTCTTTTGTTTGAAATTTAGCAATGCTTTGCCCTGAAATCTTACATCAGACTACTTAAAATAACCCTTTTAAAATCCTCATAATCAAATATTTACATTAAAATAAATATTTCATTTTTTAAATGTATTTTTATGTCAGTACTGTAAAGGCTTTAAAAATAATTAATTATTACAGAAAGATAAATAATTCATGCATTCTGCTATTTGAGCATAAAATACTCAGATTTAATACTTTTGAAAATAAAACAATATTAATAGAGAAGTGATTTAAGTAAAATGGATAAAAATTGTAATAACATTTTCTAAAAAGCAACAAGAAACAATTATTCTATTTTCTTTGATGTTATGTCACTGTAATTTCACTGAAAAAGACAAAGGTGCTATTTAAATTTAGTGTGGTTCTTTCTTAGGAAATGCACATGATATGGAAATTGTTTTAATTAAATCTATACAAAATAATGCATTCTTAGATAGGTTTATTATTTTGTATGTATTTTTTGAATTACAACATTTTTTAAGATCATTCTGTAATTTGAATAGATTGACAGGACTTCCAAATTTTTGTTTTGTTTGTTACTTTAATTAAAACAGACATGGTCTATTTCAAATATTTAAGTGCATGTTCTTAACTTGACAGATTTTTCTTTTATCTTTTTTATGTTTATTATTATTATTATTATTTGTGAGGGGGATGTGTGGGGAGCTTGTTTAAAGGTTCCAGAAAAAAAAAAGCATAGAATTTTTAAAATTAACTTCTAAAGAAATTTGTGAAATTGACAATGACTTCAGAAATTATTTTGTTTTGATAAAGAAATTTATAGAAATAAATATCTTGAAAACATGACTCCTTTTCAGTTATGATTGAAAGCGTTATCTCTTGGTCATTATGGTGTAGATTTTTATTCAAAAACAAATGAGATTCGGTAGCTATAATAAAAGCAGTATTTTCTGTGACACTGTCAGGTTATTAAAGTGGTGTCCCACTGATTTAATGGGTTAAAAGATATTCTCAGTATTATGCTTATTTTTCTTAAATGTTATATTTAAAAATTTTATAAACAAAATTGTAAATAAAAATATATTTTACATTAATAAATTTCATATTTTTTGTTTACTTAAAAGAAGAAAACAACTACAATTGTAAAAATATTTTATTATGTTATATTCAAAAGTGTCACAGAGGTGTGTATGTATGTATTTTTTAGTTTAAAATAATATTGTTATTTTAATTAAATATTGTTCGTTTAAAATAAGTTTAGGAAGTGAAGGTACAACTAACTATAACTATTTTGTTATATTACATTAGAAGTGTCATTGAATTTTTCTGTTTTATTTATTTATTTATTTATTATATTTTTTTTCTCTAAGATTTTTATGAGAGAGGTTTTATTTTAAAAATATTGTTAAAATAAATTAACAACATTTTATGAGATGAGTTCATTCACTCGTATCAGCTGAATTCTGTAAAAAACATGAAAAATCGAGGTTGGCATAAGTATGGGCTTATTACTTCCTATTTGTATCAAGTGTTTCACTTCAGCTTCCTTATCTTTTATAAAGTTTCCAAAACCAGATTTTTCATGAAATACATAAGTGATGAATAACAACAATAGTTGATTAAACAAAAACAGTTTTATTTGTTGTATTTTTCACTGAATTACAATGTATATAGTTTATTAAAATTTTGACAAATGTATAATAATACATTTTTAATACAAATGATAAAAAAAAAGAAAGAAAGAATAAAACTAAAACCACAACTAAAATGTGAAAAATGGTCTCATCCACAACCAGTTTAGCAGTGATGTACACAAAAATGATAAAATTAAAAACAAAATATATTTGTCAAGTTTTCACAACATTCATAATTACTGATTAAACAGGCAAGTGTACCACCAATAACTGAATTCAAAAAAAAATTTTTTTTATATATATATATATTGTTATTCGACGCTGTTATTTCTTTTATCCTGCAATTCCACGTAATGCAAAAACTGAATGAAATCAACAGGTTGTTTTCTCAACTCACATATCTCAAGAGCATGTTTTTGATGTTGCCTACAAATACTATATATGAAAATAACGAAATTTGTTAGTTTTTAAATGAATACCATTTTCAGAATAGTCTCTTCAAATTTAAACCAGCATTAAACTCTAAAGTAACTTTGAACAACAAATAAATATAAATACAAAGTAATTTATCAAGTTAAGTATAGTTCTGTCTCAAAAAGCTGTATTTTGGGGCTGACCAAAAACATAGAAATGTAGCTAGTCATTATGTATAGTAATTGCAAGGTGTGTGTGTGTGTGTGTGTGTGTGTGTGTGTGTGTGTGAATTCAATATCTATGTTGACAATAATATAGATGTTACATTATATTCACCTCATAATTTTTGGTTTTAATTTTCACAAAAATACAACAAAACAACAAAAAAATGATTTATATTTATCAGAATAAAATATTTTATATATGTATTTAAATTTCAAAAATAAACAACCATTTTCCTAAAGATACAAAAAAAAAAGAGCAATGATTTACAATTAGAAATACATGATGTTCAATGGCTAAGGTGAATATGCAGTGATAAAATTAGTAATGATGAAAAGTGATGTGTATATAAACTGTTTTACGGTGTAATAAATAATGAGGAATATTAGTGTTCAGCCATGTAGATTTTATTAACAAATAATTATGTTCAATAAACTGAAAATTTAAAAAAGATTTAATTTTATGGAATTCAAGTTATGATTGTCATTAATTATGTAAAAAAAACTGAACCCCCACCAGATCAAAATAATTTTTTAAAATTGTAATTTTTTTGTTTCAATTTTTATAAATTGCTGTAATTCTTTTTATCAAAAATGTATGGTAAACATATAAATTACAATCATTGTTAGACAAGCCTAATTCATACTTCAGTAAAATATGTGTTTAAAATAAAATAAAATGTTCAATATAATTTTTAACGTTTATGATTCCTTAAACAAGATTAAAAAAAACCTATAAAAGATTCTACCAGTAAATGTTTGTACAGTTTATCATAAATAAGGAGTAACAGTTGGGAAATCTTTCAAATACAGATAATGTCTTTAAAATAAGTTTATTTTCAATACTTCTGAACAGTCATTTTCCATTTTTTAATTAAAACTGTATTTTGGTAATAATAAATTATATAAATGAAACATTCATAGTACCTGATCTTTATGGATCGCACACAAATAAGTGAAAAGTTTATTTTTGAAACTATTTAAAATATTTTACTCACAACATTAACAGTACAAAATATTTATCCACTTAGTAAAATGTGTACTCAAATATTATGTAACTATTTACTGTTAAACTTCATTTTCAGCAAAATTTTATCATAAGATGAACAGATATTTGTTCATACTAACACAGGTAGTATACAATTTATATGAAAAAGAGTATTACTTTGGTAATATAAAAAAAATCACAACTTTCAACTTTCAACTTTCATAAAATATATGAAGATATAATTTTTCACTGAGATCTTCAGAATGATATAAAAAAACCCTGTTGTTACAATGTCAGTGGTTTATAAATGATATACATGTATTTTATATATAAATACACAGAATTCTGTCCTTTATTATTGTTATATTTTACTAGGCATCTGTTATGTCTACAGAATAAAAAATAATTAAGGCAACCCACATATAAATACACACATTACATATATTCATCTTCACACACATGTACATGTATTATTATATAGGTATAAGATATATGTAACAATTATGAGATAAGCAAGCATACATTTTGAACAAACTAAATTCTCTTCATCAACTGAAAATAAATAATACACCTTTTCATTATTTTCAAAGCACCAACAATTTTACAAAAAATAAATGAATAAAAGGAATATCTGTTAAGCAACTTGATCTGTGGCTTTGAAATAATAAATATAAACTAATAAGGCAAAAGTTATTTATTATTCAGATATTAGAGCTAAAAAAAAAAAAAAATTTGTTTCAGTTTTATTTATAAACAGCAGATATATGTATATATACTTTTTAAATTTAGTTTACATTAATATTTAGCAATACAGAGTTATAATAAAGTTGAATATTTTAATAAAGATGGAAACCCTAGCTCAAGGAATGATTTGTGGAAAAAAAAAATCTTAAACATCTTTACAGCATCTAGTCTATGGAATTACAATATAATATAATGCTGTGGTTTATTTCAGAATGGAATTACTGTTATGAGGCAAATATAGTGGCTTTCTTGATTAAGAAAAATTAAACAAAGCATAAAAGAGTGGACATTATACATTAAATGTAATGTTAAGCATCTAATATAACATAGATACCAGTGTCTTTAAGTATCCACATTAAACACTGAATATTACCTGTAACTGTTAAGCTACATGTGTAACATGAAATTATTGTTACAAACAGGTGAATGTTGGAATGCGAAGTTAATGATAGTTTAAACACTTCTTCAATTTACGATGCTGCCATCTCGAAAAAAGTTTCTGGAACTAAACTTTTCTCTATTTCATTTAAATATTTAAATTTTTATTAACGTCTCTTAATAATAGAATTACAAGTCGTAGTTTACTGAACTGACATTTTTCATTACACTGGAATTCTGAAAACATCAATTTAAAAATCTAATCGTTAAACATGCGTGGTCGACAAGTTTTAGTTACCACTAAGTTATAACTCAACCTTTAATGACTACTTTAGGTTAACAAATACATTGTATCTAAATATATGGAAACATTGACTTTAACCATAAAACACTTCAGAATTTAGATAAATATCAATTTAAAAAACAGTCTATCTTAACTTATCTTTAGTAACCATTAACAGTTAAACTGTGCCTTTATCTGACTTCTTTATTTAATAATAGTTATTTATCTTCAAAGAACTGTTAAAACTAATCTCTGTTTAAATGAAATTATTTTAAAAGTTCTGAAAGACTTTTAAGTGTGATAAAAAAACAAAAACAATCACAGCTTGGTGTCACTCATGATGCTGGTGCGAGGTCTGTCCAGCGTGACAGTGTTTGATTTCATCATTGGTCCTCCATTCTTTGTCCTAGCCACTGCGATGTGCAGACACTGCACCCACTGCTCCACGTTCTGATTACTCTTGGCTTTAAACACATATGTCTGATCAGCAGTGAAAATTTCAAATGCCTTTGGAATATCTCGAATTCCTTTCCTGACAGCTTTTATACTCTGTATCTGACTGACTGGAAGCATCTCTTTGAACTGAGATAAATAAATAAACTGTCACAATGTTTTTGAAAGAAGAAATGTATTAAAATAAATAAACTATAATAAAAAATATATCAAAATAAATAAACTATTCTAACATTTATGAAAGAAGAAATATATCAAAATAAATAAACTATTATAATATTTTTGAAAGAAGAAATATATCAAAATTAAACACCATCTGAAATTGCTGAATTATTTTCTCATTAAAATTCAAACTTATTAAACTTAATTGTTATGAAATAGATGTTGTTAATAACACAACTGTTGTTTTTAAAGAGTGTAAATAATATATCTTGTTTAGTGTGTATAATATGTTTGTGTCTATTTGCTATTTCAAAGAGCAGGCACTGTTATGAACTTACCAAATTACTTTTGCTGTAGGTGATAGAACCACCAGACAAAGTGAAGTATCGAGTCTTCCAGCGTTTTAAAAATTTCCACTTCCCTTTTTTCTCCTTTAATTGGCCCTGAAATCAAACCAAATATTTTTAAATTATATTTTTTCATTTCTAAAAAGAAACCTGTTTGGAAATTTCTTACTGAGGAAGGCAAGAAAACAATAAAATAAAAAGAGTAATAAAATGGAAAATGAAAAAATAAATAAATAATAATAAATAAAAATAAAAATCTAAAAACGATCAGTGGTTAATTTAATTAATTTAATTTCATTCCAATAAAACAAAAAACAAAAAAGACAACAACAATCTTCTGAGTTACAAAATCAGCAACTTAAAATCAAAACAGAATGTTGTCATCATTATTTGTTAAACTTATTACAAAACTAAATATAAGCACACACTGACTTTTTGTAATAGTTTGATAATGAATATATGTTAATAAAGTTTCAAACTTACAGCAATATTTGGAAGGCCATCTTGTAGCAGTGGTGAAACTTTCTCAGGGTGACTACAGACAAAACAAGCCCAGTTTTTCTGTACAGAGTTGAATTCAAATATGTCAAAATATCTCATGGAATGTAGTTCTTGAAGCATTGCATCTTGGTCCTGAAAAACAATTAATCATACATAGTAATAAAAATATACAATTAAAAATATACACACAATCAAAAATATGCAATAAAAAGAGAATGTAGTTATAAGAATAAAAATGCAAACAGTAATCAGCCCTTTGCTTGGATCCATATGTAAAATTTGTTTTTGTTTTGGGTTGGAACAAACATTCATAGTCATTTTCAATAGGTCGTGCTGAACTATATAATATATTCATATTCTAAAAGATGAACAAAACAGTACATGTGTAGTTGAAGAATATCAAATATCTAAATATTCTTTTAATTTCAGTAAAAAATGTTTTGAATTATTGTTCCTTTGCCAATACATTATGGATTTACTGCAATCTTTGATAATAAACTTTAAAAGTGTTATGGTCATTCCTGCTTTCTAATTAGTGGTATAAAGAAACAAACCTTGGTGGTAGGGAATAGGGAGGTGACGAGGGTGAGGAAACTGCTGTTGCCACGATCGCACTGCAGAGCATCCCAACATGTCTTCAAACAGCTGACACTCGAGTCCTGCTGACTCAGTGCATGTGGGGACTGAGCCTGAAAATTACAGTAAATAATTAAATAAATACGTGAATTATAAATAAACATTTATAAAAACAAATGGGACTGAACGTGAAAAATCAGTTAAGTAAAATTTAAAGGTAAATATAATTTGATATTTACATTCACCTTAAAAATATAGGGATTTGACCCGACTAAATCAATTTACTATGTAAAAGTGAACAAGTTCTCCCCTTTTTTCACATTTATCTTTTTATTAGATTGTAATTACATATTCTGCACTAATATTAATTTATTGCTGCATATATTAATTTCTCCACTGAAGAATAATTGTTACTTTGTACCTGTATATTGAGAAACATGAGGTAAATCCAGGTTTTTGGAAGTTTTGTGTTGATGGTGAAGTAGTTGCTGTTGTAGAGACAGGCATCAGTCTGACAACAGCACTGAAAAAACAGTCTCATGAAGTTCTTATGTCGGCCATCTGGAAAATAGAAAAAACTATAAGTGATGAAATATTTATATATCAGCTATTCTATAAGGTTCAATGTCTAGAACATAAAATAATATTTGCAAAAGGCTGAAAGACAATCAGACAAACAGACAGAGAGTCAACTAGTTAATTTTGTTTTTCAAGTAATTGAAGTAAAGGAATAAGCCAAAAAAAATAAAATAATAATAAATAATGTTAAAAATTTTTTTTTAAAAGTGAACAAAAAAAATGGTAATATTAATAATAAAAAGTAAAAAAATAATAATAATCAAATAAAATTAAGAATAATTTAAGAAAATGTAATACAGTTGATGCATGTTTAACTGAATTTTTTTAAAAGGAACAAAATGTCTGCTGCAATGATTTAATCCAGTAAGCCTGACCTCATTTACAAATGTAGGAATCTGGAAAAATCTAAAAAGTCCTGTTAATAATTTCATTCATTTATCACCTAACTTAATCAAATATAAAATGCTGTATTACTTTTAATTAAAATCATTTGTGGCACTTACTGACAACACAGCACTTAGCAGGAAGTGGCAGATGGACAATCAAATTAGCAATATATTCTTTGACACTGGGTAAATGTCTTTCATAGAAGTGTAGTACACCATCTCTCACTGGCTCATGCTGAAATACAACAAACAGTTTGATTGGATATTTGTAAAAATGAAGAACAGCTATTGGACAATCCACAATGAATTACCACCCATAATTTTATTCTAAAAATACAAAAATAATTTCTTAGATGATTCAGAAAATTAATAGTTCTGGATTATTCTTTTTTATTTAGCAGTAAAAGTTATTTTATAACCACCATCACACTGATTAAAACATTGCCAATCAAAATGTTCCTAACACTAGAATTAATGTAGATAGAGATTTGCTGAAACTTTATAAAACTGTTTACCGAATGTGGACTTCCTAGGTGAGTGAGACCACTGTTCACTGATAGTTTCTCAGACACCAGAGTGGATGCTGGACTGCTAGCCCGGTCAGACGGGAGACCAGCGGTCAAGCTACTGGCTCTATGAAAACACAAAACTTTTAACATCTTTCTTCTTGTTTTTTTTAATGTTTGTTTAAAATGCATCATTTCTTATCTTATTTGTAATTATCAATTGACAAAGGAAAAAAAGAAAATGTTATAATAGTTTGGTTTTTTTATTTATATTTTGAAAAAAATAATGTTTCAAAGAATAATTATTTGAATTTTATAATAAAATAACTTCAGCCTATGTAAATAAATAAAATTAAAAAAAGCAATAGAGAGAGAGAGAGAGAAAAATCTGTAATATTAATAATAAAAAGTTTAAAAAAATAAAATAATCAAATAAAATTAATTTTTTTTTAAGAAAATGTAATACAGTTGATGCATTTTTAATTAAAAAACGGAAAAACCTGGAAGATTTTGATAAACTTTGTTGACTTGAAGCTCCAGTTGATGACAGCACAGTTGTTTTAACAGAAACTGTACCACTAGGGTGTGTGGCATTTGGAGGGTTGCCCACAGTGATAACAGTAATTGTACCCTCTGTCTGGCTGGAAACTGTTTTCATTTCTCTCTCACCAGTACTAAAATAAACAAAAACACTTACAAAGTGTGTGTAATTACAAATCTGCAGGGCTCAGGACCCCATTAAAAAACCACGAATTTCACTGTAATAGCAGAAAAGTGATAGAAAAGCTTGATTACTTTTATTAATAAAATATTTTTGCTTCTAGTTACTGATACAAAGTTAAAAATTCTCCAAAGCTGCTCTTCTTTTAATCACTTTCAGTTCAGTGTTGAATATAAATGTAGTATGTCTCAGCTTCTTTGTGTCACCATTGTAAATATCTCAATTAAGTTATGTCGCTGTTATTTACTATGTATTATCACAGGTTCAGTATTGGGTTGTTTTAAGATAGGTCACATAGAACTAATAATGTTTTGTTTTCTTAATAAACTTTCAAAAATATAATTAGAAAGTTATAACCACAGATTTATAATTTATTTTAAGAGAAAAATAAAACAAAAACTTATTAATGAATTGAGCCAAAATTTTCAATTATTAATGTAGTCCAAATATGTTAAATATTAATTCATATTAATGAATTAGTCACAGATGTATTATTGTTAATATTATATTTACTAAGAAGTAGGTTAATTATGAAATTTCACAAGAAATCACAAAAAAAAAAAAAAAAAATGTGTGTAATTAATTAAACAACATTTCATTAGTGTACAGTGTGCCATTCTGAATAAAGTTAATTTCAATTATAAGCATTAGCAACAGGCCTACTGTAAAAGATATGAGAAATATTATTAAAAATGGTTGTCAGCATTATTAAAAAAAATAATAAAAATAAGAAGTCAGAAGAATAAACAACAAAAGATTGTTAACTAAAGATAATTTTTTTAATTATTTTACTTAAACCTCAAATCTCTATGTTCACAATAAACTGAAAGCAACATTAATATTCAAATGAAACCCATGTAAAACATACATGTACATGCACAATTAATAACAGATAACATATTTTTTTAAATATAAATAAATTACAACATAAACTGAAATATTGTTAGTTAGAAAGGAACACAGGTACTGTAATACACATTGCACAATGCATAATAAAAAATATTTGAATTTATATTTAATTGAAATTTATCATTTGGATCAAGACAACAGAATAGTTTGTAAACTGAAGCTTTAATGACATTAATAACATGTACAACAAAACAGCTGTATTGAATTAATTAAAGTAGCAGATAATGTGCTCAGAAATATTTTTGCATAAACGATAATATTCTGAAATACAGTAAATAATAGTAATAAAAAGAAGTACAACACATTCAATTCAAACAAAATGTAAAGTAATGAAAAGTCTAAGAGAAAAGAAAGTTAAAGTCCAATAACAATACTAATACTAATACTAATACTACTACTAATAATAATAATAACAACAACAATTAAAATTCATAGTAGCAATAAAATTTAAAAAAAACAATTCTTTATAATATTAATAATAACGATAATAATGTAGTAGTAGCACTCATCATAACAGTTCCTGGAATAATTTCAGCAGTTTAAAAAATGAAAATGAAATGAAAACCAAATAAAATAAAATATATATATAAAAATAGAAATAATGGAAAATGGAAAAGATGTTAAACTCACACACACACACACACAGACAAAAAAATGAGTATATTTAATAAATAATAAAAAACAACAACATTGTTACAAGTTAAAATGGCACACACACATACACAAATAAATAAATTTAATATATAATAATTAAAATGATGTTACAAGTTAGAGAGAGACATACTATTTTTGTAGATCTTCTTTTATCTGCTGGACAATCAGACGGACAGAACTTGACCCGCTGCTGGACAGTCTGACAATCTGCTCAAATCTCTCAAGTAACAGATCATTATTTGTTTGACCAAGGGACTGAATCTCTGTCAATACAACAGGCAGAGTTGTCTGCTCCTTACAACTCAGCAGAGATACCAAGTAATCCATGGAACCTTTGGCTTCAGTCTGAAAAACAAAATATTTCACTAGGATATCCTGTTCTAACACTAATCTGAGTCAGACTATTTACCATTCCAACATTATCTTTCACTACAAATGATTATTTAAAAATATATTTACATTCACACACCTTTTTCATATGTGTGTGTATGTGTGTGTTTCTACTAATAGTGGCATTAACATACACACACACACACAACACAAATGTATTATAATATGTGTGATAATACACTAATATAAATTTATTATTATATGTGATAACACACTGTAACACATTAATATAAATTTATTATAATACGTATGATAATATATAAATTTATTATATTATGTTGATAACATATAAATATACTATAATATGTTGATAACATACTTTATTTACAGTTCCAACTGCTCCAACAATCTGAGCTAACATGGACATCAAAACTGGTTGCATCTCCACTGACTTCTTGATATTCTCTACATGGGCAATGAAGGCAGCAGGGTTGGACCTAGCCATGTCCACAAACACAGACAGAACTAGGGGAGCACACAGCGAGTTTGTTAAAAAGTTACTAAGAACAGGAATGTGAGCATCCAATATCTAAAATAAAACAATATACTGAAAATTAAAATTCAGAAATATTGAATTTTTCCCAATAAAGAAAAAATGGTGATGGTTTCTCATATAGAAAAAATAATTTTGTATTTACTTTGTAGTTTTTTTATATGGAGAAACTATTTTTTAACAGTTTTCATTAAGAATTAAGGAATAATTTAGAAACTGGGTGATACTTTTTTCAGTTATTATTATTATTATTATTACATTTTCTTTAATAATAGAAATACTTAAGATCATTTACATTTTCCATTCAAATATAATCTTAGAAAAAATGTAAATGAAATGTACTGCTTGACTTACATAAATAAATAAATAAATTAGAATAATAAAAATTAAAAAACCCACTATAATTTGGTAGTACATAGAATATATTTAGAGTACTTCTTCTTATCATCATCAAACTACACATTAACAAAAAAACAAAATGGTTTTAGTGATTACAAATGATAATTTATTGATACATACTTCTGGTTTCATCTTGGCCACACAAGAAAACAGCTGAATAAGACACACCCTCTCTGTGAGGTCACACTTGTCTAACAATGCCACCAGAGGGCCAATCTCACTGTTCACAGGTTCAGGGTTATCACTATATATCTGAGGCATCACTTGACTCAACAGATAGTTGCCTAGCAAGAAAGCAGTCATAAAGTACTAACAAATCTAAAATACAATTCCCATTTGATCAAGTATTTATTTCATAATGAAATATTTTAGATCACATGGATGAACTCCATTTCAGTAGAGTATAGTATACAATTTAGTATTAAATTAAATTAACATTAAAAGATTTCTCAAATAATAAACATCATTTATTTTGAAGTATAGCATTCTTTTATATAATAATCAAAATAATAATTATAGTAATTTTCAAAATTCTGCAAAATTCACCTTTCAGAATACTTCTGATGAGTAGTGGGACATGTTTGACAAGCAGTTTGGCGTTGTCAATGGCAGCAAGGGACAGATAGCTAGAGACATTGCGGCAAAGGTCTCGATTTTCTGAGTTCAAAAATTTAACTGTGGCAGGAATGGCTAATTTCATAACCTCTCCTTTGTTGTAATACTAAATAACAGAAATAATAATATTGTCAACTCTATTATTACAGCTGATAATTGCATGGAAAACAACAACTATGACAAAAACAATAATGATGATGACAGAGCTGATGACAATAACAATGAGAAAAAAATATAATAAAAACAATGATTTTAATGACAACAATGATAATAATAAAAAAATAATGATTATGACAAACAATGATGATGTGATAATTATAATGAACAATGTTGATAATAAAAATAATGATAATTTTTGTCAACAATAATAATAGAAAATGATGATTATAATGATACCAATGATAATAAAAACAATGCTGATTATATGACAACAGTGATAATAATAAATACAATGATAATTATAATGACAATGATAATAAAAACAATTATTTTAATGACAACAATTATAATTATAGTATAATCAAACAGTTAATATAGCAAATAACAATATTTCATTTTAACATTTTCTTTTCTGTTAAGTCTTTAACAGACAAAAATTTCTTAGTAAGAGACAGACTTAAAAAAATGTGTTTTTTTTTTTTCTTTTAGTTTATTCCAGTCTTCAATATTAGTAATTAGTAGGGCCAGGAACTCCCGATGTTATACTGAGAGTCATAGGTCTGTGATCAGCAGGTAAAGTCATTTTTTGTTTACAGCGGTTATCAAAAGAACCAAATAGGGATAATTTTTATGCATTCTTCTTAAGCCTAGTGTGGAGCCACAATCTAATAAAAATGTGGAAAGATTAGTTAAACAAACCATGAAAAGACAACTCATGATGTCTGAGGCAATCTTGACATGGGGTGGATCCTCATCTTTTTTTGTTTGCGTAAGATTGTGTTTCTGACAAATCTCCAGTAATCCAACAAGCGCCGATGCATGCTTCTCAACACTGTTTGTCTCCCTGGTAACACAAAATAATCATTGAAATTCTACAGAAAAGAACCATCACAGCAACAACTACATAACAAATTTTGTTTCATATTTCTACGAATTAAATTCTGACACTCACTTGTTTTCATCCTATATGTATAGTGCTAATAGCACAGGCTTTGAGCTTACCCCAGTATAATTTTTTTAACTGAGAAAATCTTGACTATGTGAATATCTTCCAAGGCCATGAGCAAAATTTAAAACCTTGTGAAATTTCTGGATTAATCCATTTCTGTTTTTCAAAAGTCTTTCTGCTAGTTAACATTTTGAATGAAGTATTTTGCTATTGTGATACCTATGTTATTTCAAAAGTAACTTTTGATAAGAAGATGAAGTCACATGATTATAAAATAATTATCCATGTAATATCAAATTAATATCTATTAATTATATTAATTTTCTAATTCTAAACACTAACTCATATGTAGCAATAATATTTAAAATCTCTTTTAGTTATAATAATATAATAATTATCACATTTGTTCAGTATTTCTAAGTATGTGCAAAACTGGAAACTGAAAATTATGTTTCAGTTAACATGCAACACAACATTATGAAAAAAACAATCAAAAGGTGGATTCTCCATATAACTATATCAACCAATATATTTAAAAAAAAATTGATACACATATATAATTTGTCACGTTATTGTTTATATAATTTTAAACGTCAGTCCTCTCCTATAAGTTATAATGCTACATAATGTCAAGACAGTACTGACGAATGCTTTTACAAAAACGCATTTTTACTTTGATTAACTAATCACCTTATAGCTGTAGTTAGTCGTGTGATGCAAATCTCTACCACACTCTGGTCGTTATCGTTGATGTCGTAGTCAGAGGTGTCAACTATCTGACAAATCTTCTCTACGACGTTTGACAGTTCCTTCTCGATCACCACATCATCCAGTGAGAAAAGATCGCCAGCTTTCGACAAATCTTTTCGAGTAAGTACTTCTGCAAACAATTCGTGCATTTTTCCATCTGTGAAATAATAATAATAATAATAATAATAATAATAATAATAATAACAATAATAATAATGTTTTTCCTACATATTTACTATGTAGACTGTCACTATGTAGTGTGATTATAATTTCCTTTAAATTTAAAATAATTTTATTGACAAGAGATGGATGTTTACTTTTGATACTTAAAAAAACTTAATTTTTATATCCAGAATGATTGTCGTTAATAATTTTTTATTATCTTAAGAATGCTAAAAGTTAAAAATAATACAAACCACACGGCTAGATGTCATCTATGATATACGTCACAATAAATCAATTGTCGAACGAGAAAAAAACAAACAGAAGAATAAATTAAACAGGAAACAAATGAGGAAATACATTCCAAGTGGAGATAACTGAGTTCATTTTTGTACGCGTAACAAACAACATAACAATTGCCACTTTTATAATTAACAATTTATTTTTAAGAAAGTGTTATTAAACACTTTATACATTATAATAAATGTTTAATATAATTGTGAAGTATCTTTTGAGGATTATATATATTCGTTTTTTCATTATACTTTTTAAAATCTTAAAATTGTTAAATGTTTAGCTAGCTAGCTGTATTTCATTACACAATAACGGAGTTACATAATCATGCTGAAACTAATAATACCGAGTTACATAATAATACTGCATTACATAATATTTGTGTTACATATTAATGCAGAAAGACATAATAATTAAGTTACATAATTCATACACATGAATTGGCTAATAATTGTTTTAAGGAATGGAAAACGAGCATTTAAAAACAATATTTCAATTCTTCAGAGAAAAAAAATGAAATGAAAGACATTATAAAAAATATAAATTAAAATAAAACTTATTTATTGCGTTTTGTTACTAGGAAACTATCTGCAGTCATGTGATGCCTCAGATAAACACACACACACACACGCACACACACACACACACACACACAGCCACACACACACAAACTGTAAAAAAATGTACAGAGAATCAAAAAATATATTTTATCATCATTTAAGACATCGATTAACTGTAACTGATAATGACTCGTGTTTCCATTAAAAATCACAACGGAAATTAATACTGCTCTCTTTTTTTCTTTTCTTTTTTTTTTTTTTTTTTGTTCTTTTTTTATTCCTGGTATTTTATTATTTTAAGTACTTACATTATTATATAAAATTAATAATTATTTTTAAAAACAATAACAATAAATAGGATAATTTATTTTCTGTTGATAATTCTTATAAAATCCACATGCTTTATAATCATTCAGAAATATATTTTATCGCCTTATTTTCTTTCATATATATTTTTTTTTATTGAAAAGTTAACGTACTTTTTCAGTTTGTTTACATTAATAACATGATTATTGTTTAGTTTTAAATAATGACTGAAAATGCGTTTACATTTGTTTTTCTGAAAAGAGATTTTGTATACTGCTATATAATTATTTCAGGCTCCTACAAAATATGGCGGCAATTCATACTGCCCAAAATATAAAATTTATACGAAAGTAATAAAAGAAGCACGCTAATATAGAGCGATCAGTAATTGATAAATAATGTAGGAAATGCTGTCAGTGACATAAATTTTTATTTTTAGAAATGATGTGAAAAACCTTTACTGTTATTATGATGATGTTGGTGATGATGATAACGATAATGAAATTATTATTATTATTATTATTATTATTATTATTATTATTATTATTATTATTATTATTATTCTAGCTATTTTAGGATTCTTCTCTGGTTTCAGGCCTCCTGTCAAACGATGATAGCATACGATGAGAAAGACAGAAAATCTTCCTATTCTTGTTTTCAGTCTCAATCCCTTTCCTGCAACCAGTATCATTTACCAATCAGTACTAGATGAAATGGCTATAAGAATTTGGTTAGTAAACATACATGTACGCAGATTAATTCAATTCTTGTAAATTATTATAATTTTCACAAAACGACATTATGATTACATTATGACCATAAGTGCTATATGAACATGTCCAAAAGGAAGTTATCGTTTCCTGGGTTTCCGCCGATCTCCGTCCTGGCTTGGCTGTACGTGACGTCATTCTTCTGTTCCGGTTTTAGAGGAGCGCATAAAAGCAGACGAAAAATGTAAATAGCAATAACTGACATTGAAAGTAAGTAATTCAGTTTTGATTTTGTTTGCTTGTTATTTATTTATTTATTTATTTATTTATTTATTTATTATTATTATTATTATTATTATTATTATTGTTTGTTTTGACAGTGCATAAAATTATAAAACTAGATTTCATCATTCTTTTTGTAGTTATTTAAATAAATAAACAACAACAACAATAATAATAATATTATCATCATCATCATCATCATTAGCATCATCACTACTCTGCTACTACTACTATTACTATTACCACTGCTATTGTTTTCATCATCATCATCATCGTAATCGTCATCATCATAAATAAGGAAACTTCCAAATGTAACCAGTCATTTATTTTTAGTAATTAAAATTCAGTTTCGAATTTATTTGCTTTTTATTATCTAGCTATTTATTTTTTTATTATTATTATTTTACTGTTACTGCATGTTTTGACAGTGTATAAAATTATAACGATAAAATTAGATTTCATCATTCTTTTTATAGTTATTTATTAATTTTAATAAATAAATTAAAAAAACAACAACAACAACAACAACAACAACAATAATAATATTATTATTATTATCATCATCATCACTACTCTGCTACTACTATTATTATTACTGTCACTACTGCTATTGTTATTATTATTAATCATCGTCGTCGTCGTCGTCATCATAAATAATGAAACTTCAAAATGCAACCAGTCATTTATTTTCAGTCATTAAAATCTTTTCTCTTACAGAAACACAAATAAAAAACCAGTATCCGTTCTATTTCAGAGCTTAGTCACGAAAGAAGCAAAATGATTTTGATTCAGAAATTCCTCCTACTGGAGGTTTTATTTGTGTTTGCAAAGCGTGACATTTCTAATAAAGCCTGTAGGGACAATGATATTAAAGGCAGCGCCTTTTGTTCTCTCGAACTGAACTGTGGACCTAATGCCAAGGACAAGTATCCAATAACCTTACCCAGAGGTCCAAAGGGTGAAAGAGGAAAACAAGGACAGCGTGGTCTACCAGGATACAGTGGTCTACCAGGTCTACGAGGTAAACCTGGTCCAGTCGGTCCTCCAGGAAAACCAGGTCCAGTCGTACCATCAGAAGAAAGTAATGCATTATATTTAATTTTTTTCGTTTTCTAAACTAAGTATCAATTATAATACGAAGTAAATACGTAACAATTAAATACTACTACTATACTACTTACTACTACTACTATTACTACTACTACTACTACTACTACTACTACTACTACTACTACTACTATTACTACTACTATTACTACTGCTACTACTACTATTACTACTACTATTACTATTGCTACTACTACAATAACACAAATAAATAAACAAATAATTAAAAAGTGTAAGATACCGATATATAAATTTTACCATTACTTGATTATATTAAGTAAAGGTACAGCACAATTTATTACTGACATAATTAAAGTCTAGCTGAGAGAGAGAGTTATTTATTAATTTTTAATTTTCTTCCTCTTTTTTTTCGATTTTTTTAATTTTTGTTCTCTCTAATCTTAAAGGCTCTAAAGTTCCCAAGATTGCTTTTCATGTCGGACTAAACACGTCACGTGACATTGTTGACGTAGATAATAACAGTGACATCATCATATTCGACAGTGTGCTAACAAACGTAGGAAATGGCTATGACTCCGAGAACGGAACATTCATAAGTCCAGTGACCGGAATTTATTTCTTCACCGTAACCATCACAGCTAATCGAGGAAAAGTGGTAGAATGTTTTAATGATAATAGTGTTAGCTCTGCAGTTATTACAACAGGTTGGACCTAATTAATCTGGCAACGTTGATGTTTGGGACAGTGATATGAGGACATCATGCTACTAAAAACAATGTTCGATAAACATTAGTATTGTTGCATTTGAGCCACATCACGTCTTACACGATGCTCAGTGACAGTACCCCATATACATTTAAATTTTAATGGAGAAATTAAAGAAGTAAAACAATTTGAACCTTTGCTGTCACGTGCTATTTAAAAACTTCAGACGGGTCCAACCTGTTTTACTATTACTGCTACTGTTATTAATACTACTAACACTGCTGCTGCCGATGATAGTAGTGCTACTGCTAATGTTGCTGCTGCTGTTACTACTACTACTCCAACTCCTATTACCACTACTATTGCTACTTCTGTTACTGCTACTGGTGATGTTAATACTACAACTGTGCTACTACTGCTGCTGCTGCTGATGATGTTGTTACTGGTACTACTTCTGTTACAACTACTACACCTTCTACTATTTCTCTTGCTGCTGCTATTGCTATTGCTATTACTTTAGCTGCAACTATTATAAATTCTGTTATTCTGCTAGACAACAATTACTACTACAGTTACTATATCTGTTGGCGTCACAAATACTTGCATTTCTAAGACAACATAAACTTAATAAATACAAATGAATACAGGGTTGAATTTAATGAGTCACACTACACTTTACACCGTGAAACAAATTAGTCAGTGACAGTGAACTTCACTTGAGAACCGACGATAATACAGATGACACATTTCTTGACTGCTACTTCAACTCTTCCTGCTACTACTGCTACCATTACACTAAGATTATTATTATTATTATTATTAATATTATATTATTATTATTATTATTATTATTATTATTATTATTATTATTATTATTATTATCTAGGGCGGAGGGGAAGTGATGCGGAGTGGCAGTGAAAACTACGTGACTAGGTTATGGTCGCAAACATCATCATCTACTATGAACTTTGTTCTTCACCTTGAGGCCGGAGAAAGGGTCTGGGTAAGACCAGTGAGAGAGGCGCCAGACTTGCTTGGTTTCATGCAGTGCAGCTTTTCTGGCTTCATTCTGTTTCCACACAGCAAGTTTGAAATAGCCCAACAAGGTGCGGGTATTGGAATGGTCATTAATGGCTAAAGAGAGAAATGTAAAGATAACTGAAGGCTCATTAACCACACACACACACACACACACACACACACACACACACACACACACACACACAGAGAGAGAGAGAGAGAGAGAGAGAGAGAGAGAGAGAGAGAGAGAGAGAGAGAGAGAGAGAGAGAGAGAGACACACACACACACACACACACACACACACACACACACACACATGAGAGGAGAAAAGTAGATAATAAGAAAAATTATAACAAGACTAACCATTACGTTTGAAATACATTTTTAAGTATATCGGAGAATTTAAATCTAAATTGCAGTAAATAAACAAAGTTTAAATGAATTGTCCGCTCTTTATTTTTAAATACATTTTGTAAATTACAGAGTTGTTATTCAAATAAAGAATATGTTATTGAAATATGTAGGCCTAATTTTATTAATAAATTATTATGTTTGATACCTCTTTTAAGGAACAGAGCCATTAGATCTATCATCGACAAATAATACAAAATCAAAATTAAAAATCATTATCATCAGTTTTATTATTGTTGAAAGTGTTATTATTATCGTCATCATCGCCATTATTATTTGAACGAAAAAGAAACAATATACAGTAACATAGATATATTTTTCGGTTACACAATATACACACTGTATTCTTTATTACTGCAGACTATACTGATACACACTTATATATAGATGTCTCGTTAATAACTAACTAAACAATGAATACATCTGATTTTTCAATAACAAACATGACAGAAAAGTGTTATTTATACTCTATGAGATATTCTGGGTATATCTGGGTTTCGCTGTATATTACAATCACGCTGGGACAGTTTTCGTTATCAACTGTCGAGTCAGTTAAAACAGTATCGTTTGACTCGTCAAGTGGTGGCGGTCTCACCATTGATGAATCTCCCTTTTTGTACAATCCAAGAAGAACCTTCACAAAAAACATAAATTTATGTCCCTTTTGATTCGGTCTAGTGTATGAATCAGATTTTTTGGCGTCAACGGCAAAGTAGGCACCACGTCCAAATAACGTGCCAATTCGTGTACCTGCTAGTCTGAAGTCTATATTTTGCTTGATAATGTTTTGTACTGCTTGTTCGGTAGTTCCGTGAAACAAAAGCATTTCATTACTGAGTCCAGGTCCGTATGAGTTTTCCATAGCTTGTTTACGACTGAAATAAGTTAAATAACAAAAACTAAAATAAAACAAATAAAATAAAGGAAATAAAGTACAAACAAGTATAAAACACAATAAACGAATTAACAGATAAATAAAATAACTAAATAAAATGTGATAATTCACACTAATGTTTTATGCATCTTATATTTTTGGTCAAAAGCATGATAGTTTCAAATTAACCAATGACCATCTGTTATAAAAAAAAATGTGTTAGCCTCGCTCTGAAATACTGACAGACTTACACAACAAACTGCCGCCACATATCGACATTCTGGATTCTCTTTATGCTCACAATTTCCATATTGGTCAACGACAATTTAATGTTTTTCACCACCATCTTGAATTCTTCAGAGTCAGACGACAGTAGGATCATCTTTAACTTGTTGTTCTCCATTGTATCCCAATATGACGGAAGAAGCTCATCGTATGGCTGGTTTCTCGTCTGCTTCACATTTTTAGCTATTCTGTGAATATGATTATAAATAACTATTTACACATACATATGTATAAATACATAACTTTACATTAAACTGACTCAAGCTTTATACATCCAGTGCTTAGAGTATGAAAAAAACACACCAAACAAATGTATCTATTTAAACAACTCAAAAATTAAGTAAAAATGAAATGTTTGAGAATCTCCTTTACAAATAATGATTTCGAAATGGAGGAAATTACAATAGGAAAAAAACGGAGTGGCTGATTTACCGTTTAAACATTGCTTTTGTCTCCGGATGTTCTACTAGATCAAGAGGTGATCTCCCCTGGTTATTTTTTATGTCAATATCAGCTCCATTCTCTACTAAACAAGCTTTTATTTCATACGTTTCATCATTTGCAGCACTATTTGCACCGATCTGAAACATTTGTAATGAAGCGAAATAGCAAGCTAAGCATAAGAGCGAATCTATCAAAAGGTGATCCATTGACTCTCTCTCTCTCTCTCTCTCTCTCTCTCTCTCTCTCTCTCTCTCTCTCTCTCTCTCTCTCTCTCTCTCTCTCAGTCTTATGAATGAATATCAATAAATTATCCTACTTACAGTACTTATGTTTGTTCGTTCATTTGACTGTGCTATATGCAGTGCTGTGTTTCCATCTTTATCTTGAGCATTGATATCAGCGCCTGAAAATAAAATAATAATAATAATAATAATAATAATAATAATAATAATAATAATAATAATAATAATAATAATAAATATTTATCAGAAATGTAATAAGGTTTTTTTATAATGTCATAATACCTTAAATACAGGTTTGTTGTTATATCATTTTATTAACAATATCACATAAATAATTATACTTAATTAAACGTAATTAAAAATATTTATCCTGTAAAATGTCCTTTTCTTTCCAGTATGTTAATGATATAAATATTTTAGTGTTAATAACATCACTTTGTCTCTGTTTGATATTTTTCTTATGTAGCTTACACCCTGCGTGTGTGTGTGTGGATATGTTTATGTACGTATGTATGTGTATGTGGATATGTTTATGTACGTATGTATGTGTATGTGGATATGTTTATGTACGTAAGTATGTGTATGTAAATGTGTGTAAATACTTATATATAATTTATGTATGTATGTGTGTGTGCCTCTGTGTATGTGAGAATGTATATAAGTGTTTATATATAATTTATATATTAGTTATGTACGCATGTGCATATGTATACGTGTAAGTGTGTACGTATGTTTATGTAAGTATGCATTCATGTATATGTATAGACATGATCACGAAATAAAATTATAGGTTCACGTTTTTAACCTTTTGCAATCAACAGTTCAACAATTTTCAAACAGCGAGACATAACTGCCATGTGTAATGGTGTTTGATTTTCTTTTGATATAGAATTGACGTCTGCTTTACCCTGAAATATAGTACGAGAAAACACAAATCACTGAGTAAAGTACAAATATAAAGAATACACCATTAAATCAAATACATTCTGAAACAAATAACAAAAATACAAAAAACAAATGTAGAATTCATTTATTTATAACATTTCATGATTATCTATCTTCCCCTTCATGTACTCGCTCTTACTCTTTCCTTTCTCATATTGTTTCTCTCCGTATACACCCTCTCTCACTCTCTTTCTCTCCCTGTACTCTCACACTCTCTTTCACTCCATCTACTCCACTTTTACTCCCTATATTCCTCTCTCACTCTCTTTCACTCCACATATTCCCTCTCTTTCACTCCACATATTCCCTCTCCCTATACTCCCTCTCTCACTCTCTTTCACTCCCTATACTCCCTCAGTCACTCTATTTCACTACCTATATTCCTCTATTACTCCCTATACGCCTGTTACTCTCTCTCCCTATACTCCCTCTCTCATTCTCTTTCTCTCCCTATACTACCTCGCTCATTCTCTTTCTCTCCCTATACTACCTCGCTCATTCTCTTTCTCTCCCTATACTCCCTCGCTCATTCTCTTTCTCTCTCTATACTACTATTTTACTCCCTATACTCCCTCTCTCTCTCTCTTATTCTCTTTCTCTCCCTATACTCCCTCTCTTTCTCTCCCTATACTCTCTCTCACTCTCTTTCTCTCCCTATACTCTCTCTCACTCTCTTTCTCTCCCTATACTCTCTTTCACTCCCTTTCTCTCCCTATACTCTCTCACTCTCTTTCTCTCCCCGTACTCCCATTATCACACTCTTTCTGTCCATATACTCCTCTTTTACTCCCTATACTCCTTCTCTCACTCTTTCTCTCCCTATACTCCCTCTCTCATTTCCTTTCTGTCACTATACTCCCTCTCTCACTCTCTTTCTCTCACTATACTCCTCTTTTATTGTCTATACTCCTCTCTCACTCTTTCTCTCCCTATACTCTGATTCTCACTCTCTTTCTCTTCCTATACTGCCTCTCTCAATCTCTTACTCTGCCTGTACTACCTTTCCCACTCTCTTTCTCAGCCTGTACTCCATTTCTTACTCTCTTTCTTTACCTATACCCCTCTTTTACTCCCTTTACTACTCTCTCACTGGCTTTCTTTCCTATCTCACTCTCTTTCTGTCTCTATACTCCTCTCTCACGCAGTTTCTCTCCCTATACTACTCTCTCACTCTGTTTCTCTCCCTATATTGCCTCTCTCACTCTCTTTTTCTGCCTGTACTACCTTTCTCACTCTCTTTCTCTTTCTATATTCTGTCTCTCACTCTCTTTCTGTCCCTATGCTGCCTCTCACAATCTCTTTCTCTGCCTGTACACCTCTCTCACTCTCTTTCTCTCCCTATACTCTCTCTCACTCTCTTTCTCTATCTGTACTCCCTTTTTCACTCTCTTTCTCTCCCTATACCCCTCTTTTACTCCCTATACTTCACTCTCACTCGCTTTCTATCCCTATACTCCCTCGCTCATTCTGTTTCTGTCCCTAAACTCCCTCTCTAACTCTCTTTCTCTCCCTATACCCCTCTTTTACTCCCTATACTCCACTCTCACTCGCTTTCTATCCCTATACTCCCTCGCTCATTCTGTTTCTGTCCCTAAACTCCCTCTCTAACTCTCTTTCTCTCACTATACTATATATATGACTTTCCTTCGCTCCCTGATACCGCTGTCATTCATCCACTTTCTCTCGTTCTGACTCTTTTTTTTTTATCTTTTCATCACTCAGTCATCCATTTATCCACAATGACTAATTTGTCTGCCTGTGTATTTAATGTATTCATGCATTCACATACAACATTTATTAACGTAGTAGCGAGATCATAAAACCCGTTCACTGCCGCGATGTGTAGCGGGAAAAGGTTTTCCTCTTTTGTTGGACTATTCACTATGTCAGGATGATGTTTCATGAGAAAAGTAACAAATCTGAAGATAGATATAAAGTGACAAGATGTCAATATATCATTCAAACTTAAGCCACAAATCGTTAGGCTGCAGGTTATTTGTGTTGTGTGTGTTTCTTAGATTGTTTGCGATGTATTTGTGGTTTGTTAGTGTAAGTGCAGATTTATATTTTTGCCAGTATTTTTTTTCTTTCTTTCTTTCTTTAATTGTAAGTTTACTGTGTTGTCGTAAGCATATATTTTTATTTTTGTACATACTGTGTATTCGTTTTTTTTGCGATATTCAGAGTACTGCAAATTAATCACATCTCTAGTTAAGTATATATAAACAAACTCGTATGCACATTCACACACTGAGGTTATGAAGACTTACTTTGTTTCTCCACACATCTCAGAACATGCCACATGGAAAGGATTTGCATCTTTGTTATTAAAGATGTGTAGGTTCACTTGAGAACACGCCCTGAAACAGTCAATGACGTCGCTGTCACCGCTTGTGATGGCGTAATGAAGAGGCGTATTACCTCTATTATCCTGAAAAAAAATTACAAGCAGCTTGATTGAAAGTCACAGGCGTCAGTGTTAATTCTTCACGTGATATATAGTATATTAATTCAAAACGTGATAAGCGACAGTGTTTATTAAACACTTGATACATCTCAGTGTTAATTCAACGTGTGATACGAGTCGGTATTAATTCAACACGTAACAGTTGTCCGTGTTAATTCAACGCGTGATACATGCTAGTATTAATTCAACACGTAACAGTTGTCCGTGTTAATTCAACGCGTGATACATGCTAGTATTAATTCAACACGTAACAGTTGTCCGTGTTAATTCAACGCGTGTTACATGCTAGTATTAATTCAACATGTGATATGTGACAGTGTTAATTCAACATCTGATATATGACAGTGTTAATTCAAGTCTTGATACATGCTAGTATTAATTCGACACATAGTAGGCATCAGTGTTAATTCGACACTTTATAAGCGTCAGTGTTAATTCAACATGTTATATTCATCATTTTGTGAGAACTAGACAGTGTCTAACAAACTCTCTGCCTCGGTCTCACACAGATAAAAAAATCATACACAGTCTTAGATTTTTGCATACGTTTTTTCATTTCAAGTATTATTATAAAATATAACTGTAGTTTTAATAATGACAATCATGAAATATAATCTACACACAGTAATACCATCTGCCTTGAATTTTATTGTGTACACACATACACACAAAAATAAATAAATAAAAATTATTCTGTAACATGTAATTCATAATTCTCAAACTGGCCTGTCACAGTCAGTAGTATATTTTGTCATATCTGTGGAAAATGTCCACAAGAGAGATATTTTTCTAATGTCAGTGAAAAATCTTTAAAATACTGAAAAAAAAAAAAAAAAAAAAAAAAAAAAAAAAAAAAAAAAAAATAATAATAATAATAATAATAACAACAACAACAAAATAAATAATAATAATTTTAATGCATCATCTAAATTCAAGGTTATTAAGTGAACTGGGATTATCCAGTCTGATATGCTGATTAGTAGAGTTATTTGCGTGTTTTATTTGCATTCAGTGACAAATATTACCTGTATGTTTGGGTCACAGCCTGCCTCTATGAGCACCTTAAGACAATTTACACTTTTTCTTTCCACAGCAATATGCATAGGCGTCCACATCATGTTAGTTTTTGCATTCTTCTCTGCCTGGTTTTCCAGCAGTAATTTGACAATGTTGTCATGGTTTCTGCGGCAGGAAAACGAATGTTAAAATTCTGCTAACTGCTTATTAATACCATGGTTCTTTATAATATAGAAATTCTCTTACTAAGGTTTTGTTCGAAAATAATTTACTTGAATCATTCTATAATACTGCAGTATTTCCTAACGAAGTAACTAATTTGACTTAGCTTTGTAATATTGCAAAATTCAAAACAACACTGTAGTTCTAATTTAATCAAGTGATTAATTTGACTTACCCAAATGCTGCATAGTGTAAAGGAGTGAAATTGCTGTTGTCACATAAATCGATGTCAACACGCAGATCGAACAGATATGCCACAACTTCGAAATTACCTCTCATAGAGGCCATGTGTATGGCAGCCACTCCTTCGAACGTTCCGTTCACCTACACATAAAAATAATTACTATCTAAAATTTTATTTAAGATTTATTTAAGATTTATTTTTGAAACATTTCATTTTCGTTCTCTTCTTCTTCTTCTTCTTCTTCTTCTTATTAAATAAAATAAAAAAAGTAAAAAATAAATAAAAGCGGTTACAAGGAGATACCGAGTAATGAAAAGTATTAAAAGAGTTAATATATAAAAACTATGTTTTTTAAAATAAAACATACGTCAGCTTGCTCTGCCAACTCTCCGAGCGTTTCCAGATCACTGCAAGACGCGGCTTTAATAAAACGTGTCTGAAAATCACGTGAATCCGCGGTAAGAAGTCGGTAGAACGACTCGCACAGATCTGTAATAAATACAGATTAATCACAATATTTATGCAAGAAGACAAAAGATCAATGGACAAAACTCCAGCACACAAAACACGCTTTAATATATTTAAAGATCGAGATGTAGATAAGATATGTTTTTAAATTTTATTAATAAACAAGAAACTACGAATTGATCAGTACCTTTACATATTTGTAAATTTACAGAGAGAGAGAGAGAGAGAGAGAGAGAGAGAGAGAGAGAGAGAGAGAGAGAGAGAGAGAGAGAGAGAGAGAGAGAGAGAGAGACCAGCTACTGCTGAATCCGACATTCAGTGAGTTTTGTGTTGGATACATACATACATATAAAATTAACAATGACAGCACACACAGCACACACACACACACACACACACACACACACACACAAACATACAGATACACAAACACATACAAACACAGATTATAAACATACATACGTATCTAGACACAGATACACAGATACTAAAGCATGCACGCACGAACGCTCTTACCTATACACACACACGCACGCACACTACATACACACACACACAAACACACTAACCCAAAGTTAATACCTGATAGTTGTAAGGATTCTGAATGAGTGTTTTCGGAGTTCACAAATGATGTGGATGCTGACGTTGCTGACAACGTGGTTGTTGCTTTCAGGTCCGTGATGGTGCAGACAACGGGACTAAAAGTGTACTGTGCTTCAGGGTTTGAAAATTTTACTAATAAATCATTGTCTTTATCTATTGACACCACTTTTCCTTGCTTTCCTACAAACTGAAACAAACAAACAAAACAATATAATTTTTTTAGAAATAATAGTAAAAAACAAGAACATTACCAAAACAGTTTCCTAAAAAAGGAAAAGCAGTCACCCACATCCCGTCCCAGAAAAGATAAACCACTAAGAAATAATATTTTCTACTCTGTCAAAATGTACAGAAGAATTAACAAATAAACAGCAACAGTTTTTAAACTCAAAGCTTTTTCAATTTTTTTTTTGGAAATGTGAATCTCACGATGAAAAAAAAAAAAAAAAAAACCCACCAAAAAAACAACAACAAGTAAAGGTTTTTTATTTTATTGTGGTCACATTTTACATTTATTTACTTATGTAAATAAGTATTATTTTATATTTCTGTGCCAGTTGTAAAAAAGTAAAACATTTTTATTTATATGTATTATTTATTTATATATATGTACTATTTATAAATAATTTTTTATTTATTTATATGTACTGTTCCTATATGTATTTTTATTTATGTGTTATTTGTAAATAAACATGATTTGGTTTACCTGTGACATCGTCGCGGTCCATCCACCATGACTAATTTGTAGAAGCTTAACCACATCAACGTCGTCGATGATTTGTACAATATCACCGACAGAAAAAGAGTGAAGCTAAAGAAACATTTAAAATAATAATAATAAAGAATAAACAAATAAAACAACAAGAACAATCAATTTTTTTTTTTTTTTAAATTTAAATCCCACCTATTTAACAGTGTATAAATTGCACCCAAAGCATAGCCTTGAAAATATATAAGAAACCTAGGTAATAAATTGTGTGTGTGTGTGTGTGTGTGTGTGTGTGTTATATTCCGTTATAATTTTTTATAATTAATTTCAACAAAAACATGTATTTATAAATATTCTTTATTGTTTAATTTTTCTCATGCGTGAAGATTTAACCGCGGACAATAATGAACCTACCACTGTTAATACACTTTTTACTATTCGCCATGATTTGCTGTCCTGATACTGCACCATCGCCCAGTCATGTACGTCGTCACTTTCAGTAACAGTACCAGCCTCTCTGATATACTACAACAACAACAAAAACTATAAGTAATAATAATAATACTGATGATAAGACTGACGATGATGTTAATAATGATGATAATGACAATTATGATCATGACAATGATAGTGATGATGACATAATAATAACTAACAGTAATAATAACAACAATAGCAATAAGCAGTAACAGCAAACATAAACAATAACGACAACAAAAACAATGAAAATAAAATAATTATAATAATAATAACAACAAAAATAATTAACAGCAATGATAATAATAATAATAATAATACCGACATCAGCTCAATAACAATCAGTATCTCTTCCAACCATTCAGTCATCTCTTCCGACCATTCAGCGTCTTCTGCCTCGTTCTGAATCTCTTTGAATGTTTCAAGATTCACATTCACGCTAACTTTATCACCTACTTTCACTTGGATCATTTTAGCTTCAACGTCTGAAATATAAACAATATAACATCTTATATAGGTAGTGTGAGGTAGGTTAATATAGGTTATTAGCACACAGAAACACTCCCCCCTCACACACGATAATATAAATTGTAGGTAAGGTGCGATAAGGTAAGCTAAGGTATGGGATAGAATATGGTTAATATTACGCGATCGAAAGCGCTGCTGTGTACATACAAACCACCCACTCAAACCCAGTCACATATATATAATATAACAAAACATAACATAACATAACGTACATAACATAACACAGCGTAACGTAACATAACGTAACATAAAAAGCTTACCTAAAACTGGTAAATGATTTTGTAGATACTTCCATCCTTGACTTTCCTGCACGTAAATGATGTCAAGTTTTCCTTCTTTGCCTGCTCTGTACTGTTTAGCTGGAGCCTCTGAGAAGAACCACTGTACATCTACAACCCCACTTCTGTGGAACGTCTCAACAGATCCCACATTTCCACCTAGGAATAACAAAAAACATTAACATGACAACAAAAAATAAAATAAAAATAAATAAACAGAAAAACAACAAAAAGCAACAGACAACCACAAAACAAAAATAACAACAAAAAACAACAACAAACAAACAAACAAGAAAACAAATAACAACAATAAAAAACCAACAATCAACCCAACAAAAACTATAGCTGTAACAAAAACAACAAGAACAACAAAAACATTACTCTTGGTAAATTTACCAAACATTAATAGCTGTAATTAACCTGCAAAATATTTATCGGAATCTAACACTTTTCATTTACAACATATAAATAGATAAGTGACGTCATAATTATATGAAGTAATTTGGGTTTCTTTTCAGTAGACCGGCAAAGACAGAAAAAAAACGTGGAATGACAGGTATGTTCTTTAAAAAATCTAGGAAAATTCTCCAGATAAAACACAGGTTTATTCTCTTTCCCAGATTCTGCTTACCGTCCTCTGTTCCGTATTTCCAGTGCGGACCAGGTATAACCATCGCGGTTTCAAAAATACCATAGGACTGTAAATGTCGACACTCGAATCTTGGAGGTACACCGATGCTGAATAATAATAATAACAACAACAACAACAACAACAACAACATCAATAGGTATTCTTCCAGTTTATGTCTAACCCTTGTTAGCAGAGATTTTACAAGATAATAATAATAATAATAATAATAATTTGTTATTACATGGCCCCAACTACATTGAGGCAAATGAGGCAAATGATTTATATATATATCCATATATATATATATATATATATATTATTTTTAAAAAATCTAAAATATAAATTTCTATGCCGATAGAAACGAGATCCACTGAATGAATTCGATTACGTCTATACTAGTGATTCCCAACCTTTTCATCAATGCGGAGCCCTATAACATTTTTTAATATCCTGCGGTGCCCGCCCACATTAATTAAATAGTTATTTATTTATACAAATTACTATTTAAATTAGGAATGATATCCATATTATCCATGTGCATTGTACATAGTAACCATTGTAATGTTATTGTAGGTGTATTCGTTTGTTCTGTCTATTTCATTCTGTCCGTCTCCTTTTTTATTTATTAATTATGTCATCTCTCGCGGAGCCCTTGACGATGCACCGCGGAGCAGAAGGGCTCCGAGGAGCACCGGTTGGGAAACACTGGTCTATACCTTAAGCATCTCTCAGACCCATCGCCCGAATTTTTTAAAGTGCTTTTGCCTCATTTCAGAAGGAGTCTAGTAGCGGCCATGTATTATTATTTCTGCACGGGAACTATAAGTAGTCTAGAAAAGACATACAACGTACAACGAAGAAGTCGGAGTCAGTTTACGTAAAAACGAGTGAGTGGGTTCGTGTTTTTCCGTCATGTAGCATCGAGTACAGACCACGACATTGGTACATTCCGCACATTTCCACAACATACCGGTGATAGGACTTTCTGAGCAAGCATTACATTTAAAGCCATCTTGAGTAACACCTGTAATAGATACAATCTGCACATAGTAATTTACTGATAACATTCTTATCCGTATTGTTAGAAAAGAACTAGTATGTTAATAAATATAATACATACACTGATAATGCATGCAGCCTAATAGTTCCCAGTTACTGTTACATTATTGTCTAATGATGAACATTATTAAGAACAAAGCGTACAGAAGATGTCGTACCGGCTGGCGCATTGTCAAAAATCAGGAGTTCACATTTTCCATTTTCTCCAGCCATGTATGTTGACTCTCTGCCCGAGTCCCAGATTACTGTAACTCTGCCACCTCTAATCTTACATACTGTACCCACGTGACCCTCATCGCCATCTTCATCTTTACCTTTCCAGTCAGGACCTCGGACTACGCGAATACCGAGATTTACTGACATTTTTCTGTAATAGTAATAATAATAAGAAGATGAATATTATTTTCAGCATTGTTAAGATATAATAATACACGTTTGCAATAATGATATTCAAAAATTAACATTATCTATCTGTCTACAGATGCGTGTGTGCGCGTATATGTGTGTTTTACGAACATCTACTGCTGCTACAACTGCTTCTACTACTACTAATGTGAAAGTGCTAATACTACTAACGCTACTAATACTACTACAGCTGCAACTATATACTATTAGCTACTACTATCACACTGACATTACTACTCTAGCTTATGATCCTACCATTACTTCCACTATTACAACAACAGTACTACTGCTATTACTCCTACTTCTCCTCGTCCTAATGCTCCTGTTAGAAGTAGCAGAAACATAATTAACCTGCAGGTAGGAAGAGTTCATTCAAAATTTCAGACATACTGAATATCATTTTTAAGTATATCATTTCTAGCAGGCCCTCAAAAGAAGAATTTTGTAAATTTGATAAGTAGTTTGTGCGCTACGTCAGATCAAAGATGCCAAAGGGTCCGATTTTTGAGAATCAGTGAGCCAGTAATTACGTTACATCTTGAAGCAAAGGTGGCACTAGAAAAATCAAATTTCTGTTCTTATACATTTATGTTTCTAGTTTCAACAATTTTTATCCAAAGACTATAAAAGTTAACTATCAACATTTTATTATTGTCCAACATAATAACCTTGACATTATTTGCATGCATGCACATGCATGCATCCCATCTCTCAACACAGAAAGTAAAATTAATGTATTGCTACCGCAACATTTAAAAACTAATTTATATATAGAAGATCCCCAGCTTATAAAGATAAATAATTATGTATTGTATAGAGTATAATGTATACTAATATTATTGTAACAATAGTGTCCAACTATGTAAGACCAATAGACGAATACAATGCAACACCCCTAACAAATATGGAATAAATTTGCCCACCATTTTGAAAGAAGCAGCGGAGCGTTCCATTATAGTATTGAAGGGAGTTAATATTTTCAAAAATTACGCTGAAGTTTTAATAAATACCAAATAATTATTCATACATAAAATGAATAACATTAAACAAAACTAGATTTGTAAACCGTCAGGGATTACACAATGACAATTAATCGTCTTCTGAATTATAAAAGCTATTTTCACTCTTGCAGACGACAAATCTGCCATAATAATATTTGTTCGCCGCATGTTCGATATATCGGTTCTGAAACTTTGCAAGTAGTACTTTAGCCCTACATTATTTTAATCTAGAACTAATATATACTTGTTCAGAAGATATTTTTTTTACATAATAGGAATAGTGATATCAATTTACTGACATTTTTATCCAGGAAAAAATTTCGTTTTTTCTTCGAGTGATTACAGGCTAAAAATAACTGTGACGTTGTTCTCACTATGATCACGTAAAGCAGACAGGATTTTCCTTCAGTCGTTTGTTGAAGTGAACAGGTATTTGGCGGCACAAAAAAATGGAAACGCGCGTGTCGATTCACTTACTGTTTTATTTGTTTTATATATCTAAAACACAGTATTAATAACATATCACAATTACAGTAATATAGTTTAATGACATTTAATGAACAGTTTTGTTAATTGCTGTAAATAATATCAAAGCTCATTATATAGAATTTGAACTAAAAACGATGAGCTATTATCGGTAAAAGAAAGCAATTCGCCAGACGTCATCTGGGTTTAGCGAACTCGCTACTGCAAGTTAACTACCTAAATCTTGTATGTCTGTGGGTTTAAAAAATAAATATACAACAGGTTCTTTCATTAACAGCATCAGCTCGACTCCACATAGGTTGCCTCAAGTCGTATTCTATAAGGTGAAAATATTTCTTATAATTATTTTCAAGCATGTGTGTGTGTGTGCCTTTGTGCAAGTGTGTGTGTGTGTCTGTGTGTGTAAACGTTGTTTTTAACCTTGGAATCAGACACGAGAATATTAGTAGATAATTAGTCTCCGGATTTAATTACTGTTTAATTTTTCTAATCGTCATTTGCGTTTCTTGACATATTTCACCAATGCGTGACCATGTTAAACTTGTGATTACTTTTTAAAATTAACTGCAAAACGTAATTAAATTACA
>CM022674.1:10317291-10427291 GCA_012295275.1 Chrysomallon squamiferum
TTTTTTTCTCTCTCTTTTGTTTGGTACGATGAGATTATGCCTTTCGTTTCTTTTTCCTCTCTCCTTTGATTCTTTTTTCTTTTCAATTTAATTCTGTACTTTTCTCAAGTCGATATTTGTCAAAACGCTTTTTCTGCATCCCCTTAGGCAGTGTGAGTATCAGTTCCCGCTTAGTATTAGTTTCAACCAATCAAATATGAGTACGTCGAATTCAAATTTCCTGTCTTTATTATTTTACTGGTCTTATTTAAACCATTCAGCCAATCGCCGTCGGCAATATTAACGTGGATAAAATTCTATGTTGATTAATCCAATATACCTTGCTAATTATAGATACGCACTTTTGGTTATTTATGATCAAGTTTGTAGTATTTATCAATACAAAAACATAAATCATATTCCATTTTTTACTTTACTTAAACCACAAATTATTTTGTTTCACACACACTCACACACATACACACATATAAAGTGGATACCTTTATATTGCAATGGAAGCCATCAATAATGTTATATGTTTTTAAATGAGAACCAGTTTGCTCCAATGCATCGGGTAACTGGACCACTGTCGTATTAATGGATATTGTGCCTTTAATATCTTGCAATTTAAAATAAATTTAGCACGTTATTTTTTTTGTACAAAACATAATACAAGTAGATGACCTTACACGCGAAACATAGAGCGAAACATAGTCTGTGTCCGTCTGTGTGTGTGTGCGTGCGTGTGCGGCCAGATAAAAGATGTAAAATGTAATTATAATTATATTATTATTGATATCTCTCCTGTCCTCAGTCGGAGTATGTTATACCGGAAATTAATGTTTTCAGTTTTAAAGATGAGTGCTCAGTTTAAGTTCTGAAGTAAACTCATCCGTTCTAGTCTGGCTGCATGTTTAGAAGCAGACGACAGGTCCTCCACAGTGAACTGTAAATCTGAATATTTTATTATTTTTATACTTATTTACTACTTAACACTAATACTAATTATATTAGTTCTACTACTACCATTACTACGTCATCAACACTCTACTAACGCTTATACTGATACTATTATATTATTATTACTATTAGTTTATTAATATAATTACTATTATTAATTTAGTCATTACAAAACTCTAATTACCAGCTACTGTGGTGCTGCGTTCACTGACTCATGATCCGTCGTAAAATCCACTCACACTCGAAAATACCCACTCCTCTCTCACAATATTGGTTTTTGAACTTCATGTTCAGAATCACAAACTTTGTGTAAAAATAAATGATGAAACATAGTAAATGAAGTTGTGAAAAAACCCAATAAAAATAATATTCGAAACAATTTGGTTCTCTTCACGCTGGTTCCCACAATTAGCTCAATGTGTTAGAATTCACGTAGTTTCGTGATGTGTATGGTAGGCTATTTAGGTCATAATTTACCTGCATCGGTATATTCACAATATCATACTTATGATGTAATATACACATACCGACTGAGAGAAAATGGCTGCCGACGACCACTTCCGATTAGCAGTTCAATGAAACAAAACTTGGAGCAGTAGGAGAGCACATAATACGGCTAGAGCAGCAGCTGGAATGGGAAATGGTACATTGTTAACTATTGAACCAGAAACCCATGGAGTCTCAAAATGGGAATTAATGAATTGTTGAGGGTTGTTAATTTAAGCATGCCTAACAAAACTAACTAAAAAAACATCATATTTAATATAAGCCATTGTGATTATATCCATCCATTATTTAGCAGTGAAAACAATGGCGTTCGTTTATCTGTATCTCAATGGAAATCGCTTTCCCTCACTCTTTGCAGTCAGTGCCCACAATGGTAGTACATAGACTACGGACATGCTTTGTCCTACATACGATATGGATTTACTTTACCGTGCATAGGCCATGGATATCGACAGTGTGTAAGTCCTTAAAATATCCTCTCGATGTTCATCGAAAAACATACACACTGGCCTGATAGGACGAATTTCTTTTCTAATCTGTGCTATTCTTAACTAGTATATTTATATTACACTTTATAATGAAAAATATTTTATAAAAATTTGTACGATTAGACTATATACTTGTATCAAAAATATTAAGTATATTAGAAGAAAACTTCTCAATTATGACCCGAAAAGTCAACCGTACAGAGTAACCGTTTCCTTACCTTCGACCTCACAAATCAATAACGTCTTAGATTTTGATGCAAGGTTAATACTGAATACACGTAGTGCCGCACTCGACTTTTATTTCAAACTGACGGCAGATCTGCCCTGACATATTGAAAATTTACTGTTAAAAACTATGACGGATTTATTCAAATAATTCAAGGTACACTTTATATATATATAACTGGGGAATTTTTGGTAGTAATTTCCTTTTTATGTATTTATTTATTTATTTATTTATTTATTTATTAACTTTTAGCAAGCTTTTATGTTTAATTATGTAATTATTATTTCAGACTATATAATTTGTTTGATTTTTTTTTTTATCACATTTCTTTTTTCTTTTTTTTTATAAAGTGATGTTAAAATTATGTTTGTTTAAATAACATGTTTAATGCTGTAGACATTTTTTATTTACAGGTTCAGAACTAGTCTGTTTTGTTTCAGCATGTAGAGCTACAAGAAAATGGACAATGGTAAGTTATTTTTTAAGGTCTATTTCTATTTTTACTTTATTATTATTATTATTTATTCTTATCGTGAATATTAATTTATAGATTAAATATGCTGAAAAGATAAAAGAAAATGACTAGGTTAAACAGTTTCGTTGGCAACTTGATATGTCGCAGTATTCCCTTTGTGTCAATTATGCCAAATTTTTCGTTAAAAGTCAGTTTAAAAAACAATGAAGTCATAACATCAGTTAAATCGAGAACGTTCTATAATAACAGTTTAAATGTCAATGTAAAAGTTAATTTCTTAAAAGAAGTCTGTAAAGAATAATTTAAAAAGAATAAAATGAAACTGAAATTGGCGAAACTATAAAAACGTTTGCTGAAATCACGTATAAAAGAAGAAAAAAGCTGTGTGCAGTATGGAATCAGTCTACGTAGCGGCATCAGAACTTTTAATGTTTTAATTCTATAGCGTCTCTCTGTCAACTAAACAAATACGCCTGTAATCTTTCTCGGTGACGAAAACAAGAAAACGTGACTAAACAACTAACATACAGCACAGTAACTTACTATGCGGCTACACAGGATTTCACTGCATACAGAAATCGGCTTAAGTAATCAGTTTGTCAGTTACATTTATACAGAGGTTTCTTTCTCTCCCTCATCCTTATAGTAAACATTCTGAATTTAAACACACACACACACACACACACACACACACACACACACACACACACACACACACACATATATCAATATAAACTGAAGAGAAAAAGAAAGAATGACTGTATTTTAATAAAAGACACATAACCCTTATTATTGGTCAGGCATATTATAATAATTAAAGAGACTGATGCAGAACAATCATTTGAGTTTAGCAGCAATTAATTATTTTATTTACCTTTCCACAATCAGTAAAGTGAACACTCTGTTGTTTAATAAACCATTAAAACACAGCGGATAGTTCGAACTGGAATAGTCCATTATGCAGACAGGATTTCTTTGGCCTTAAGTTCAGTCATTACCGTCATCATCATCATCATCAATAATAATAATAATAATAATAATAATAATAATAATAATAATAATAATAATAATAATAATAAAAATATAAAACATAATACAAGAAAATTAAAAATGATCTTTTTCGATGTAATTGTATGTATGTATCAGCAACATATGTATATATGTATATGTACAAAGAGAGAGAGAGAGAGAGAGAGAGAGAGAGAGAGAGAGAGAGAGAGAGAGAGAGAGAGAGAGAGAGAGAGAGAGAGAGAGAGAGAGAGAGAGAGAGAGAGAGAGAGATTTTATAATGAAATAAAAGAACACCAAATCAGGTATTAACTTCCTGGTTGTGTAGACCACGCAGGAACTCGTTAAAGTGAAAACCAAACAAAAAACAATTGAAGTGTTTTAATATGGATGATCGATTATTCATAGTAAATGTCATTGCGAAAAGACAGTACTAAATATCTTTATAAGAAATGCTTCTTTTTCTTTCATTTTTTTTTTTATATAAATATTGTAACATGGAATCTGAGAATAGATAATACTTTTCTCGTATGAGATAATAAAACTTTGAAATAAAATGTGAATCGTGTAAAATATATACCAAACTGGATAATTTAACAATAAATGAAAACATCTGTTGTTGCAACATGTAAGAACAATTGTCCACGTATTATTAGTTATTGAATAATTAATTAAATAAAACAAAATTATTATAGGAATATCTGTCGTTCAGTAACTTACCTAATTTTTCGCGAAACAAAACTGTGTACTAAAACAGAAATAACTGGGCTATGAAATATAATCTTTGATAGGAACATGAGGCACAATCAATTCATACATTTATGACGTTAATCGATTGTAGTGACGTCATACTATTGTTTTACAGTTGCGGTCATGTATTGATGTAAGTTAATCTCAGGACTACATCTATTACAACCTGTTCTGCTATTGCTACTAATCTCACTAGCTTTATTGTTATTACTTTTAATGTTATTACTGTTTTCATTGTTATTGATGCTATTGCTACTTCTACTACAGCCTTCGCTATTGATGTTATTAATTTCAGATTACATTCGGTTGATACCTGCAGACAGACGTCACTCGTCAAGGATTATGTCATCGAAAGTGGACTTTGGTTCATGTGATAGCTGTGAAGAAGAGACGACCTTTGACAGACTGAGTCAGTTTTCAGAGGAAGAACTGTTTTTCGAAAGTAGTGTCGACTTTGACGATGGGACGTGTCAAGCGCCATCTTTGCAGGTTAACAATGTTAGATTGTAAAACAACAACAGCAATAACATTTTATTGTAGCCTTCGTGCGTTTCCCTGGAGACGTGATATTTTTGTAACATTTATTTTTATTAAGTGTGATGCCCAGTGATAAATAAAACAATTTGTTGAAAACGTTGGAGATTTATTTACATCTCTCTCTCTAGACTTGTTCATCATATGTCAATATGACAAAACAAAATTATATCAAATACTGAAAAATCAAATTCTTTTTTGCTTTTCTGTCTTCCTTTTTCAATGCAGAGGAAATAAGAAGTTAAAGATAATTATTTTATTTATCAAAGTTGTTATATTTCTGTTTTGCAGGACATGTATCGCTATCACGTGTTCTTCTCGCATCATGCTGACGACATCGACTGGGTGCGGAAGACAATAAACAAACTTCAAGTACCGCCATTTTGTTATCAGTGCTATTATCTATGCGACAAATTTAACAGAAGGCTAAGTATCATACACAACTTGCAGTGTGCTTTAATGCTAAGCGAGCGTGTCGTCATGGTGCTAACTAAACAGTATCTTCAGGAAACGTGGCCTCATTTTCAAGCGATGATGAAAAGTTTGACGTCAATTAGTTTAAGCCAAAAGCGCATGCTCGTCGTTGTGCTGGAGGACTGTGGTTTACCTCTAGAACTGGAACGGAATGATTTTCTCGATGCAAGGAATGCCAATTTCTTCCCAGTGTTCGTAACAAAATTAAAAAGTGGTACGTTTAGTTTATTCTGAACTATTTTCTTCTTCTTCTCATGATTATTAACTGCCATTTCGCCTTTTCTATGACGTCAGTATGAACTTAACACAAAAATAGTTGCAAGAAAGCATTGACAGTGCAAATCATCCTGAGGACAGAGTTGGGTAAAAGGTCCCCTTGGGGTAAAACGCCCACATTTTTTTTAGCTAAGTGTACGTATGAATTGAAACCAGAAGCTACGTTATAAGATTCAACTGACGTCGTACGTATATATATATATACCTTCTATACACCGAAACTTCACCTCTAACTCATATAAGTATTTTATGAAATTTCGAATTTTTGACAAATTCGTATAATATTTTGTATTCATGTTTTAAGACAAAGAATGGTCATATACTGTAAATTATTGCGAAATTAGGAAGGGATCTATTGGCTTTATATTTAATAGCTTGTTTTGATTTGTGACAGAATAGTTGATGTGCACTCATTAAAATTTTGCATAAAAGGCCCCATTACAAGACATTATTCTTTAATAAATGTGAGTGTTTTATTATAGTGTTATAATATCACCAATATACAAATTCGATTTCTCTAAGCATAAATTTACTGCTCAAAACGGGGAAAATATATGCTGAACGCGGCATGAAGTTTGACAGACTATTTTCCTTAAGGGAGCCTTTTACCCATCTTCTCTTTTAGATGACTACTAACCTGGAATTACATTCTCTCAGCTGTAGTCTGTGTTGTTCAAGTGTTAAAAATACTTATTCAGTTAAGCTGTAGAAATATTACTTTCTGATATATAAAATTATTATTATTATTATCTTAAAATCGGTTTGGATTCTGTTCACTGGAGGTTGTGTCTGCTCGTTTTTTTTTTGGTGGGGGCTTTTTTTGTATTGTTCTTTTGGGGTTTTGTGCTGGATCTTTGACTCCATGAGTTTCGATTACCTAATGATTATAACTATGCAACTCAATAATAACAACATACTGCGACGGACGCGCCCGCTGACCTGTCAGAAAGTGTGCCCGTCGCAGACGTGCTTCACAAGAGCTTGCTCTGATTAGCACGTTAATTTTTTTCCTATTCCTATAACAACATAGGCCCAAAGTGACAATCAGTCAGAGTTTCTCTAGCGTAACAAAGGGATAGGATTTAATTATTTCTTTATTCTGCAGATTGTCTTCCACGCTGCAGTCAGTCAGTTAACAGTGACGTAAGAGAATCTCCATCAGAACGTGAGTGGATTTATACAGTTAATATATGAATACTATATTACTATATAAGCAGTGGTGTTAATACAGTTATTACTTCTATATAAGCAGTGGTATTGATACAGTTATTACTTCTATATAAGTAGTGGTATTGATACAGTTATTACTACTATATAAGCAGTGGTATTGATACAGTTATTACTCCTATATAAGCAGTGGTATTGATACAGTTATTACTTCTATATAGGCAGTGGTATTAATACAGTTATTACTTCTATATAAGCAGTGGTATTGATACAGTTATTACTTCTATATAGGCAGTGGTATTAATACAGTTATTACTTCTATATAAGCAGTGGTATTAATACAGTTATTACTCCTATATAAGCAGTGGTATTAATACAGTTATTACTCCTATATAAGCAGTGGTATTAATACAGTTATTACTTTTATATAAGCAGTGGTATTAATACAGTTATTATTTCTATATAAGCAGTGGTATTAATAAGTTATTATTTCTATATAAGCGGTGGTATTAATACAGTTATTATTTCTATATAAGCAGTGGTATTAATACAGTTATTACTTCTATATAGGCAGCGGTATTAATACAGTTATTACTTCTATATAAGCAGTGGTATTAATAAGTTATTATTTCTATATAGGCAGCAGTGGTATTAATACAGTTATTACTTCTATATAAGCAGTGGTATTAATACAGTTATTACTTCTATATAAGCAGTGGTATTAATACAGTTATTACTTCTATATAAGCAGTGGTATTAATACAATTATTACTTCTATACAGGCAGTGGTATTAGTACAGTTATTATTTCTATATAAGCGGTGGTATTAATACAGTTATTATTTTTATATAAGCAGTGGTATTAATACAGTTATTACTTCTATACAGGCGGTGGTATTAATACAGTTAATACTTCTAGGCAGTGGTATTAATACAGTTATTATTTCTATATAAACAGCGGTATTAGTACAGTTATTATTTCTATATAAGCAGTGGTATTAATACAGTTATTATTTTTATATAAGCAGTGGTATTAATACAGTTATTACTTCTAGGCAGTGGTATTAATACAGTTATTATTTCTATATAAGTAGCGGTATTAATACAGTTATTACTTCTATACAGGCAGTCGTATTAATACATTTAATACTTCTCTACAGGCAATGGTATTTGTATTGAGAAAAACTTTTTATCGCTGTCACACAAAGACATAAATATAGATGGAGATGGAAGGAAAAAAATATAATAAAATTAAGAATCATAAAAAATCGAAAGAAAATGCGCACATTCTTCCAACTTACTCTCTGTTCAGTCAAAATTAACTTTTTATTTCGTATTATAGATCTAGCAAATGGCCACATTTTGGCAAATGTAGAAATCAGCATTTGTGGTCTGATACGACCCCATCTGACCGTCAGACAGACAGACAAAGAAGTTCCTTCAGCGCTTCGGTGGCATGGAATTAACGTACGAATGTTTAGTTAATTAATTACATGTAATTATGTTTAAAAATGCATGCATAAAAATACTCACACAAACACCCCTATCTGCACACACACACGTAAACTCATACATATACCTAAACACATACACACGCGTACTGAGAGGCACATAATAAAGACAAATCATATTTCATTAGTAAAAGTATTTATTACTCTTGTTGTTGTTATAGAAACACAGAATAGTAGTTTATTACGAAGTGCTCTTAGCTTGGGTAGATAATAATAATAATAATAATAATAATAATAATAATAATAATAATAATAATAATAATACCGAACTGGTTTAATGATACATGACTTGTAGTAGATTTAGCACTAAACTTTATTCGAGTTACTTCGGCAATGTTCGGATGAAATCGGATTATTTCGTGTCAACAAGAACTGAATTTACAGTATGTATCGTAATGAAAGAAGTACTTCATTTATCGATTTAACATGAACGAAATAAACTAGGGCTTTTATTTATTTATTGAAGATGAGCAAAGAAGAGTACACCGAACTTATTCGGAATATAACGCACGTGCACCGATCTACAAGTCGTCTGCCCTGGGTTTTTAGTATGCAGCCTGTCCTCGTGCTGCTGTCTGTCTTTGGTCTCTGGGTTGTCATCTTCGTCATGCTCATCATAATTCCGGTTGATGACGTAGCAGGAGGTTTGTGAATTAACGTGATAAATAATGGGAATATTAGTAAAAGGTTGTGTCTCTTGTTCTGAAAGGAATAATGGTAAAGCATGTATTATTTTTAATTCATTTGTAAATAAATTCCGTTCATAATAACGTAAATCACTACTACAAAAACACCATATTCGGGGGAACTGTACAGTCTCTGTGTTTTGCCCATCTATTACTTTATTTTTTTTATTTATTCATTTATTTTTTTAATGAGATGTATTTCATCTCTGACGTTTTATACTTCCCTTATTGAAATACATGTTTTATCATTCTGTTTGATAACTACAGTTAATTTCTTGCACTATCGAAAGCTTAATGTTTCAGACATGATCGTTAGCTTATGACTTTAAGCGAAAACCTGAAAGCGTCCATATAGTGTTATAACTACAGCCAGTGTTTGATGATGCTGTGTCGAGTATGCGGGCAAAGGTGATGAAGTAAAAAATTTTTTGTTTGGCTGGAGAGGAAATGAAATGAGAAAGATAATTTCCGAGACTACATGGCTGGAAGACTTGCAAAGGATTCGCCGCGTACCAGTTACACGTTTGGATTCACGTGTTAATGACATTGTAAGAAATCGAATCAGTCAAACACATTTTCAAACTAAATGGCAACAATAAAGAAAAAAGATAAAGCAGAAAGACAAGATACTGTTTGTCTGATACACTTCACACAAATTACTTAACACATACAGCGGCCAATATCTGTTATTATTATGTATAACTTCTGAATCTGAATCGGAAATGAGTACAGACTACTGCTGATATTTCTAATATATACTTTTATTTTTAAATATTTGTTCGGGCGACTGAAATATATTTCAAACCAATTATTTATTTTATTTATTTATTTTTAAAATCTCATACGTCTGGATTATTTTTCTTGTAGATGACCAAAGAATCCAAAATAAAAAAATCAGTTTATTTGAAGTTTTATACCTAAGAATTTTCTATGATTAACGCTTGCGTTAATTTCACAAATATACAATGGATCCACTAACAGAGAGAGAGAGAGAGAGAGAGAGAGAGAGAGAGAGAGAGAGAGAGAGAGAGAGAGAGAGAGAGAGAGAGAGAGAGAGAGAGAGAGAGAGAGAGAGAGAGAGAGAGAGAGAGAGAGAGAGAGAGAGAGAGAGAGAGAGAGAGAGAGAGAGAGAGAGAGAGAGAGAGAGAGAGAGAGAGAGAGAGAGAGAGACTCATATATATGACATATACTATAACGTTTTTGATTATTATTGTTGTTTTATATAATATAAACATACAGGCTGGCACATAATAAAGCTTTCATTCATTAGATATATCATTTTATTACACAGGATATTAAAATGATTTTATATCACTGGTTGAGCATATAGGTGGAACGGGAAATCAAAATTATAAAATAATTTTTATTTCTTTCTGTAGATATCCTGCCAATACGTTTGATTGTTTTCGTTGTGCCGCTTATTTTGTTGTCACTTCTTTACACAGTGCGCTGGAAAAGGAGGAAAATAAAACGAAAGGTAAACAAAACATTTACTATAAATTTCTTTTCTTAATGCACTATCACCATACCTGTCCTATTAAACCTGAAACTATTATTAATGTCTGGATAATAATAATGATTACACAATAACTTTAGTATTTTATCTTTCATTTTTCATTAATGTATTTTTTATTTCTAAATTTTTATTTATTTATTTTCAGATTTCCAGAGAGATGATTCGATTGTGTATTCACTTAAACAGTTTGTTGTACACAGACGAGCGACCTCTAGTGTTGACTGCTGGACACAGCAAGGGACGTAAATTCAACGTATCCTTTTCATGTTCACAGAGAGTATCGTCTTTTTATAAATGCTGCTTTTCTGTGGTTTATGTAAAATTATGAATAAGATTATCTTTCCGATTCATGCATCTTGGAATTCATCAAGGTATAGACAGTTATAATAATTTTTCTTTGCCTTAGTTTGTGTGACCTGAATGTATAGTGTATGTATGTTCGAGTATGTAAATACATTGTAGCAAACAGATCCCACAACTAGTGTGTGTGTGTGTGTGTGTGTGTGTGTGTGTGTGTGTGTGAATATTAACTTGGAGACAGATCCCAAAGCTGCTGTGTCTGTGTTTCTTGTAGTGTTCTTAATCTGCTGCTGACCTTTTCTCAGTCCATAACTAAAATAATCCTAATAAAATATTGATAAAGCCGTTCGTTAAGTCGTGTTCGTGTTTACATTAATACAAATATGATTTTCACTGAAGAACCAACGGTAAATTCAAGAGTCCATTAGCTCGAGTTGCTATCGCTGTCAATTCCATCCATATTTACTTTATTATTGATTATCTTTAATTGAAATCCACATCATATAACTTAATATTAAAACAACATTCCAATTCTGTTAGTGTGGATAGTCATAACAATAACTGTTGATTTACAGATTTTCCTATCATCTTTCCCGCTGCGTATTTTCTTCTGTCTTCATGTACGCATTGGTGTTTGCGTGAATTTGTGAGTGTGTGTGTGAGTTTGTTTATTCACGCCCAAGTATTAAATAATGTAAAGAATTATTATGACTTTACTAATACCAGTGAAGAGAGAAAAAATGAAATAGACAACTGATAATGTAACTTATAACAGAATATCTGTGTGTAAGTGTGCGCGTGCCTATGTGTGTGTGTATGTGTGTTAATTAAAGATTATATCCTTAATGTGATTTAGCTTTATTTTGTTTACTTCAACATTTCAGACTGCACAGTAAGTATATTACACTAACCGGTGTACTGATTTATAATGTAAGTCTGATTGTGTGTGGGGTCGTTCAGAGACCTGATTTTTTATACCACGGTCTTCAGCTTTATGTTGTGACTAGTTTTATTCGAAAAGAAAAGATATTGACAACAATGAATTATCTTGATTTGTTGCAAAGGTTTTTTGACGTAATAATAAATACTTATAAACAATTAAGTTAAGATAAAAATGATAATAGTTATTGATAATAAATATATGAATAATATAACAACTGCGATGATGATAATGATGTTCACTAGACGTAATTAAATTTTAAAGTGAAACCGGACGTTACCAGATTCTGAATTTTGACGTCATAACATTATTATATGAATTGATAAAAAAAAGTTACTCTCAGTTGTAAGGTTGCTGTGGTAAGCGTTAGTTCTGTTTCAGGCTGATGTAGATCTTTTGCTCCAGAGCTGTATGACAGAAGATGTAGGAAAACTGTCGTTAATGTGTCACTTTTATACAACAGATTCCCACTACCTCAGTCAGGTAAATAGATAAAATACATCTCTGTGACTGCCTCTGTCTTTGTTAAGACTGTGTCTGTTTACAAATATACTGTATTATTATTGTTGTTGTTGTTTGCTATTATTATTATTATTATTATTATTATTATTATTATTATATCCCTCCAGCAATGTATATAATTTGTATTATCAGGAAATATTTAAAATATTTTGAAATTTTCAGAAATTATGTATGATGTCTGATTTACTCAGTGCAGTAGCTGCAAGTAGACCATATTGCAAGCACAGAACCCAACAGTGAGGCAAATGGGGAACCCTTAATTCCACTGTGAAGACTGGAGTCCTGAAATTGAACAAATTTCACTGTTTTCTCTTTCCACGGACTCTGGCTGTTTGGATACCGATGTTTACCATGGATCATCACCAACTCTAGTACTATTACTTTCAGTTTTGTGACTACACATATTTTATGAAAATTTCAGGGATTATACATATTTCCTGTAACGTATGCATGTGTTTTGTGTGTGTGTGTGTGTGTGTGTGTGTGTGTGCGTGCGTGTGTGTGTTACAGGTAATTCCTTTGTTCTGTGCTGAGGTAAATCATAAAATAAAATAAATAATTTCACATTTCAGGCAACTTTGGCCGAACGTCTGACAGTGATGATGGCGGCTGCTTTCACGTTGAAACTAACCAATTACATGTTGCCATTTTCCCCCCAGCAACGCCACACAGACAAACTGTTGTGTCTGTGTCAGTTCACGGAGGAGTGTCTGTCGTCTTACGTACATTTTGTAACAAAGGAAGATGTGTCCGGTTTAGTTCAACTCTTCTCCGTCAATCTCTTCTGTACTATCACCTCCAGCGACATCAGATGTATATTTGAAAATATGCTTTCTGTTTAGACGTATGTATTGCCATGTGGATTTGTATAAGTGTATATAAGCATATACATACACATACATACATACATATACATACATTAATGGGTATGTGTGACAGAGCGACAAATTGAGATGTGAAATATTTTGAGTACGAGAGAGAGAGAGAGAGAGAGAGAGAGAGAGAGAGAGAGAGAGAGAGAGAGAGAGAGAGAGAATTTGCATGTGTAACTGGTTCATGATCGAATATAATGTTCCGACCTTTTAAAATTGTTATTAAATAATCTTTCATTTACAATTTTAAAACTGTCAAATGTTATTTGAATTAATTATTGTAGCAATGTTTCTTTTCGTTCCTTCTTTTTTTCGCATTCTTATCCCTTTTATTAACATGACTACTGATAAAAAAAAAAAAAAAATTAGCGTCATATCATACAGTAAAAACTGAACTTCGGCATTATAATTAAACAAGAATAACGGAACAAATTCTTTTCAAAAAGAAATCTTTCACTTTATTAATAACACTGAAATACAGTAATACATATTTACAATTCTGACGAAGTTTTCCTTTTTACTGCAGTGAAAATGTGGAAATTATTGGTGATCAAACTCATTATAATCTGAAACAATATTAACACGTACATATATTTTTAGCTAACATGGAATTACACCTCAATTATTATAAATAGAATTAGTCTCGATATAATAATAGTGCGCGGCAACCGTACATTTAGTCACATAGTTCTAGATAAGCATCGAAAACAGATGGTCTGTGTGGTAGTGATTGTCCGAGCATTCTAATGTCCTTTTCAGAGAAATTGTTTATTTGATTACTTTCGAGAATGAAACGAGATAGCAAACACTTTTGACATTAACTGATTTGTGATGGCAACAAAATGGATGTTTGAATCTTGGAAGGGAGATCAATCTTGTCCACCATAGTAATATTTTTAAAACCAGAACTTTCTAATGCTGTATCTGTTATTTCATTTATTTGTGAGTTTATTGTTACTTGGCACTTTTCTTTGTGAGGTCAGATTTACAGTTTGCACGGTACCGCAGCAAATAACTAATTCATCAGGCCGTATATTATCGTAGCCTTCTTAGGTTTACAATATCGTAAAACTTATCGTAACTGTTTATATTTATATATTATAAAGTTATTAAATATCAGTTGTAATAAAAGTAATAAATACTGGGACCCACTAATGGCCGAAAAAGCCGACAAATCGTTAAAAATGACCGACAAATCGTTAAAAATGACCGACAAGTAATGCTGATTAACATCTGTTTCAATGTTTTTATTATTATTAATCTTTTGGGGGTGTTTGTTGTTTTGTTTTGTTTCTGTTTTTGTATTATTATTATGACTAAATTATAAAACTGCTCATAAATTTAATAACATATTTAAAAAAATATATATATATTTTTCCCCCTACTTACATATTTAGCTTTCTTTATTATATTGGCAAATGTCTGTACTGGAGTTATATCCCTTAACTTTTGAATAAATAAATAAATAAATAAATAAATACTAAGTAAAAAAAAAAAAAAAAAAAAATAATAATAAAAATAATTATGTAAGTAAATACATAAATAAAGAAATCAGAAAGATGGAAATGGAAAAAAAAAAATCTAAAAAAAAATAAAAAATCAATCTAACCTCCAAAATCGAGTTTCTTGATGAACAACATCAGTTGATCAAATATATCACAATTTGTTAAACACATTAACTTATAACAACAGCAAAACTAATAACCATACTGGTAATCATCTAAAATATTTCCTACATTCTAAATAGTACAGTTTAAAAAAAAATAATAAAGAAAGAAAGAAATAAGGAATAAAATAAATTACATAAATGATTATAATTTGCCATTATTTTTCCTTCATAAAAATTAAAATTGCTATGACAAACAAAAGGCACACTTGCAGTTTGTTTATTGATGTTTAACAAAGACCATTCAAAGCAGTATACATTATCTATCACAGATTTAAATAAATAAACACACAACATCAAACACTTATAAAAAACACAACAAAAACCCAATAACTCTTGTAATAATTAAAATAAGAAATAATAATAAATAAATAAAATAATAATAATAATAATAATAATAATAATAATAATAATAATGAAAATAAGAAAATAAATTAAATTAAAAACAAAAAAACAAATCAACAACAGAAAAATAAATTTTAAATATAATAATGCCCAGTCTGTAGTGGTTTGAAAAAAATGCCCACAAATTTTTATATATTCCTTAATTGTGTTAATAATTTTCATTTTTTTTGGTTTGAAGTTTAGTATCAAACATTAACAACTTCACTCATTTTGTAAATAAATTACTTCTTATATAATAATGAGATTCAGAAAATTAAGGACACATTTGAGGAATTTAAAGGGGTGTAATAAAGTTTTTATTTATTTATTTCAATTGTTTGATGCCACAAAAAAGAGTAAAATGACGATCATCATGCACTTAAAAATTGTCTGTTAGAAAATATAGCAAACATTCTCATATCAGAGAATCTTTTAGAGGGATGTTACAGTGTTACAAAGGATTTTTTAATATATTTATTTATGTTTTAATTGTAACTGAATGAAATTAATAAGGACAGTTCTACACATTTCTAGTTATTTCAGTTTTATAAACAGTTCTGAGAAAGCATTTCCTAATTCTCTATTTAGGTGAGTGTAGATACTGGATAATGGATAATGGTTATTTGATAATTATTATTATTTTACAATTATTTATTCATTTCATTTATTTATTTTTATTTTTTTTTTTTATTAGTATTATTAGTATTTTTTTTGTTGTTGTAGTTTAGAAACTTTTCTGAATAATAATTGAGAAAAAAAAAATTCTCTCTGGTATAAAATAAAGTGAGACACCAGTAAACTAGTTTAAATACATTTTCAGTTATTAAAATTAAAATTATGTAAATAATAATAAAATGTATTTCATGTTGTGATTTGGGGATGCACATGTTTTCTAAAATGATACTATGTTTCAAGTTGATGAATAAGTAGCAATGATGGAAAAAAGCACAATGAAAATAAATAACATGTAAAACTAAATAAATAAATAAAGAAAGAAAGTATATAAATAAATTGAAATTACTGCATTTATAGATCTGATGTTTAAAAATATTTGTAAAATGCTTTGTTATGTTTTTATTCTTGATTTTTGATTATTTTATTATTAGTACTTAAATGTTTCAGACAGTTCAACTACAGATAGAGCTGAACGGTTTGAGTATTTTTATACATTATTCAACTAACTGATGATTGTAACAATACTTAATAACATTCATCTAACTCTGCTTTAAAGCTAACTACCAATTTCATTGATTCTTGATTTTTGCCTAAAATAGGGTTTAAAATGGTAAAATACAATCAAGGTAACTGAAAGTATATATAAATAAATATCTCGGGTATCAAAACCAAAACATTTTAAAAACATAATTCTATATGACATTGTAATAAATACCTCAAAAATTTCTATTAACACAGTTAATTTGTTATTATTTCTATCTGCTAAAATTACTCAAGAAATCTTCAGGTACATTTTCATATTTCTTTGAAGCACTGCTGATTGTAAGGTAAAATACACAAAATTATGTAATTATTTGAAAGTTGTTGCTGAATCTAGCAAAGCATAAATAAATTTAAAAATAAAAATCAAATCAATACATACTTTTAACTGTTTGAAGCTGTATTAGCAGTGAGAAATAAAATACATGTAGACAAACACAGTAGTAGGATGTATTCATATATATATATATATCAGAATAGTTACTTTTCTTTACATACAAGCACTACACAGTTACACGTGAATCCATACCAGAGTTATGGTCCTTTACACACTAACAGTACAGTTATATATGGATCAGTAACAGAGTTATGGTCCTTTATATACCGACACTACACAATTATACATGGATGCAGAATAGTTAGTCTTTTCTGTATCAACAATGGTCAGTCATTCATAGATATAGGATTGTAATAGTCCTTTACATACACATACAACATTATATTTACTGAGAATAGATTTATGGCCCATTTACACCAGTAATAGACGGTTAGTTACACATGGATACAAAACAACAGTTCTACAAACAAAATCACACTGACAGAAAATAATGTTTTAGTTCAAAATATATGGTGAATATATAAAAACGTTTTTATTCTGCATATTAATTTTACTGACTGGCTCCTGTAAATGGTACTGTAATTGTTATAAACAGAATATAAATTTTGTAATTATCTAAACTTTTATTATTACACACCCAGAAAGAGGTGCCACTGCAGAGTACTGTTAATGGCAATGATTTAAAGGTATTAGAACTTGTTAGATATTGTAATAATTAAAGAAAAACAAAAAGACAATAACTGAATAATATTTATATAATTAAAATTACAATATAACTAAAAGGAAAAAAATATGAACATTATTTTTAAGCTAATAATGAATTATTTAAGTTTATTTCTGAAATATTTTCATTCATAAATCTGAGTTGTTCAGGTGTTGGTAAAATGAAATAAAATAGTAATATGGAAGAGTTTAACAAGTGGCAACACCTTGAAGCATAAAAATAATTACAATTTTAGTTATATAATTATTTTATTTATTGTTTTTTGATGATGTTCTTAAATAAGCAACCTGTGAACAAATTATTATTTAATAGTTACTGTTAACAGAAATAGGGGTAAACAAAATTTTTCTTAATTACTATTTTATATTATTAAGTTGCTGTTGTATATAATTATTTTATTTATTGTTTTTTGTTGTTTGTTTGTATGTTTTTTAGAATAAACAAAATTATTTTATATTATTAAGTTGCTGTTGTTTTTGTTTGTTGTTTGTTTGTATGTTTTTTAGATTAATAAATTAGTTTAAATTTAATTTTTTTTTTTTTTAAATCTCTCAAGCACAGTTATCAAAAAGAAACACAATGAGTAAAACAGCACATTAAACAGAAACATAACAAAACATTAAGATACACTTATATATGTCCTGAGATTCTTTATTAATTTATTATTATTACTATGATAGTGTGTGTGTGTAGGTGTGTGTATGTGTGTTGTGTGTGTGTGTGTTTTAAAAAAGTTTTCTTTATGAATGAGGTTGAAAAATGATTATACAAGAACAATATTTAGTTTTACATTACATTAAAAAAAAAAAATTCATTTCTGAGCAGAAAATATTTAACCAAACTTATTTTAGAATGCAATGTGCCAAAAACAGTAAACATATTTATTTTAAATTCCAGTGAGCAAATTTTCAGATTAAAAACAAAATGTCTGACAAAAAAAAAAATTAAAAATCATCAATACTTTAAATAAGTAAAACATTTAACAGTTTCTGTTTCAGAGTACATGATTGAAAAATAAAATTATTTTAAGCAGGCTGCTTCAAAAGGTGATTAAAAACAAGCAAATTAACTAACTCTTGTTAAAAAATATATATGAATGCAAAAATCTCCATGTTTACATTTAACTAAAACAGCTGAATTAATTAAAAACCACATATGAACACTATAGCATTATATATATAAATTACTTTCAATAAACTACACGAAATAGTGTAGTTTTCACACTTGAATGCTTGTCAAAAAAGGGTTAACTAATTCAGTTTATCTTTGATGGTTTAAATTCTGAAAATCTTAATGCAGTAACAGAATGTGTTTAAACAGATTCTGTGGAGATATGTTTAGGTAAACTCAGTTACTTATGGTAAGCAGATTGTTATTAGGTCCACTGAAAGGAAACAGTTTGATGAACAAATTCTTAATAATTCAGAATCACTCAAAAATTTATAAAATGAAGATGTTTCAACTAACTAAAATTCATTCAGCAAAAAAACAACTATTTAAATTAAGCTAAAATATCAAATGCTGCTTTCAAATCACATGATATATTAATTCACCAAAAGATAAGAAAGCTGTAGCAATGTTGATAGTGAAACTAGTTAAGCACAAAATAGCATCAGTAATACAAAATGTCAAGCACACATTAAAAACAAAATTTAGTCAATAAATAATTTGTGCAACTGACATGAAATCAGTTCTTATTCCAAAATCATTTTTACTAATCACTATCATTCTATTCCACCATTGCCAAAAAACAACAACAAAAAAAAACATATGCTTCAGCTACAATTCAAACACATTTTTTTTTTACCATCAAAAACCTTACATCCTTTCTTCAGTTACCACAGCCACTGCTACCATGGAAACTGCCCACATTCTGTTACCGGTGAAAAAGCGGTTCACCTCCAGGTCCTGGTATTTCAAAGTTGGCATGCGACACTCCATACAGCACTAACATGATTAAACCTACAATGACAGTTGTTATAGCCAGGGCCACACCCGACGCCCTCCACGAGCTCACAAATCTTGGAGGGCCGATGGCGCTAAGAAGAGCTGTGCACAGTGTCAGTGTAAACACAATGGACACCGAAGTGTTGATGAGAACGATGTCACCAAACTTGGAAAATGGCTGGATGGTGGTTTGTGTGAGAGGGACTGCAGCGATTATTGTAGTTATAGCACTGCTGACTATTGCAACACCGATGTGATGTATCGCTAGTGACGTTCGCCGTTGTCGTAGTTTGGAGTTCGACTGGAACATAAACAGGATGTTAATCATTTATAATAATTTTTTTTTTTTTTAAGTCAGCAGTATGAAAAAAAACCCCACAGTATTAAAAATAACATTGTTTTAAAATGAAAATATTTATAATTCAAACTGAATAAACAATCAATAGATTACATTCTTTTTAAGATTTATTTGTAAATAAAAAAATAATGAAATGTAAAATATGGATAAGATGTTGACTTTTATTGAAAAGCAACCATATGCAACATGTACACACACACACACACACACACACACACACACACACACACACACACACACAGGGTTGAAACAAATATTCATAGTGTTTTTCAATCTGACATTTGAGTGTGTGAGTTTGTTTTACACATGACTGAAATATATGACATACATATACATACTGGAAGGTGAACAGAGGTGTTTGAATAAATCTGTGTTCAAATATTACATTATAGTCTTTGAATTTCACTTACAATGTTGTGATCTTTTGTTCCAACCCAACACACAGACAGACACACAGATACAAACTAAAAACACACCTCATCTGCTGAAGCTGGGTGCTGTCGGCCTGCGAGAAGATAACCCTCAACAAGGTGAACACAGTAGTCAACAGATGACCCAACAAGTATAGATAAAGACACCGCCTCCACTGCGCCCATCTCCCACCCTGCCAGGTAAAATATTGCCACAACCACACAGATCATCACTGCAAGAAAAATGTCAAAATTTGTTTTAAAACAAAATTAATTAATTAATGAAAATAATACGTTCTGCTCACAATGTCTTAATTTTCTTCTTCATGAAGATTAGAATAACATCTGATGTTTATACTGACTGTTTGCTCATTTTAGTTAATGCTGCTTATTTTTTTTTATATAATAGATCACATCTTTTATCAGAAAATATTCTATAAGTTGAAAAAAACCCCAAAAAAACCTTATCTTTGTACTGGCAAAGTGTTTAGTTTTCAGTTTTCAGAATGAAAGAAGAAATAAATTAACTTACCAATAATTGTTGTAACGATGATGCAAAGAAGTAAAATGTTGCCAGTGAATATGGCGATGGCAATGATGCAGATGATTAGTGATAAAACTAGCCCGTAGATGGCACTACTCACAGCAACCACTTCCATTAATACCTTATAAAATAGATAAAAAGTAAATACAATTTAAAAAAAAAATTTAAATATATAATTTTATATAGACATAACTGAAAAACAAAATTGTAATGTAATTAATGTAATACATTTTAAGGTTAAAAAAATTCTTGAAATAAATTTTAAAAATAAATTAAATTTGACCAATCACAAATCAAGAATAAAATCAGCCAATCACAAACCTTCTTCCAAAACTTGGAGGCTTGGAACATTGACTGCAGTGGTGAATCACCTTCAAGTTTTTCTTCTTTTATATACTGTAGAAATTTTTCCCATTTTTGGTACTGATTGTAAGCAGTGAAGTATGACTGACCTTTCATAGTGGTCTAAAGTAATAATGATAATAATAATAGTAATAATAACAACAACAACAACAACAATAACAATAATAATAAATGTAATAATAATAGTGATAATAATAACATTAAAACACTAATAGAATTAATAATAATAACAAAATAACAACAATAATAATAACAATAACAATAATACAAAATAACAACAATAATAATAACAATATAACAATGATATGAAACAACATTATCCTTTACACTAATCAATAATATTAAAAATATAGGTGAAATTATTATAAATCAATTAATATAAAATAAAATATGTTTTGTTTAATATCTTAACTCTTGTTTAAATCTTTCAAATGGACAGGACACCACATGTCATATGGTTATCCAGCAGTGACTGGAATGGGAAATTAAATGAGTAGGGCAGGTCGTATAGCTAACCATGTCTAATCCCTGTACATTACGTGCTAACAACAGTAGCCTAAGTAAAAAATAATCAACACAGTCTACTCACAGACTCAAAGGCAAAAGCCAGCCACAGAAGATGAGTGTCATTAAACCCACCCGCAGCATGTATGGGGTCTTTCTGGAGGTGGGTGTCCATGGGATGGGGTATGTCTCTGCATTCGTCAATATCAGCCATGATGATCTGTTCTATATTTACTCCTGGCACTGAAAAACATGAATGAATTGTTAAAAATAGTCCAAAATATTCAAAATGTAATGTTTACTATCAAAGGAACTGTATGTGTACGTGTGTGTGTGTGTGTGTGTGTGTGTGTGTGTGTGTGTGTGTGTGTGTGTGTATTTGTATCTATAAGTATGTATGTAAGATTTATGTAGATATATGTGTATGTATATGTCTATAAATTCATTTTTAGTAATCTTTAAATTAAAATGCCATCAAATAAATTTCTTTTAAAATACAAAACAAATACACTGTAAAACTCTGTAAGTACTGATATAAAGTACTAAACAAACACAAACTTTGTGGTACGCAGTGAGCTGTTCCATTTCTGACAAGTTCTGTGTTGTTAGCAATCAGCTTACAAACACGACACAAATCTCGAATCACATTTTTCTTCATCGAGTTGTCTGAGAACCTTTTATCAAACACAACTTTGCCCTGTAACACACAGACAACATAAATTTAGTATGTGATATAATGAATTCTTGTTAATGTTATTACTTGTTTCAAATAATTTACTTGCCATGTCTTACTGTGCATGTTTGTTGTGTGCATGCATGTGTATTAGTGTGTGATGTGTGCATATGTATGCAAGTGTATGTGTGTGTGTGTGTGTTTGCACACAGAATAAACTAATTGACTCAACAAGATTTCTGAAATATCTTTAAAAATACTGAAGATACAGGTTAAATTCAGAATCATTTCCAAGTCTGTTTTTTATGTTTTTTTAATTTATCGATACTTTCAAAAATATTTTTGTTAATCCTAGTTATTGATGACATGATAATAATGAGACAGAAAATGTTTGCCTTATATTCACTGATCACATGTCCAGCAGAGACTTCACTTCTGTCCAGAGTTTTGATGCCGAAGACAATGTAGACAATGGTGCCGGTCTGTAACAACGGCCTGTCTTTCAAGTTACTGCAGTCACGATTCTTACACGCATTGAAATTCTCTGCTACAGACTCCACTTTGTCTATCACTTTCTCATCATTGTCTGATTAATAATAATGATAATAATGATAATAAAGATAAAGATAATGATAATAACAAAGATATGATGATAACAATGATTCTAATGATGATGCTAATGATAATAATAAAGATAATGATACTAATGATAATGATAATGATAATGTCAATGATAAAAGTAATGACAATGATGATGATGAAGATGATGATGATACAGCATTGAGAAATAATGTGTGAAGTGACAGTGGTTGTAGCAGCTGTAGTGGTAGTGGCAGAGTACTTGTAGAAATAACAGTAGTAGAACTAATAGATATTGTATTACTTTATAATCATTAAGATCATTGCAACCACTTTTGTTGTCTAATTATTTTTATATAAACAAAAAATCTCTACACATTTTATCTTGACAGAAATAATCTCAAAATAGTAAATAATATAAAAATGTTCATACTGTAGTTATAGGACGAGGATGTTGTTGTTGATTGTTTAAAAAACTGATGAAATGTTGGAATGAGTTTTTCTGTTGTTTTCTCTTTCTTCGTCAACCTGTCTTTCTTGCTTGTTGTCGCAGCATGCTGAGTTGATGTTGAGGTCAGATCATGACCAAAATGGTTGGTTGAAAACGTTGGTACGGTCACTGTTGATGCTGTTGGTTTTGTGCTGAGCCAGTGAGTTGGAGTTTTAGTGTGTGGATGTGACGAAGTAATAGTTGGAACCTTTCCTTCCTGTAACAAAACAAAATAACAACAACAAACAATTAAATAAAAAACATGCAGATATAGCTGAAACAAATTTTCAACAAACACACACACACTTATAGCCAGAAACAGATACCCCTCCCCACACACAGTCATCATCAGAACAGAACTGATGTTTCTCAAACCATCATGGTTAATTTATAAATTAAACTGTTAAACAGTCATCACTAAATTAAACTAATTAATAATTCTTTACATGATTTCACATTTGACATTAATAAAACATTGTGTAATTAATTGTAAATGCTTTATATTTAATTAAACATATTTATATACAGATTTAAGAAATATTATTTTCACAAATAAACAAAAATACTATAGAGGTGAATATAATATTTAAATACAAACAGGTATTTTCAAATACAGATTTAAGAACAACAATTTTTCATAAATAAATAAACATAAATGTCATATATGTTAAATGATAATAATATTTAATTACAAACACATATTATTTAATACAGATTTAACAAGGACAGTTTTCACAAATAAATGGAAACACTACACATATTTTTACACAAACTTTATAGTAGGCAGAACACTTGTCACACTGCAGGGTGTCGATGATGCTGAAGTTTGCTTTCAGGTCCAGCAGTTTCTGAAGGTTTGTGTTAGGATGGAACAGCTGTGGAGGTTTGGTTGCTGGGTGTAACTGAGTCATTAACCCTATAGCTGTCACAAACACGAGACCAAACATGCCTGAAAAACAGTTAAAAGTGAAAATATTATACAGTTATTAGATGAAGCAGATGTAGATATGAAAAAGAAAAGAAAGAGCAGGAAAAAATGATTGAGAGATGGAGAGATGAAGAGATACCGAGATGGACAGATGGTGAGACAAAGAGAAACAGCAAAAGCAAAAAGGAGATATACAATAAAAATATAAAAAAGTGTGCAAATTTTTAAATTCTTGTTATCAAGTGTTGAAAAAAATAAAAAATAAAAAGTTTATATAGATAACAACTAATTATTTAAGAAATATTGAATCATTTGCATCTTACCTATAATAAACCATCTGGCTTTGATAACCCCAAGAGCGAGGTATTTTGTGAGACCTATCTGAAGATAGGCTCCTATGTTGAAGCCATCAGAATGACTGAGGTAGGAGGAGGTGTCTGCTGTGTTTTCGTGATACGGATCTGGTACCAGCAGAGGTACATCATCACTGTCATCATCAGCAATCGCTGCAAGAAATATTAGAAATCATAACTGAAATAATATCATATATAAATGCATGTAGGTACAGAAATATAGTTGTTCTATGTACATTATACATCTATTCTCATAATTTGCAAATACCTTTAAAGTATACCAGTGGAGATATGAACACATAATCAAAAGTATATTCTACATTCTTCATGTTATGTTTTATTTGTTTTCTTAATTATATATAAAAAAAATACATGTTTATGTAGTGACGTTATCACATACAGGTAATATATTTGCAATTAAGTTGATTTCAGATGTAAAGTAAAATGGCAGCTTCAAATACTTGTAACAGTATTATTGTGTTATATGCTAACAAGATCCTATACCAATAAAATAGATACAATTTTATTAGATAAATTATTAGATAAACATGATGAATGCTATAGACACCTGAAAGTGAGTAAATAATAACTTAATCATGTGATATACCTGGCACTTCCATCTGAATCAGAGGTACATCATCATCATCGTCCTGGACAGCAGCCTGTACTGGTGTTGTTGTAGTTGTATCTACAACATGTCTCGAGTCAATGGGATCTGATACAGTGATTTTCTGACGACAATGAAGACTATAAATAAATAAATAGAAAGACACATAAATAAACAAATTAATAAAGCTAGATAGCTAAATAAATAAACAAATAAACTAAATAAATAAGTAGATAGATGAGCAGGTAAACCAATAAATAAATAAATAAATATAAAAATGAATAAATAAATACAACCACTGATAATAAAGAAACAACAAGAAAAGAAAATAGAAAATAATAATACTCATTGTTTAGCTGCTTATATAAAAATATTTAAATTTAAAATATGCTTATATTCCGAGTTATAATATTTCTCAGTATGATGCATATTAATAGAATTTAATAATCCTTGCTTTTTAAATCATTATTTAAGGGACAAAAATGCAGGATGTACTCACAAGATCAAACAGTATCGCTCACACACAGAGAAACAGCAGTGCCAGATGTACAGCGCTGGTGGCATCATCAACACCACCGTCACCCAACAGCAGCTCACAATCAGTGACATAAACAAACCAAACTCGTACACCGCCGGTATCTGAAAGTAAGTAAATTAATAATAAATAACTGATATAATAACAACAATTAATATAAGAAATAATAAAATATATTAGACTGAAAGTTGAAACCTATTGCAGTATTCTATGACTGATTAAGAAAAGTTAATAATTATTTTTTTTATAAATAACTTCTCTTATAATAAAGTATTTATGTGATATTTGAAGGAATGGAAGAAAGTCGACTGACGATAGTGGGTCCTCAGGTCCTCCACGATTCAGTTCACACCTTGAAATTATGAAAAATACTAGCAAAATAAAAAAATTAAAATTAAAATAACAAGTTTTTATCACTGTTACTTACAGATGATGCTATGTTGGCTGCAAATGCTGCAGCAGTTGTGGCCGAAGTGAAAAATGTTGCTTTCCCAGCAGTGAGTATTGTGTGTTTCATGCGTTTCTTGATACATTTCATGTGTGATGACTGATGAAAAATGTTCACAAACACAAAAATATCATCAACTCCTGCAAAAACAAATAAGATGATTTTATTAAAATGGATTCTGCTGGAATGATTTGCATTAAAGTAATTAAATGTTTACCGTATGTTACTATAATTAAAGTATTCAAGGCAAATATTATGCAGTTTAATTTCTATATCACTTAAATAATAATATCCATGGCCAAGATTGAAATACATATAAGTGCATGTTATGTGTTCATTATACTATATTTACAAACCTGTATCATTGAGGTTTTAGACATTATCAGTTATCATATCTGCAGCAACATTTCTGGCTTTTCAGAATTATTAACAGCTGTTTTGATATCATGAGCTTTCACAATGCAAACAACATTTTCAAACTTACCTATGCCAATGATAACAAAAGCTGCAGCTCCATTAAGAATTCCAAGAGCGTTGATGTTGAAAACTTCCCTGTAGAAGAAAATGGCGAGTGGGAAGCTGAGGAGGATGCTGGCGATGCCACACATGGTAAGCCAGACAGAGAATGAAGTGAGGACCAGCATGAGAACTATGATAGCTACTAGAGTTATCAGCGCCATCTTCATGTCCTTCCAGAAAGTTGTCTCCACCTCGTAATCAAACAGCTCATTACCGCCAAACAACACTCGCACCTTTCTGTTTGTAACAAATTTAAATAGAAAACAAATAGATTTCTCTTTCTGTAACACTCTTTCTTTCTCTGTCTTTATCACAAAGAGAGAAAGCGAGAGTGTGTGTGTGTGTGTGAGAGAGAGAGAGAGAGAGAGAGAGAGAGAGAGAGAGAGAGACATTTATGTATGATGGAGTTTATTCAGCTTATGAAATATTTTAAATGTTTTACTGACACAATCAACAAAATACAGTAATAGTTCATTTTAACTGAATAAACAGGTATTATTAAATACATTATAAACATTTAAAATTAATAACACTGAACTAAATATCTATAAAAATATAAAGCAAAATAAATATAATAGTATTCTTAAAATTATATCCAAATTATTAAAATAATTAAAAATTATAACACTGATATTGATTAACAAGAAATAAAAGATTAAAATGAACAATATTTTAAGTAAGCTCAACTAAATTACTCACTCAGTAGATGTTCCTTTCAACACATCAATGTAAGAAACAATGAAATCTTTAAATAATTTCTCCTGTTGATCTCTTCCATATGTTCCATATCCCACACAGAAACCTGCAAAATAAAAAGAATAAAAATAATCTGTTATAATTAAATTAAAAATAAAACTCCAGATAACTCAATATGATTAAAATACAAAATTAAATTTTAAAAATAAATAAAGAAATACAAATAAAATAAAAACAAACTGGAGCATGAAAAACCAACAAAAAACCCAACAAAAAACCCCAATCCATAATTAATAAAAAAATTAATGCAAAATAAAAATTAATAAATAATTCAAAAAGTAATTCAAAATAAAGTAATACTTATGTAAAATAAACAAAATTGAAAAGAAACTAAACTCTCAAATGAAAATGAGTCATATACTGAATTCAAAACATGTAATAAAATTTAAAAAAAAATCTGAACTCCTTTTGTTAATAATATCCTTACTAATGTGAAAATGACTAAAGAACTTATTTTTATTTTTTTGGCCTCTAATATTATAAACATTCTGAACAAAGATTATAATTTTTATTTTTATGTTTTGTAACATAACCATTCTAATATAACCATGACAGAAAGGTGAGATCAACAGACTTAATTTTGTTATATTGTTTATTATTACATCTGAGATTTGATTAACCTATTTTTCAGATGAACATAACATACTTCACCCACTTATTTATATAAATAATATTTGCTCATATTTTCTCTGTCTTGTGGATACATTTTAATATGGCCAGGACAGAATAAATTTCAACTTTAAATCAGATTTACAATGAAAAAATATCTTTATATTTTAAAATATAAAATATTTATATATGAAAAGGATACTTTGGAGATTTATAACTGATTATTACTTTCAGTTATTTAAAATTTGGATCCTGATTTTGTGGCAGCAATTTTATTTTACCTTAAAACTACCTGAAACTGTTAAAGTTCAATAAGTCAAATTAATAAGAAACATTTATTGTAATTGTAATTGTAATTTAACCCAAAACAAAATATAAAATTAAAAAAACCAATTATCCAAGATCTGAAAATGACCTTTTCTTTAACCAAATATATAAAATAAACCACACACACACACACACACAAAACATACCTGGCAATGGTTCACCAAACACAACCTCTGTACGGATGAGTTTGCTGTTGTGGTAGGTGCGGTTAATTTTCTCATCCACGTAGTAATAAAATGTGTTGTGATTCATAGCGAGTCTCAGAGCACTATGGATGTCGATGATGTTGTTACCAAGACCATCAAAGAAAACATCGCCGTGAACATCTTCAGACGGGTAGAAGTAGGTCATGAGAGAATTAAGGGGAGCACAGTCACGGTTGGCTTTGACCGCTGGGTCTGAATTGTGGCTATCTCGGACTTTGAGACAAAAATCAGGAAATCTTGGATGAGAGATAATTTTTTTCTCAACATGATGGACTGTTTCTAAACGTTCTTTTGTAAACATGTTCAGATTCTCGTCTCCTTGTGCCAGAAATATCACCTGCATCTTCCATCGCGGAAACACTTGGTATCCAAAAGCACACTTGCTGGCAGACCTTGAAACACGCCTTTTTTTGTGAATCTCTAAATGTGAAGTTTGTTTTCTGTTTTGATTATGGTAAACTCTTTTTAAATAGGCTTCACTTTCTTCTCCTTCTAGTGTGACAAATCCTGAATTTACAAGTTTACCAAACATTTTCTCTCTTAATAATGGTTCTTGTTTATTGCGCAAATCTCGTTTAAATCTGCCCCGTGATGAATTGTATCTTCTGGCTAAAATGAAAGCATCATATCGAATGTATGCCTTGTGGTTTGGAATATTGAAAGCTTCTATAGACTTGTCAAGCACAATCTCTGGTTTTCGCACCTTCCAGGTATAATAGCCCAAGCCAATACTGACTGAAACAACACTCAGTATAAGGAATAATGAAAAAATGATGGCCAATGGACGAGAAGTGAAGATCTTTTTGCCCAAACAACCACTGAAACAAAATCTCTGTCCAAATGTGGTCCTGTCAGGTTCCTCGTCATCATTATCAGCAATGAACTGAGCAAGCTCGTCCAGCCCTGTTTCGTCGTAGACATCATCACTGTTGACACTGAGATACGCTGACTGGTGCCACATACCCGGCATCATGCAACGTCAGATCTGAAAAATGAACATTTCAAAGTTAGCCACAGTTAAGCCTGTTTTTCAATGTATAAATTTGTAATGTTTTATTTTAAACAGGTTCAGTTATATTAATTAGTTGAATAGTTATTTACATCTTAGCTGTTTAAAGAACTAATTTATAGTAAGTAAAATATTTGAAATAACAAATAATAATTAAGAAAAATTAAAATATACTGAAACAAAAAACAAAACCACAATTATTTTTTTTTAAATTAATCAAAAAAGAAAGAAAATAAGAAGAAAAGAGAAAAAAGAATTGAAAAAAATTAAATAGCAAATTTAATAACAGATCTGTTTTATATTTAAAAAATAGACATGTCTAGAATTAATTTCAAGTGGTATCATTTAAATGATTTAGAGAAAGCAGAAAAACTATCAGTAAAATCAGAGTTTCTTGTGACAAAAATACACATCATAATTCACAATCTTATACCCTAGGCTTGCTAGATTATCTACACAGATTACAGGTGTCACAAAGACAAAAATCAATAAATAAATAAATAAATAAGAACCTATACTATACCATAAGCTAATGTATTAAATCTATTCTCTGTTATTTTTATTAACTCTCTTTTTTTGTTTTAATTAATGAATAAAAATAAAGTAAACAAGTAGACATAACTAATGACAAATATAGTGCTGGGTTGTTTTTAAACATTCATTCATTCAGCTGTGGAATTAATCCTTTGACAATGATTTTTAATGTATGTATTTACTTTTGTCCTCTGTTTATTTATTTGTTTTATTTGAAAGAGAAAATACTATTGTGTTTCAGCATGTTTTATCATATAAATGTACTTTTCATGGAAATGACTGAACTATGGACTGATGTGGTCTGTTAATAAAATGTATTTTACAGATGCCATTTAATTAGTAACCTTTGTTTGTTTGTTATTGTTTTTTAATTAATATTTATTTATTAAAAATATCTATCATATTGTTAAAGATTTAGTCTGGTTTGGTTAAAGTTATAGCTATAAACGTGAATGTAGAATATGGCTAGAAATATGTCTGATTATTCATTGATTTCTTTAAAAAATCTATCTGTCTCTGACAGTTGTTTTATTTCAATATTACAACAGTTTCAATTTGTCTGTCTGTCTGTCATTTTACAAATATGCATCTGTATTTAACCTCAGCTATTTACTATCTGTCTATCTGTTTTAATGTACATGAAAGTTTTCCTGCAATATTTTTATCCATCTGTCTGTCGTATTATACATAATACTTCAACTGTAGTATGATTTTCATTTCCTTTTTATTTTATTTTTCACTTTATTTTTGTACTAAAATTGCTGTTTTTTTCTATGTTTGAAATGAATATACAAAAAATTCCAAGCTTGCATATTTTCTGAATCACCATGAAGAAACAGAAATTTAATGTTACTTACCTGTATATATCACCTTCTGTTATGTATCACTTTATCAGTTATCAGGGAATTCAACATCTGCTCTTAACAGGTTTGTGTTAAGATAATACAGGACAATTTATCTTAGTATTTTTCTTTCCTTCTTATTTAAACAAAATTATATATAGTTATTATGATTTATTTATAACAGGTATAAAAAAAACGAATTAAAAAAAATATATATTAGCATATCAGGCTGATTATTCTGTAATCTAAGACCAGTGAATAAGAAACATAAAAACACATACTGAACTGACTTGCTTACAAACTGCTATGGACATTAAACTTTACATTCAAATACCCCTCAAAAAAATCAATCTAAGTTGGAATTAAATTTAAATATGATGTGTCTTACAACATGACAAATACTTCCCAGTGATTAATAACTATCACCTTGTTAAACGTATAGTCAGGAAAAAATATGTGTGTGTCTGGTTTGGTTAAAAATTATATCTGAACCAAGCCTAAACCTGCATTTGAACAGGAACAACAACAACATAAGAAAGAAGATTAAAATAAATAAATAAATAAATATCAGTAAGAAATAAATATTTCATGTTACACATGAATTATTCAATTCAAGATAATTACTGATTTTGGCCATTTAATACCAGATAAAAAAAAATGTTTTCTATTAAACTCATTATTTTTTATTATTATTAATACCTGTATTATCAAAAATACAGAATATACAAGATACCATCTGTAATATAACATTGTTTTAAACTACCAAATTATATGTAATACAAGTCTTTAACATTAAAATTATAAAATGTAACAAATGACTTTAACAATTAGATTTCTATTAAAAATGTCAAGAAAATGCATGAGGCTTTTATTATTATGTGTATATGTAACTGAACATAATCTACATTTTTAAATGTTAAATGTCTTGAATATTACCAGGTTTAGATAATTAGATATCTATAATAATATCAAATCTAAAACTTTTAGGTTTCTAGAATACAATATCAGGTTTTAACTATTTGCTATCTTTAATATAACATCAAGCTTTATCAGTTATCTAGAATATAAGAGAGGCTTTAACTACTGATTTCTAGAACATGTAATAACCTTAATTATTATTTAATTATTATGTATCTAGAATTAATTACTAATAACCCCTTGGTTGTAACAGTGAGATTTGTAGAATATGACACCAGGTTCATGTAAATAAAGTTTCTAGAATAAAACAGATATGCAACACAAATTTAGAAATCTACATGTCAAGGACATACAAATCATTTATGTGATACATACAAATGTAATTTCATGTGTAACTATGACATTTCTTGTACAAAATATTTATTAAGTTGGGATATATATTCTTTAGGTGTGAGATTAATAGCAAATACTTGGTAATTAAAAAATGATTTAGACTTTAAGCAAATCTGAACCATGAGAGGTATTCAGTGCCAGTGATATTGATAATCCACTACATGTTTTCTACATAAATCCTGATCACTAACACCATGTCCAAGTCCATTTGGTCTATGATTTACATAAATAATTCAGTGTTAAGTGATATTAAACAGTAGAGGAGATATGGGCAAATAAGATAAACATTAAGAAAGAAGTTTAGTGATAAATTAATAGGTAAATAATAATTAGATGGACTGATGGAAGGACAGATGGATGAACGGAACAATGGATGATTTAGAAACAATTAGTTTCATGGATTGATGGATGGATTAAAGGGAACTAAAAGAAAGGAGGCAACAGAAACAAACAAATTAACAGATCAGTGAAGGCTTAATTATGAAACATCACGTGCCAAACATTAGTGCAAAAATAAGCATCAAGAATGCAGTCAACAGAAAAACATGATTCATAATTAATGTGTCTTTTTCTTATCACTAATTGTTGTTAATGGTAATAACAATAATCATGATAACTCATTAAGATGAAAGCAGTTTACTCAAACTGCCATTCTTAGATAGAGAAATAGACATTACTGATGGAGTGTTTTGTTTTTTAATTATTGTTGTTGTTTACAACATACAAAAATGACAAGAAAATGAGTAAAAGAAATTATTTATGTAATGTGTTTGTATTATTCATCACATCTGACAGATGTTTGGCTGAAATCTGCTTGAGCATGCAATCATTCTTGATATGTTTTGCCAGAAGCATCAGAAAATCAATTTCTGATCAATACATGTTTTCCTGCTCTGCATTTCATCAACTCATTAAATGATTTTTTGTTCCAGCTAATTTATATGGTATTATATTTTCTTCTTTCACAACTTTTCAGAAGGAATGTGAGATAACGAAATAAAGATAGGTACATACATACATACATACATGTTGGTTAAAGAAAGTAGGTAGGTATTTACACAACAAAGAAAAAGAAAGAAAGATTGACTATAGATAATAATTACTATTGATGAATTAATACAAGATAATATAGTTTTAAATATGAAGAGATTGATGGAAATATACAACAGACAGATACACAATGAATGCCAGAAAAAGGTTAGTAGAAAATGAGAGGAGAAATAAATTAAAGACAGACAGATGGAAATATGTAACAGAGAAGTAGACACAGAATCCCAGAAACAGAGAGAGAGGAAATACATATAAATGAAAGATTAAAGCAGTTTGATCAGTGTTTACTGATGTACTTCAGTACCTACTGATCACTGGGTTGAGGTGTAGTTGGCAGCAGGATAAACTATTGTTATTGTTAAAGTTTAATAAACACATTAACGCTTTAAATATTAAGAAGTATTAAATATCCAGAGCTAAAATAAGAAAATGTATTTTAAAAACTAGACCACAAGATCAAAAATGTATTATGAAGAAACCTATCGTTCAGTTCATAAATTTGTAATAATTACATGAATGAAATGACACTATTAATTATACTTCTTAATTGTTTTGTTCTGAAAACAAAATGTCCTAAAATATAACAGAAGTACTAAAATTAAAATGATATCCAACCTGAACATTTTCATCCTTAAGTACTTCACCATAAATCTTAACTAGATTAATCCAGATTTGACAAATTATTAACTATTCTATTATCAGTTATCCAAGCATAATGTGTGACTGTGTGTATATCATTTATTTCAAAATCATATTATTATAATGTTCTAGAATGAACACGTTTAAGTTAGTTCTGAACAACAAAAATATCTTTATATCAGCTTATACACAGTACAGAAAATTAAAACAATTATTTTCGTGAATTAATGTGTTATAGGATATGAATATTCTCAACTAACTACCAATGTATATTCTTAGTTCATTGACCACTGTAAATACAACATACTGAATGCATGACTGATAATTTACAAAAGACAATTATGAAAAATAATAAGTTTGTAGTTAGTGTCAACATACAAACATGCACCAACCTGTTGACACTCTTACTGCTTGGTCGTAGTTATTTGTATTATTTTTCAGGTATCCAGAAATATGGTTGCTCTCTCTCTCTCTCTCTCTCTCTCTCGCTCTCACACACACACACACACACACACACACACACACACACACAAATATGAACAGATACACTTTCAAACCAATGACTGCATATAAATATATTCACAAATGGAATTATTACTATTATCCTTTAGTTAATTAAAAATTAACACTTCACTATTTTTACAAAATGAGATGTTTGAAATGTCACTCTGAAAATGAAATTAATAAATACTTTGAAACTTACCATACTGGTTAGACTGATGAATGTTTCTGTTATTAAAACAAAATTAATTGCTGTCCACTGGATATCAGGTAAACACCCCTAAACAAAGGATTAGACAAAAATAATCCACAGGTAGAACATGAACTCAAGATGAAAGAAAAATAATCCACAGGTATATTATGAAAGGAATAATCCATTGGTATGAAAGTAATACAGGATCAAGAAAACAGAGAATATTAAAAGTAGTCTGTAATACCATTCATATATCCATTAAGACAATGAATATGCAATATCACTATTTTTGTAAACAACACATCAAATACAATTCAGGGTTATCACATTAATGTATTTCCAAGAGAATGCAAAACATAATCCAGTAAAATTTGTTTAAGATAATTCAGAGGACAATAAATTACAACAAAAAAGCCACTCTGAATATGAAAGTAACACAGCACATTTGTTTTCTCTTGTTTTTTTGTTTGTTTTATTTTCCTTTCAAATACTAATCTGTGGAACAATTTACAAACAAATTATTGGCTATCCAGTTATTAATATAAAATTTGTTAAAAGAATTTTTACAATATTTTATACAAGGTCAAAAATATATAAAAATTAATACAAAAAATTTGTTTTATATTCAAGTAGATTATCTAGTGCATTTCAATTTAATACAAATAAAAAAGTCAAAATAATTTGTGAATAAATAATTACATAAATAAGCAGAGTAAATATTGAAATAATTTACATGAGTAAGCTAGTAGATATTGATAAATGAATAAATAGAAATAAGAACAAAACAAAATAAAACAAAACAAATAAAAATTAGTTGAAATAACTTGCTGAATAAAATAAATAATAACACAAACTACTGGATGTCATATTGATACAAGATTTGAGAAAAGTTCAAGCCCAGTTTACAAGAGTCTTACAGTTTTAATGGTGACTGCCTGTTCAGGAAATCTGTGTATGTTTAACACGGCACTGTGACAGTCTGCTGGGACAGCAGCGTTTGCTCAACAGCACACACTGCAGATCAGAGAGACGAGCTGTGTAACTTCCTCATTGAAATAATTAAAAGATGACACAGACCTGCCCCAGAGTCTTTGGAGAGTCATGATAAGAAAACAAGAAGACAACTAGTAAACTGTACGCAGATTTCACAGCTTTGAGCTATTGTTTGTTTTGTTTACAAACATGACCTGTTACAATTAACTGAATTTAAACCAGTTTGTAAAAAAAAAAAAAAATGTCTCTTTTTTCTTTTTGTTGCTTATTTATTTCTATGTCTTCTTTTTCTTTTTATCTTTATTATTATTATGTCATTTATTTATTTATTTAAACATTTTAAAAGTATTTGATTTATCTCTTCATAATTATATTTTTAGATTTAAATGATCATCATTTTCTTTGACATTCATTTCTTTATTACCATACTTTAGTTTTATCTTCATTGTTTATTTATATTTATAACCCATTTTCTAAAGATCTTATTTCTTTTTTGTTGTTTATTTATTTACTTCTCCGTTAAATTTTTGTTTTCTTAATTTTTCTTTATTATTTAAAAAAAATAATCCTGCTTTTTAGATTGAATTTATATGTCAAGTAAAAAAAATACTGTACTATTATTATTATTATTATTACTGTTATTATTATTATTATTACTATTACTATTATTATTATTATTATTATTATTATTATTATTATTATTATTATTTATAATTATTTTAATTTTAAATGTTAAAATATATTCAATAAAATAAATCAGGAATTAAAATAAAGTATTGCAACAATGTATTACAAATAAATGAAATTATTCAGAAACAGCAAACGTGTTTACTCACTACACAGTGTACAATAAACTCACCACATTCATTAGTGGCCTTGTGTTGTTTTGTGTGTATTGATTGAGAAAAATCAATACACTATCAATATTACTGGTCAGTATAACCTCACTGCATACACTTTCTCTGACTCTTCATTTCACTATGGCCTACTTAAAACTACAAAAAAACTGAACAGCCAGAAGGAATACTAAACGTAAATCTTCTTACTTAGTGTGTGCTTGTTATAGGAAGTATCATGGTTAACAAGAGGCTTGTATTTTTCTCATAAGGAAATTTTAGTTTTTTTCAAATACTTTTTTGAAAATGCATTTATCATGTATTTCATATACAAAATAATAATAAAAAAATGTATAAAGGTTCTGTGACATAAATATTTAAAAAGTTATGATGAATATTATAAATAAATAAATATTAAAGTATTTAATGATTCCAAATCATGATTCAGTTTGTATATTATAGACATGACTGTTTTATAAATTTGGTTATTATCATTATCATTTGTATTAAACAACTGATTGAATTAATAAATTTTATTATAAAATTTACCATGAAAAAACATATTTAATTTAAATTTTGTCTGAACAAGAAATCTCATAAACCAATTAACAAATATTTAACATATAAATGATAATTACAAATAAAGCTTAATGATACCAAAGTACAAAATAAAAAAAAAATAAAAATCTGCTCTTGAATATCAGAAGGAATGCCAAAAAAAAAAAAATAAATAAATAAATTATTTAAAAAAAAAAAAAAAAAAAAAAAAAATAAATACATAAAAAATAATAAATTATAATTAGATATATATTTATTATATACAGACACAAATACAAACATTATTATTATTATTATTATTATTTAATATGAAAGAGAAAAAACCCAAGTTATTTGTTATTTTTATAGACTGTTTATTACATCTGAAAATGCATCTGCATAACGATTCAGTAGTAGAATACACCCAGTGTGTAAATACATTCAACATTATGTCACTGAACAGATTCAAGAACAGGCAAATCATTATGACATTAACAGAAGAAGACAGCTAAAATACTGAACTCAGTGGTAATCAACAAGTGCAAACAACAGTTGTAAACACCTTTGTCTTGAAATTAATTAACACATCAACACATTCATAGTACACACACATCCATGTACAAATATAATTATCTTATTTCTGTAATGCTTATGAAATATAATTTTTTATAATGCTGCTATGAGCCACAGATATGGAATATTTGATCTTTTTGTTTTTTTCATCTCTTTTATGTTTTTTTAATGTATAATACTGTCTTTGATAGTCCTGACATTTAAAATGTGTCTGTGGATTCGTTCATGTTATGATTAACAATAAAACCATTGACAAACTGCACCCAGCAGTCACTAGCCTTTCTTTGCAGCTTGATATCCTGCTTTCAAACACAGCTCTGCTATCAAACAGGCCATTTTCATCTCTTCCATCTTTCTTAACAGACAATGACTTTTTATTACTGCTCATTTTTCATCATTATTATTTATGTATTTTAATATAATTTTAATATAATAACTTTGTTTTTTCAGTTTATTTTTATCATTACATTTTTTATATTTATAACTATTTTCCATTAACGGTTTATTCTTAATTAAAATAAATTGTTTTTTCTACAAATATTTAACTATTTCCTCTTCATTTTTCAACAATAAATGACTTCTTTTAAACAATTTAGTTTTTATTATTATTATTTATTTTATTTGTATTATTTTTGCTTAATTCTTAATTTCCATATTCTTATTTTCCTTTGTTCAAATAGAAGTTTGAAGATAAATATTAATACTGATATACAAACTTACAATATATTACATGCCTTAGGTTAGTACATATACAATGTGTATAACACCAATCAGCTCAGTTCTATTTCTCCCTCAGGATACAATAAGTTGGTTAATTTAATACTGTTTTTCATGTGTTTGTTTTCTTTGTATTTTTTAATGACAGATACAAATAAAGAATAAACAATAGTAAAATAAAATCATGGTGATAATAAAATAAAAAATATAACAACATTATTATTAACAGTACTAGTACTAGTAAAACAAAAGGAAACTAAAAGATATCTAATTTTTTTTTTTAAATAACTAAACAAACACCAGTCAATATAATTTAATTTAAAATAAATTGAAATGCTTTTATCACGTTAAAATGTATTTTTTAGACCTAATCACTTCTAAAATTTATGACAGTTTTCCTGTAGTCTAATATTAATCAATAATGTTAACCAAAAATTCATATGGTCATTATGGTAAATACAATATTTGAAAATTTGAGAAAACAACTGTTAATTAATCAAAGCCTGACAGAACAAATGAATCATTCAAATAAAATCTTTGCATGTGTGTGTGTGTGTGTGTGTGTGTGTGTGTTTGTGTGTTTGTGTGTGTGTGTGTGCGTGTGAGAAACATGCTATGCTATACAAAAGAAGAAACAAAAACTAACATTGTCTCAATCATCACAAAACTCCTAATTTGTAAACATTAGTGATACATACATTTTAAATATTTTAAATATCTTTATTCAAAGAAATCTAAATTTCTATCATTAAATAAAATCACCAAAGGTTTTAAAATCTAAATTTCTGTGTAACGTGTGAAATGAGACTATCAACTGTGACTCTCCTTATTCTGAAGGAATACAACTGAACGGACTGAAGCCAGAAGGCAGATTATAACTGAAGGATATTTGAATGTGTTAAAGGAAGTCATGCACAAAGTTAAGGATATACAGCTAAAGAAGAAACCTAGTGCTGCCATGCACCAGGCTTTTTATTATTGTTTTTATTAGTTGTAAGTGATTTCTTACAAACAGGAAAACATGTATTACAACTATCCCAGGCTGCTGACTGAGATGGGAAACAGATGAGTAACTCAGGAAGTGTAGTAAACATTAGCAGCCAATACAAAAGACAAAAGCATAAATAATTCAAAAACTGACAAGTTTAAATTAAATTTAGTATCTTAACCAAAGTATCTTAAATTAATTTGAAATAATAACTATGAATGTGTAAAGATAAATTAATCATCTAAGCTGAGTTGAACACATCAACTTAAAATAAAATAATTTTTTTAATATGTATCACATCTGTTTAATGATGTTAAGATTAAATAATTTTTCATCAAAATATTTTACAATAATAAATATAAACAAAAGTAGTATTATGAGCAACTATTTCAGTAGTTCAGATTTCTTCTTACATAACATTAACCCTCTGTGGTTCAAGCTTGGTCTCCCAAATCCAAGCATAATTTTTATTAAAGGTTCTTGTTCAAAATATTGTGTAGTGATACTGCAATTTCCTCAGCTTTTCCCCTCAAAAAAGAGGACTCATTTTGTTGTGACTATATCAAGTATATAATGCACCTGTTCAGAGCTCTTTGTCTCAGATACTCAGCATGATGAACTGAACTTTGGTTTCTTACATTCAAGAAAAGTAAAAGCCTATTTCACTTCTTTCTACTTTACTTAATAATGACAAGATTGATGAAAGTACAGAGATTGAGATAAATCTAAAATCATAACATTTTATAATTTAACCAGAAAAGGAGTTGATCTGATCTATTACAGTTGTGCAAGAAATAATATAAAATGTTTGTTGGTTGTTCTTTACAGCTTAGTAAAGTTGCAGGAATCAATGGAAGTACCAAGTAGTATGAAAATGGGAACTCACAACTGACTAGAAGGCATTTTCGGAAGAGGTTGTGTTTTGAACTTGCTCGTGAATATATTACAACAAGAGTAGAAACACTGGATTTGCCTAAAGCACTGTGACAGAAAGTGTCTAAAATGGTTAGCAATTTATCCCAAAGATAAATCCCAAGATATGGAAAAAGAGGAAGATATCATGATTGTCATGGTAAAGACATGTGATCAAAATTATATACGTTCTCAGTTTAGAAGGTCTATGATACCCTTTGTTTTTGTTTTCAAACAAATATCCTATATAAATGTGGGTTTTTTTTAAAGAAAAAAAAGGGTCTACAAGACATAGCGATTATTTCTGTATGAAAAGTAGTCAAACAAAAGGGTTAACTACAACAAAAACCTAAATGAATGAAATTTATAACTTGTAAAGGACTGTGCAATAATTTATACATTTCTTAAAAAGTTAATATTTAAAATTCTTTACCCAGAAGTACAAATATGACAATTTTAGGCAACTTTACAAGGTTCTTCAGTCAATACTCTGAGAAAAGCAAAATATTAATTGTTATAGTTAGTAAAAACAAAAGTTTTCAACATTTAGGAATCAAAATATATTTTATAGTGAAATAAACTTCAACATGTACAAACAATTTTATTATATTAAAACATATTTATATAATACATGTCCAAACATAATTATGAATTCCTCATTTCTTTTCCTTTGATTTACTTTTGTTTTCTAGCTTAAAGTTGAACTATACTTTTCTCAAACACAAATTTAAATTAAATTTTATATATCTATTAATGAAGATCTAAATCTTTAATTAAATGTAATTTCAAAATCTGATAAACTCAATTAATGCATCATATTAACGCAAATCTTTCACCAGTTTATTCATTTGCTGAATCTTTCATTCTTTGTCTCACTCTCATTTTGGAAATTGTATTTCCTGGTTTTGGGGTGTTTTGTTTTGTTGTTTTTTTGAAATCTGAATGAACTAGTGTGAATATATATATTTAATATGTATATACAGATGGTGATATATTAATTATTTATATTATATTATTGTTTATGTTTGCTTTTTCCATCAGAAAATAATAAAAACTAACAAAGCCCCGATGTAAACATGACCCTAAGGTCAATCAGACATGCATCTCATTATGTTACGCTTGTTTCTAGTGATATCAGCGATGGCATGGTACCCGTGCATTTAACAAAGCAAACAATAAACATATGATAATAAAGAAAGCGCAGTATTTTTGGATTTTATTATTGATGATTAGAACTGTTTTTGTTACAAATGTGAACATAAATTTCTATGGTTCTAGCCTATTTTTTATCCCAAAAAATTAAATGTTACATTTACCTCCATATGTCGTGGTAATGCCTCGTTCGTCACCCAGCAAAAATTCATCTCACATTTACTCCAAATAATACGACACTGGGCATGCGCTTTCCCTCCAATAAGCAGCCGGGTTAGGGAGGTCAAAGCTTCAAAGTATCATTAAAAGCTATGCTAATGATGTCGGTTCATTGGCCTTTACTACCCGATGGGGTTAGTTTTAAAAACTTAGATAATATTTGACACATGCCTTGCAGCAGTTAAAATAAACGATTTCATGTTACTGTCAAAATATAACTAGTATGGATGATGTGCTAGAACACAATAATATAGTTTTTTGTTTGATTGTTGTTGTTTTCATTTATTTATACTTCATTTGATTTTAAATTAGCTGATCCTTTTAAGAATTTATTTCCCACCCTTTATTTATATGGAACGTTATACTGGTTTTCATATCCTCAGTTTATTTATCAAGTGAAATGGACATGGAGTACTTCCATTATTCGTAAATACGTTATAACGTTTTTGTCAATTTAAATGGAAAGGTAGATGTTAAACGCTTAGAAAGTTATATTTAATTTGAGAGAAAGATGCTAATTAGAAGTAAAACCTCAGTAAGGTTTAATATACTTCTTAGTCAATTAAATACTCTGTATTTTAATGCTAATTAGTATAAATATGTTTCTTTTTTTAAGCATTAATATTTTTTATTGGACTTCCAGTGCCTTTTAATTTTTGTTTTATTTTAATTTATTTTTATTATTTTAAAATGTATTATGTTGTTACTGTTGTTGTTGTTTTTGTTATTATTATTTTGCATCCGTTCTATTACATTATGCGACTTACGGCGTGTGCGCTGACATCGTTGACGAAATTAATATAAAGATTTCTTCTAATAATTATTTCCGTTTCCGTTAAAGGTATGGTTTTACGATTTTTAAAAATTGTTTATATTTTATCCTTTATGAATTATATTCATACACTTGATTTTTTTCGTATGCAGTAAAATGTTTCTATCTCTTTTTTTCTTTCCTTTTTAAATACATTTGATATGTATGAAAGAAAGGCAGTCATTCAGAAAACATATCATGTATAACACTAACACTAGTAACAGTAACACTGTAAAAGTATAAGTGTAACAGTCTCGTTACAGTGTAATGAGTATATACTATATAGTATATTATTAACTTAGTAACTAGTTGATAATACTTATACAGTAATAGTTTTAGAGTCTCAGTCTTAGACTCGATAACACTGTAAGTGTAACAGTGTAATGAGTATACTATATAGTAGGTATGTGGACAAATTTTTCAAACCCCACTAATCTGAAAATAAATAAGACAGTTGGGTAGAGCTTGTAAACCACTTTAAAATGATACCAAGATCAAGTGAATATGTAAAAAATTAAGGAAGTAGCAGCAATTTTAAACCCCCTGAAAAGCAATTTTTTTCTTCCGATTAAACACTATATAAGTCATTAGAGGTTTGTGACCAAAAATAGTAATATTTTAACATTTCCCCCTCTATCTTTGTTAATAAGCAAGCTTTCTTGATGAAATTTTCAGTGAAGACCAATGCCAATCTCTGCTATCGATTATATTTGTAAAAATTAAAAAGAAGTTATTAATTAAGGTACCAGCAACCTAACAAACAATAATTTATGTGGACAAAAAATTCAAACACTACCAACTTCAACATAAATAACATTGCTGAAAAGAACTCTAAAAACCCTATAAAAGACAACAAATATCATGTGATTCTGTTGAGTATTAAGGAAGTTACAGCATTTTAACGTTTTCAATTAACACTAATTAATTGTCCTATTATTTAATGCATTTGCATTACAATGGCGTGACCAAAATCCTATTGTTTTTCACTAAAATGCATGTAACTTTCTTAATAATGAAATTTTATTAGTGAAATTTGGACTGAAGATAGATGGTAACTAGTCCTCTCAATTCAAGCTATTAAAAATGCAAGCTATTAAAAATCGAGGGTAGAAATCACTTCAGTTTCACTCGAATTTTCATCCGCCATGTTTGATTTTGAAGCCATTTCGATGTTACAGCTCCTCTTTCCGGCGTGTTTAATTTTTCTCAGCTGTGTCAGATTTCAATATAAATTCACATATAATAAAATTAAATATTGTTCTTCGCCTCCATCTACCTTAGATTATCCTCTGATATCGAAAACGACCGATTTTAACGTGTTGAATACGAAACAAATTTTCGAACTCTCCTCCGAAACGAACCAATTGACCGAATTGAAAAATTCGAAAACGAGTGAGTATACGGGAATTTCCTGCTAATTATACCAGCAGGGATAACCAAAACTCCCAACCCCTGACTAACGAGAAGCGATTTACGCAGAGACACCACTCGCCATCGGGGAAATCCCGATCACACGGATTTGGCAGAAAATGGCGGACGCAGTTCCGGCAGAAATACACATACCTATATATAGTATATTATTAACTTAGTAACTAGTTTTAGTAGTTGATAATACTAATACTAGTAATAGTAGTAATACAGTTACAGTAATAGTTTTAGAGTCTCAGTCTTAGACTCGATAATGATCATGATAATGATAATTATAATGTGACTAATAAAATTACAGATTTCATGTACTGAAATTAATAACTAAAAAAAAAAACTAAAAAGAAGAAGAAAACTCCCACAGATACCTGTTTGTGTTTCATGCAGTAAACCTACTGTTCATCACTTTATCAAAGTTTATAAGCACTACAAGCATAACTATGACGAAGTCTTGAGCGCTAGAGTAAAAAGTCACAATGGTGTCATTTCAATGATGAATCACTGAATAATTTAAATAGACATTTCCTCAGTTCTTTTATTAATGCAAAATTTGTTGAAGAATAAAATAGTACACATCATAGTTCTTCCACCATTAACCATATTGCCTCCCTTGATTATCCTTTAGAGGTGAAAAATAAAAGAAAAAGAAACATTTTATTACGTTTATACATGTAGATGTTATTAGATGATGTTGATATTATCACAAAAGTAAATATTTGTTTTCATTATTGTTTTTTCCTGTTTTTAGCTGCAAAATGTCTGAATCAGATGGTGCAGATAGCTTGTATGAACAGGGTGAACTGGAACCCAGCCCTGAAGCAGAGCACCATGTTAAAGGCCGACATCTTTCTCTTTCGCCACATTCGCAAGAAACCATTGATGATGATATCATCGTTATTAAAGACAGGTAACTAGAGCTGAATGCTAATAATGATATATTATACCTTTGTTATTTTACTAAAAAATGAAATGAAAAATGGTTACGGGTCATTCCGTGTCAAATCACCCAATGGTTTAAACCCGACCGTCTCAGATTTTTATAAAACTTGGTATACTTGTTGACTGGGATCCCACAGCACCAAATCTGAAATTTTAGCTCAATCAGACCATTGGTGTGGGAGATACGGCCCACCAAATTTTTAGATTTTTGTTTAGTTTGGAAAATATTGGAGTACCTTGACCTTTTGACCTTTGCTATGACCTTGAAATTGACCGTGTGGATCACGTGATCTTGAGATGACCTTTATTGAAATTTAATCTCCCACATGTTAACTAAAACATATAAAAATTTCCTGGGTGTAATATTTTTTGTTTAGCCACAATATAGATTTAAAAAATGCACATACATGAAAATAACACCTTTTCAGCCATTAACATCTGATTAACTAAAACCTGAATGATCAATTCTGGATGCTAGGGATCACCATCTTTCTTGATCATCAAGTAAGACATTGTAGGCCTACATGTATGTATAAAGTTCACATATAAAAGTTTCAGAGGTATAATATTTTTTGTTTAGCCATAATAGAGATTTAAAAAAATGCATAACTGCATGGATGATTAATACAATGCATTACAATGTACATTTTCTCTGAGACTAAAAACTAATCTTTGGAGTTAAAACCCACCTGACATGTCTTCAAGGAATGCCTGAAGGATATGAAAAGATGCCAAATGGCATGACATGTTCTACACAATCAGGCTCAAAGGGTTAACAGGAAGTGATGCTTCAGGCAGGTCAGGAACTCCTTTAGATCCCCTGGTGCAATCCACATTGAGCACATGGCAATTAGAAGTTTAAGACAAAGAAGTTTCTTCATCTGCATTTCTTTGACAATCTGAAGCTTTTTAAGTTGGACACAATGTCAGATGTTGATAAGTAAGCATTGTTTTCTTCATAAAACCTATTAAGTCATTTTATCATGTCATGTGGCCTTGCCATTGGCTTTGAACAAGGTGTCAGTCAACAACAGTACAACCCAGTCTGATATCAGACGTCATCAAGTGATGTACTGCATAATATATTTGTACACCCAGTCTTCGGCACAGAGTATGAACAAGGTCTACCTTTACCTTAATAAACTGTGATTTATACTTGAGAAGACTGATATAAATGCCCAAGACTTGTGGGCCTTTGGCATTAACACATGTACTCTGTTGCCATTTTATGACCTGCTTAACTTTACTGAAAGGGTTTCAGGATTTCATTTAATATTTAGGAAAGCACTGACTTTGTTCTATTGAATTGAAGGTGCAGGCCAATACTGAAAATCCTTATTTCTTCCAGGGCTAACTGCAGTTTTAACTCTCCTGACAATGTGTGTTATCAACACCATTATATAAAAAAGGAGTTGTTGCGAAGTGTATGGAAAACTGAGGAAGTCGAACTCCTCACTCTTTGAAGTGAGATCAAAACACGGGACATCAAGAGTATCTGTTCACATCATGAACAAGAACTTTTAATCAAATTTTCAACATTGCAGAAAAACTGTTGTGATCCCCTTAATCGCCACCCTGAGCAAGCACGCACTAGATCTTTAAGAATTGTTAGCATGGGCACTTACAAATGCTTAGTAAATCCTCCAAAGACACTAGTGCCAGGAGACAAGTTGTGCTGTGACTGTCTGATTACCCTGATTACCTGCAGAGGATGGCTTTAGTATGGGTGGTATTACAATGGGAGAATTTGGTGATAACTTGCCAGACAAACCGCTGGTTGTTATTTCCCCAGAAAAGGACTTTGATTTGAATTCTATTCTGTCGAGTTTAGGCAAAACTCCTGTCAAACTCCATTCACTAGCACGTTCCAGTAAATGAATGAAAGGACAGAAAAAAACTAGCATCAGCTACAGTAACATTAAAATGACATCTTAATGTCTGAATCCTACCAGAGTGTTTGTCACCCTTTACCATTGAAAGGACAATGAATTGAAGGAGGAAATAATCCAATTTTATGAAAGTGATGAGAACAGTAGAATGTGTCTGGGAATGAAGGATACAGTGAGCATTTGAAACAAACATGGTGAGAAGGTTAAGCATCAGAAACACCTAGTTCTCTCAAATTTATGTGAACTTTGTGACGGTCGGGTTTAAATTTTTATTTTTTGGGGGGTGATTTGACACGGAATGACCCTTACACATCTGAATCTATAAGATGTTCACTTTATCTGTATTTGTGTGTAAATATGTATATGTTTGAATATGCAAATATTAGAATTTGAAACATTTAGTGATTTACTGCTGTTCTAGAGATGAGTAAAATACATTTCATACTTGAAGAATCACACTCTTTCATAGCTAGCAAAGTAAGTAAGTAACTAGATACAACTCAAATTAATTTGACATAAATAAGGACACACACATAAATTATGTACCATATATATAGAGAGAGAGAGACATGCATATAGAATAATAGATAGATAGATATATGAATATGCATTTATTGAGATATAAAACAGCTAAAATAACCACTATATACATGTACAGAGGTCACCGAAAAAATAAATTGAAACTCATAACCAGAAGTAAATATCACGTTCATGTATTTTTAGCTTTTAATCATGGTGGAACATAATCAGTCTGTACTGAAGTTTTAATGGCACTAGATGTACAGAGCAAATGTTTATGAAAAAGAAAAGTACTATAACTAAATTAGTAACTGATGCATCTACTTATAAATATTATTACTGCTAAAAATATGATAAGTAACAAAGATTAAAAATCATCTGTCCAAAATATCCTTATCAAAACAATTAATGAAAGTCTGTTTGCATGTTTTTTTTTAAAAATGTTCTTTTATTCCTGTGTCTGCAATTCCACACAAACTTGTTAACATTTCGTGAGATACCATCTGAGGTTATCACATGGATGTTTTTCTGCAACTAGATTACGATGTGTGTGTTTAATGTTATATAAACTTCCTTTTTATATTTAGATAAGCTGAATTGTAAAAACAATTTACAATTTTGTATATTTCTCCTTTGTCAGAGATGATGGAGGCAGTGAAAATGAGGAGCTGGACATCAAACCTCCTCAGTCACATGCAGGCAAGAAAGAGAAATCTCATAAACACAGACACAAGGAGGAACGGCATCGAGAGAAAGAAAGAAGAAGTCACGTTCGCAGAGATCGGATGGACAGATCTGAACGAGATGGTCGAGGTAGGTTGTTTATTATTCATCATTCCACTCTTATGTCAGATAAATTAAAAAAGAAATATTGTCAGCTACAGAAAATCATATAAGTATTTAATGTAATAATTAGAGTCGTTTTTAATACTGTTGACTGACAAGTACAAAATAAAATATTTCAGTTGTATTTGAACATTGTTTTAATCATCTTTATTAACAGGGGCATATTCCAGCCACAGTGAGTCATCTAGAGGTCACCACTCAGCACATGGTCACGACAGACGCGAACTTAAAGACAATGCGTCTGCTCATCAGAGGAATGTGACACGGGAACGAGCTACAGAACGAGATCGCAAGCCAGAAAGAGAGAGAATTGCTGAATCCAGCGTGGAACGTCGGCTGAGGGAGGAGTCAAAAGAGGCTCAGGAAATGAGAAAGAGGCAGAAGTCATTGAATGAACGGTCAATATTCTTTATGTTTCTTATTTTAAAATTTGAATGATGTTTTGGCATTTTTATTTCATTTTATATTTTCTTTAGCATTAGCATGATACTAAAATATTAATTAATTAAAACATTTTCATTGTTTTTACTGTCAGTTGAATGTTGGCTAGACTCAAGCTTTTTTTAAATAATAATTTCTATTTCATTCATTGTGCATGAATGTTGTTTAATCTTCCAGTGACAGACTTGAAAGACTGGAGCGCGAGAGACAGCGAGAACGTAAACTGCGAGAAGAGCGAATGAGAAAAGTGGAAGAGAGAACTTCTAGACCAAAACGAAAAGAAGAAGACAGGAGGAATGTTGTCCAGTCAAGAGTTGAAGGTTTGTCTCTCATATTTTTATGCTGTGTCATTCTAGAAGCAATAGAGAGAACATAAAACTAAACTTTTTTCATTTTGTTTCAGTTATACAAAAAGACATTTAAAACATTATCATGTTACTGAATTTCAGCATAAATGAATTTGATAGTAAAATCCTTGAACACAGATCAAACACAGTAATGATTTTAATTTGTGTTTCAGACAGAAGTAAGAGGTCCCGAGACGAGCGACCGGTGAGAGAGCGAAGTCGCAGTGACGACAGACACCACAGGCACGATGCTGATGACTCACAGAGACAGAAAAAGAAGGAAACAGAACAACCACGAGGTACTTCTTCTTAAACCTTTCTTGAAAGATTTCTCATGGTGTGTTTTCAGCGGTTCTCTATTATTGCTCTTTATGTTTTAAGCTGTTCTCAAAATATTTCTCTTCAAGTTTAAAACAGTTTGGTAAATATTTGTTTACATTACAGTTAAATCATGAGTAACAATACTATACTGTAAATAACTTTGTTTTTGGATTTATGCAGAAAGTTATAATTTTACAGTCAGTGTGTATTCACAGATAGTGTAACATCTGAATGACTGTTTTTAATTTTGTTAAACATTTGAGAACTCTCTAGTGTAAATTTAAAAGATGGCCAGAAATTATATTCATTTCAGTGTTTTTTAAAACAGACTCAGTCTTTCTAAGAAAGAAATTGTGCATTTATTATTTTTGTTTTCAGCTAAAGTTGTAGGTCCTCATACTCCTCCAGAAGAAGACTTCCATCAGAACAAAACTGATGAAACTGAAGAGGTTGAAGAAGAAGAGACTGAAGAAGAAGAAGAAGAAGATGAAGAAGAAGAAGAAGAAGAACAGGAGGAGGAGGAGGAAGTGGAAGAAGAGGAGGAAGTGGAAGAAGAAAGTGCAGGCTCAGAGTCAGCATCTGGGTCAGAGTCAGGTAATATAACTGTGTTTACTTGTCTTTATTTAACAATGTATTTATTATCATAATCATGATTTTAATGTAAGCCATGATTTTTTTAAGGTTTTCATTTCTCAAGTCTTAACTTAATAAAACACATTTTATATTAAGCTTTGATGTTCTTAAGCTTTTTGTTTCTGATCTCTTGTTATCATAATAAAAACATACCTGATACCATGTTTGTAATCTTATTGACACTAAAGTTTTCACGTTTAATTATTCGGTCCTAGACTAAGCAGATTTCCAGTTGTTTGAATGTCACTAGTCACAGATTTGATATTGATTCCAAATCATTATTAGAATCATTTCTAAGCAGTAATAACAGGAAAGCTAAGTTTTATATGTATACATATTTGTTGTTATTAATGTTGACTGTTCTGATTTAATTTTGATTTATGCTTAAATGTGGTAATGGAAATGTATTAATGGAAGAATGCCAAAGAAAATGCTATCATGATAAATGGAGTTTCATGTACGAATTATTTTTTTATTTTATCATGAATGTCATATAAGTACATATATTCCTTATTATTTATAATTTCTGCAAACAGATACACATAAGATTTCTAATTTATAGCAAATTTTGAAAAGTTATAAAGCGTAGTTATTTTCTGTTCAGATTCAACCAGTGAAAGTGAAAGTAACAGCAGTGCTCACCACTCTGAGGCTGACGGGGTGACGCTAGTGAAACATGGTGAGTTAAGTAGATAACTTAGAGATTAGGAGTTACTGGTCTTGAGACTAACTCTAAACTGAAATCATTAATTAAGTCTTTATTGCTGTAAAAAAGATAATAAAGATAAAAATAATAAAGATAAAAAAGATAAAAAGTTAAAAAAGGACATGAAATAATGTGATTTTTGTTGTTACTATCATTATTATTATTATTATTATTATAACCAGAGTATATTTAAGTGCTAATAAAATAAATAACTGATGTCATCGGTTTGTATTTTCCAGTGTTTTAAACTTGCCCTGATATTATATGTCTTCTTAGTTTTAAAGTGATTTTGTATTTCACAGAGAAAGTCAAGTCAAAATTTGACCATTCAGAAGAAGAGAGTGAACCCGAGTCACCAATTGCTAATGAAAAAGACCATTTGGACTATATTGAAGCTTCACCCTCAACCTCCCCTGTTGATGAAATATCCAGCCTCCCCCTGTACTTCCCTGCAATACAAGGGTGTCGCAATGTAGAGGAGTTTAATTGTCTGAACCGCATTGAGGAAGGAACATACGGAGTTGTGTACCGTGCACGGGACAAGAAAACAAATGAAATTGTTGCTCTGAAGAGACTAAAGATGGAGAAAGAGAAAGAAGGTTTCCCTATTACAGCTCTGCGAGAGATTAACACATTGTTAAAGTCACAGCACATTAATATAGTCACAGTCCGTGTAAGTTTTCTAATTAGACTATTACACTTTTCACGAAACTTTTTGATACTAGTATATTTATTGAACTTTATATTTGTTACATAATTCTGAGGTGATATAATTTATGTAATAATTGTCCAAATATTGAAAAAAGATTTTTTTTTTTTAAGCGATAGTTAATTTTAAGATGATATAATTTATGTAATAATTGTCAGAATAATAATAAAAAAAATAATTTTTTTTTTTTTTTTTTTAGGAGATAGTTGTTGGCAGTAACATGGACAAAATATATCTGGTTATGGACTATGTAGAACATGATCTGAAGAGATTAATGGAATCAATGAAGAGCCCATTTCTTGCAGGTAATTTTTTTATATTGTTTTTAGTCATGAATTTATTTGATTAGTTACTTAATATTTCTTTACACATGTAAAAATATCTGTGTTTCTGAAACACAGAAAGATTTCTTGGATTTCTTTTTAATATGTCTTTATTAGTTTTTGTTTTATTAATTTAAATACTGAGAACTTTTAAAAATCTTTACAGGAGAAGTGAAAACGTTGATGCAGCAGCTACTGAGTGCTGTCATTCATCTTCATGACAACTGGATTCTGCACCGCGATCTCAAAACATCCAATCTCCTTCTTAGTCACAGAGGCATTCTTAAGGTATGTCTGCAGAAATTAATGATTAATACAGTAAACAGTACGTTTTTATGATTAGTTTTAAGCTTTGGCTGTTACATTGTTAAAATCGCAGCTGGTTAAGGCAAAATGATTACAGTTATGATAAAAAATGCACATTTAATGGCAGTTTTTACATTATGTTGTAGATTATGATTATGATTATGAATCTGATTTTCCAAATTAATTTTTTAATGAATAATTCAAATTAATTTAATATTTTTTATTAATATTTTATTAACAGAATTTCTAGCATTGATTAAACATTTATGACTGATTTCAGTTTTGATATATGCTGGGTTTTTTAGGTTGGTGATTTTGGTCTTGCTAGAGAGTATGGTTCACCGTTAAAGCATTACACTCCAGTGGTTGTCACACTGTGGTACAGAGCTCCAGAACTGCTGCTTGGGGTCAAGGTACGACTGCTTTGTAATCCACTGTTACCTGCACTCGCAGTCAGTCAGTGGGATAAAACTGTAGTGTAGTGTTCTGTTCTTATTAGGAATTGTAGTTTAGATACAAATCTTGCTCATAGATATTGATGTGCACTGTAAATCTTACTTAGGAAGAGTATTGATGTCTCTGTAGTCATTTCTTAATCACAGTAGCTATTTATAAGCATTCATGATTCTCTTAGTCACATTAATGCTTAGTGTTTGTATAATAGTCTCTTCATTAGTGAATTTTTTTTACAAAGTTCAAGAAGCATTGTCATCTAGGTTATTAATATTTTAGCTTCAGTGCAAATAAAAAGCTTATTTGGTTACTTTACATATGTGTGTGTGTGGTTGCAGGATTTAGATCAGAATATTATGTGACCCAGATTATATAGAACACCTATTTCCATGAAAGGCTATCATAGGTTCTTTCGTATCTGGAAAGGTGCACATAGAGTCCTTATTGCTAACTGAGGAAGATTAGCCAATGGCATGGTGGCATTGGATTCCTCTCTGATACATTTTGTATGGTCATATGTACAATACAACCAAAGATTATAAATGTGTTTAATGCAGTGTTAAAAAATTTTCCCTTCTGTTTTTACAAGTGCAGAGATTATGTCTCCAACTGTTTCAAACTGATTAAATGTTTAACCTTTTGTTTTAACAGCAATTTTGTTTCAAACTGATTAGATGTTTAACCTTTTGTTTTAACAGCAATTTTCTTGTTTCAAACTAATTAGATGTTTAACTTTTTGTTTTAACAGCAATATTCTTGTCCTGTTGACCTGTGGTCAGTTGGCTGCATATTTGCTGAGTTCCTCACAATGAAAGCTCTATGGCCTGGCAAATCAGAGATTGATCAGCTGAACAGAATTTTTAAAGTAAGTAACTAGAGTTTTCACTGAGTGCAGGTAGAGCAGTAGTTAAATAAATTAGTTATTACAGAATATAACAAATACGCTAATTGTTAGTAGCTGAATTCCAATTTTAACTGATTTTGATATGTTTTCTAAATGTAGTCTTTAAATGTAATTTTTCCAGTTTAAGTAATCTGGTGTGGTAAGTATGATGGGATCTATGACATCTGTGTTGTTTTTTAGTTATTGTAATTTTGTTTAAATTTATTATTGTTATTGTTATTGTTATTTATTTATTTAAAGGATCTTGGCACTCCAAATAAAAAGATTTGGCCTGGCGTTGAGGACCTGCCTGTTATGAAGAAGTGTACTTTCACTGATTACCCATACAACACATTACGAAACCGATTTGGTTCTTATCTCAGTGATGCAGGATTTGATCTACTCAATAAGTAGGTTTTTATTATAGAGGTTTAAATATTTGGTAATTACAGTGTTATAATGAATATTGGAGAATGGAATATAGAATGAATACTTTCATAAATAAATAAATATATATAATATTTAAACATTACCTGATGCCATATCTGGATAATTGAAAAATGAACTACTTTCAATATTTTAGGAAAGAGTAGCATAGATTTTAATAATATATAGTGCATAATGCATTAAAAAATAAATTTGGATATTTGTTATATATAATCATTGTTATTCTTTCTGAGAGTTTTTTTGTGTGTGTGTGATTTTTATATTTTTTTTTTTAATTATTATTAGTATTGGTGTTATTAATGCTTTTATAACTGAATTCAATTAAAAGTTATTTTTTCTCAAAGATTTTTAACTTATTGCCCTGAACGTCGAATCACTGCTGAAGAGGCAATCAAACATGAATATTTCCGAGAAGCACCACTTCCTGTTGATCCGTCCATGTTTCCAACGTGGCCTGCCAAGAGTGAGCAGCAGCCCCGCAAACACCAGAGTTCTCCTAAACCTCCTTCAGGAGGAAAAGCATACGCTAAACTTCTGGTAAGATCTCCTTCGCTATCTTTTTCAGCTAGACTAAGGACTCCTCTGTGGTTAATAAATTATTTATATGAATCACATAACCTTTTATATATTACTTAACATTTTAAAGTCTCCTGTTGTTATCAAATAAGAATAGTTACCTCTCTGGATTATACATTTTCTTGACAGAAGATAGTAAATGAACTGTAGCTGTAGCATCTACATCTGATATTGAATAAATTACTTATTTTGTTTAATATACTTCTTCAATTATAAATCAGGATTGTAATCAAAGTGTTGTTACTTGTTTATTAGATCAATTATTTCCCTGGATGCATTTCTATACTAAGCATGTAAAAGTTCAAAAATGATGTTTTATTATTTTTCAGGATGATGAAGAATCTATGGGTTTTCACATGAGTAATGCTGTCAAGGGAGCCTCAGCTCAGGGTCCTGGATTTTCTCTCAAATTTTGATTAACTGTTGATATTAAAATAATTTTCCTGGCCCAGGAAAATCATTTCCAGTGAATATTAACACTACAGATTTGAAAAGTGCTGCTGTTATAATTTAAAGAATAAGGAAGAAACAAAACCAATTCTATTCTGTTTGTTAGTGGAAAATGTTGATCTAACAGTTTTATAAATTTTTTTCAGAAAGGAAAGTGATTGTACACTGAAAGTTTATTCCCAGTTCTGTTTATTGAAATAACTTTTCTTTGACATTTTTTGGTCGGCCCATTTTTAATAAAATTTTATTTAAAAAAAATAAGAAATAAATAGAGCATGAAACATGAACAGTCACTGGAAATAAAATCAAGATTTTCTTTGTGTATGTTTATATATACATACATACATATATATATATATGTATATATGTGTATATATATGAATGTATGTGTATATATAATGTATGTATATATATATATATAGCAGAAATTATAAATAACTTGAGTTCCAATTCATTATTTTTATTTTCATTTGTTCATTTTATTAGTTTGACATCAATAGTCTGCATCATCTGTATGTATTCATAAATGGTTGAATTAAAGAAATTATGTACTTAGAATTGTACAGACCACATTAGTTTGTTTTTTATTTTTTGCAGAAAATGGAGAATTGTTTCAATAACTGGTCACACTATATCAAACAAAGACCACAGACTAAATTTTCTTAAAATAAAAATGGAGATCACTTGAAATACCCTCCTTTCAGAAAATTTTAATAGCAAAGGCTATTTACTAGATGCAAAAAGTATTGTATGATTCTGTGCATTATCCCATTCTTGGTAACATCTACCTTCATAGCTAACCGTCCACTTACGTCCAACAGTCTGATTGATCAATACTGTATATCATTTGATGACACACACAATTTTACTGATTATTAAGTTTGAAATTTTATATATATATATATATATATATTTCAAAATTCATAATCATTAAAATTATGAGGATACATTTTTAGAATTCTATAGTGATTTTTGAAACGTGGATAGTGAATCACAACTTAAAATACTGTCTGCACGCACGTACAAATTACGCATGCATTCTCAAACATACAGTGTGACACATACAATGGAAGCTTAAACTGCCAGGAGTCTTTTTAAACATGGTGTGCATGTCTATCTGCTAAGAAAATGTCACTCAGTTGTTGACAGCATATAAGATACAATAACGTTAACAGTTTCATGACTTTATATCAGCACAAGAAACAGAATAACCAACCTCGAAACATTCAGCAAAACCGCTGCAGATGATACTACCAAATATTTGTACAACGAAAACATTTTTAACAACAACGCCATTTAGTTATTATTTATTACAATTTTACGCAAATAACTCCAACATAATTAGCAAATTCATGGTCTAAGGGAAATAACTCCAACATACTTAGCAAATTCGTGGTCTAAGGGAAATAACTCCAACATAATCAGCAAATTCATGGTCTAAGGGAAATAACTCTATTTTACGTTAAGACTCGAATCCTACAAAGAATACATTTCAATAAAACAAATAAGAATAGAACAGACTAAAATAAATTTCAGATATCAAGTATTAAGTTAATACATCCACCCCCACAAATGTTAAACAATATTAGTGATTATATGAAATTCTAAAAACATATATTGTATTTCTAAAAAGAAATGGAAATACTTTTATTATAGCCAACATTTCTATTGCGTTCTTATTATTATTACATTTATTTATTTATTTATTGATTTATTATAAATGTTCCCTAATGCCGTAAATACATAAAAATGCTGACAAATATTTGGTCTGGAATTTTAAAATATATTTTCTGATGTAATAATTTAGGTAGGTAATGTAGTCTATAATTGCTTTAAAATAATTATTTTCCTTAATATTTATAGGAAACTCGAAATATTATTTAAGAGTTATTATCATATTTATTTATTTATAATTTAATAATAATTGTTGGAATAAAAATTACGGACTCTTGGGTAATTTCGCGATAGAGCAATTAATGAAGAAGGATTAAAATAATGGAAAAAACACCCATAATAATAATGAATAAAGTATATTATTGGTCAGAGCAAACACACACACACACACACACACACACACACACACACACACACACACACACACACACACACACACACAGATAGATTATGCTTGGCTATGACAACTAATAATAAAATTCTAATTAAAAATATTTAAAAACGAACCCTAAGATTGAAGAGGCAAATAATTAGATTTCAAATATTTTTTCTATCGATAGCAGGAAAAAAATTACACATTGATATCGTTGCAGATAAACCTATTCATGCGGCATGGTCTCAAGAGAAAAAAGGAGCGTTTATTTCTGAGCAAGAAAGTCTTATGACCATACAAAAATGCGCAAGATAACGAAAGCTCCATAAAAATCAAATGTATGTGATAATTTTTTTTTAATGAATGCTGAGACAGTTGTTTCGAGTCTGTTACGTGACACACTTTAAATATCACTGCTTTAATTTGTATAATATTCTCCGAACACAAACGAAAACAGACAATGTCAACAATATACAAATAACAATCTCTCTCTCTCTCTCTCTCTCTCTCTCTCTCTCTCTCTCTCTCTCTCTCTCTCTCTCTCTCTCTCTCTCTCTCAGATATGGCAAACTCTCAGAAATACGTAATACTAAATGAATTTATTGTACGGTTTATTTATTTCAAAACGGAATATAGGTCAGTATTGTATTGTATTCAACAGCAAATTAAAAATAGAAAAAAACCTGTATTTAATTTCTCAACTTTATTTTTTATTTAGTTTAGCTGTCAAAGGTGCAGTCGCGTGGCCCCAGGCATGCAAATGGGGGGCATCCAATCAGAGAAAAGAACTTAATAAATTTGTTATCTATATTACGGAAATACAATAAACACGAAAATAGACAAAAGCAGATCTTTAGTCTCGTTTATTTAGAAAGTAAAAAAACTGGATTCACGCGATAGAGACTTCCAGTTTTGTAACCAATCAGTTTACGAAACGGATAAGGGAAGACAAGTAGGGGCAAGTTTAAGAGCGATTTTGACAGATATATCATTTAGTTTCAACATTATTTTATGACCTTATCAGTAACACAGTTATTAATGGATTACGATTAATTGCAGTGCTTAGGAGGACAGATACATGTGTGCGAGATCCAGATATTAAATGTTACTCCAGCATAGTCTTTGCATTAAACTTAATTCAACTGGATAAAAGAGGCCCGTAGAGGGTGCCAATAATTATGTATCAATATCATGTATGTTATTGTTATTTCCCATCTTACATATTTATTTATTCTAAGCATTGTAACAAGGACACTACTTATCGTCCTTATTTCCCATTCTGTCTTTATTATTTTTATAACATACATTTCAGACTCGGGTGTTGTAAATAAATATATTTTTATACTGTTACAGAATTATGACAATTTTATTTAGAAATTAGTATCTTGATTTAATATCAGTTTTAAATATGTGGTAAATCATTCATACATTTCGATACTTAGTTATTTTCTTTGTTAAATATTTTAACATTATAAATATTTATTTAGATTAGCCAGTTATAGAGATAGCTTCACTATTGATACCTGTATTATAAATTAATTACTGCTGGTGCAAGCTTCTCTGGCGTGATTTTGCTGCTAAATTACTCTTATTTTAAATATACTGTATCTCAGTTAATTAATAAGATTACATAAATAATTAAGTTATTATTTTTTACTTTTCATTAGTTGATGAACTTGGTTAACTTTTTATGCATATTTATGGAACAGCACACAAGATCACATTTTGTTTGCAGCTTGACTATTTTAATTCCCTACACAGGTCATATTTTTTTTCTTTTTTTCATATCAGGATTTTATTGGAGAAATGTAAAAAAAGTAACTGAACAGGTTCCACCATGGCAAGACCAGTTATCTCCCCTTCTTCAGCAGGATCTCCATGCCATCAAACAGTTGATATTCTGGAACAGCGACTTCAAGCTGCAGAAAATGACACAAGAGAGTTACTACAACATCTTGGAACTATGGGCTTTGAGCGTCCAACAACAATTAATGATTCCCCAAATGGAGATATAGTCAACACTGTCAGTCCATTTCAAAATGGAACACCTGACATGGAAATATTAAAGAACAGTTATGAGAAACTAGTGTCAAGAGTATGTCGTCAAGAAAGTGCAATTCAAACACTGAAACTAGCTTTACTTAATATTCAGGGAAATCATGATCTAAAAAACAAAGTGGGAATTGATGCAGAAGAAAAATGGCTTGAAGCAAAGCAGAGTTATGAAAGTCACATCACTAAACTGAGGCGGGAAATTAAGAATCTCAGAGAAGATGTGAAACATGAAGCAGATGCCAAAATGAGGCTGAAGAGTGATGTTAAAAAACTGCAAGCTGCACTTGATGATGCAACAAAAACACGAGTATTAAAAATTAATCATATTTATATTTTATTATTAACAATTGTTAGGTGTCATTAATACAATTTCTTCTGTAAATGATGACTTGAGAGATGAAACCTGTTGAAGACAATAAAAGAATTTTATGAACTGAAAGCAAATGATCTGTTTTTTTGTACTTGACCATATATTGAAAAGCACATAATATTCTGTATAAACAAGTGATAGAGCAATGTCTGAAAAGGGAAATTACCGCTTTAATAAATTTGAAAATAGAGATTATTACAATGATAAAACTTAAATTAATTAATTTTATTTTTAAATATATATTTATATTTTTCATTGTTATTCTGGTTCTTCATTTCTGACAACATAATTTACTGAGATATTCTAGATACATAATTATAATTGATTTCACTCAGAGTCATATTTCTTTGATGTTCAGTTTTACTTTTCAGGCAGAAGCAGCTGTAACAGCTGATGACTTGTCACAAACAAAGCAGAAACTGATTCGCAGGATTAATGAGTTGAAAGACGAACTGGCAATGGAAACAAGTTTGAGATCAAGTCTAGAAGAATCTCATAACACACTGCTTACCCGAGTCCGGGAGCTCGATTCTGTAGTAGAAACAGAACGAGAAGAAGTATTTATTTAATGATAATGATTCAAAAAAATAATAATACATTAAAACAAAGATAATAATAATAATAATAATATTCCAAAGAATTTAAACAGATAACAGCAGTAATTATAAAAATAACTGATTGAATAATAATAAAAATAACATGACAATAATTACTTTAAATTAATTAATTTAGGAAAGTAAAATATTTTAACTAAATAATAATAAACAGTTTAAATAAGTAAATAATTATTTTGAAAGAAATAATAGACATTAGTTTAAATGAATAATACATATTCAAAAACAGGTAAGCAAGCTGACCACAGCCTGCAACATGTTAAACTCAGAAGTGAGCAAACTAAGTAGTGAGCTTTCTCGAGAACGCAGCTTGAGACTGGAATTAGAAAACTCTTTCTCAACACTTGCTTCTGACCATGGTAAACCCTTGTGTTTTAAACTCGGTTTTAAATTTTATAACTATTCAAGTACTAAATCTATTACTACTCCATGGAATTCTTGACTTATTTAGATGGATCAGTCTGTACATCCTTCTTTAAAATATCAGAGCAGAACTACTGTGTCACAAATAATTGTTAAATTAAAAATAAAATATATCTGGTAATTGCTAAGTAAGTATAGAGCAGTGAACATCAGGAAGATATGTAATATTTGTATAAAAGGATGGAATGGATGCCTTTTTTTCACTGAGATGTCAAATTAAAAATAACTAAGAATATCCATAAAAATAACATTTACATATTTTAAAATCAAAAGCATTTATAATTCTTCATATTAACTTTTTATCCAGCCACCTGTTTTCATTGTCTGTGTATATTTATTGTAGATCATTTAACAGAGAACTTGCAGTCAGCCGAGTCTGATCGTGATATTGCAATGTCAGAACTTGGCAAGTTTCACAACCAGTATGAAGATCTGATGCAGCAGATTGACAAAACTCAGGAAATTATAGATCAGCAGAAGGTTTGTAGTAGTGTTGATTATTAACACTGACACTGGGACAGAATTGTTGCATAGTGTCAGTATACAGGATGAATTTCCTTGTTATCAGCGGTTGTGGTTCTTTTTTTGCTGTTTATTACAAAAGTTCATACAGTAGTGTTTTCTGCTCTTTTGAAAAGAGTTGTCCATGAAGTGATGGCACTTTACTATTATCATTATACAGTTTTTGTGTTTTTGTTTTACAGAATGATATTAATTTCTTACAAAATGAAAACCTAAAGTTAAAGAATTTGTTGGAAACAGCCACTGCTGAACAAGAAAGATTACGAGCTCTTCATCAACAAGAAGTGAAGGTAAATTTAGCAGAAGAACAATATTTTTCTTGTATTTGCACAACATTCCTACTGCTTGGAATATAACTGTCAACATTTGGCAGAAAATTTTGGTAAAAGAAATCAGAATGAAAACTAAATAATTACACCTACACAATTTAAAAATCTTTGTTAGGAGTTCACACTATTAAAGTAGTTTGAAATATTTTATTATTAGAAAAATATGCTACTTCACTTTATATTTAATATTAAAGCAAAAACATTTTGAAATATTTTTATCTGCTCTAAATAATTAGGATAAGAGTTTTATTTTGTATTAAATATGAATGTACATGAATACTTGAGAAATTAGTAGTATGGGTTTTCATACGTCAGACTGTATTTGGTTTTATCTTTTTATCATCATCATCATTGTTGTTGTTGTTATTTTACTGTACATAAATTTGTTTTGAAGGTTGAACAGACTTGGTTTAGTGAAAGAGTATCTCTGGAAGAAGAGGCTGTCCGTTTAAGAATGAAAGGGAGAGAACTGGAGTCAGAAAACCGTGACCTTCACAGTAAAGTGTATGTTTAATTCACTGTTATAAATATTTTCAGTTGACAATGATTATAAACTAGATATTTTCCAGTGATAAATACAATTTACATCTATTGTTTTTAAATTTTGTGTTATAGTTCTCGACTAGAATCTGAACTCTCTAATGCAAGAAACCAGATAAACACCAAAGACAGGGAGTTTAAGAATGCTGCAGAAAACCTCGAGCGAGAGCTGGATTCACTGAGACAGCAACAGAAGTACTTGCAGGAGGAGAAGCAGGCAGTGCTTGCTGACAAAGACAACTTGTTAGAAGAGGTTCATCTTTTAATTTTACAGCCTTAAATTATTTTTCCTTTATTTGTCATCATGTTGATATCAGTGCTAAAAACACAGAGTTGAGGTGTTATATGTCACAGGATCTAGTCTGGGCTATTTTCAACTCAGATAGTGTTCATTTATTGGTTTACATACATACATGCATACATACATATACATATACATATACATATACATATACATATACATATACATATACATATACATATACAGATGCATATATACATACATATAAAAAATCATTATAATCAACTGAATAATGATTTAATTACATTTTCATTTCAGTGGCACTCTTTTGAAGAGTGAAGTAAGTAAAAAAAAAAAAAATAATAATAAAAATTAAATATGACTATTTATATTCCTTACTTGTTCTTCTGCCTGCGAATGAAATGTAAATATAATTTAAATATGTTGAAAGGTAAACCAGACAGTTGACGCACTGATGGAGGAAAGAACAAGATTAACCACTGAGTTGGAACAGACCAAAATAGAGTTGGAGACTTTGTACAAGACTCAGAGACAGGTAGAACGGGAAAATGCTGGACTTCTTGAGAGAATAGGAGGATTTGAACAACAAAAGGTTTATTTTTTATAATTTGTAAATATATGTACTTGTAGATTTGATTATCTGTTACTCCAGTTGTAATTCATTACTGTTATTAGGTTATTAGTTCGAACTATTGATAAGGTTAATATTTGAAAATTTTATTTAGATACTTATTTACAAGCATGGGCTAAACAGTTCAAATATAGAAGAACATTTTCTTTTAAATAATAACCTAAATTACTGTCAATTTTAAAACACTTTATTATTCATAATCTAATTTTATAATTTATTAAGATAATATGCAATAAAATTGTTTTAAATAATAAAAAAAGAAACACACACACACACACACGCACACACACACACCAAGTAATTTATTTTAAAATTGCAGTTGAAAATTACTGATTTAGTTTTTCCTTTGTAACAGTTAAAAAAAAAAATGATTTCTTGTCTCTTTTTTGATGACAGACTACACAACAGAACATCCGCGAGGCACTGGAATCCATGATGGAACAGAAGAACAAACTAGCTTATGAGAATGGACAGCTGCAGTCTCTGGTGAACAAGATGAAGTCTGATGTTGAGAATGGTTCCAAGGCACAAGCAGATGTAGCTCAATTGTCACAATTATCTCACAATCTACAGACCAAGTATTCCAAGGTAGTTAGCTTTTAGCCAGTGTTTTTTGTTCAATATATAGTAATAATAATAATAATAATTAATATTAAAGATACTTTAAAAATTTAGAATACATTTATTTGTAGGATTTTTGTCATGTTTAGCATATTGTGCATTTGGGGAGGTTTTATTTTTGTTTTTCTTTATAAAATAAAAATAACCAAAATTATGTAAAATTATTTTTAAAAAAAGAATTTGAAAATCCTATTTGGTAGACATTTTGGTTTTTTAGTTCTATTTTAAAAATAAATTAAAGTTATGTACACACATATAATGAATGTGTGTGTGTGTGTGGCTGATATTTCACTGATATTTCATATTTCTGTATTATAATGTTTCATCACAGAGCTAAAAAGAGACAAAACAAACTGTGTAATGGTGTTTTCTAGCATGTATGTATATATGTATTTGTCTGTGTCTGCATATGTATGTTAGTGTCATGTGTCTGAGTGTTTGTGTGTGTGCGTGCACACTACACCTCAGTGGTTATTTTTCAGTGTCAGAAAGATCTAAGTGAGTGTAAAGTGACAGTCCAGAGACAGGAGAGTCAAATCAGAGAACTGAAGGAGTTGTTAGGAGTAAGGGAGAAGGAGCTACAGAACACATTAGCCAACAGAGAACAGCTGCAGGAACAACTTGAGAAAATGGTGTCCCATGTAGAGTCATCTGAACAGAAATACCAGCAGAAAGTAAAGTTCACAGCCTAGATGTTCAGTGTTTATGTTTAAAATGTTTATGCTATTTTCGTTTATAATATCATTACTGTTATTGTTATTATTGTTCATTTTTTAAATCCAATTTAGCTGGCTTCCTTTGATGTTTGATATTCTGTATTTTAATAAATACTAATACTAATGTTGTTTTCTAGAATGTGTATGTTTGGTGTTTGTGACATGTGTCTTTGTGTGCATGTGTGGTTGAGTGGGTGGGTGTATGTCTTGCTTTTGCTTGCCTTACTTACCTTACATGATAAAACATTGTGTTGCTTCTGTAATGATACTGTTTACACTTGAAAAATTACAACAGATCAAGAAAATAAGTTTTTATTCATTGACTTATCTTTATAAAATTTCACTTACTTTCTCTCACACTGTGTATGTATGTGTGTGTGTGTGTGTGTGTGTGTGTGTGTGTGTGTTCACTAACACAATGAAATCTTATGTTTAGCTACAAACACATCAGAAGAGTATTTCTGATGCACGAGCAGTGAACCGTGAAATCACTAACACACTGGAAGCTGTCATGTCCTCTCACTCACAGTTACAGACAATCGTAGAGAACCTTCAAGTAGAGCTTGGAAAGAAAGATGCTCTCATCTCACAACAACTTGCAATCAGATGTAAGTCTGCTGTGATGATGATGATGATTAGATTCTAAAAATGGACACATAAACACATGATTTATTATGAATAATGAATACATTCTCAGTTTAAGTTTATATAAATGACAAGTCATGTAGCTCCAAGCAGAGAGGATAAAAATATTTAACATTTTCATGTATATTTCTTTCTAAAATAGCAAAATTAGGTTTGAAACATTTAAAATGTAACCAGAATAAGCAACAACTGTATCAGTCTGTATATTTTTCATCAAATTTACTGGGATGATTCTAAAGGGACAAGCTTGGAATTATAATATTTAAAATACTTCTTAGAAATACAATATTATGGTTCATTAGTTGGCTCACAAATAGCAATATCGTAGAAGTAGTAAATTCTAAATTGTTGTTTATTTTAAAATAGTCAAAACTTACTTTATAATGTACATATTTACTATTTTGTTATTTTGAAACAATAATATATATTGCTTGAAAACATGTTTGGTTTTTTTTAAATTTATTTATTGTTGGTGTTGTTGTTTTTGCAATATTTGTATTATCACTATAGTAATAAGGAGCAGAATGATGTGAGGCTGGAAATGAAAGTGTTTGAGGACAAAATGGACAGTCTGCGTGAAGAGCTGAAACGAGAAAGAGACAAATCATGGAAGAAAACAAGCAAAGACGTTGCTGAGGTTTGAAACATTAAAACAGTTTACCCAAGGTTTAAACTCTGATACAATCAAACTGAGTTTGAAACATTAAAACAGTGTACCCAAGGTTTAAACTCTGATACAGTCAGACTCAGTTTGAAACATTAAAACAGTGTACCCAAAGTTTAAACTCTGATACAGTCAAACTGAGTTTGAAACATTAATGGAGTGTATCTGTGGTTTAAACATTGACAAGTGAAACTAAGTTTGAAACATTAATGGAGTGTATCTGTGTCAAACATTAATATAGTGTATCTGAGTGTTACATATTAATACTTTTTATTTTTAATTGACTTCTAAAGCTTGTTTCCTGCAGTCAGAACTGTTTGGCTTGTATGTACAGTTAGTACTGTGAACTTGTCGTATTATGTCAGTTAATTAATGTGCTATAGATGAACATCATTCATACAAATGTATAGATATCAAAACATAAGCATTTTTATATAATGTAGACAAGTTTAAACAAAGCCTCACGATATTGCAAATGCAGAAAAACATATACACATACACAGTCAACTATAAAACAAATAATAAACACATCCACACACAGACCCTGACCCAGACCCACACATACATTATTTTTAACTTGCAGCTTAAGAAGATAAATGATAATCTGTCTGCTCGTAACATGGATCTGGTGAAGGCAAACACTGACTTGCGACACAAAGCAAATGAGGATCAGAAGCTGATTGGAGAATTGCAACAGAAAGTGTCTGAGCAGAAACACAAGATGCAGTATTTAAACAAGGCAAAGAAACATCTAGAAGAAAACGTGGCACAGTTGAAGGTTAGTATGTTTTTACTGGGATACATTCAGTCCAGTGATATTGTGGTAGTAGAGGAATTAGGAAGTATTTAGAAATTCTGACTATTAGAATTTTTTTTTCATTTTTACACGTATGATCCGAAAGAGTTTTTCAGTTAAACATCTTGGTTTAATTGAACAAAAAATACTTTATAAGAATATTTAACAAATATTAATGAATGAATTTAAAGAACCCGTTACCACTGCTGTGTAGATCGGGTTATCTGTTTTTATTCTCAACAGCAATTAGATTTCTTCAGTTTTTTATTTTTAACATTTTTAACTGAACATCTGATAATTGTGAAGATGTTGTACAAAAGAAGCAACATCATTTTTTTTTAAGTTAATTGTTTTTGTCATAGTAATTTTTTAAAGTGCATTTTCTTCATTTTTGTCCTTCCATTTGTTATTTCAGGCTGTTAGACAGGATATTGATGAACTTGAGAGGATGAGAAATGAATATATGCAAAGAAATCATGAACAGGTAGATATCTTTAAATCAGAAATGTATTTTTTTTTTAAAACAGCATCTACAGCAGTACCTGTTAATTAACAGCTTGTAATAACACTAATACTGATTATGATAATTATATTCATATTAATGATGATGATAACAACAACGATGATATTTATATTGATTATGATTATGATAATGGTATTCAAGTTGATCATGATGATGATGATGATGATACAGTTGAAAACAAAAGTGTAATAATAAATAAAGTCAGTGATCATTAATAATAACAACAGGTTTTTTTTGTTTTGTTTTTTTAATTCAGCATATTTAATTTTACTATTCATTTTGAATATGTTTCACTGTTTTTAGGCTGAGACCATGAAACTGTTTGTTATAAATCTGATGTTTCACTGTTTCACTTTTTTTATGCTTAGACTATCAAACTGTTTATTATAAATCTAATGTTTCACAGTTTTTATGCTTAGACTATCAAACTATTATTATAAATCTAATGTTTCACTGTTTTAGGCTTAGACTATCAAACTGTTTATTATAAATCTGATGTTTCACTGTTTTTATGCTTAGACAATCAAACTGTTTATTATAAATCTGATGTTTCACTGTTTTTATGCTTAGACTATCAAACTGTTTATTATAAATCTGATGTTTCACTGTTTTTATGCTTAGACTATCAAACTGTTTATTATAAATCTGATGTTTTGCTGTTTTAGGCTGAGACTATCAAACTGTTCATGACTCAGATTACAACTCTACAGGATGAGATTCGACAGTTGGCTCAGGCCCAAACTAACACAAGTCAGTTACTCAAACAGAAAGAACAGGCTCTTGACAAGGAGAGAAAAATCAAAGATGACATCAAGAAGAAATTCTGTGTAAATTGATTTGTTGCCTGTTGATTTTCATTTGAAGCGAACAACTATCCCATAAGAGTCATATAACAAATATATATATATCAAATAAATGTTTTAAAAAATTATTGTACTTACAGAGTGAAAGAAAAAAGAAACATTTTAAAAATTTAAATTATTTTTTAAAATTTAGAAAGAAGAAAAAGAAATAATACTATTTAACCTATCAATTTTCAGTAATTTTTCACAATCTGATTTCTTAGAGGGTTACAGTATTTTTAAATTTGTTTTTATTCTTTTCCTGATTTGAAGGATTCAGGATATCTATGTTCTATACTAAAATGCTTGTATCAAATGTTTTTAAAATCTGAGGACAATATTAAAAATTTACTTCATTTTGTATTTATCAAAGTGGTTTTTTTTTTAATTAGAAATTTAGAAGAGTATAATTTTTTCTTAGCAATTTCTTTTGTCAAGATCTGTAAAAAAATATAGCTAGTGTAAAAGTACATACATTTTTTTAATGTTATTTTCCTTCTCCTTTCTATAGGAAACAAAGAAGCGAGAAAAGGTTGTTTCAAAAAAGAAAAGTGAAGCAGAAGATAAACTGAAAGAAGTGCATAACGAATCTGTTGAGGTATTTGTTAATAAATATTTGAAATTAAATAATAAGTGTTTTTAATAAATTAATACAAAAAAAAAAAAAAAATATATATATATATTTTTTATGAAAAAGGATTAAAAACAAATTTTTTATTTTTTTATTGTTGTTGATATATTTATTATTAATGTTATTCATCATTATTATTATTATTATTATTATTGTTATTGTTATTTATTATTAATATATTCCCACAGATTACTCAACATCTAGAAGAAGCACATGAATGGTTTAAAAGAAAATTTGAAAAATTACAAAACGAACTAGATTCTTCCCGGTAAAGTATATCAAGCAGTGAAAATTAATTTTGTATTTGTTTTTTAAAATTCCAGATTGAAGAGTTCTTTTTCAAAGAAATTTCCCAGATTTTAGAAAATTACTGTAAATGTATTACAAAACATTTAATTACAAAACATTTGTTAAGATATATTTAACGTAACAAATAAGATCAGTAACATGAAAACATATTACACCTCAAAACAGGTTATTGAATGGAATTGAACAAATGATAATTTTCAATAAAGAAAAAAAAGGACTCAGATTATTTTGGAAAAGAGCTGTTTAATATAAAACCTTCAAAGGAAGAAAAAATCAGAATATATTTGATTTTCTTTAAAAGATACTTTTAAAATTAAATTCATTTTTAGATTTTGAAGTATTTAATTGGATGTATAAATATGTAAATTAAATTATATATTAACGTGTGTGTATAAATCCTTTTTTATTTCATTCTTGCATTTTCTACTGATAAACTGAGTGAAATGACAGATTTGTGATGATGCTGAAAGAGTGATAACAGAGAAAAAACGTCATTTTGTTGGACTGGGGTTTACTCAGTCTTTTAAGAGTTGGCTGTTTTGTATAGTATTAATTTTTACTTGTACAGTGAGGTTTTAATTACTGTTTAACATTAAAAACATAAAAACAATAAAAAAAATTTGATGTAGTATTTATAGCTAAATTAAAAGACTGTTTACTGTGTATATTGAATTAGACTCTTAATTCACTTTTTGCAGAAAAACTCAGGCTAAATTGGAAGAAGATAATCTTAACCAGCGGAAGAAGCTGGAAATGGAGAAGATGAAGGGTCAAGAAGCAGCAGAACGGGCAAAGGAGATGATAAAGGTTTGTCTTTAGGAGTTAGGCATCATTTGGCCAATTTCCCCAGAGTCCTCCACTGCCTTTCATACATTCCAGCCAGATCCCTATATTTTTTTAGCAAATGTTGTACTGTTTGCATTGCTTTAGTTTTTATCAAAAATAATAATAATATTTACTAATATCCTTGTTGATACTTCCTATTTTTAAATGAATCTTTTAGTTATTTATTGTTATTATTATGTCTGGAATTTAGGTCTGTTTCTGTTTTTAGGCCAGCAGACAGACGATAAGTAGACTAGCAGATTTTGCAGAAATGGCTGACTCTGAGATGAAGGAACAAATTGGTCAGTTGCAGGCTGAAGCAGAAAAAGAAAGAGAACTAGCATTGTTTACATTAAATAGACATGAACAGTACAAGGTATCCAAGAATGCCATGTAGTACATTAACAATATAACAGGAGGTCCTGATTAAATAACATTACACGGCATTAACAGTATAACAGTGAGGTCTGATAGCTTTTTAAAAAAACAGATATTAACAATATAACACCTGATATTTTTTAATTAAACAGATATTAACTGTATAACATTCAGCTGTGATACTGTAACAATGAGGTTTCATACTGTGTAAATAAACAGACCGTAACATTTTAACTCTGGTCTGATATTGTTTAAACAGACATATACATTAACAAAATAATATACTGAGGTCTGATGTATTTAAATAAACAAACATTAACAACATAGACTGAGGACTAATACTTAAAATGTTTAAAAATGTAATCTAATATGGTTTAATAACATAAAAGTGTAAACTGGTTATGTGAACACAGATATTAACACTATAAAGGCTTGGTTTGGTATTTTGTATTCTTGATAAGTATCTGGTATGTATAAACATCTAACAAGTATGGACTGTATAAACATATAATACTAACAAAATACTGTGTTAAATGTACATTAACAGATTAAAATTAATATTATGCTATAAAATGAATTAATAGTTAAATAAATGCTTAGCAATATCTCAACACAAAGTAGAGTAGCCACTGACAGTACTGTATAAACTAAAAAGATATAAAATGTTAATAATAATTCAATAAATGTGCAAAATTTCATACTGTTCTGTGATAATATAGTGTACTTTAAAAGATAATAAAAGAATGCAGTCTAGTAGTTTATACACCAGGTATTAGTTGCTCAATATACTGCTATATACACTATTTGACATTAATTACAGTGTTTAATAATAATGTAAAAGGATCTTAGCTGTAAACCACTGGTTTCCAGTGTCTAAAGTGTAAACACCTTCAGAATGTTTTATGGGAAATAAAGATAAATATCTGAAATTATTCAGTGTATATTGTAAATCCAAACATTTTAGTTTTTATGGAATAGCTGAAACAGAATAGGGAGAGTGAATGTGAAGATCATGTTTCACAGGGCAGTAAAACTAAATTTATCATCTGTATTATCAATTTAGAGAATCAAGTGTTTATGAATAAAGTGAGAAAAAAAAGAAGAAAAACAATAGATTTTTGGGATTGTGCAAAAATGCTGAAAAATGTTCTTGAATTGAATGTACAATTATATGTCTAATACTGTGTTTGATTATTAATGTTTTACTATTCTTTACCTTTGATATGTTTCTCCTCTTTCTTTTTTCTTGCTTTCCTTAATTTATACATATGTAAATCTTTAATTATTATTGTAAAAAAAAAAAAAAAAATATTAAAAAATAGAAAGTAGTTAATGTGCAGTAATGTATATTTTTGCAGGAACTAAATAATCAGTACTTGGATGGACTGATAAAACAAATGGACTCTAAAATTACTTTGGACAGTTCATTTAGCTGAGACCACAAAAACCTGTCATCCACATTTCAATAGAGTCTCAGGAAGAATTGGGAACTTTTACTGTATAGCTAAATAGAGGAAGAAAAAAAATCTGCTTTTAAACAAATAATGGAAATAATTTTTAGATAAATATTCCACATATAAAAAAAATACATACAATAGAAAACATTTACATTATCTAATATACAAAAGCATTTAACTACAGAATATTCCAATTTATCATATCTTATTCTGTACTTTACCTTTTAAAAATCACAGTAGAAAAAGTGTGAAGTATTATTAGTATGATAATTAATGAACTTTATTATTAAAAAAAGAAAAGTGACTGTTTTTGTACATTACCTTCATCTTCTTTTGACTAACAATTTCGTTTTTATTATTTTAAGTAACTTTTGGTCCTATTTTAAACAGAGATGTTCCTAATCCATTTTATATAAAACTTGTAATTTTAATTCAGTACCAGAAGAAATTCATCTACTAATAAAAAAGGAAATGTAATGTGCCAAACAACTGACTACATCTACTCAGTATATTTATTATCAGTGTCTATTTTTACTCATTTTATTGTTTTATTATTAAATCTTTTGAGCCTAACCATTTTTAATTTAAAATATCTTTCTTTTGTTACTATCATTATAAATTGTGGATTCACAGACTGAGACAGACAAATGAAGGAGCTCCATTTGTTGTTTTTCCCTTCTCAAAAGATCCACAACAATTCAGATTAATATTATTTTGTAAACTGAAAAACAAAAACATTGAAAGTCTGTTAAATACAAAGTTACCACTGTTTTCATTGCTAAAGTATCTTACATTCCACAATATGTAAACTGCGTTCTAATACCAACATTAACCAGACATTTACTAGTTTGTATGAATGGAGTAAATAATGTTGTATTTTTTTTCTATTAAACCTGTTTTTATAAACACAAAAAACTACAATTTTATATCCATAAAACTTTTTTTCTCCAGTTTATTTTTGTATAAATTGAAATCTGTGATATTTTATATAATTCTCTTGAAGTTGTTTCTAAAATTATTATGAATAAACATTTCAAATATATTTATTTTTTGTTTTCTTTACATGTATCTTCTAATTAAATAAATAGTCAAATGTGGCAAGAATTTTATTTAATTTTCTTTCTGGATTTGTTCTTTTTCTTTTCTTTTCAGTTCCTCTTTATCTGCTAGAAGTTTGCGATACTCATTTTTCAGTTCATGCAGCTCCAGCTGTAAATTAGCGATTGTTACACATGTTTCTACAGCTGTCTTGAAACTGTTCTGACTTCGACGAAGATTCTGTGGTACCAGCACTCCAAACCAATTAATTGGGTCTACTGTAACCTTTTTATTGTTGATTTCATCTGTTTTTGTCAGATTGTCATTTTGTCCCAGAGCTTGCGCATCTGTCTGTCCCTTCTCTTCATTAGTGTTCAGAATATTTCTCTTCCTTAAAGTTGATGTGTTATCAATTTTGCTGTCATTTTCGGGATGAATTATTTTAAGAGTGGTGATTCCATTTTCTTTTTCAACATCCACTTTGACCAGAGCTTTCATGTCTTGGTGAAACTGTGCTGGTGATACAGAATGTACACCCATGTTGTACCTAGCTCTTGAGAGGTCAAGAAATCCAGATTTCATCAGAGTTTCTAGATGTGCTAGTTCATTGTAAAGCTGACCAAGAATATCAAAAAAATCGGTCAAAGTGTCATCCAATTTTTCACAGACAGATTCCATTTTTTGAAATCAGAAATCTAACCAAAATCTGAAATTAACAATTACTTATATGAAAATGTGTGTAATGTACTATTAGGAATAATCATGAATTTTTTAAAAATAGATGATAAAAATAACAATGCTTCTATGCATTTTAATATTAACCGTTGCTATGTGTTAACATAACTTTTCTACACTGATTATATGAGAGAGTAATCTAGATACTTCCATTAATTTGAATGTTAAATATAAAACAACAACAAACAAACAAATAAATAAACCAAAAAACAATTAAAAAATTATTGATAATATAATAATACCCTCTTTAACGTATACCTTAGAATACAGCCTTATCTTTGACACCTTATAATAACTGGATTAAATATAATTTTATTTCAGAGGTTTTATCAAAATATATGAACCCATAAAATGATAAAATTAAATTTATACTTTTATACATTTTTTATTTTAAGGGTATTTCTTTCATTTATTATTATTTTAAGTTATTAACATTTTAAATCGAATAAAACTTACAGATAACAAGTATGAAATTTTCTGATGACTGCATTTAGATTCAGAACACACCTTAGTAAATAAAAACACTTGTAATCGCAATTTTTTATTTTAAAAAGATTATTGATGTGGAGAGTTATCTCTCCTTCTTACATCTTTCTTTTTTCTTCTATGAATTTTAGAAGCATCGAAATTATATATTAAGAAGGAACCAAAGACATCAAGTCCTTAAAACATTTATTATTATTTTAATTTACTGTTGTCATTTTTTCCTAACGTGTATATTTAAATAAAATATGCTCAAAATTGTACTTAACGATTATTATTATAATAAATTACACTTCATAAAAACCGTTGTCGACTTGCTACAACTGAAATATTGATAAATCCATTTCGTGTTCTTAGGCAAAATTAATCCATACATTTTTTAGTATTATTATTATTAGGAGTATCGTCATATCATCTTCATCATTACCATCATTGTTGTAAGGTGTTGTTATTTCTCTCTCTCTCTCTCTCTCTCTCTCTCTCTCTCTCTCTCTCTCTCTCTCTCTCTCTCTCTCTCTTTATTTTTTCGAATCGCCATTTCATCCATGGAAATAATGATAAACATTTTAAACCCACATTTTTAATTAATAAAAAATGATTTAATGATATTTGAGAATTACTAACGCATAAAATTCATTGTCTACGAAGTGGTCAGACATGTATTGGCTAGCAATCCTATAATACTAATAGGTGCCTCTGTTATTGAGGAATATACAACAAAACGACAAAGTATGGCAGTCGAGGGTGATTGCAGTTTGTTTTCGGACTGTAAACATTATCGTTTATCAGTAAAAGATCTGCCAGAAGAAATTCTAGAATATATACTTTCACAGTTATCACCATATCAAGATTTAAAAGCAGCTAAGCTAGTTTGCAAGCAATGGCATCGATTAGTTTTAGGTAACTACGGACGAATGATAGTTGTCAACAGTTGGCTGAGTTTGCCGGAGTCGATTTTGGAACTTAATATCTGTCGAAACCATTTTGGTTTAGAATTAGAAAATAGATTTGTGTGAATGCACAATTCAAACCATAGTCTGAAATTTGAATCTTTTGTTCGTTTTGTTTTTCTTGACTATAGCCGCATTATGCATATATGAATATAAATAAGAAAGCTTCTGCTAAAATACGCTGTTGTTGCCACTCGACAAAAACCTCTGGCAGAGTGCTGATAGTATATAATCTCTTCAGTATAAACTGCAGAATATAGCCATATCTTTGATTAGATTACGTTAAATACAGTTTTATTTAAGAGATTTTAAATAAATGTATGAAACTAAATAATTAAATGTGGAGGAAAATAATCTCTTTGGAACATCAGTTGGCAGATTAAAACGATTTCTAAAGATATCTGTATCAAATACCTTTTTTTTTTATGTTGCATTAACAAATAAATTAAAATGAATTATTATTTTTTGTAGGTGTAACGGAAATGATGCAGCACAGTTTTCGCTATTCACTGAGAGAATCAAAGACAGTGTGGACACAGATACTACCAGCAGCACAAGGTCCAACAGAACGTTATTCTCACTGTGCTTGTTACTTTGACAAATCCATGTACGTGTTTGGTGGTTGTACACTGAGTAACACAACTTTTAATGACTTGTGGAGATTTGACTTAGCCACACGTCAGTGGATTCGACCATTAGCAATGGGTTGGTATTCCTTTCACAGAGATACAGTGTTTGCTTTTTAAATTTTGTTTCTGCTCAGGTATTCATATGAACATGTTATTATTATTTTAAAACTGTGATGAATCAATAGCAGATCAACTGGTCGTTTTGTCTGATGTATCAGGTAAAGTCATTAGACATTAGTTTATCTATATAATAATGCAATATTAAGTCAGTGTATTTTAAACATAGTATTTATTTTTAATACTTCTGCTTTTTTGCATTTGTTTTAAAATAATTTCTTTTTAATTTCTTTTATTTATTTATTTTTTAATTTTAAATTATTATTTTCATTAATATATATATTTTTTAATTACTATTTTTAATTTAATATTTTTTTTTTTTTTTTTTTTTTAGAAGAAGTATTTTTTTGGAAATAATATGTTTAATAACAAGAACTAATTTTAATAGGATCCTATCCCTGTCCGAAGGCGTGTGCCTCAATGATTGTGTACAAGGATAGTTTAGTACTGTTTGGTGGGTGGAGTCATCCTACCCCTTTTCCCTTACATCAGGTAGGTTTTTATTTATATAACTGTTGAACATATGAATACAATACTCAGAAATAAAGCAATAAAGCATCATTTATTATTTATATGCTGCTTATAGTCATAATTTAAAAAGAAATGTCAACACCAGTCAATGATGTGTTGTTACTTATTTAAAATTTGTAAAAGATTTTCCTTAAATTTACACACACACACACACACACACACACACACACACATTCACAGACTAAATAGATAGATAGATAAACACACTAAGTAATACTATACTGTTGTATGTTATTGAATCATATAATGTTGTGTTTGTTTATAATCGCCATGTTTCAGGCCGACCGGTTTTTCAATGAGCTCCATACATACAACCCAGAAGCCAACCGCTGGACACAGCTAAACAGTGTGTCAGCAACTGTACCAGAGCCAGTGGCTGGTCACTCAGTGTCCATCGTACATGACACAATGGTGGTCTTCGGAGGATCTCATGTACCAGCAGCAGGGTAATGTTTTCTTATTATAATCTATCTGTTAATACCATTGTTAACACAGGTAAGTGGTTGAGGTGAATATTTAGAACAGTTAAAATTAAATATTTACTGATTACATTTTGTTTTTGTTGAAATCTGTTGTTTCTTCTTCTTTATTTAAATTCACATTAAACAGTATTGAAATATTCTTTTATCTTCATTTTAGCTATGACTTTATGTTTATAACATTGTTATTTAAGGTTTATTCAGTAATCTTTTTTATTGGATTATTATGTTTTAATCTCTCTCTTTTTAATATATGTTTTGTTATTTTAGTCATCTTTCACTGTTTTGCTTTAATTATTGTTATTTGTTTACAATGTTTGTTTAATTTTTTTAAAACACTGATACCAGATTAGTATTAGTATTATAAAGTAATGAGCTGTCATTGTTATATCAGTGAGTCACAAATATAACTTTGTATTTCCTCTTTTCATACAGAAGCAATGATGTTTGGATTTTTGATTTCATACATTTGTCATGGAAACTGCAACCAATAGCAGGACCCAGACCCAATATGAGATATGGCCAGTCACAAGTGAGTATGTGCAGAATTCACTCTGACTGTTCTGTGTGTGTGTGTGTTATCTTTTCTTTCTTTATTATTTCATTCTTGATTTTTAATTTTATTCACTCAAAATTAGAAGAAATTGTTAATGAAAATAATTTGAATTGATTTTCTTGCAGACTACAGTTGATGATGAACACATTTTGATTCTTGGTGGCTGTGGTGGACCAAACCAGGTTAGATTAAGAATTTTCTTCTTTCTACAAATTCTCTTCATATCTTGTGTTTTCAAAGATAAAGCCTACTTCATATTTAATATTTTCTGCCATTTAGATAGAGATAACATAAGAGATTTTATAAGTTACAGAATCATTTGTTTAGTTTACTGTCTTTTTCCAGTTCTAGTACTTTATTAAAACTTTATGTATAAAGTTCAGTATCAAATGAAATATACTAGTTTTTTAATTCAGCTGGTTTTCTTCTTTTATATATGTATTTTCTTGTAATTTAGAAAAAAGTTTCTTTTTCACAATTTAGATTTTCAATGATATTTGGTTGCTATCTCTGAATGATCGAGACTGGACATGGGTTGAGGTCAAAGTTCAAAACAGTGAGTTTGCTGCCACTCAACTCTGGTGTCACCCAGTGTGCAAGGTTTGTTTTATGACATGATGAATATTCATGAAAATATTGAACAATACCAAAAGTATTTCACGTTTTATAATGTATTTACAGATCAGCTATTCCTTAGTAATGAATTACAGTTAAACAAGATCTGCTTAATAAAATTAACATTAAATAAACATTATTAATTATATTTTGTTTTGTGTAGTTTAGGTCAGTCATCTAAATCACTATTTATCCAGTAACTTAAAAACTGTAGCAGGTTTATTCTAAAAACTACTGATAGTTACTATATACCAATGTGAATTATTGTAGATTAAATACTTTTTTTCTGTAGTGATGTTATTAAACAAAAGTATTTTTAACTTTGATTTTGTTATTATTGTAGGTTGGTGACACTCTAGTTATTTTAAATAAACCACCAAAACTGAGTGAATCGCCAACACTGACATCATCCCAGTCCCTGCAGTCTAACCAGTTGATGTCAGCGAGACAGGCTGAGGTTCAGTACCAGATGTCAGCAGATGTCCAAGGTAGACCAAGACAGTTGGGCAACAGAGAAACTCAGTCAGTGAGACATGGAGACAGACCAGGAGGCAGAGCAAATAACAGAGGACAGGAAAATCAGCCAGGTGGTCTACCTGATGTTGGTAGAGAAAATCAACCAGGTCCTTCATATGTACATCAGCCAGAAAACGTGGTTAGCCATGGTGATCAGGAAAATGCTGCAAGATCATTAATTAATGTACAGGGAGGAAATAGAGCAGGAGTTTCAGGTTTTCAGAAACCAGGAATTGTATCAAATCAGGACAGTTCTAGCATGGATCATAGGGGTGGGACTCTGAACCTAAGACCAGGCCCACCCTCAGTGAAACCAAACTCCATGCATGATCGACAAAAACAGCTCGACTTGTTGCGTAAATACGAAGAGAGAATCCGACAACATAGAAATCCCTCCACCTCATCGATCACAGTTGCAAGATCAAACCCTAGTTGTGACAGTTTTTTTCGAGAACCACGAATACCTATGTGTCTCTACTTACTTGACATCAGCAGTGTCGCCCAGACACAGACAACAACATGGTTGTGTCCAAGAGAAACTTTTGTCTGTAATAGTAATGATGACAGATCTATCACAATATTTTATTCTCTTGTTGAGGGCCGAGCTGAGCTGATTTTGTTTGGAGGAATTCAAATGGACTTGTCATCAACTCAGAGAAGAATGGACATGAGCTCAAAATCTCATCTTGTTAGTAATAACCTGTATGTGCTTCATGCTTGTAAACCAAAGTTCTGATATCCAGCCACACACATATATAAATAAATATTACTGATATGCTGTGAGATCCTCTTTAAGTTTTATATATATATAAAACTAACAATAAATATCACTGGCATCATATTAAGGTTTTTATATACGATAATAAATCTCATCATCATGCTGTGAGAGAGAGTTAGGTTATTTATATTTGAACTATAAATCTCACATATATCACACACTGCTTAGATTTTTATATGTAATTAATAGTACATGTCACTGACAGTGTGAGACTGTTTAGGTTTTTATATATAAACATAATAAACATCACTGCCATTGTGTTGTGAGATGCTGGTTAGGTTTTTTTTTTATGTAGATAATAATAAATATAGAAATTGTGCTGTGAGATACTGGTTAGGTTTTATATGTAGATAATAATAAATATCACAGACATGTGAGATACTGGTTTGGTTTTTTATGTAGATAATAATAAATATCACAGACACTGTGCTGTGAGATGCTAGTTAGGTTTATCATATAAAACCTAATAATACATATAACTGATGTTGTGAGACAGTGTTTAGGTTATTTACATATAATAATAAATCTCACTGACATGATGTGAGACTGTGTTTTTAGGTGTATATGTAATTAATAATATATAATTACTGACGTGAGTGTGTAGGTTATTTATATGTAATAATAAACATGAGACACATTTCAGGTTGTACATTATAACTAATAAAATAGACTTTAGGTTTTATATGTAAATAATAAAACTGGCATCAAATTATGAATTCCCATATAATGGATTATCTTTTGAGTTTAATTAACATGAACTGTTGTTATATTTGAAAGAAAATTAATATAGCTGAACAGTCTCACAAGAGTACTAGTTTGTATATGTTGTGTGTATAAATGTGTGTGAAATATTTCTTTTCATGTATTTATGTGTTTAATGTGAAATTTAATGTTTTATTTTTATATATTTTCATTTTAAATAGTGAATTTTAGTTAATGGCAAATGTTTTTGAAGGAAGAAACTAATTATTTTTAATATAGTATTTTTACACAGACATATTTTTTCCAGCTTTAATTTTAAAAAAAGAAAAGAAAAAAGTAATAATAATAATGCAAATTGAATTACCTTCAGAACAAATTTTATGAAAGTTGTGAAGATTATATTTTAAAATGAAACTTTTTAAAACATTAGTTCAAATGTTTCTGCTTTTTCAAAAACAGTTCAATAATATCAGCAGGCTGAATGAAAGTTTACTCTTAATTTAAGAAAAAGAAAACAAGAGAAAAAAGAAATCACAACTGATAATGTTTGAAAAAAATGGAGGAATCAATTTTGCCAGTGATTAATACCTGTATGTACTGATACAATATTGGTTTATACCATATACTGACTTACTTTTAAGTAATTATTTTATTTACCTTTAACAGCCAATTTTTTGTGCTGGGATCTTGGTAAACAAAGAAACAAAGCTTTAGGACCTTTCTCTTTATCATTTTAATACCTTTCTTTCCATGTAATGTAAATCCATTTAAAGTTTTGCTGTCTGTGAGTAATGACATTTTGGTTTCATAATTCCTGTTTTATGAATTACCACCAGGAATGAGTAAGTTCACAAACATAAGGTGCTCCTATAATACTACTACTACCAATTTTTTTAGATTATATTAAACTAGTTTTAAATGATTAACAGAAACTTGTGGTTTTAATTACTGTTCTTCGTGTACTAAACCAAATATTAAAATAAATAAATAAATAAGAACACTAAGCATTAATATCTAAATTCATTGAGCTGTTGTTCATTCACTCTGCTGTGCACTGGCTTGGTTAGAATTTAACACACATTTTCTTTACTGAAATTTCTCCTTTTAACACTCAAACTCATATATAAATACAAAATTACTTTCTAAAAACTTTATTACCAAGAAATAAAAAAGGACAAAACTCAGTGGATACACTCAAATTTATTGACCTAAATATCCATTAAAAAAAATGTAAATCAAAATAATTCTTATTTCTAATAATAAAAATAAATACAATACAAATATAAACAAGAATAAAATATTGCACATTTTAAAGTGTTAAAAACAGAAATATCACAAAATATATCGTATACAAATTTTTAGACATGATTATTTTAAAAGAATATATATAACTATTGGTGTAAACTAATTTCAAACAATAATGTAAATAAGCATTGCAAGACAACAATTAATAAAATTTGCTTTCAAAAAGAGTGACGTTTGGATTCTTGAATTATTTACTAGTATCAAATTTTTAAAATATTATATAGATAGGACAGTGCTTCATGTACTTATTGATATTGTTTAAGCACAGGGTAGCCAACTAAATCCAAGCATCCTTCTTATTCTTTTTTCCCAAAATACAAGACAACATTTTCCTACTCTTTACTGGTACAAAATATGCTACAAACATTTTTTTCCCCATGATTAGTGTGGTATCTAGGATTTAAGTAAAGACTGTCAACTACATCCTGCAATGTGTGTATCTGTTGAGGAGAAAACAAGTGAACTTCCATTTACATCAATATTAGCTAAGTACAGATGGACAGAAGAATCGCAGTTGAAAGTTACATCCCAACTGAATTATGAGAAAGATAACAACAATAAATATAAAATTATCCCAGATGTAGAATCAATAGATGATTATTTGGATATATGAGGAAAGAGAAAACCTACAGAGAAAAGTAAGAGATTAAAATTAAGTGACTTCAAAACCAGGCAAATTTGCAATTAAAAAAGAGAGAAGAAATTATGTAGAGTACTTCTGAATACAGCTGTTAATGAAGGAAAATCTTGAATAGATTACAAGACACACTTCAAACTTCAAAGACATAATTAAAGTACTCAAGAAGTGCTTTGCCACAAATTGTACTGAAGAACTTATACAAATCAATTAAGATAAGTTTGAAGACAACCAGGTAAATCCTCGCTGGAGCTGAGCTGGGACAAACCACACAGCATTTGCTATTTTTTGGCTTATCCTTCTGTGACTCATGATATTTTGGATACTTTAAAGACAGTTTTCTGAAATCTTTGATATGATTTACTGATATGGAACAATGAAATACAGAGACACTTGTTTCTCGATTAAGCATGAAGATTAATTTCCTGAAACAGATGCTGATCTTGGAAAATCAACAAAAAATTAACCTTAATATAAACAGAAGATGTATGACCAAGAAAATTAAATCCACAGAGTTTCAGGATGGGTTCATGAAGGAAATGTCAGAATGTACGATTATCCCTGGTCCTATAGTGCTAGTTAAGAAGAAAAATGGAAGTAGTGTATAGATAACAAGAACACTATCTACTATCAGACCAGGTGAGTACATGGAAATGGAGTTTCTACAGTGGTTAGACAATTCATCAATGCCCAACACTATCATGTGGCCTTCTCCAGATGTCTTCACAAGTCATTTCTGCCAGATACATGCAGTGTCCATTCCTACAGAAGTTGATACAAATGTTTAAAATTTCATTCATGTGATATATCTACATCACATTCTGATACTATCAATGTAGACTTGATGACATACTCCAAAGGTATGTTGTCTAAGTCAAATCAATGTTACTGGCACTGACTAGTTTTGCTGAGGAAGTCATCTCTCTAGATCTAGAACAATAGTTTGAGTATTTTGTAATAAAAATTGTTAAAATGCAGAAAGATCAACTGGTTTGACTAGTACATGGTACTTTCTAAGATGGATGTCTAACAGATATAGAACACTGTGTTGGTGAAATCATGGCAGCAGCAATATCAACCAATTACTGTTCAATTCACTTCAAGGATCCACAAAAACAGTGCACTGAACTGATAGAACCTGTGAGACACTGCAACACGAACTACAGAAGATTTGCCTTTTACAAAATCTTCTATATCTCAGAAATAAGAAAGAACATGAAAATGTTCCGATTAAAATATACACATTTTTAATTGAAATAAAAAACAAACTAACTTTTCACGAGAACAGGCCCTTCATTATTATTAAAAATAAGTTTTTAATTTGGTCTGTCATTTAATTAATAAATACTTTTTCTCTATAATTTAACATTTAAATGAAAATGAATGGAATGTGCATGAGTTATTCAAAATGCTGTTTATCAAAACTATTTATTTATTCATATGCTGTCCAATATTCTGGGTCAAATCTCCATGTTTCAATCACTATAGTTTAGGAAAATATGACAAATTGTCATACAAATATAACTATGTGGGAGCAGATTAAAAGATCTTGATGTGTGTGTGTGTGAGTGTGCGAGCGCACGCGTGTGTGACAATATCATTTAGCATAATTAACTAAGTATACAGAATTTCATATAATGTCATTATAATAGTGAAAAACCCTGAAAACATATACACATTCACAAAGCCAAAATCTGTATAAAATTTGCAAGTATTAAACAAAATACAGGTATGGAGATTTGTTTTTCACTGTGACTAAAAACATTGGGGTCAAATTTAAAACAGTTTGAACCGTCAACCACTTTATAATTCTGAGCCTCACAAAATGCTGTTCCATTCGGGTAATGTTCACCTAGAAACAATCAAAATGATAATCCAGTTAAAATCGCTAGCAGTGTTTCTTTATGTCAGATGTATAAACATGAAAGTATGCATGCGTGACACTGATGTTCACACACACACACACGTGTTTATATATCTTTCAAAATGCAAATGTAACTAATGGCCTAAAACTAAAGAAAAATAATAATTTTATTCTTAAAGATTGTTATTTAATTAAGTGAACGTCCAGAAAATAGTATATTAATAAATAAAAAAATATATATGTCTGTCTCTCTGTCTCTCTCTCTCTCTCTCTCGATCCACACAACATATATATATATATATATAAATATATATGAAACCACACTTATAAAAAGTACTCACCAATGCTTTCACCATTGTAGGATGCTGTTTTGCATTCATCATAGAGGGTGTCACAAAAATCCATACACACAGACAGTTTTCTGAAAAATTACATTATTTATAATAAAGTCATTAAATTAACAGGGCAAACTTTTTTTATTATTAATATTTTTATTTAAATTATTTAATAATCATAAACATGATTAAATCTATGACATCTCATGTATCATAATGCATCTTTATTACAGTAGTTTGCATCATACATGTCCACTGTAGAAAATTTGTAAATTCTTAATAAATGACACATGATACTGAATGTACACAAACACTGATAAACAGAAATACAGATGTACACATATACACACACACACACAAACACAAAAAAATACAAAATCAATAAAATATGAAACACACATACACACACATACACAAGCCCCCCCTAAAAAATCAATAAAATATGAAATACACACACACCACAGTATCATGAGAATGTATAGATACACTATCACACACACACACACACAATATACATCACTGAGATGCATGTGATCTGTGTGATTTGCCAATCTGTGCTACCTCAAGATCATGCTGCACATACTCATGACTGGAAAAACACCTGCAATCTGGAGATCACCCAAGACAAGTCAATTAGCACTAACAGGAAAGACTCTGTTAATTTTCACAACACTAGAAGACATTTTAAAATATGTGGGCTGCCATATAATTCACACCTAACCATGTAACTTGTTGTACACTCTCATCATGGAAATAGAGACCTGACTGATCAGTTTCAAATGTAATTTACTTGTCTACCGTTTTTTTTTTTTTTTACACCCTTCACTCAGAAGTTCTTGGATATATTTTGTTTAATGATCAGATTTCCGGATTTAATTAAATCCTGGGGACTTTGTGACGACATTCATTACATAGGTTCTCAGTGACATTTGGGGAGACCTGAAAAACACTTTTATCCATGACCATATTAATTGTTTCTTTTCAGAATGTAAGTCAAGAATATCTTCAGATATTAGAAAATATGAAATGTTTTTTAATTTTAATAATATGGATCTTCCGACACTGAAAAAAGCAAAGACAGAAAGAAAAAAAATTGGAATTTAATAAATTTAGTGCTTTTTGACACTTCCGACATTCATTTTATTCTAAATCTTATACATGGATGCAAATCATAATTATTAATTTGATAATAAGTAAACAGGTGTTTTCAGGTTTTTAGTTTTTATCTTATTTAGCTATATGTTAATGAATTATGGTTTCCAAAATTAAATTTTACTGTTGGGTCATTCCGTGTCAAATCCCCCCCCCCCAAAAAATTTTTTAAACCCGACCGTCTCAGATTTTTATAAAACTTGGTATACTTTTGACTGGGATCCCACAGCACCAAATCTGAAATGTTAGCCCAATCAGACCAGTGGTGTGGGAGATATGGCCCACCGAATTTTGAGATTTTTGCCAAAAATGGGTGTGACCACCATCCTTAGAACCCTTATATCTCAGGAACTACTGGGCCAATCTTCATAAAATTGGTATTGTTAGAAAGGCAAAATGACAAGGATTCCAAATCTGCCATTTTTGTTTAGTTTGGAAAATATTGGAGTACCTTGACCGTTTGACCTTTGCTATGACCTTGAAATTGACGTGATCTTGAGATGACCTTTATTGAAATTTAATCTCCCATATGTTAACTAAAACATATAAAAGTTTCCTGGGTGTAATTTTTTTGTTTAGCCACAATATAGATTTAAAAAATGCACATACATGAAAATAACACCTTTTCAGCCATTAACATCTGATTAACTAAAACCTGAATGATCAAATGGCAGATTTGGAATCCTTGTCTTATTGCTAACAATAGGATTCCAATTTTAATGAAGATTGTTTTTCTGTCCTTTCTAGTTGCCTTTGAATGGAGATGACAGGACTTTTTATTGACAGAATAGAATTCAAATCAAAGAAACAACAACCAGCGGTTTGTGGGTTATCACCAAATTCTCCCATTGTTTTAAAGCCATCCTCTGCAGGTAATCAGGGTAATCAGACAGTCACAAAACTTGTCTCCTGGCACTAGTGTCTTTGGAGGAAAATAAGTGCCCATGCTAACAATTCTTAAAGGTGCTTGCTTTCTGATTAAGGGGATCACAACAGTTTTTCTACCAATGATCAAGAGAGATGGTGATTCCTAGCATCCAGAATTGATCATTCAGGTTTTAGTTAATCAGATGTCAATGGCTGAAAAGGTGTTATTTTCATGTATGTGCATTTTTAAATCTATATTTGGCTAAACAAAAAATATTACACCCAGGAAACTTTATATGTTTTAGTTAACATGCAGGAGATTAAATTTCAATAAAGGTCATCTCAAGATCATGTTCCACACGGTCAGTTTCAAGGTCATAGCAAAGGTCAAAAGGTCAAGGTACTCCAATATTTTCCAAACTAAAAATGGCAGATTTGGAATCCTTGTCTTATTGCCTTTCTAACAATACCAATTTTATGAAGATTGGCCCAGTAGTTCCTGAGATATGAGGGTTCTAAGGTTGGTGGTCACACCCATTTTTGGCAAAAATCTCAAAATTCGGTGGGCCGTATCTCCCACACCACTGGTCTGATTGAGCTAAAATTTCAGATTTGGTGCTGTGGGATCCCAGTCAACAAGTATACCAAGTTTCATAAAAATCTGAGACGGTCGGGTTTAAACCATTGGGTGTTTTGACATGGAATGACCCTGTTCCATCTTTGTAGTGATTCCAAGCAGATTACTAAGGGTAAAAAGAACAAATCAAGTTGGATGTGAATGAAATAATACGATGAAACATAAACACACCAGTAACAAAATATTTGTTTTAAAATGAATAAATAGGTCAGTGTTACTTTAATGGACTGAATCTTCAGGTTACAAATTGAAAAAATATTCTTATCTAAGATAACATGTTTTGATTATTTTTATTATGGATTTTTCCTCCTCTCAGTGATTTGTTCTTCTCGTAGCTGAAAAATGGTAAACGAAGGTAACTTTTTGATGCCCTAACTCACTTTAAGCACTGAAAATGCCAAAATAATACATATGGGTAAGAAATGATTTTCTGTTTTTTCTTTATTCCTTCTACTCAATTCTTACTGCATGTTTTAAACTAAATTATACTGGAAAAAACCTGAACTGGCAAATTTTATTTCAATGATATTAATTGATAATATCATAGGATATAACTAAATAAATAGACAAAGGGAATTTTAAAAAATACATACTATTAATATTTAAAAACATTAAATCTCTTCCTAATGTCAAGTTAATCTCCATATGACACCAGTCTTGATGTTTTCAAAACCAAAAGTGAAGTGATGTTTACAGCTGTTCCCAGAGTTATTAATTTTCAGTTGTCATATCTGTATAACAAGATAATGCTAGAGTGTCTTGTGCGATTGCAAGATTGTTGCACATTTAATGGATCAAAAGAATGCACAACTTGATTTTAAAATAGTGCTGTCAGGCAAATTGCATGGAACAGATTCAACACATTATAGTATCATCAGCATGTATGTAGATACACTACAATACCCAAAATACAGTGAAATGCATACAGAAAAACAGAAACATTCTCCCAAATACAATATGAGTATTCATAGTTTTGCAGACATATACACAACACATAAAAGAGAAAAACCTACTCTCTATACCACTGGTGTTGATCTGGACTACAGAAGTAACACATTAAGTAATTCATGTAGTTTTTACAACTTGTGGTTGCTTTGTGCAGTGGATACATCTTGGAAAATACTGATGTCACTTCAGTTCGTTTACAGCATGCAGATGGGGCATACCACGAACAGTTCACCAGACCTTGCTGAACTGAAGGCAGACGATAATCATCTGAAAGAAGAAAATTTAATATAACACACAAAAACAAGTGGAGTAATAGTAAATTATTATTTATATTTTTGAACAAAAACAAATGGCCTAATTTTGTTTATGCACTGAGATTTTATTTGTGTTGCCTCTGACTTATCTTGCATGTTAGTTTAATGAAAATATTTTTTTGATATAAATATTATTTTCAAAATCTATTTACTGGCATGGACTATCAGAATTCACAAAACCCATGAATTTAGTTTAGGGTCATTCCATGTCAAATCACCCCCCCAAAACAAAAATGTAAACCCAGCTGTCTTAGATTTTTACCAAATACCCTCAGTATACTTACTGGTGGTACAAATTGTTAAAGGGTCATTCCTTGTCAAATCACCCAATGGGTTAAACCCAACTGTCTCAGATTTTTATAAAACTTGGTATACTTGTTGACTGGAATCCCACAGCACCAAATCTGAAATGTAGGCCAATCGGACCAGATGTGTAGGAGATATGGCCCCCAGAATTCTGACATTTTTGGCAAAAATGGGCATGACCACCAACCTTTGAACCCTCATATCTGAGGAACTACTGGGACAATCTTCATAAAATTGGTATTGTTGAAAAGGCAATAAGACAAGGATTCCAAAGTTGCCATTATTGTTCAGTTTGGACAATTACACCCAGGAAACTTTTAGTTAACATGTGGGAGATTAAATTTCAATAAAGGTTATCTCAATGTCATGTGATCCACAGCGTCAATTTCAAGGTCATAACAAAGGTCAAAAGGTCAGTGACCCCCAAACCCATTTTTGCCAAAAATCTCAAAATTCAGGGAGCCATATCTCCTACACCACTGGTCCAATTGGCCTACATTTCAGATTTGGTGCTGTGGGATTCCAGTCAGCAAGTATACCAAGTTTAATAAAAATCTGAGACAGTCGGGTTTAACCCATTGGGTGATTTGACAAGGAATGACCCTTTAACAATTTGTACCATCAGTAAGTATACTGAGAGTATTTGGTACAATTTCTCATCTAATATATTGTTTCTTTCAAATTTCTATAACAGAGACTGGTAATAAAAAAAATGGAGATACAGGACAGAAAATTATTGAACCACTAGCATTAGTAAGATATGTATAAATTATGCTTTTCTATTTTGCCAATGCAAGTTATTGGTATGCTATTCTAAGTTTTGAAAGAGACTGATGTTCAAAACAGAAAAAACACCGAACTATTAGTAAGGTGCGCACTCAAATTTTCATTTACCAATCATGGCTGCAAATGCACTATAAAGTCATTGCATTTCGAGCCATCTTCTTCTCTTTCACCTGCCTTTCCATTTTTCGTTTTTCAGTGTAAATTTCACATTTCAAATATCACATTTCCTCCAATACCTTTTATATAACATAACATATCTTACATGTGATTTACAAATGGAAAAAGTAAAGTATAACACTTAACAGCAAAGTTTATAAAGTGGGATATTGGTCGGTCTGAAACCTGTGGTAAGTCTTTGAATTGTATATCAATGTAACCTATGCAGTTGGAGTATATCTTGCTTTTGATGACTACAGTCAGAGACTGCAGTGTTTTTATTCACAGGATGCAACTCCACTGCTCTCACTAATACAAGTAATAATCCTGGTTGTCTTATATGACTTATGAATGGGTTAATTACTCATGAAAAATAACCTGACTGACTAATTTTCAAGAAATTAATCCTTTATTTTACATTTTCAATGAAGGATTCTCAACTATGAATATTCTCACTTAAAGCAGGCATGTGGCTCTTAGTCCTTGTGTGACAAAGGTTTGACTAATTAGTTACTAATTAAAATTTGAAGTTTAATGTCAACACTGGGTCAAGATTCTTGTCATGATGCTGTTTTGTATTTAATGAAACTTTGCCTATCTGTTTCAATTGATTTTATAAATATATCTTAGCCCACTGTTTCTGTAAGATTATTAATTAATTAGCATAAACTGAAATTATTATCAAACCAGATTCAAACTATGGAAAAACAGTACAAATCAAAAGTGATCAAACTTCCTGAAGAATTAAGATACATGTACCAAACAGAAAATGTTTCCATGTTCCATCTTATAGTAGTAACAATGCCATTTCCACTGATGACATCTCAAAAATATATGAAAGATACTCCTGTAATTTATAAATATAAATATCATCAATGTCACTCGACCAAAATTATGAAAATGCTTTCATAATTTATAATTTTCCTGAACATAAAACTGCCATTACTCCATTATTATTTTTTTCAAGTTAGCATCATAAATATGGTATAATTTTATAGTAGTTTCTTTTTTCCACTAATGCAGAAGTAATATAACGATATAGTATCATATACCTACTTTAAATTATTTTATTATTATTAAAGTAATGTTATATTTACTTCATTTTAATAAAATGTGTGCGTGCGTGTGTGTGTGTGTGTGTGTGTGTTAATTTTGTTCAAATATGTTTATATGCGTTAATCACTGAGAAAATAATGACAAATTCGGTGAGACGAGTAAATCCTATCACTTTATCAGTATCAGAACATTTAATTATTTGCCATCAAATGTCTAAACTTACAAAAGTACGAGCATTTGTTGCCTATTTCTACCACAGCGTTATCATCAGATGACATATGTATTACAGTTACTGACAGAAGAACTATAAAAAGATAAATTGAACCCATAATTAAAAGACATTTAGAATTTAAATTTATGTCCCCTATTCTAAATTAGTTTATATAAAATCGAAAAATCAAAATGATTTGAAAACGGAATTATAAAAAAATAATAATAAATAGATAAATAAAAGAAAGAAAAAGGAAATAAAGTAATTTAATATATATCTATTAAATGAGAATATTTTTAAATGCTAATAAATTACTAGTATATGACGCTGATTTATTTATGAATATATTTAAAGTTAATGTTAAGAAAAAGAATGCTTTCGCTTTAATATTTAACTGCATTTTATTTTGTACCAACAAATATTGAACTCGGACTTCTGGTTCGGTTTGCGGTAAAATTGTTGACACGGGATCGGATTATGTTAATGTTTATGTTTTTTATGCGAGATGCGAAAGACATAACGTACCATGTCACAGATACCGATCGATGTTACACGCTTTAGTACTAATGACAGATATTGCTTTTCATAATAAAAAGAAAGTCAATGACAGTTAATTTTCTTGTAATTTATTTTTGAAAACTTCAGGAGTGAAATTTCTTATTTTTTAATAAACGCATAATTCTAATTTATGAATGTAGCCGGACATGTGATTCTAGGAAAAAAAGTCATATTTTTAATTAAGATTAAGAAATGAAAGACATTTTGTCTGAGTTTGTTAGTTAATGTTCTTTGATTTAGTGGTTTAGGCGGATGTTCCACCCAATAACACGAAGAAATTCGGCTAATTACAACTTGATCTTTTGAAGCATTTCCACCTAAACTTTTTTTTTTTTGCGCGTTGCATGTTTGGTATACATGAACCCCTCATAACAGATTTGGTTACTACCCTTATTGGTATGAATAACTTCCATATTAAACATACTTCTGACACTAGAGCAAGCTATAGTGATAATATATAGTGAAACACATTTTAACCTGTAATATTTTATAAATAGGAAGCCCTTTGTTTAAATCTATCCTAATCAGTAAGCTAAACATAATCCTGCCTAACTAATCCTAATTAATAAGTGTAACAAGTGACCACCTCTGCACAATATGAAGCCCCTTTCTTTAATCTATCCTAATCAATAAGCTTAACAACTACCCCATACCACATTCAATACTTTTTTCCTGTGATTTTTTTTCCTATACTAAATTGTGACATTTTTCTGTGACTTTTTTTCAGTAACCGGACACGTACCCCCATACACCCAGCAAATATATATACAGTGGTACCGTGACTTACGAGTTTAATTCGTTCCGTGACCGAGCTCGTATCTCAGTTTGCTCGTATATCAAATCAGTTTTCCCAACTGAAATTAACTGAAATAATATTAATCCGTTCCAGTATCACAAAACCCTCCCATTTTATTATTATTATTATTATTATTATTATTATTATTATTATTGTAGCGTGTTTTTAATGCATTTATAAATGACAAATATTGTATCAAAACAAAATAAAAGAGAATGTAAAGAAATAAATTGGTTTTGTAAAATATATTTATTTTGGAGATGAGACAAATTATTTTAACGCCTTATGCTGGAGTTACAGCCTTTATCGACTCCTTCAGCTTCAGAATGGTACATATCGTAGAAGTACTACGCTCGTACTGTCTAGCCAAGTCGACTACATGCACACCTCGCTCATGTTTTTCAAGCTTTAATTCAATGGACATCATCTGCTTCTTCTTCTCAGCACTGTCCTTTGCATTCACAGAAAAAAGAAATTTGCCAGAACATTGCACAAAACACCGAGTACAACACAACAGAGATGGTTCCGCGGCGAGGTAACCACGTTAAGTAAACAAGTGATACCGAGGATGCTGGCCGGATGTTGTGTTGTTCGTTGCGCCAACTAGCGGCGGCGTATCTTTAGCTCGCTCATAACTCGGATTTTGGCTCGCAACTCAAAGCAAAAATCGACTGTAACTCGAAAAACTCGTAAGTCGAGGTACCACTGTATATACATATATATGTACAATACTGTCACCCGGTGCAATTATGGGTGAAGGCAGCACACTAGCCCTCTCAAAATTAACCAGGTTATATCCACGCAAATAAAATAAAATCTATCTAAGTTACGATTAAAACCGTTAAGGGTCTAAAACTCTCATCAGCTAATGAAATATAATATATATATATATATATATATATAATTCTGTGATAAGGCCATGTTAACAAAAGGTATGCAAAGATAACAAAAGAACCAACTAAAGGCGAATGTAGAAACTTGTTTAATAATTGCAATAATCATATTAGTGTATGTTACCTGTGACACTATCCATCTGTCTTCTGTCCTAAATCACGAATTAGTTCGCACATTACTAATAATTGCTTCCTTTTAGGGCGAAACTAGAGCAGCCGAGGTCAATTCTACCTGACATTTATGCAATTTCTAAGTAAGGTTCGTAGTCCTGTTCACCAGGTTTATTTATTTTCTGAAATATGCCTCAGCAGTAAATATACAGTTACGTGGATAATATCACTTATGTAAAATTTTGGCTTCTTAGAACTAATATTAAAACTTAAAGTAAGACTGTCAGTGTCACCGAGTCAGTAAATGTTTAAAAATGCGGATAATATCCGGGATGTGGAAGGAAATTTTATTTGTCACCAAACTGTTTAGCATCGGACTTGTAGCGATTTTTAGAAAGACAGTTGTATGTTTTTGTCTGTTGATGTTTAATTTAATAATTATTACTGTGATAATGATGATGATGATTAAAATATATTTGTTCATAAACAACTGGAGGCTGGGTCTTCATGTAATGATATATCATTTATATGTCTTTATTCATACACTGTGTCACAGTGTGTGAGCCTGTCCATCTCTGTTGGGAAACACAAAAAATAATAATGTAAGAGACAAGAAGAAAGAACATCTATAATAATAATAATAATAATAATTTAAAACAAAAAAGTTAGTTAATATTCCTTGATAAATACAGGCAAACATTCTGACAATTTTATTACAATTAAAATACATCATCATTTATATAACTGTGATTAAAAAAGACTATACATAAGAATCCTTAATTAAGACTTGGTTGATATCCTTTTGCTGCAATCTAATCAGAAAGTGAATTGCCAGAGGATATTTCTTCTCAAAATTGTAAACTGATTCTTCAACATTTTTTTATGGCTCAGGTTGAAGTACATTACCTGGAAGTGTTGGAAGTAACAACTTAGAATGCAGTTCTTTCTCCTCTCCTCATTTTCTTTACAAACAACAAAGACTCAGTAAAAAGACTGTATTGAGCAAGAACAAACACACACATCATTTTCACAGCTGTCAGCTAATTTATGTCTTTATCAAAAGCAATATATGGAAACAAAAGCCTGTTACCAACTGATAAAACAGCAGCTCTAGCCTTCTTTTTATATTGTATCTCCTGGCAGGATTGTGATTTTATTCAGATGTTTAGATGCCAATTCATTAACATATTTCAAACTATTCTATAATAACTTTGATTATGTCAAAACCCACCCATGAGGTGTTCAGTGACTGTTGAAGATTTTTTTTTTTTTAAAGTTTTCAGATGATTCCAAAGTTCAGTCATCATCTTTTCAACAAAATTCACTCCTTTGTCTGATATATAATATATTCTTTTAGAAAGAATATAAAGAAACTGATAAAAATCAGTTCAGCCTTATTGATCTAGGAAACACTGTATTATTTCAAATTATGAATACATACTGTGTACCTACTTTGGATGGTTTTGGACAGAAAATTCATAGGTTAAGTTCAAGATTAGGGTTCAGTCATATTTGTTATTCATTTCACATACAGACTTGTATAGATTTCTCAACATCTGTCCAGTAGAATCTTTCTTTCAAAAGTGAAATTGTTCTGTCCTTTCACAAAGACCAACATTACCATGAAACTACACAATGCTGTCATTCAACAAGAAGAAAATAATACCATCTAACTATAAAAAAAAAACATTCCTCAGCATTATTTGGAAACAAATGAAATTCATCAAATGTCCTTGCAACTGTAAATTTTCAAAGAACTAAATTCTGCCTAGCTTGGTATTCTGGATGATGAATGGTATTTAAATTTGTATTTGTATTATTTTCTCAAGTCTTCAACATCTATGTTACATCAGTTGTCTCTTACATCTGTTGTCATGTTTATTATTAGTATTAATCACATTTGCAGAAAAACTCAAATTCTCTCTATCTGGTTTGATGCATGAACCATTTTGCAGATCACAGCAACAATATTTGCTTCTTGCTTCTTAGGAAATCATAACGTAAATATCTATACTTCACTGTGAAATTGTAGCAGGCTGAAAAAGAAGATAACCATTTATGGCATGTAACATCTAGATTAGCAATGTATGTCAGAGGATTTATCTGTCATAGCAACAAAAATTATTTAAAAAAAACCCCAGTTGTATCTTGATTTAACATTACAGGATTGCTCCAAATCTTTCACTCATAGTGCCTGTGTAAGAATCAAATAGTTTTGTGTAGACTGGATCTTCCAAAATAGGAAGTATCAACAAACATGTTTTTCTTGAAAGCTTCATCTTGTTCTGTTCTCCATTTCCATACTGTATCAGATATAGATTCCTGACATCATCATTACTAGGAAGCATCTTTGTGCTTAAGTTCTGATAAAGGTTTAAGACATCTTTGAAAAAATCCTTGTCAAACTAATGTTTTATTTCTTTCAGTATTTTTTCTTTTTCTTTCAGATGACAATTAATTGTTTGTCATGAATCAGACACATAAAGACATTCTACGAACTAAAAGAACTAGGATTATTGAAGAAATTCATGATATAAAAAGTATTGCATATGCCTTGGAAGAAAATGGAATTATTACTAACTTTATGTTGGAAGAGATTATGGTTAGTGATAACTTTGTTTATATCTTGTTGTTTAATACATGTAAATAGAGGTATTTGACATTCCACTGCACATCTGCCCACTGCTGGGTAATTCAAGGACGAAAATTGCCCTATTTGCAAATTGGTGGACAAAAGCAATCATGCTGTAATGGGAGGCCATGACCATTGTTCAGTTATTAACTGTTCCAATCACAGAAATCCAGGAAATGCATATCAGAAATGTTTGTGGGTAATTGCATTACACAGAAATGAAAAATAATATATTGTTACTGCAACTAGTTGAAGTGTTTGTTGCTTGGAGTCACAAATACTTAGTAGGGTTTGTACAATGTAGGTGTTTGTATGAGTATACGAGTAACAGTACAGTCTTCCATATACAATTATATATTATTCCAAGCATAAAGTATGTATACTTGTGCATGTTTGTACTAATTACACCTAACAATAACTGTAATAGACACGTAACTGGTTTTAACCTATAATGAAATAAGTTTCTCACATTTCCTTCATAAACAAAAGATTTAATTAAACATGTGCATGTTTTGTTTGTTGAATATAGTATGTGGCCATGTTGTCAGTGTTTAGTCAGAAATGTGTCTGCAACCAAGTAGTGAATACTCTTGCAGTAAATGGTATGACTACAAAGACTTGCCGAACAATCAAGTTATTGCCAATGTTTGTAGTGCGTCTGTGGCGGATGGACACCTGTTAGCCTTGATCTGTACCTGAATTGTTTTGAGAGGTTGTTTTGCAATTATACTTAGTGTATGTACATAAACATCCACCATTATTAACATATGCTTATGTATATACATACATACAAATTTGTTTATATATATATACACATGTATAAATATATACACATGTATAAATATATACACATGTATAAATATATACACACATATATATATATATATATATATATATACATACATGCAAACACATGCTGACCTGTCAGAAAGCGTGCCCATTGTAGACATGCTTCACAACAGCTTGCTCTGATTAGCACATTAATTTTTTTTTTCACTTCACACACACACACACACACACACACAGATATACAGTGGTACCTTGATTATGAGTGCTCCAACTTATGAGTTTTTCGAACAACACAACATCCGGCCAGCATCCCGTGTCTCACTCGTTTACTTCACATGCTTACCTTGCCACGGATGCATCTCTGAGTGATTTTGTGCAGTATTTTGCCAAATTGCTTTTTTCTGAAGGATACAATATTTCTCATTTATAAATACATTTTTCTTATTTAAAAACATGTTAAAAAAAAAAAAAAAAAAACCAACAACAAATGGGGTGGTTTTGGGGGGGGGCTTGGACGGATCAATGGTATTTCAATTAATCTGAATTAGGAAGATTGATTTGATATTTGAGCAAATTGAGATACAAACTCGGTCACGGAATGAATTAAACTCCTAAGTCAAAGTACCACTATATATATATATATATATATATATATATATATATATATATATATTTACATACACATACATAATGTGCTGAGACGCACATATACACTGTGATGTTGCCATGGGGGGTATTTACAATAGTTATGCATCCACATGTTTCCAGTAAACAAATTGTATATATCCACCTGAGAAATATTTATACATTTTTAAACTTTTAAATGCTTGTATGGAATCCCTGTCAAATGTTTTGTTTGTACTTTTTATGAAAGTTTTTTAATCTGGTGTTACCAAAATCCTTTGGTTCATGTCGCAGAGATTTTGTCACCCATGATAACTTGTTTGTCACACCCCTCAGTTTGTCAAGGGATGTGCATATATGCAGTAGGAATGCAAAATACCTCTGTTCACAGAAAATTTTATTCAGCTTTTGTTAATAGTTCATATATACATTTGAAAGTACTGAAATATATTTATGCTTTTAAAAACATTTTAAAATAGTTTACATTTGTGTCTTTTTTAATAGATCTTTAAAGTTCTTTTTATATCATATTCAAGTCTCTTAAAATAATTTTCGTAAAACATCAGCTAAGTTCAGCATAAGACAGAAATACAAATGCATATTAAACAAAACACAGTAGACAACCATTTCTTTCAGTCATCACTTTTTCTTTCTTTTCTCACTCTTTTTTTCTGCCTTCCTTTCTTTCTCTGTTCCAACATGCATACACACACACATACATATGCGTGTGTGTGTGTGTTTATGTGTTTCATCAAAATATTTATCTCACATGAATAATATATTCAAAATACATACATACAGCCAGACATATACACATACATACATTCATACATATATACATACCTTGGTGTATATATTATATATATGTATATGTCTCCTTATCTAGGCTAAATCTACAGCTACTGATAAGAAAAGAGAACTGCTTACTACTTTGCCAAGACGAGGAGAAAATGCATTTGATAAATTTTATGAAGTCTTAGTCAGCTATGATGAGTGCTCAGCTGCAGATATTTTGAAACCAGAATTAGCTGCTAAAAGGAAAGCCAACAAAATACAACAACAGAACACAGTTCAGCAACCAGAAGCACAATCAGTTCATTCACAACTAATTGAAGAAAATGATGATCTGCCAGAAAGTAAGTAATGTTTTTTAAGTAATTATTGTTGTTAAATTCGTGTTTTTTCTTTTAAATAATTATTATTGTTAAATCATTTAATAATTGTTATTAAACTAATGTGTTTTATTTTTAAATAATTATTATTTTTAAATTTCTGTTTTTCTGTTAAATAAGTATTGTTGTTAAATTCCTGTATTTTTCTTTTAAATAATTATTATTGTCAGAGGCCTCATGTTTCCTTTGAATAGTTACTATTAGTAAACTCCTACATTTTATATATTTATTTTTATTTATTTACTCTGTTTTTCTTTATTTTATTTTATATTTTTGTATAATTAATTTTGCTACACTATTTTTTGGCCCATTTTGGAAATGTTACTTAGTATATAGCAATCTGTGGACATCAACTGATTTCATTTTCTGTAAGATCTTTTTCAGACCTGGCTTTCAAAATAAACATATATTTCATAAATACTGATTTTATCTTTCAAACAACAGCACCTATATCCTGATTGATAAAAAAAAAAAAGAATATCAGAAAGAATAGAAATGCCTAACCAAGGAGTTGCCACCCAGTTGATAGCAAAAGCAAAAATATCTATTTTATTGAATTCTGAAAAAAGTCAGATAGATGAACAAAGAAACAGAGTTAAATGGAAATATATAGATTATATAGACAGAAATAATGAAACATTTTCAATTTGCAGATTGACTATAGTTTTATATAATACAAAAAAAAAAAAAGAAGTGATATTGTGTTACAGACTTCTGTTTTATGTAATATCTTGTACATTATTTTGAGACTAATAATTTGTTTTGTCTTTATAAGAATGGCCGGATGAATCATTAATTGATTGTGAAGTCAGTGTTAAGACATGTGATGTCCCTGGTCCAATGTGTGAACTATTTCGGAGGTCTCAAGACCAAAGTTCAAGGGTAATTTTTCTTTTATGTATGTCTATGATCTGATATGCACAACAATTGGTTCTTTTCAAATAATCAGTCTATTTGGCTGCTGATATATATATATATACTTATAACGATACTGTGATATTGTTCAATGGTTTCTTTCAGATATATCTGTAATCTTAAAAGGAAAGCCTTAATTATTTCATTGTGTTTATTTGTGTTTTGTGTGCGTCACTGTGTGTTAGGTAGAAGTTCTCCATCTATTCCATAAATAGACGTATGTGTGCGTTTTCTGTGTTTGTGGTATTTGTTGTTTTTATGTTGTCTGTTATTAGTGGTTTGTATCTGCTTGTGAGTTACATATGTGCTTGTTGTTCTTTGTGTTTGTTTTACTTGTGTTGTGTCTGTGTTTCTTATCTTTGTGATATATTATCAGTGTATATGGATGTGTTGTTCTTTGCATTCGTATTATTTGTGTTGTTGTTTGTGGTTGTGTTATTTTTGTTTGTGTTTGTTATTTGTGTTTATTGTGTCTGTTTTTTTGTATGTTGTTAATGTGCATGGATATGTTGTCATGTTTATGCTATTTGTCTATGACTGTATATCTTATACTCAGACTGTGTAAGTTTTTAACTAAGTTGTAAAATTAATGTCTTTTCAAAATTATTTAATGCTGTCATAATTAGATTTATCATTCTATTATATTATTGTTTAATTTTTTCTTATTGATATCATTTATTTTCTTAATTGATAGTAGTAATAATATTACTGTTATTCACTTATTGTTGCTGTTAATGTTAATGTTTATAATTAACATCATCATAATTATAATTATTATTATCATTATTTTTATTATTTTTATCATCATTATTATTATTATTACCAGTATTAATAATAGTACATTAACTGTACTTATTTCTCATAGGATTTACAAAAATCAAAGTGTGCCACGAGGTAAAGCTGTAATAATCAACAATTACAACTTCAAGGTTGCGAGACATAATAACATAAAGTTAGAAGATAGAGACGGCACAGGAAAAGACCAATATTCCCTGGACAAGTTGTTTGATCAATTGCATTATGATGTAGAAATCTTTGAAGATTTATCTCGAAAGGTATGTTTTTTAAGCAAACTCTATCCTGCATGAATATGAAATAATTCTATACATTTTATTTCTAAACAGTTATTTTACTGCAATGATTTTCATAGTTTTATTCTTAATTTTTTTTAAAGATAAGAATAAAATATTGTTTTTCATTTTTATAGTTTGTTTGTATCATTAGTTTTCTCTAATGTGTTCTAATTTCACTAATTTAATTAAAATGTATATCATATACTGCAGTAAGTCTTTATTTTACACAGTTTTTATTTCATATTAATTAAGGTTTTTTTCATATAATTTTATTTAGAAACTTTTAGATACGATTCAAGCCATTGCTCAAAAAGATCACAGTGCCTATGACAGTTTTGTTTTTGTTATTCTGACCCATGGAGAGAAAGATAATATTTATGGAGTAGATGGAGAATGTCTACCAATCAGTTCAATCATATCTTCTTTTAATGGGTCAAACTGTCCAACCCTGGTAGGAAAGCCCAAACTGTTCTTCTTCCAGGCTTGTCAAGGAGGTAAGCAAAGTTTTGGTTACAGATATTTATATCTTGCAGTAAATAAACTTTATCAATGAGTGCATCATACTTCTTTCTGTTCTATTCTTTAGGAACTGTTTACATTTATTTTTTTTATATTTTGGTATGGCTACAATCTTTAGATCCTGCAGTTATCTTTTTTAATCAAAATTGGCAAGGTTACAACTTTTCATTTTACTGGGCGATTTAAAATGGAATGACCCCAAAATATTCATATCATTATTTTTTTTTATATAACATGTTTGAGATGTAACCATAAAATTGTTTCTTTTTAAATATTTCTTAATAAATCTTTTGTTGGTAATGAAGGTAATACAAAAAGTAGATCTAGCTTATAAGTCTGTTTTATATGTGACTTGTATGATCTTTTGAATGCAACATACTGTGGGCAGTTTTGAATGTGACATGTAACATGTTTTGAAGATGACATGTAACATGTTTTGAAACTGACATGTAACATGTTTTGAAATTGACATGTAACATGTTTTGAAGGTGATTTGTACATCTTTTGAAGGTGACTTGTACATCTTTTGAAGGTGACTTGCACTGTTTTGAAGGAGACATGTACCATGTTTTGAAGGTGACATGTACCATGTTTTGAAGGTGACATGTACCATGTTCTGAAGGTGACATGTACCATGTTTTGAATGTGACTTGTACCATATTTTGAAGGTGATATATACCATATGACTTGTAACATGATTTGAAGGTGGCTTGTACCTTGTTTTGAATGAGACTTGTACCATGTTTTGAATGTGACTTGTACCATGTTTTGAATGTGATTTTAACAAATGTTAGTTTTGGCCCTCAGATTATTTTTAACAAAACAGTGTATAAGACCTTTTTCTTGAACAGTGGCAGGTATAATGAAGTTTGTATTAAACTTTTTCACATTAGTCCAGTTATTTGGTTGGTTTAAAGGACTCTCCAGTTCTTATTAATACAATATGTTGATGATGTAACAGAGTTTTTGGTAAGCAGTCATTTTTCTTATAAAAGAATATTTTAATAATATTACTAGAATGGAGTTTTTTAGATTCCATCCAAAAATAATGCCAAAACATTTTTTCTTTAAAATAAACCAGCTTAATTGAGTAGAGATGTGTTTCAGTGCAGCCTTGAACATACTTTTTATAATTAATATGTTAGATTTATTTGAAGTAGTTGTCTCTGTTAGGATGTACTAATTAAATACATTTTCTGCATTGTACCAGTATTAAGTTATGTTACTGTTGTTTTATATTTTTTCATTCATCTATTTTAAACAGCGAAAGATTTTTCTACGTGCATTTCAGTCTTAATATACTAAACAAATTCTGTTTTGCAGACTCCAAGGATTCTGGTGTGCCACTTCAAGCAGCACCACAGCTAAGTGGTAGACCAGATCATTATGAACTGTCTTTGAAGAAAATGAAACAAATGAAAATGCCTAGCTCTGATGAAACAAGATCAGATTGCAAAAAGGAAGATACAGTACCCAGTGAAGGAGATATTTTCATTGCATCTGCAACTATTCCAGGTTAGTCTCGATAGCCATATAATTTTCTAGAAAAGATAGCACCAGATAAATTGTGGAAGGGCACTAGCAAGTTAATCTTTTTACAAGGACTCCTTTAACACAGATGCACAGACTGAACAGACAGATGTGGAACAGAAAGGACATTTCATTACCTTTAACTGAAGTATTTTTTCAACACTTATTACACAAAGTAGTAAGACCCTACTAAATATGTATCTAATACTATATTTTAAATAACAACAAGCAGATATAAACAGGTTCAGTATAAATACTGATATTTGTAAGACCAGGAATTTATATATTTATTGGTTTTATTTCCAGATTATTTGTCTTGGAGAAACACCAAGAAAGGAACCTGGTTTATTCAGGCAGTAGTTTATGTGTTTCAAAACTTTGCTTACAAGAATAATCTGAATGATTTGATGACCAAGGTATGTAAATTTTCACCATGCATTTTTTTGCAACAATTCTTTAGATCTGATACAATACTTTGTCAGGTGCCATTGTAATGAGAACCAAATTAGCTGATTTTATAAAATTTGAAGAAGAAATAAATTCTGAAGGCAACATCAAAAAGAAAATTATTATTATTATTATTTTTTTTATTCGTGATAGATCTTAGTTTATAAAAGAGATCATAGACCTCTAGTTATTCAATGTTTCATTCATTTACAGATTTCATTTCATATAATTTTATTTTATTTTTGGTATATATTTTTTTATCTATACTGTTAATAAGAGTATATTAAATTATTTCTTTTAGTAAATCTATGTTAACCTTAATCAACTGTTTTAACTTTGTTTATGTATTCTTGATTAAGGTTAATGGACTGGTTAACCGAGGCTCTACAGATGAAGGCTACAGACAGGTGTCAACTTTCCAGTCACGATTTCATAAATCTTTCTACTTCTTCCCTGGATTGTCACAAACATCATCGTCTGGCCAAATCCACTGTCATCCAACAAACTGAAAACTTTGTAAGCAGGGATGAAAATACAGAAACCACAATTATGTCATGACTATTACTGAAACAATAGACAGTGGTATCTTGACTTATGAGTTTAATAATTTGTTTCCTGACCAAATTAGCTCATATGTCAAATCACTTTCCTCAACTGAAATTAATTGAACTACCATTAATCTGTTCCAGCCCCCAAAAAACCACCCCAGTATTTTGTAACATGTTTGTAAATGACAAATATTGTATAAAAAAAAAAAAAAAAAAAGAATAATAAAAAAGAATGTAAAGAAATAAATTGGTTTTGTAAAGTCTGTTTATCTTGGATATCAGACAACTTGGCCTAATTGAAAACGCCTAGGATCCATTGTCAGAACATGTCCTTTTTGGCAAAATGCTGAACAAAACACAAGCACAGCACAGCAGATGCTTCCACGTAGTTTGTACCTGAAGTAAATGATACGGGATGCTTGGATGTTGTGTTGTTTATTGCGCCAACTGGTGGCAGCTTATCTGAAGCTGTTAGTAATTGGATTTTGGGTTGTTCAAATAATAAAAATCAATGATTGCTGATAACTGGGAAAACTTGTAAGTTGGTGCACTCATAAGATCAAGTTACCACTGTATATGTAATTACATAGAAAAAATAACCAATTTAACTAACAACTTGATATTGGTAATTTTCTTTTCGAAATGAAATGACAAACAACAGAACACACATTCACACTCAGGTACACATGTTTATATTAAATCACTGACAGAGCAATTACAAGAAACTTTTATTACTGATTAGTAATTTAGGCTACTTGGAAACATTGTCAAATTCATCATGAGCTCAGTAATTTTAATTTTGTAATTATTCCAGTGTTACTATGAGTAATTTTGTTATAATTAAGGTTTTAATAGTTACTAATAGTAATAATAATTAATTCAAAATAGGTTTCAATCCATGTTCATTGTAAATGTTTTAAGATTTTATGTCAATAACATTATCTAAAATTGACATTTTATGCAAATGATACTGAGATTGTACAATTTTATTTTTTCTTCTTCTTCTTTGTATTTTTTGGCAGTTTAATTTTATTGTTACAAACCTACTAACATGCAGAATGTATTTTTGAACTGAAAGTTGTGTGATAGAATAGTGTTTCTTTAACATATTTTTTTATCATTATTTTTTTTTTTTTTTTTTTTCTTTGTTTAAAACTAATCATGCCTTACAAAATAAATAATCCTTCATATTACATATTTGCACATCAACAAACACAGAATACCAAAAACAGGCAGACAGTTGTTGGGACATATTCAATATCTATATTTTAATTGTTTCTGTGTGACACTTTTTCAAATGCTGTTACATTTTCTCTGTTTAACAATAAGAATTGTTAGTTTATTTCTTTTTCTTTTTCACATTTACATTTTCAATTTGTCATTCAGTTTGGCTTAGAATATATTCAATATGCGTATGTGACATAAAAAAAGAAGAAAAAAGTAAAGCTGGTATAAATGCTAATTAATTGATTTTAAGTTATTTTTGTTTCTTTGTTATTTTATAAAGTTTTTTTTTTGTTGTTGTATTTTTTTTATTATTATTATTTTTTTCAATTTATATGTTTATATAAAATTCTTTTGAATTGTGTGATTTTTGGCCCTCAGAAGTATGGAGTATAAAAAATAGATTTAATGTTTACCCATCACTGGTACCTTTTACATATAAATAAATAACATTTGGAAAATAATTATTTGTTTTCATTTCTCTTTAATCTGCAGCCTATTTGATGCTTTTGTAATTAGCCATAAAAATATACTGTAAATATTTACTTATTTTATATTACTTTAGAAACATGAAATGTTTGATAATAATACATATACTTCTGCTTAACAAAATAAAATATTTATAACATATGTCACTTCTTTTCTTGTTTTCTTTTTATACTTAATGTAAATATAATCCTCTAAAAATAATTATGAGGTAGAAGTATTTGTCCTTTGTCTGCAGAAACAAAAGAACAAAAATCAACAAACTGTTGACAAAGACTGTTTGTAAATTTTCAGGTATGTTATGATATTTTATAAATGTGCTATTTGGAAAGTCTGAGGTATTAATTATAATATAACTCATCTTTTAACAAGATCTGATCCATCTTTTCACTCCAAGTATCCACATTAGTGAATCATCCTCTGTATTCTAAGTGGTTCGCTGAGTAGTCTGGTATCAGAGAACAGTGTCAGCAACCTAATTCTTGTGTGAGCCTTTCTTAACAAAGAAGTGTGAACATTATGTCAAATATTTATTTCTCAGTGTTCACTGTAATAGAATAATCGTACCAGTGGGATGATTTCATCATCTTCCAGTCAGCCATGATTCACATATCGTGGAAAAGTTTCTATCTGAGTCACCTGTAGTATCAGCGATCAGAAAGGTATCATATTACTTTTAATGTTAACAAAATATTCAGACAAGTTACAAAGTTTCATAATAATACATATGTTATTATCTAGGTAATTTAAAAATGTAAACCTTTCACGGTACTCTGTTACATCAGCTTTTCTGTTACACAGTAATAACCGAGGTCAAGAATACTGTACTGTTTTATTGTGTATGTTTATATTATCTGTTATATTGGTAGCTGTCCTGTAAACGATTTCAGTTGTGACAGTCCTGTCCATAAAGATGTTAACCAAGCATGATGTTTTCACTTTTATTTTTCAACACAGATTCTCATTCCTCTGTAAGGGAAACAACAATAAATTAAAGGATATTTAGAGAACAATAGGGAGGAGCAGAAATGTTACTGTTAACCCTTGTTTGACAAAGTATTCAATGTTGATCACTACTGGAAAAAAAAAATATATATATATATATTAAATAAAAACAAGAAAACCCAAAAGCTTATTGAGAACAATAATAATAAATTGCAATAACTCTCTCCTGCACAAAATTAACTGCTTTAATATCAGCAGGGTGTCTACAAAGTCTGGATACATAAGTAAAATAAATATGTTGTCTATTAGGGTGTCTAAGGTTGAATTCTTCTGGAACTTTGTGTTAAGACCATCCTTCTCGTCCACTTAAAAGTACCAACTCGATTCTTTCTTCTTTAGACAGAGCCATCATTCGATCTGGGTAAGAAAAATAAATAACAGTAAAATTCCCCATATACCCAGACTTTGTGGACACCCTGTATGATAGATGATAATGTGATTATCACTGCTCTGAGTAACCTTTTCCAAATATCAAAAAAACAAAAAATGTAAACCCAGAAAGATTTTCTTTTGTTTTTATATTAACTTTATTTTGTTATATTATTATTATTATTATTATTATTATTATTATTATATTTACTTTATGCTCTTTCCTGACATCTCAGTTAATTTAGTAATTTATATAAAATTAACAACAACAAAAAAAATTATCGTTATGTTTATTTATTTACCATTTTAGGTTTTATTTATACTTTGTTGTTATTTTTATTAATTTTGACAGACTCTTAAGACCGACCATTTGCCGAAATGTATTATTAAATTTAGGCAGAAAACTAATAATATAAACTGAAACTTAGCACCACCCTTTTCTGAGTGTGCCTGAAGTAGACGTGCTTCACAACAGTTCGCTCTGATTAGCACGTTAATTTTCATTCTGTCTCTCTACCATTTATTCTTCTGTAGTTTGGTAAGAGGGGTTGACTGTAACGGGGCAGGTTACTAGGTTTTCTTTATTTCCTTATTAATCATTTGCTACATTTAGTTAGTGCGTGTATGTGTGCGTATCTGTGTGTGTGTGTTATAAAGACATCAAACTGTATTCTAAATGCTAATAAAATAATGTAATCAAAACAGTTTACTTAAATGTAAATTGAACGAACAATCAAAACGTCATCGCGTTGAAGACCGATGTACTTTTCCCAATACAATACCTAGCATTTATTTAAACAAGATCAATTCAAACAACAACTTACATGTGTGATAATGTGATTAAGAGACTGCGACAACGTTACTATAGTTACAAATGAAATAGTTTTGGGAATTAGACGTTTAATTATACCCGTTCCCTGTAACACACACACACACTAAATAGAGATATACGGAAGTAAACTTGAATTAAGATTTATATACTTGGAATGTTGTAATTATGAATGGAACGAATTTAAAACGGGCTTTTAATGGTGGTTATTTTAACATTCTCAAGTTGATAAAATCTTCTGGGGATACGATTTCATAATTCGTTGTTACACAACAATCAACGTGACATTACCAAATTATTATTATTTTTAATTCTTCAGTTTAATGGGCATACATATTTTATTTATTTGCTCGAACTTCGTGTAATATAATCTCTTTCTTTCTTTTTCTTTTCTTTAATCAGTTGATTCAAGTTTTATTGAAAAATGGTGTATATAAAATTTGGTCGAAGGAATCGGGTAATGTTCTAAAAATAGCAACAGCTTAGTTAAAAGTAACGAAATGTACCAAAGTACACGAAGTATGCGATGACGTCATCACATTTTTCTAATCACATAGAAACATTGATATTGCTGAGAATTGGCGAGTGAATGTTTTTGTCTTAAAAAAAGGTATGGTTTTGTTTATTTTATTTTTTTTTTCTTCTTTTTTTTTTTTTTTTTTACTGTGAATGTAATAAAAAGTGTATAATCTGAAATAGATAATTTTAAAACTGTTTTCAGTTTAAATCTGTTTGAAGTATAAGGCTTATGTCTCACAAATAATTACCTAATTTTGTCTACGTATGAAAATTTGTCAGCATTAACATCAATAAACTACTAATTTATCCTGATCATATCGCATAAGAAATCTGAATTATGCGATTTCGTAATTATATAATATTTTCTTACATTATTGCTGAAAGTTTAATGAAACAGTTGATTCATATATTTTACAGGATTTTGATAAAACAGAAAAATCGGCCATTCTGGATGTAATTTACGATCTATCAAATTATGTTGCTCCGTCTTTTATTACACTGTGAATTAAACTGTGCAGTTTTAACTGCCTTAAAGTAAACACTACAAATTATAAACGAGAAACAAAATCTGTCAGAAATAGGGTCCATGAACAGATTACCTCCGTGAATAAAAGATGTCAAATTATATTTTAAAAATGCAAAAACTCACACTGAAAACTAATTTCTTTAGATTTGTGTTTTTATAATAATAATTGTTGTGACTATTACTATTTTGTTGTTAAAATACTTTTATTATTATTATTATTATTATTATTATTATTATTATTATGTTCTTGTTGTTGTTGTTGTTGTGTTTGTTGTTGTAGTTAATTTGGTTGTTACTAATTAAGTTGTTTTCTTTTTCTGAAACAGATGAAAATTGTCCTCATATTGGTTTACTTCATTCTTCCAGTAAAGATCTGTTTTTCAAAACGAATCAGAAAGGTATAAAAAAGATGAAACAGAACATTACAAGCACAAACACACATACTCACACATATTCACACTTTAAATCTGTCACAGTACAGATCAGACGCCCACACACTTATATTAAATGAAGATGAAGATGATGGTTATCATTATCATAATTGTGAAACTCTATTTATAGATACATATGGAAGAAAAGCACACCAAAGAGAGAAGAAATCTTGATTATATCAAGAAAGATAACTTTCTACAAAAACTGTTCAGACCAATCCTGGACTTAGATCCCAGTGTGCTGTTCAAACGAGGTAAAATTTGTATTTAACAGCACCATATTCTTGTTCATATCTTGATTAGTCTCTACGTTTTCTTTGCAGTTTGCTCTCTCTCTCTCTCTCTCTCTCTCTCTCTCTCTCTCTCTCTCTCTCTCTCTCTCTCTCTCTCTCCAACACACATACATTTTTTTAGCCAACAAGAAACTACTAGATAGTTGCATTTAATATAAAATTCTGACAAATGTAAACTTACGTTGTGACAAATTAGAGATTATCAGTGAAACATCGATTTTTATAAATCAAAAACAATATTCCTGATAAGTGGTGACAGTGACACATATTGAGTATGGTGCTCATCTGTGACTGATAATTAGCCAGTTACTAAAATTAATTACATAATAAAAATTGTTATCTGCAAACTGAAAATAAAACTGTAACATCTTCTACAGAAACAAGCTTCTGTTTTACAAAGGAAGGATATAACATATTTACACATGAAAACAACAATTCCTTTCACTACGTGTATTTACTTCAATTTATTTATTACAGAAGCCAAGACAGCTAAACCTGGCACTGAACAGCCAGAAGATGGTATCAATGAGAAAGGATGTCAATGAAGCTAAACAACCTCTTAATCTCAATCTGGACTTGGATTTTAATTTCAAAACTTATCTTCCCATGGCTTCTGAGGATTGTGGTGATGGCCATAGTCAAAACACAGTCAGCTTAACGGACATTCTGAACCCCTCAGATATTTCAGTGCGGCCATTAGCCTTGACACTGACAGTCCACTGATATTCATAATCCTGTATCTGTCAATGGGTTTAACCCGACTGATGCATCTAACTCACCTGTTATCCAGATCTTGCTAGCCGGTCCGCCAGGACAGAAGGACAAAGCCCTCCACCAAGAGAAAGTGGGGATACTGAAACACATCCTGTTGTGGTAATCAGTTCAAATCAACAGTTTCAAAATGATCTGGATGATAGTCCTAAAGAACAGGATGATAGTAAGAAGGAAGTCGATGATAAGAAGGAGCAAGATAATAGCTAGAAGGAACAAGATAATAAAAAAGGAATAGGATGATAGACAGAAGGATGTTAGTAACAAGAAAAGGACGATACTAAGAAGGAACAGGATGATAAATAGAAGGAACAGGATGATAGACAGAAAGAAAAGGATGATAATAAGAAGGAATTGGATGAAATACAGAATGAAGAGGATGAAAGAGAGGAGGAGGAACTTTGTGAAATGGATAGCAGCTGGAGTAGACGGTGACAAAGGTAGTGACTAGAACGTAGTATTGTCAAAACATTCATGAAATACACTAAGTTGTGTTATCCATAAGGAAACTGTGTGGTGAAAAAAGTACTGCAAAGGATATGCCGAACCAGTTAAAAGGTATGTAAACATTTCATATTTCATATGATTTCTACATATTTTTATACTGAATCAGTTAGTGCTAGTATTCGTGATGTGTGTCATGATACATAATGACTGAATAAAGTTAAATCTCAGTGACATTTCCTATGCTATTTTTGCTTTTACTTTATGTTAAAGGATGAGGCGAACTCTCTCTCTCTCTCTCTCTCTCTCTCTCTCTCTCACACACACACACACACACACACACACACACACACAAACATACACATATTTGTATTATTAGTATTATCACTAATTTATTATTATTATGATTATTATCAGGTATAAAGAGAAAGCTTGGAGGTTCTTTCTTCCTTAGATCTGTTCATGAAGATGGGCTGACAACTGATACCCAGCTCGTTGATGGACCCACGTTATTTTAAAATGATGGAAGTGGCATCAAAGCACACAGAGAAATCAAAAATGACAATATGATCCTCACAGTTTCTGATGTAGAGAAAGAAAACAAATCAAGCAAGAATGAATTTATTAATGATGTTAATTTATGTCTTACTGACCGTGAACATGTTGAACCTGACCTCAGTCAGTCAGACGGTGCAGCTAAACCAAAGTAAAGAATTCAGAAGAAAATAGAAAATGTTGCTACACATAAAGATGAAGCATCTATTTATGACTCCCATCTGCTCAACATTGAAAGTCCTCAGTCAGATGGGAAATCTGATGCTGAATGGCTAATGAAAACCTCAGAAATAATTAAAGATGTTGATGAATTCAGTGACAATGAAGAAATAAAAG